>OX424436.1:42904883-44140051 GCA_949152465.1 Cantharis flavilabris
TTAATCAATGGTGCAAATAGCAAAATTTTTCCTTCGGTAGAATTAAAGAGTGACTGAAAGGGTCAAGAAGCACTGGTGGTATTCCATACTTCCCAGACTTTCCGGTTTGAAAAACGAACAATTTCTTGTACATCGCATTTTCCTTATCTCTTTTGAAATTTACTCAGGTTTCTCTTCACTTGAAGCCAAGAAGAGAATCGCTGCGAAGAAAACCCTAAGGAATTTCGCAAAAATCAAACGAAATAGATAATTCCAGGAAATTCGAAAAAATCTTAGGAAATTTAAGGAAGTCTTGGAAAATTAAGAACCTTATAAAAATACCACGTTGTTTTTGTTTTTTCCATCCAAGAGGAAATCCGAAGCAATCTTTTAAACATTTCGTAAAATAAAATCTAGTGTACAAAAATTTGCTTTGAATAATAACAATATATAATTGAATATTGCAAATTTTTGACTTTTGACACTAAATACATACTACAGCATAATATAATATGAACAACCTGGTCGAAACATTCAAAGAAGTGAATCCAGAAGCCTACTCACTCACCGGCACCCGAAACACACCGGTTCATCAAGCAATTGCTCATTTTTCCGCTTGTCCAATTCGGGCCTATTTACGATCCATCATTGTGACTTTTACAATAATAATCCTACCCATTTATGGATTTATTTTATTATATAAATAATAGTTTCTTAATTATTAAATTATAATTTTGAAATTATTGTTTGCATTTTAATGATCGAAGAAAAAATTGTAAAAAAGAAGTAAGTTTGTATGATCCTGCTATCGGCAATTTTGCTGGTATTATTAAGAAAATTTTATTTTTAGTGATAAAATAAATAATATAAATTGTAATCGTAAACAAAACCTGATTATATTTTGGCGTCTTTATTGATATACTACTAGTAGATATTATCTTTCTATTGAAAATTAATTTTTGATTTTAAATATCAAACCAAGTTATTTCGTAAGATGATTGAAGATTGATAATATTGTTTTACTTATGTGAAAAGATAGTTAATCTGTGAATATTATTCACAACATTATTTGACTTTTTGGTCAAGTTTATCTCGCCACCACGGTTAAGTTAACTCCATTTTACTTTAAAAATAATATAAAGCAACAATTTGATCTAAATTTTATTTGACGTTTAGATCCATTTATCTGAATATATTTGTAAATTTATTTGTTTCTCAATCAAATAAACTAAAAGTTATCTTGAAAGTTTAAAATGAAAAGGCATTTCTGGATATATTTATCTAAAACAAAAAGTAAAGAGCGAAATGTTTATATTTTTGATACCAGGATAAGGATCAGTTTGACATTGCGGTTAAGAAAATTGTCACATTTTTACTTGTCTACCTAAACTCAAAAGCTCGTCATTTGGAGAATTAAGGATGAGGAAAAATCGTAATCCAATTTCAAACAAAGCTCAAGTGGCCTTTACGTGGATTCGTTGAAATCCCAACAGTCCTTCCCCAAACAGTAGTAAATACTGTAAACATATAACTCACACTATCTGGTTTTTCGTTTTGATTTTTTGATCTGTTTGAAATCTTTAGTTGTAACACAATGTTTTTTGTGTGCTGGTTAATTTCATAAAATGTAGATCGTCAAGTTGCGTAGCTGGTAAAATTATTAACAGAATTTTTAAAAATTAATACCTGTCGTGACTATTATATTAGTAAATATATTTTGTATATTAGTACTTAATAAAGTCATATTGTATGATAAAGAGATATTTAGTGACTAGGTGGTTTAAAAGCGAAGAAAATTCTCCGCATAAAACTTGATATATTTAAATTACGCTGTCACCATCAAGAAATTTTAATCCCACTTTCGCGGATATAAAAATGGATATAAAATTCCATAACACGTAACTTCATTGCAGCACTTGTCACCTTCAGTATATTTTCAGTAATGCAATAAAAAGAAAACGACGTTTTTACCCTCTTAGAAGTGTATTTTTACACCACTCTGGGGCCTCAAAAATTTCAAATTCCATTTCGTATAGCGCACCACTTTTCTCTGCTATAACACTTTGGTTAGGGTCTCTGCTATCGATAGGCGACAACGCATTGTAAACTGAGCGGTTTAAAGGTGTTGAATAACGTCAACATTTATGTGATGGACTCACAAGTAGTATCTATAAACAAAATTTAAAACTAAACTGAAACAATGGCTTCAAGTTGCCAATTGTTTGAGGAACGAGAGTACTAATGATACCTACCCCAATCAAAGGGATCCTATAGTTTGAAAAGCGTTTCGTAAACATGTGCCAAATGATGGCACCGCAGGAATATGATAAAAAAATACACTTTTCTTTCAACGGTCTTTGATAATGATAAAATTGTAAAAATCAGGTTGGGTAAATTTTCAAAGAAAACATTTTCCCAGGAGATGCATTTACATTATTTATTATAAACTAGTAGATAATTTAGTTTGGTAATAGAAGAAGATTACATAAATTGAAAATGTCAACTACATCACTTGAAACTCAATATTAAACACGTATTTATAATTTTATTACGTCAGTTGTCAACCACAGGGGTACTTTAAAACCCACTTTATCCGCTTTCTTCTTGATGTTATAAAGATCTTATTTCTTTCGTTTCCCTTTCATATCTGTTCGCTTCACTGTAATCGAAACTTTGTAAAACCTTGTTGATACATCCACTTTTATACATAATTTTAAACACCCAAAATTTTAAGTACAATCCTCGTCACCAGAAAATATACTTCAATGTCAGTAACGGTTTACCTGTAGCCTAAAAGCAAACTCCGGCATGATTAAACAGCATTCAATATATATATATATATATCTTGCGATGAAACTTCCACGGTCCTAAAATCGAATTTGAGCTGTTAAATAAAAATAAATAAATCAAAGTAAAATTTGTAAAACTTTAATTCAAGAAAAACTTTGCAATCCGAAATATATAAGCGAAAATTAGAAACCAAAAATGTATATAAAACAAAAATATTGCCAACAGTGCGCGCGTGCGGATGAACTTTTGATAAAAAATCGCGTTATCAAATAACACGCTTAAATTTGAAAAATTGAAAAAGAAAAAATTGAATTGTCTGGGCAACAGATGTATAGAAGATAACAAGATAAATAATTGAGTTTTGCGACGGAATCCCAACGAGGAAGGTCGTTTTTTTTTAGTTCGTGATTGAACCCCAAAAAGGGAAAATCGTGTGGAGTTAATCATAGCTCTTGAAAGAGATTGTGTGCATGTGTGTGATTTGAAACAACCATAGCATACACCAATAAATCAAAATTAAAATATTTCGATCCAAGAAGAATAAATTAAATTTTTGGACGAGAACCAGCGGCCCATAATCTGGAACAACAATTTGGAACTGGAATAGAAAATCATTTTGGAACTGAAAAGGACAGTTCTTCTTTAACGTGGGAGACAGAAGAGGTACCCAAAACCCATTTAAAATCACCACAAGGACAGAAGTTCAGGTTTGCATAAAAATAACTTTTAAAGTGCTCGCGATTTAAGCGGAATCTTATTCGGTTCGGAATAACGATGCGTCACTGCCAATATTTGTACATCAAAGATAAATTTTGTAATTCAATTGTTTTGTTTAATTAAAATAAAATTTCCATTCATTCAATAAGTGGGATATTTTTTTTGAATTAAAGAGATTTAAAGAGTCACATCCATTAGATATTTTGCTACCTTACCTCAAAGAGTTCAAAATAGAGAAAGTATACACGAATTTAGGTCCTTCACCGAGTCGTAGCAATATTGTAATGATATTTTGTGAAAAAAATTAATTTTTCACAAAACCACCCTTACACTTTATGTTTTGCTCCGGCTAGCTCAGTTGTTAAAATATTAGCGTACTAGATCGCAATTCTTAATTTTAATTTTATAAAATGGAAAAATCGTCGTCGTTTTCATGTGGTGATAATTCGCCAGACCACACTATCGCTTCAACACACGTTATCTTGAACGTATCCTTTTTCTTTCCAAATTTAAATTTAATTATTTACGAAATTTATAACAACTCCAATCTCCAACATCCAAATCAATTAAGGAACATCCAATCCACTCAATCACAACTAAATCTTCATCAGTTTTGGAAAGATCGTAAAAAAATAATAAAAATTCTCACCACAAATTGTTTTATTTGTTTAAAAATCAAACCCAATCGCACAAGTTTAAATCAATTTATAACATATTCCAAAAACTGGCCAAAATACTCAAAAATCACGAGAGCGGGGCGGAACATCACGTCCGCTCTCGATATCAACGTCGGCAAAAAAGCCCCCTCCCCCACAGAAATTGTCGCCAACTCAAAAATTCTTTCGTGCGTCATTATAAAATTTAAAAATTATTTACAAATCAAATAAATTTACAAAAATTAACAAAATAAACAAATTCTTCGCAACCCAATCAAAAAAAATTTTTTTTTAAATTAAAATTGATAAGTAAGGAAAAAGGATTTCAGGTTGACTGGGCAGCAATCAAACAACTTATAACTTGTAGGTCGACGTTTCGGACGCTTTATGCATCCATTATCAAGACTGTAATGGAGAAGCCTGTATTACAAAAGGTACTACAACTAACTCAACAAAAATTACACTCACCGATGACAAGTTTAGGTGGGAAAATGTTTGATGTATGTTGCTATTGGGAAACAGCGTAGGTCGACGATCGTGTTTACCGCTCAACAAAGTCAAATAGTTTAAAAATATAAATAATAGGTGTAAAAACATCAAAAGAAACCTTTTGTTAAAAACTACTAAAACTTTCGACTTGCAACGAATTTTCGTTTACAATATAAAATTATTTGATATCAATAACTTTCCTATCTGAGCTGATAGCTGTGATCTGAAATGAACTTGATGGTATACAACCCAACATACCTCCCGTCCACTTATAAGTCGGTAACTTGAAAGTAGCAGCCTATAATAGTAGCAAACAGATATCAGTGCCACACATGTAACGCTTTACAATTAAGCGAACTATTGTGAGTTGTAGCAACGCCGACAAGAGTTGAGTTGTAGTACCTTTTGTAATACAGGCTTCTCCATTACAGTCTTGATAATGGATGCACAAGTTATAAGTTGTTTGATTGCTACCCAGTCAACCCGAAATCCTTTTTCCTTACTTACTGGCATTGGGTGAGAATTCCTTCTCTTCTTTAAAATTGATGTTTGAAACCCCACAATATCTTTGTAGTATACTAATATACAGTATAAGTATATTGCCATGTATAGGATTTTGTATAGAATAACTTGAAAGTTGTTGTAGAATTTTATATTTTGGTAAAGAAAATTTTGTCGCGAATTAGTTGACTTTGCGTCACCTTGCGATGAATTCAGATGATCAACAAACTCAGACTTATTACCAATGTATGATTGACGAGCGGATGGACTAATTTGTAGGTCTGTAATTTTTTATTGAACTTATTTATAATTTTGTGAATAAAAAAGTAATTTTTCTTTTAATATATTTGATTTGTTTAATTGAACTGAATTTGTTTAATATCATTTTGATGTAATAATGGGATAGTCTAAACTAGAAGAGAATAATAAGTTCGGTTTGGAAAATTTTAAATAATAATTAAAATTAATTTGGATAATAAAAATCGTAAAATTTTAAATAATTCAAGGAAACATAAAATATAATTGATTGATACCAATGACAGATGGGTATATAGTTAAATTTTTAAAATAAAATTTAAAGTTATTCGTATCAATATTTTAGAAAACCCAAAAAATGCACTAAACACTTTTCAGAACTAAAATGTTTAAAAGTTAGCACATGTAAAATACACTGTAAGTATTCGCAAACGTTTTCACCATACTATGGCATCATCAGGGGATGCATTAATTCACGTTTGCGGATACTTACAGTGTATTTTACATGTGCTAACTTTTAAACATTTTAGTTCTGAAAAGTGTTTAGTGCATTTTTTGGGTTTTCTAAAATATTGATATGGTTAATATCGAGTTACACTACCTAAACCACGTATCAATTGATTATTTAAAGTTAATCGGGCAACTTTCTAAAGAATTGAGTTTTCTGGCGACTTAGATTTTGAAAGATTTGGAGGCTGAATATATACAGTTTTTGAGAAGCAAAAAATCATATGAAATTTATTTCTTTGTAATAAAAAGTTTACATGCACTAATCCTTGATTATAAGGCATTTTATGAACCAATATATAGTGAAGAATATTTTGAAAAATATCCATTTTTCAGGGTGGCCAATGTGCGTTTGCCAAACTACGAATACTGTAATCAAAACCAATAAAACACAAATACGATATTTTTTCTATTTTCTAAAAAATTAAATATTTTTGTTTTTCTCGATTGTTCTGATTGTGTAGTGTCTTCAGGGCCGTCAAGAGCCAAGTCGGGCGCAGTGACATGACTTTTTGCGGGCCCGCTGCTCTTAAAAATTTCATAAATAAAAATGAAAAATATGAAACTTCGTATTTTTATCAAGAAAATAACGCATTACGTATCAAAAAGAAACAAATTGTAAGGGGAATTTTAATTTATACGAAAATCAGACTTTAATAATTAACATTAAAACGTTGACACTTTGCTTTAATTCATCTTGGGTATTAGTTGTTACAGAAGTAATTTAATTTCATAGCTTCGTAAAATTTCTTAAAATTCTTCAATATCAGGTCATTGTAAATTTCTTCAAAAACTCATAAACTTGATTAGGTCATTGTAAATTTCTTGAAAGATGACGAGTTGTTATTCAAAATTTTCTGAAAGCACTGATATACTGACCCCCAAATAAACCAATAGTGAATAGGGTTGGGACATGATGTGGAAAATCAGTGTAAAGCCATATTACAGAGATTATTCGCTAAAAACAATAATATCGTTTAAAATAACGATTTTCGCCATCAATTTTTTGTTAAAAATGATTTTGAAAATCGATAAATTCTCAGGCTGCTCGTCATGATAATAGTGGGACCACGTTTATTGTAATGGAGCAGATGATCTTCAAAATCGTTTACTAACCCAATCATGACGTAGACCTAAGCGAAATATATATCAACATTTTCGTATTGACCTATTGGACCTATATTAAATGTTTAGGACATCTGCCTTAGTGATGGGCAAATGTTATAAGCTAAAAACGAAAATTAAAATTAGTTTTATTGGGTGATGGTAAATTGCACGAATGACCGCAGGTAGCTGAAAAAAAAGTGGTAAACTGCACTCCGAGCAAAAAAACTAAAAGTAATCTTTATGGTAAACTGCATAGGGATTACTTTCGGTTTTCTAACAGGTAGTTTAATCCTTATTATTTTTAATAAATTGTTATCCCAAAAATTAGCCTAAATGTATTGTTTATTTGAAAATAAACTACTTTTAATTGGTACTCCTTGATGTATTAATATTTTCTATATAAAAGATTAACATTTTTTAATTAATATAAAAAAGATTACTTATTCATAAACATTAACGAGATCAGAAGAGAATGTCCGAACTAACAGTGACAACAAGTCAACGAGGAAAGCCCTTACTACTTTATCGGCAAAACAAATTTTATATGGAACGTCTGCTGAAAACAGGTGAACAAAAATGGCGATGCTGTAAAAGAGATAAAGTGTTGGGAGAACGCGCTGATATGCACATTGGATATGTTCAAGATAACCACACACACGAATCTAATGAGAAGCTTTTGCATAGGCAAAATTTGTCAAGTCGAATGAAAATTCTAGCGAGTGGACGACCGTTGCAAACGGCACAACAAATTGCGAATACGTGTTTGGACCAAAACCCGTCTTCTACTCGGGTTTTGCAAAAAAGAGATTTACAATATGCAAAAAAAACATGCGACGGAAAACTATGAGCACTCTTCCAAAAAATATTGCAGAAGTGTATCAGAAGCTACAAGAGATGGATATAAAAACTGGGCAAGGTGAAAATTTTCTGACAGTTAACGATCCCACTTCGAATATTATTATATTTTCGTGCTCCACTAATTTGGCTGCTTTGGCGACAGCTGAAGCTGTCTACATGGATGGCACATTTGAATATTATTAAATAATTGGTAGAAGAATTTGGCTCAATATTCAATAATCAAAAATTAACTTTTGGGTGATGAATTTCTCATTTCATAAAAAGTGGACTTCTGGTACCCCAATATGCCTAAATTCATCAAAATCTCAATTTTTTTTCTGCACGATAACGATAAAGTAATATGTATTAATTAAATTCTAATTAACTCTAATTTAATATTATACGAGCAGTGAGAAATTTGTGTGAATTTTTTCACACAATTTTTTCATTCAAAATGGAAAGTTTTTCTTTAATAGCATTCTTGTAACACTAAAATCTGAAAATTCGTGCACATGAGAAAAACCGGAATTTTATGGAGAATATTTCATACGATTACACTATACACTTATTTTTAGAAATAAATACAGGAGAACAATAAAACAATAAAAAATACTGTAACTGTTGGAAAGATAGGTCCACTATATAGTATTCTGACGTCCAAGGTTCATATCGCAACCCTATTGTTAATCACGCGGTTTAACAAATTTTCTATAACCTCTTCAGCGACGGCCCCAGCATTTTTGAAATAGGTGGGCACAAATTGGGCCCAATATATTTGGGGTGGCTCCTGCCTTTACATTTCATATTTTTGATTTACTAAAACATTAAAACAAGACCTTTTTTACTAGGAAGACAGTGTTGTAGTTGTTTTCAGATAATATTTAACTGTTTCCAAAATAACGACGTTTTAAAAACTCCCCCACTATTTTGGCCAAGGCTGTATATAATATACACATTAGAAGAAGACAAATTACCACACTTTTGATACTGCCAAACCCATTATAGCCCAATACCTTAAAAGGGAAAATGTTGTAATATTTCATAATAGTGATTCTTTATTGTGGTTCGATGAATCTAAAGGTAGATTATGTTTATAATTAAAATATTCAAAAGGTACGAGTTTCGTGCAATTGAATTCAATTAACATGATTATTTAAATAATAAGTTTTAATCATTATGAGAACATTGTGCAGGCGAGCTCATTGGCCAGTAAGCAAAACTTACAGAAGACCTTATAAAGTCACTATGTAACTTACATATCGCGCCCATTCTGAATCCTCAAGAGTTGCGGCATTGCTAGATTTGATGAAGTAAGATTAAAACTTGGGGATATTGTGCGGGAGTCATTTTATAAGAAGGGCATCTACAAAACTCGATACTTTTGATTTTATAGGTTAATCTTTTTTTAAGTTAGTTAAAAAGTTAAACATTTAACATGAAGCATTTCGCTACTATCCAACGATTGATTACTTGAATTTACCACAAGTCAACATTAGTAACATGAATAAGAAATGTAATTTCTGCGATGCGCTTAAATTTAATGAAGAAACGACAGGTCTATGTTGTGCAAATGGGAAGGTCTCATTGCTAAAATATAAGGAATTATCGGATCCTTTGGAAACCTTCATGAATGGACACCGTCCATAGTCGAATGAATTTCTTAGTCAACTTCGAAAATACAATTCATGTTTCCAAATGACATCGTTTGGAACGTCCGTACCTACGCAGCAAATTGAAGGTTTCTTGCCGACATTTAAAAAACATTTTTACAAATTTTCTTTCTGGGTGATGAAAAAGCAGACACAAAGGCGTTGTTCGATTATTCCTGGTGTCAATAAACAGTTAATTGCATTGCTTCAAAATATACTGCAGGAGTAAAATTATTATATACGGACATTTAAAACGGCACTGGACGGGAATTATGGTGAAGATATAGAAATAGTTATCAAAGCTGATAGAAAACCTTCCGGAGGACACGACCGAGTTTACAACACGCCAATAGCTAATGAAGTCGCTATCATAATTACCTGAAATGATTTCGAAAGACCAGATATTGTTCTACAATTGCGAAACAACCAATAGGGTGTTTTCACATTTTTTTTTAAATATGCAGGGAGGTAGCTAAGTGGCCATATAAGCAAAGTATCAGCAAAAAAAATTTTTTTCAAGTCTCACGTCCGAGTAATTTTATAATAAAGTTTAAAATTATAATTTGCCGCGTAAAACGGTTAAACACGGTTATGGCGATTATGACGTCAATGTTCGTAATTCGTATTACGTGAACTGTCAAACGTTTCCTTTTCGATCAGGTTTAATTCGTAGTTTTTGTATTTGTATGTGTATTTTTGTTTTTATATATTTATAAAAATGCCAAGAGTACAAAATAAATCGTGTTTTGTGCCATGTTGTAAAAGTACAACTGCGAGTACACCCAATAAAATATTTATCTCTGTGCCAACTGAACCTTGTCGTCAGCAGCCAGACGAGATACGCCAATATCAAAAACAGTATATTTTTGCCGTGAAGATCATTTTGTTGTAGGTATTTCATTATTATGTCAAATTTGTGATTTTTTATAGTTGTTTTTTTGCAGCTAGAAAAAGATATGGAGAACTTTGTACGATATAAATTAGTTGGGGGATACATTACTATGAAGGCAACGGTGGTTCCTCATATATTTGACTGTCAAACCGACAGAAGAACAGCATTTAATGTTTCTCATAGAGCATTACCTATGAAGTTGAAGAGGAAACGACTTGTCGATGAAGCCATAGCAGATAGTAGCAAGAAACATCAGCTCAACGTGGCATCGGTAACCAATGTTGACGAACCAAGTACCAGCGCAGTTGTAAAAGAAACAGAAGGTACTACCTCTGGAGATATGGTTATAACAAATTTTGCAGTACCACCTCAAACTAGAAGTGTTGCAGTGCAAGCAAAACCATTATTTCGTAGCAAGTACACAACGTGTAATATTAAAAATATTATACAACATATTGCTACTTCACCACATAAATCTATATTGAACAAAAGCATATCGTTTTCCAGAATGAGTACCAGTAGCGACATAGAAGTAGAATCTCTACCATCTATGTCATTTGTTGGAAGCACAACCGACAGTGATTTTACTGAATTTCCACAAGACAAAAAAGATGAACAATTTGAAATGTTGAAAGGTACTCGTTTGTTGATCAAAAACAGACCAAAGTTTTATACAGGTATCCCGGATAATTGGTTTCCATATATGATCAATTTGTTAAAGATAAAATTAAAAATAAGTGAGGATAATTTAATGTTAACGTTAATGAAAATTAAACAAAATGATCCGTTTGTTCGATTAGGTGACATATTTGGTATGTCTACCTCTAACGCATCTAAAATTTTTAAAAAAACTTTGGTACAAATTGAACCACATTTAAAGGAATTTATATTTTGGCCATCTAAAGAGAAGATTAAATATTACTTGCCGATTCCATTTAGGGCCCATTATAGCAGTGTTCAGTCCATCATCGATTGTTTCGAAATTCAAATCCAAAAACCTACAGATCCTGTCAAACAAGCACTTACTTGGTCAGAATATAAAAAATTCGACACGTTGAAATATTTAATTTCATCGACACCCGATGGCTTTATTAACTTTATATCGAAGGAGTATGGAGAAAGAATAAGTGATTCTCTGTTGGTGCAAGATAGTGGCTATTTAGAAATATTACCCAGTGGATGCAGTGTGATGGCCGACAGGGGATTTAAGGAATTAGCAAAACAATTACATGACAAAAATTGTCAGTTAATTAGGCCACCCAGTGTCTCAAGTGCAGCGATACCTACAAAAATTGAAGTGTTAAAAACTAAGCGTATAGCTAGTTTACGTATTCACATCGAAAGAGTTATTCTTAGATTAAGGGAATTTAATTATTTAAAACCGCACTCTGTTATAGATCATAATTTAATACCAAATACAGACTTAGTGATAATAATTGCATGTACATTAATAAATTTACAAAGTTGTATTATAAAGCAAGTATAATAATTGTAAAAAAAATAAACTGTTAAAAATATAGTTTACTAATTTTTGTTACACGACCCTTAATATTATATACGAAGTGAGTGTAATTAAAACAAAATTGAATTTATGAAACAGATTTATATAGTTTTGGAAATATGAATTTCGTCCAATTTTTTGTAGCTTTTTCAATTAAAGATTTTAAATATATTTCATCGTAGTCTACATATAAAATTTGCACATTTTTGGTTTCTTCGTAATCTGGCTGAGCTACACAAAATATTCCCCGTTTTTTTTGCGCGCACAACATTTGTAAGTGCATTTGTGCTTTAAACTTTGCACTAATTTGGCCGTCCTTGATATAATTTTTCAATGTTTTTTCACTTATTGGACACTTCACTTCGACCACAAATTCTGATGAAAGTGCATCTGGTGATGCACCGTATAATGGATATGCAGACGACATAAATAAGCCACAATCTCTAAATTTGATCTTTCACTGCTTGCTAGCAGTTCTTATTACGTCTTTTTCTAGCTGCCTTCCTCTCTTCATATGCTTCGTGTCTGTTAATTTATAAGCGCCGATCACTGCTTCCACCAATGTACCTTCGGCAACAGTACAGTGTGCAAATTCATGTAATTTTGAAGCAGTGATACGTCCAAACCTAAACTCGTGCCATCGTGGTGAATCTGACTGTCCTTGTGTTAGGTTTTCGGCTTCTTCACACAACTGCCGACTCATATGTCCGCTGGCAAACGACAAGAAGTCCTCAAATTCTACTCCACCTTCTGCATGAAAGTTAAATAATAACTTATAAATGGATAATTTATAAAATTTATCCTGATCTTCCTCGGAAGCGTACTTCAAAATCTGCCCATCTAACTTTTGTGTTAATCCTATATTGACAATTTCTTCTTTAAGTGTGCTATCACCAATAGAAGTAGCTGGAGCATCTTTATTCTTTACAGCACAAAAATCAGTAGCCTTAATAAACTTTAAGGAAGTGCCCACAGCAGATAATCGCGGTTTCGCCCAATAACAGGTCACATCGGTTGGTGAAGGTTCCTCACTTCTTCGGTGCACCCACATTAAAAACGCAAGTGCGTGCTTGCAGCCCCCTACAATAACAAAACTTATTAAATAGCTATTCATAAGATAATTTTAAGTACAAGTTACCTAATGCAGCAGCACAATCTTTGCAAATGACATTTACAATCTTTTCTTCCGTCTCATCGACAATAAGACAAACGGTATAATTTTTAGAACGAATTTTATGTTCCGGACATATTTTGCATTGTAAAGTGCACAAAGAACCCTCTCTCGACAGCTCCACATATCCTATCGCATTGTCACCGTATGTCTCACGAGTAGCCCTATAAATGTTATCGATGGCATTAAGATTATTTCAAATTATAAGAAAGTGTTATTCTGACAAATATGAACTAAGATTCTTAGTTAAAAGTGGTAAAAAGAATACAACTATTGAATCATAGTAAAATGCATTATTTAACCTCAAATTAACTCGAAATGAATTTAGAAATATATGTGAGTATTAATTACAACACTATGTACTATATACACATATACTTACGCAGTAGCCTTCGCATTTCTAAACTCAGCTGCATTGAAACGGTCGTCGGTTTTAATAAATTCCATTACCATGAACATATGTACTGATGGTAAATTATTCGAAGAGGCCTTCACAAAACCTTCTGACGGCATTCTTATGGTAGATATACAAATATTTCAATACACACAAATACTTCAATATACACAAATACTTCAATACACACAAAACTAGCTAACAACAAACTGATTACAAAGCGAAATGAATTGTTACTGCTGTTACATGTAGAACATTGACGTCACGATTGATTTAACCAATCACAAGTGTTTCAATTCCCGTTTGAAATAATGAATCTTTAAACGCCATAATTCGTCATAAAGAGTAAAATATATGGGTTTTTAATACAATTATGTCATTATACTTACATTTATTTATATAATAACGCACATATTAATTAAATACGAACTTAGTGATAATACCCTATTGAAGAATATCTGCGATACTCACATATCATATGACGCACTTCAATACCCACTAATTTTTCCGCGAGGAGACGATGGATATGCCATAAACATTATGTAACATGCAAATTGTTTTAATATCTTTAAAATGCAATTTCTTTAGGTAACAATTAATCAAGTGACTCCCGGAACAACCAATCCTGTCGACAAAATGGTATCAGCAAGATCGTATTATGCATACCGTTGATGGTTAGGCAAAATCAGAGCATTCACTTGTTGAACTATCGTCAACTGTTTCATCAATATCTGTTGCATATGTATGCAAAAATTGAAACGGAGCTGAACTATCGTCAACTGTTTCATCAATATCTGTTGCATATGTATGCAAAAATTGAAACGGAGCGGCTACTATACAGGTTAAATCAAAGAAAACTACGTGTCGATGAATATATTCATCTAAAGGATGCAGTAGCAAATGATGGCAGTACAACCGATCACGGTAAATTAATAATTCTTCCTTCGACATATACTGGAGGTCTCCAAAATATGCACGAATATGACCAAGATGCAATTACGTATATTAGTCATGGCGGCAAGCTTTCGCTTGTTATTACATTTACATTCAACCCAAACTGCAGGAAAATGACAGAAAATCTTAGTAAAGGCCAAACAAAGACGGACCGTCACGATTTGGTATCGAGAATTTTCAGGCAAAAGATTATAAAATTCATAAATGTACTCACCAGGGGCGAAGTTTTTGGATCTGTCAAGTACTGGCTATATTCCATAGAATGGCAAAAAAGAGGACTTATGGTGCATATGATGCATGGACCGTGTGGTGCGTTAAACCCAACATCACCATGTATGAAAGACGGAAAGTGCACAAAAATGTATCCAAGGCCACTCATAAGTGAAACTCAAACAGTACCTGATGGGTACCCATTGTATCTTCGACGTAAGCCTCTGGAAGGGGGTTATACTGCGTTGATTAAATTAAAGTCGGGACGTGGAAGTCAAGATGTTGAAATAGACAATAGGTGGATTGTTCCGTACTCTCCCTTGCTTTTGAAAATGCTCGATTCGCACATTAATGTTGAATGTTGCAATTCATTCAAAGCGATCAAGTACATTCTCAAATATGTTCACAAAGGTTCCGATCGAGGTGTATTTGCTGCTCAATCATTAGGTAATATAGACAAAATTGCCGAATATCAAGCAGGCCGATACATAAGCAGCAATGAAGCCGCTTGTCGAATTTTTGCTTTTCTTATTCACGTAAACGCTATCCAACTGTTATGTCACTTGATGTGCATTTGGAGAATGGCCAAAAAGTTTTTTCAATGAACATAATTTACAAGATCGCATTGCCAATCCACAGAAAACTACTTTGATATAATATTTTGAACTGTGCAAATCAGACAGCTTTGCAAAAACGCTGTTTTATTTCCAAGTGCCGCATGCCGCAATATTTAACGTGGGATAAATCTAAGAAAGTTGTCAAACGTCACAAACAAGGTTCTATTGTAGATGGACTTAATGACATAGTATCGGGCGATGCTCTTGGGCCCGTTTACACTATTCATATAAGACATTTTGAATGTTTTTACTTGCGGATGCTTCTACATAGGGTCAAGGGTCCTACTTGCTTTGCTGATTTACGAACTTTTGATGGTAAGCTGTATGAGACGTATCAGAAAGCATGTCTGGCTATGGGACTGTTAGAGAACGATAACCAGTGGTGTATAACACTTAGCCAAAGTAAAGAGTCCGACACGCCATCTAAAATTAGAATGCTTTTTGCTATTATTTTGTCGTTTTGCGAAGTATCTAACCCGAAAAGTCTATGAGAAGAATTTAAAGATTGTATGACTGAAGACATTCTACATCACCAACAGTGATTAAATCCTGACTTGAATTTCACCGATGACATGTACAATCAAGCATTGATTATAATCGAAGACAAAATTTTCGATACAACGGGGAAGCTTTTGTCGGAATTTGGAATTCTCAGTCCCTCGCGTCAAACTAAAGAAAACTTGAGTATACTGTGTTATGATGTTTCACGCAATTGCAATAAAACTCAATCAAGGCAACTAAAATTATTTTTTAAACCTCATTTTTGCTTTTATTAGTGAGTTTTTATCAGTAATTGAAAAACAAAATATTAAGTTAGTGTTAGGTATCTTTAGATGCGGAATAAAAATCTCTTTAAATTGATACCATTTTCATTCTTATCCGTTGTGATGGGAAGCAGGAATTAAAGAAAAATTAATTTCCAATGTTAATTCCCTATATTCAGATGGTCGACCGATCACCCGGTATAGGTTGATAAAAATCAATATTAATTTTTGGTAAATTAATCATAATTATCAAAATTACCAAGAGATATGACTAATTTTGTGATTTTATAATAATAAAATAAGAAATTAATTATAATAAATGATCCTGTGCAAAACGGAGTTTCCAGGTCATTCAAATATTAGGAGGTGATGGCGACCTGCAGGCCGCTTGACCTGTTAGTATTATAATAAAATTAACTTAAAATTTTTTTTTAAAGATGTTAATAATATATACTGTTGTGTCTGATAAAGTAATGAAAAGTGAGTTGCGTAATTTAGAAATAAAGAACTGACTTTGCAACCTGAGGAACAATAAAGACAGGACTCTGTGTTCGTTTTTCAAAATTGTTTTTATTAGTGTTAAGTTTGTTCGTTAGTTTAAGTTGTATTGTTTAGTTTAAGTTTGTTGTTGCAGAAATTTCGTTTGTTTTATCTAAATTTTAATGTTTGTATTTTTAATTTTCGTTGTTTAGCGACTCACACGAATGCAGCTGAGCAGTACGCAAGAATCTAGATTTTATTTAAAAAAAAAAGAACAATAATAAAAAACCAAGGAAATGAAAAGGATGTAAATAAAAAAAAGGGAATGAGTCGAAAAATTATAGCCAGAGAGGCTAGTTCTATAAGATTCGTTATTGGAGAGCCCGAGAGGCTAATTGTATAAAAGTCGTGATTTAAAAGCCCGAGAGGCTAGTAATAGTAATAGAAGCAGTCGCAAATTTACAACCTTAGTGAAGTTTTAATTGAGAGTCCAAGAGTTGGTGTTGAATTTAGCCGAAGAAAAGTGTGGATAGAGTGGGGAAGAAAGAAGCCGAATTAAGTGCTGCTCAGCAAGATTTGTGTGAGTCCTGCTTTTTCTAAAATTTTGTTCTTTTTGTACAGGTTGCAAATAAATTGTTCTGTTATTTGTCAGTTCTTTATTGTCTTACATGTAACCATTTTTCGAGAACCAACAACCAATTTTAATAAGAGATCGGAAAGAGAGCACAACAATACATAAAAAATTTGAAATGATTGGATTTTATTTTGTAGTAAAACAAATTCCTGAAATATCCCTGTAAAAAGTGCAATTATATCCGACTCCAATCCTTAAACCTATTGCAATAATTCTAGCTCGACTGCTTTTCTGCGTTCAGTCAAGTCCATCAGTATGTTCTCTTCTGATAAAACGTCATTGTCAGGATCGACAAAAGTTGTAAAATAATTATCGCTCCGTAGGCGATGTAATATTGTCCATTCAAGATTTCTTATAATTAATAACTGTCTATGTAAAAACTGCACTCGATTTTCCCGCGGAACACCACTTAATGCGGAAATGATGTGTTCAGTAATGAACTTCATATATTGGAATACTTCCACAGTAACAGTTTCTGTAAAAGTTACGTTCTCTTGGGTACCAATGTATATCGTACTTATTGATTTTCGATCTAATGGGCACGTGGCATTTAATTTGGCCCATGCTTTAATGCATTCAGCACAAAAAATGTGAGTGCAGCAATCCAAAGTTCCTCTTTTTTCGGCCAAGCTCTCTAGACATACACTGCAAGTAATTATTTCTTCTGCATAGCTTGATGCTCCAAACGACACAAAATGTTGGTTAGCCATGTTGGTTATAAATACAAATAAAATATTAGCTTGCTTGTTAAATTTAAAATTCCCTTTTCTACCTTTATAGTCTTCGGATTTAATACTTAACAGATTAAAAAGTTACTTAACGGATAAACGGATATAAATATGATCTATAGTATTATCATAGAGTAGTAGTAGTAGTAGTATAGCGTCAATATGAAAGGTCAGTTATAAAAACTTAAGATAATAATTTTTTTATACATATTGCAATAGAAAAGATCTAATTCTTTTGTTTTTTAATAGAATATATATTACATAAAAATTGTCCATTGATTTTTTAATATATTGAAGTGTTTTTTTATCATTGCTTTAATGCGATGATCCGTTGATACAATTATACCTACTTCAATTAAAAATAAAAGAGACAGCAGTTCATATAAACAACTTGTAGCTGAAACTTGCAAACCTATAGTAATTTTCCGGATATTTTCGTTACTCACTGTATATATAATCAAGTAATATGAACGTTTGATGAAAACACTAGGCAGGTAGTACATAATTTAATTGACTTATTACAAAGTTAACAGAATTGTCATACACTTTGAATACAAAATTTATTATAGAAATTAAATTTGATTTACATATTTATAAAAGCTTCTTTATAAGAACCTTTTGACTGAGTAAAAGACTAATTTAATTCTGGCAGTTTTAATTTAGTCGAACAGCGAGTGTTCCCTCAGGCTTATGTGAATGTAAATGACATATATTCAACACTGTATAGCTTTCAAAGAATATTTGTTTTGAAAAAATGGAGTAATATTTTAATAAACGTTGGTAGCCATAATTGTGATATACTAAATTATCTGATTGTTGCATATTATAACCTCGGGCCGCGGGCTCACAAAGTAAACAATTACTAGAATAAATAACTGTCGTTTTATTTAAAAACATTTTTGTTAGGTAGCAATTTGCCGGTATTTCACTAATAAATATTGCATTGGGGTTGGTAAGCATACCTTCGACAAAAATACAATTATCGAATAAAGTAATTAACTGAACACGCAGTACGCAGGTAATTAAAATATTTCTGTAATTAAATAATGAAATTGTAAAATATATAAAACACGAAGTTGATGTTGGTACAAACGAGCGAGAAGCAACAAAGCACTAATCATGAAAGCTTAGGGGGTGAGGGTTAACCCGTTTGCTGACATCGGCCACTCAATTACCACGGGTTTAATTAGTCCGTGACGGCCCATTGCCAGCTCATTAATACGACAGAGCTCTTTACTCCCACGAGATAGCAGGTAAATCACTTCTGACGTCTACCGGCGCGCTGTGGAACCATCTCGTGTCGTTGCTTAATCACCGAATTAATTTAATTGCGAGCTACAAATGGTAATACACTATGTTTTCGACTCGCACAGCACTATAATTCATGTTTATTTGAACCGACTACTGTTTAAATACATGTTAACATCCCCTATTGTTATTTGTTATGCTATACGTTTGAGTATAAAATCTCTTTAAACCAGTGATACATGTTTGTTGGTTGTATTTGCAACAACTCCATCATCCCCAAATTGATTCTCGTTCCAAAATTTATTACTCAAGTATCAACGACAAAATTTTGATGCAAATCTATTAGCGGTCTAAATAATTTATCAGTTGTTCGTTTCGTTGGCATTCCAAAATGTCACCATTAATTTTTAATCAAAGCAAAGTAACAGCTCAAGCGTGATATTTATTGCTTACAAAGTTTTATCTTGAAAATTATTATACAATATACATATTCGAATAATGTAGCAAAATTTTAAACAACTGGACGAGATATCGTTGAAAAGTTAAAGCTACAAAGGTGGAAGAAGAAAATACTTGCCGAGTCGGACCCAGTCGTAGAAACGGGCGTTAGCGTTTACAAAACGGAGATAGTCGTTTCAACTATATTATATAGTGTTGATAACAGGAAAGGTGGAAGCTCTGAATTCTTGAAATTGGCGTTTAATGTGTAATAGAACATTATTTCATGGTAGATTAAAAATTTAAAGATACAAAATTTTATAAAGTTGGTTATTCAGTTTTTATCTTTAGCGGTTTCTCAAACACATTTTTATATCCCTATTCTAATTTATATGAAGATAAGAAAGTTCTCTGTCATCACTTTTTGTGGAAGTCGAGATGCAGCAATGTTTGCAACGCATTTTAGATATAATAGCTAAGATAGAGCCGAGAAAATGTGACTGTTTTAAAATTTAAGTGTAATAGGTTTACTCAGAGGGAGATAATATAAAAAGTATCATTATTTCTCTTGGTTAAACAATTGTTTCTAATTTTAAAATAGCGGAATATAGTATTTAGCGCATAAAGAGTCACTTTAACAGGCTTGATAAGCAAACGGCTATAATAACAGGCCGTATAACACAGTTGATTATTTCTGGTTCGTATTCAGAGTTACGTTAACGACAAAAGTTAATAGTTTTGCTGGAGATAACCTAACTGCCGTTCTGTCATGTTCTTGTGTAAATGTGGCAGTGATGACAAATCGGCCGAGTTTAGGATTTAGGTCCCGCCACAATCAGTGACTCCGACGTTCACGATATTGCGAGCACGGAAGACAAACGAGCGGTAATATCCGGCCTAGGCAGGAGAGAGATGGAGCTCATAACTCAGAACACCTTCATTTCTCAGGAAAGTTTCCTCAACATCTATCATTTCTAAACCTACCAACTTAACTGAATAAACGTAGGTGAACCAACAAATTTTAAATGTAATTGAATTTACAAAAAAAAAAGAAAAACCGAAATACGTCCGTTCAATTGTCGTCGCATTAATCAAATTGGAAAATGGCCACAAAGTCGAGACTTAAATTGGAATCCGTAATTACAAGTCGTCAGTACGTTCTCCTAATAGTTTAGTACATTAGCATATATACAGCCGATTCGAACATTTATTATTATAACTCTACACCATTGCATCTACCAAAAGACAATGAATTACATTAATGGGCCGGCAATAACGGCTCCCCTCGACTGCTAGCACATTAAGAACTCAGGAATTGGACACCGTACAAAATACGAGCCAGTTAAGAGAATAAAGAAGAGCCGAGAAAATATACTACTAGTTTTATTGCCGTTGGGTGACAAGTATTAGCGTTTTACCTGACAACTAAACACGCTACCTTATGGTTAAATAAAATATAAAATCACTTTATTTGTTAATTAATTTTGCATGTTATTGAACTTATTCTTTGTACGATTTCGTTTGTGTTGCCATACTTTATATTTGTTTGTCGTTTTTTGTATCGAATGTGACAGGTGCATTTAATCTTGGTTTTTATGTGCCATTTACGTGGGAAAATTAATTTTAGTTATTTTTCGTGCTACCCAGATAATGTATGTAGGTATGTCATAAAATAATAACGTTAAACTCCAAATGGTTATTTCATTGAAATTGAACTTTATAACTTTTACAATTTTTAATATGCGATATAATATTGGTAGGTAATGATAATATATTGTGTATTATTTTTCAAATATATTAAAACTAGAATATTGAACAGGTTTCATTGCATACTATATTATTTATGTTATTTTTTGCGATACTTTAAGTATTAACTTAAAACTTTAAAAACTTTTTATCCAAGTTCGTTAACTTAACTAACTTAGTTAAAGTTAATGTAGTTAACTAATTAACTAAGCTTAATCTAACTTAACAATAGTAAGTAATAATATGTTCAAGTTTGTCTATCTTCTATACAGAAAAAATAACACAAATGATATGGGCCGGGATATAAAAACATTTTGATATGCACTTAATGTATATGTGATTGGAAAAAATTCAAGGATGAAAAATGTCAAAAAGTAATTAGTAAATAGAAATATAAAATATATAGAATGTTGTTAGAGGAAATCCTATCCACGAACGTTCAGCATCAGCTAGCCAAGGTGTCTAGTCTATAATATTTAATTAATCTGAAACTTGATGAGCAACTTCATCCAAGATACCGAGCATTATATTCAGTCAGTGCCGTATTATCTTGTAGCTTGTGACACAAAATTTCAGGTGCTCAAAATTTCAGGAGACGCAAAATTTAATTTCAGGAGTTGTATAATTACCTAATCATTAATCGTTTTAATTATTATTATTAAAAATAACTTTCATTTTTTTAATAAATTTTTCGAATTTAAAAAGGGCAACTGAAAAACCGAAGATGGGAACCGAAGATTCCGTTACGGAATAATTGGAATCTTTATGTCATATGTAACGTTACAACCGGTCAAGCTGTATATTACAGAGTAGCGCTACAACCCAAGGTGGGTTTTGGCTAACCACTTCATTTTATGAAGGGTTTTTAAGACAGATTACCTTGGTGGTTTGCTATTGCGCGCCGACCGAGGACAGCTAGAATACAGTTCTTGCTTCACTCGGGCTCGAACCAGAGTTCCCTGCTTAGTAGTCGACGCACTTAAGCATCAGACTACAACCTCCCTCAAGCTATCTATATATAAAAATTTAAAAAAGCCGGGAAGCTGTCATTTTTTTGTGTATGTATGTAAAATGTATGATACAAAATTGATGATGTATCAACTTCTTATTAAATAGCCGGTTAATCGGATAAGTGTATAAGCGGATAATCGGATATTTTATGTTGAATCATATTTTCTATTCTTCTAAATAAAGTTTAGCATATTTTTAGCAATCAATTTAGCATAGATTTAGTCTTAACAAGAACAGATTTACTTTTTGTTTTAAAACGGCGCCGGCGACAGTTTCCAATTAAACTTGCCTTTTCCATGACGATCAACAAGGTTCAGGGACGGATGTTTGAAAAAGTAGGAATATATCTGCATGAACCTGTGTTCAGAACAAGGGAAATTGATTCAAGGTTCACAAGCAGTGTAGATGAAGGAATTTTTTAATAAAAATTAATAATCAATAATTTTTTAATTAAAATCCACCGCCTAGCTGCCCGTCCGTGGACGGGCTTTCCAGCTAGTAATATATAAAATGCCAGCTCGCTGCTGTTCCTGCTGCTACAGGAAATCCTTCTGGTAACCGTTTACCAGTCGAAAAACAACCCTATGATTTTTTACTTTTTGGAGAAATACAATATTAGAATTCCTGAAATTTTACCTGCATGCGAGTGACATCCCAAGAGCGAATCTATAAATGTAAATGTTTAGTATTAAGGATGGAGTCTGATGTGTTGGTTATGAAAATTTGATTTTTTTTAATGATTTATTTTGAAAGTACAACGTATGAAGAATATGCTGTAGAAATTTCAAACCAAAATTTAAAGTATTAAGAAAGTTATAGTACATATTCGAGGGCGTCTTATAGCTTAGCTAAACCTGTTACTCAAACTGTTAACGCGATTTTCTCGATATAACATTTTTCCGATCGGCCCAGGCCAAAATAAAAATCTACCGAACCGATTGGGCTGAAATTTAAATATATTATTCCAAATATTAATGGCTATCGCAGGTAGCAGAATTGTTAATTTTTATCAAAAATTTCCTATATTTTACCCCAAATTTCGAAGTCCGTAATTGATTTATTTTTTCTTTTAAAAAATGTTTAAATTTGCTACCGGCGATAACGACAAGCTTACAGAACAACAATTTTTTTGAATTTTTAGGCTTCTATACAACGTATAGGAAGAAGCCTTATGATCTGGCTCCGTGTCTGTCTGTCCGTCTGTCTGTCTGTCCACATGATTAAAAAAAAACATAACTCGTTAGCGTTTTCCTTATATAAAAAAAAAATTTGCCGTTGGTATCTACCTATTTAAAAGATTAACGCATTAAAAATTCTAATAAAATAAAGCCCAAATAATTTAATCTATCGAAAATCAGAACTCACGTTTTTCAAAAAATTTTACTTATAGGGGAGAGGCTTGCAGGTTGCCACTGCTTGCAGGTTGCCACCCCTGCCGGATTTTGACATTCTAACATTGTCATCCCCTAAATTTCGACGGACATCGAATACAAACGAGTAGTTGTCGCTTTTAATGTAATTGTGATGCACTCAAACACAATAACAGGGTGTTTGGCAAACAAAATGTGAAATTTTATTTGTAAAAAAATGAAAAATTAAAATTGTGCTTTTCTTCTGTGCCCATAAATTGAACATTTTCAACGAAAATTTAAGGGAAATATTTTTGCTGTGTTGCTTTTTCATTCAATTTTTATTATTCTTAAATAATTCTAAACATATCATGAGTTGCAAGTTTTTTTTCCTGTATATTCTAAAGTGGTGTAAAAATGCAGGTTGCCACCTTTTTTAGCTTTGCAGGTTGCCACCCCTCTTATTTTACATTGTGACGTATACTACAGTGACTGTTTAGGGACAGTGGCAACATAAGCCCCTAAATCGGCCCAGGACAGGGTCCCGCGCAAAAGGGGGGAGGTTTAACCCCCCCCCCATTGCATATTTTATGTATCTATTGACGTAAACGCTTCTTAAATATTTCAAAAATTAATATAAATAATTATTTACTAATAATTGATGCATTTTTATATATTTTTAGATTTAAATGAAAAAAAAAATTAAATTTTTTTTTCAATTTTAACTTTTTTTTTCTTGTTAATTTATTCTCATTTTTTTTTGTTCATAGCCACTAAGTGTAATTAATATAAATCATATGTTTTTACTTGAGTTTTTCTACATTTTCAACAATTTTTCAAGGGGTGGCAACCTGCAAGCCTAAATTTCAAGGTGTCGATTTTAGATACTTTTGAAAATTTGCTGTAAATTTTTAGTTTTTGAGAATTAAAATAATTTTTTGCGCAGGATCGTGGCTTTATACTTCACCTTTCCTGTATATGTTATTATATCAACAATACGTTGATTGTATGACGAGTTATGACCAAAAAAGCTATGGGGTGGCAACCTGCAAGCCTTTCCCCTAATATATAGAATATATAGGACAATTCCTCTTCAGCCTTACGCTTACTTGCTTCTCTTCTTTTAAATTCCTCTGCATGCTTCAACTCCACCCGGCGCAAAGGATATTTCTACCGTTAGCGTTTTTAGATTTTAGACATATATTATAACTCCTATATGCTCTACATATAAACCTATATCAGTTGATCCACCGATCCGCTGATTCGTTGATACGCTACGACTAATCGTGTCTACGGCTAATTAGATGACCGAATAATCGACGTAATGAATGACGAATATAACGTAATGAATTCAAAGTGAAAAAATAATTTTTCATACCTTATTCTTTTTATTGGAAAGCTTTTGGGTATACAATATTTTAACTGTTTGCTTACCCCCCTCTGTTACTCCCGCATTTTGCGTCAATGTATCATCTGATCAACGTATCGACGGATAATCATATAATAATATATTATATTATAATAAAATATAAAACGGCTTATAATAAAATAAAGCCCAAATAATTTAATCTATCAAAAAAGTAGATGTATAGTAGCCTAAGAACTGTCGCAAAAGCGAGTTCCACCTTGTTTCTAAAGTCAGCATATCCTTTTTTTTAGGTGTGCACTTTGGCCATATTAAGAACTATATAAATACGAGTATTATAAAATTAACTTAAAATTTTTTTTTGTGAAATTAAAAATGTCAATAATAACATAAAAAATTTGAAATGATTGGATTTTATTTTATAGTAAAAAAAATACCTGAAGTATCCCTGTAAAAAGTGCAATTTTATCAGACTCCATCCTTAACCTACTGCAACAATTCTAGCTCGACTGCTTTTCTGCGTTCAGTCAAGTCCATTAGTATGTTCTCTTCTGATAAAACGTCATTGTCAGGATCGACAAAGGTTGTAAAGTAATTATCGCTCCTTAGGCGATGTAATATTGTCCATTCAAGATTTCTTATAATTAATAATTGTCTATGTAAAAACTGCACTTGATTTTCCCGCGGAACACCACTTAATGCGGAAATTATGTGTTCAGTAATAAACTTCATATATTGCAATACTTCCACAGTAACAGTTTCTTTAAAAGTTACGTCCTCTTGGGTACCAATGTATATCGTACTTATTGATTTTCGATCTAATGGGCACGTGGCATTTAATTTGGCCCATGATTTAATACATTCTGCACAAAAAATGTGAGTGCAGCAATCCAAAGTTCCTCTTTTTTCGGCAAAGCTCTCTAGACATACACTGCAAGTAATTGGTTCTTCTGGATAGCTTGATGCTCCAAACATCACAAAATTTTGGTTAGCCATGTTGGTTATAAATACAAATAAAATATTAGCTTGTTTGTTAAATTTAAAATTCCTTTTTCTACCTTTATAGTCTTCGGATTAATTACTTAACGGATAAACGGATATAATTATGATTGATACATATAAATATGTAATGTGGGTTATAAAAACATAAGTTGACAATTTTTTTATACATATTACAATAGTAAAAATCTAATTCTTTTGTTTTTTAATAGAATATATTACATAAAAATTATTGTCAATTGATCTTTTAATATATTGAAGTGTTTTTTTTTAACATTGATTTAATGCGATGATCCGTTGCGTCGATACAATTATACTTCAATTAAAAATAAAAGAGACAGCAGTTGAAAGGTGAAACTTGCAAACTTATAGTAATATTACTATACTAGAACTAACGCGAAAACGCTTCTTTTATAATAACTACAAGAATATTATTATTTCCCCGTTTACATTTCTTAAAAAAGCGACATTTAGTTAACTTGTTCAAACGAAATCCAAACTAAATGAGGTACTGACGAGTACGTTAGCAGTATATTGTAGCAAATTTCTGTCTTTGGCAAGCTGTGAATATATTAAGAATTTTAAAGGAAAAGGTTATTTTATACATTATTCATATTTAATAAAGTAATATAAAATTTTAAATTAATTTCCGATGGTTTGTAAATTTAATGTTAGATAAAAAATCAATTTGTAAGCAATATAAAATTAATTTGACAAAGTAATTGCGTTCTGTTCCAGTAAACTAAATTATATCAATTTTTGAGATTTTTTGAATGTCGTCTAACGACGTAGATAAACATTAACTAGCTCGAGAGCCATTAGCAAATCATCTAAGTGACAGTTCCCATAACGCAGATCCTCAGAGCGAGAGCGCAGTCACGTGTGAAGGATTAGTATCACTCTGTCATCCATCATCCCCACACTCTTGTCTTTTCTCGGTCACCCTAAAGTAGCTTCTTCCTGTTCTTGCAATAGAATCGCGGTAGTTTAATATTGATTACATGTAAAACCTGAGAGATCAAAGTGATTGTGAAAAACTTTTATGTATGTCTTTTCACAAAATCTTAAGTGTTTTTTATTATTAAAGCTTAAGTGTTTATTTAAGCAATATAATTAATTATTATTATTTTATTCTTACCAGAAAATTTACTTTATGTCTTAGGCATCTGCAACCTTATTTCAAACCATGATCATTTTTTCGCTGCCAAGCTGTCGGCCTGTCTTGATAAATTCTATTGTTGTATTGTTTTGTGAACGAAATATTTGTTAAGACGAACTGACAGGCTCACTTAGTTTCTTTCTGAGTACTTGAGACTGTTATAACAGAGAAAAACGAGTGTACATATATCTCCTGATAAGAAAAGTCACCTCTGTAGGTGGTAAACAAGGATAACGCATTATTTTATTTGCGTATTATATATTGTAAAAAATGCTGAAACTTTTGATTTTAATTAGGTGTAACAGCGTCTGAATGGTCTCAAACTGAAAACATAACGAGAAAACTTGTAATAAATATTAAAAGTTTTATTTTCTCGAATATTTTCTGCTTAATATCTCAGAAAAAAGAGGAGGGATTTACTTAGTTTTTGGGCTGTACGCCTGCACCTACCCAGTAATCTGTTTTTTGGATGTGTATTTTTGTAACGAAAAATCTATGATTGGCGTTTTTATTTTTTATTATATTATGTATATACGAGGGTGGTCTGAAAAGTTTCCGACCTTACATAGAAGCAACAAATTTTTTTTTTCAAATTAATTTATATTTTCCTACCTAGTCTTCTTTTAAGTCTATACGTATCCCAGCAAAACTCCCATTTTTTTAACCGTCTAAATAGCCCTCGGCGTGTTTCTCTGCAAAATAGTTGTTTACAAAGGTGAAAACTCCTCATTCGACTAAAAGCTAGCTTACAGAACAAAATACAGTTGTTTGGGGCTATATCTAGAGAGTAAGAAGAGTGGTCAAGCAGTTCAACTCGTAAATCGTAGATTTTCGCAATGGAAAACTTTGAGGTGTGAGACTGGTGAAACAACTTTTTTTTCTGCTAAAGTAGCCGTTTTTACGGAATTTCTGCCTTCAGCTTGTTAAGTAATGATGCGTAGTATATGCTTCTGTAATGGTTGTTCCTTTTAGTCTATCTATACAGCGCATAGGAACATATTACCTCTTTGAAGTCCACTTTTTTAAATGTATTTTTGTTTCTGGAGTATAAGGATGTATCCAAATTTCTTCTACAGTAATTGAACGGCGCCAAAACTCCGATTTATTGCCGCTAAGCGTTAACAGAGGGTTGAAATTGTTCATTTGAATACGTTTTTCTTCAAAGTGAGCAAACGCGGCACCCAACGCGCAGGCAGCTTTCTCATACCTAAATGTTAATTCATTATGTGACAAATACATTTTTTGAATATACTCATAGTCTCTGCTATCTCCTTAATTTTAATTCGAAAGTTGTCTAGCATTATTTGGTGAATTTGAGCGATGTTATCGTCAGTGGTTGCATTTTTAGGATATCCCGAACGTTCATCGTCTCTCAAGCTGGTACGCCCACATTTAAATTCAGCTGCTCAATATTTCACGATGGTAAATGATGGTACAGAGTCCCCGTACACAGTGTCCAATTCGTCGTAGATTTTTGTAGACGTATTGCCATTCAAAGCCAAAAAATGTTTATTGATGCTCGATACACGATTTTTTCCATTTTCACACGTACACTCGCATTGACTCACTCAAGCGGTTGTCAAACAACAACGGAGCTGAAATTTTGGTGAGTACTTATCAAGGCTTGAGCAAACACATTCCTTATTTTTTTTTTGACAAGTGCTGACATGTTCATGTTGAGGTCGGAAACTTTTCAGACCACCCTCGTAGATTTATAAAACTACATTTTCATACTTTAATCTATAACCAAAGATAGTATGTGGTGTATGATATTATATCACATATATTTTTGCTATAACTAAGCATTAGAAACAATTTATAATCTGAAAACTTTCAAAATTACTAAAGATTTATCAACTTTTTGTTTTTATGCCAAAAATAATTATAATCGTAAGTTAACATAAGTAAAGAAGTGAACACAGGTACATCCTCCAAAGAAGTTTTGGAGTCTATAAAGTAACACATAGAAAACGTAGCATCTAATCATTACTTCTCGACAAATATTTGCATAAGAGGTAAAATGTATAATTTCATTATTATGTTTATTTTAATTATTATACTTAACAACTCTTGAAGAGTGCAGGCATTTTGAAAAAATGTTTCCTACCAATTTGATTCTGATGTAAATCGCTATGAAATGGTTTCACTCAGTTTCATTCAACAAAGAAGCTTCAAGTACTTGACATGAGGTTGTTCCGCAGAACAGTGAGGGTTTCGTGGGTAGAACATGTGATAAACCGTAAAATACTCGGAAGAATAAAGATAGAACTGGACGTAATCAATAATATTAAGTGTAGAAAGCTGCAATACCTAAGTCATAAAACGCAAAACGAGGAAAGATATTGACTATTGCAATGAATTCTGCAACACTGCAAGGTATATAGCCAGAAAGAGAAGCGTTAATCAGAAGAAGAAATTTGTGACAACCACGAAACTCTTTATGGTGATAACCAATATCAGCAACGGATAGGCACTTGAAGAAGAAGAAGAAGAAGAATTGTAAAATGTAACAACGTGGTAAACAAATCAGTGCAAGCGACTCAAATATGGTGTTGAGATCAAGCGCGCAGTTAAATTTTGAAGAAGTAAATATGCAGAAGGTTAATTACTACTCCACATTTCATTAATATTTCGGACTGCTAGAAATTTTTGCCACTCTTTATTGAATGATCTTTTCTTCGTTTCCATTTCTTTACTTTTTCCATTTCAATTTCAATAATCTTATTTCAATTTCAAAACTACTATATAACTAAAAAGTTTCAGCAACCTGTACAAATAATTCTGAAGTTGTGCACTTCTGGTTCGAGTTGCACTTATTTAATTTTAACAACATGCATAGCTTTTGTTTCTGATTTAAATCTTTAAAAGCTAGAAATTAATGTTGTGACGATAAAAGGACATTGTGTGCAGGTCATGAAAGAACGCCTAATGTGTTATGTATAAATCTCGCCGTTACTGACCCAAGTTAGCATTATTATGTAGAAGTGAAATTGCTTTTTAGCTGTTTCGATGGAAGCCCGGCCATAATTTATAATTATTCGGGTTTTTTTATTGTTTCGAGTAAATGATGAGGGTCATAAAAAGCAAATTTATAATTATTCCTTGATGATGCTTTTAACATCATCCGGATGTAATGAATATGTTTTAGAAATGGAGGAAGTCGTTTGCTCTTTCCTTGTAGCCACTAGAAAAGCGACTAGAGAAACATTCTTACGCTTATTTAACTTTTGTTTCGAGAAAATTATTTCTGAAGTTTTCGTCCCTTACCGAGCACTAAAATTTGAAAAAGTGTACGGTAGAGGGTTGTATTTATTGTTGAGATATGTTTTTGCGTTTGTGAGGAGGATCTATTGCACATACCATATATAAATCAGTTAAGAGTATTAACCCCGAGTGTGCAATGTCCAAGAGGACTGTGATTTACGCGTCTGGAGAGCCATTCTCACCGCCTACTTGTTACAGTGTACGAGCGCGTCACGTCGCATATAAAAACATGTTTATGGCCACCGAGGTGATAGAATGTCTCATCCTGTCATCCAATATAGCTACCATCAATCATAATTTTAAAATTTACAATCGTCGATTGCGCCATTTTAAGCTGACATTTGATAGCGGTTTACGGTAACGACATCCAAGTGACAATTATGAAATTACATTACTCATTGAGATCTACGGAAACTGACACTGTTCCCGAGAACCGTCGTTCATAAATCATGACGTTTGTCATTTTGCTTTAGCGTGGCGGCTAAAAATACGTATTTGTCTTCCGTGTTCTTTATATCTTTTGACATATGACACCGCCATGCTATCTCACGCTTGTTTAACGTACACAAACCAAAATCTACGACAAGGTAACCACGAATTGCTTTTACAAAACATGCATTTCAATTATAAATTTTGTATTAGTTATGACAGGAAATAAACACTTTTTCAAATTTGGAGTAGACCAATGAAATTAAACTTGCAGGATAATAAATAATGCAATAGTAGTTGTATCACAACATTTTAGAGCATCAATAATAATTTAGTTTAGAGAAGACGACGTATAGGCGAGCTTGATGGACAATAGTAAATATTTGTTTTGATTTCACCAGCCGAAAGATATTTAAAGTATCTGGGGTATCTTCGTATTGGATGTCAATAGAAATCACTCAACATGAAAAAATACTTTTTAAATTTGGATTAAAATTAGATTTATATTAATTTGAAATGACATAAAAGCTGAATTCAAAATTTAACAATTTTGTCATGCTCTAAACTCGAGGAAAATAATTTTCGTGTTGGCATCACTGCTGTCTAGATGTCGCTGATTTTATTTGATTATCTCGAAAACATATTGCGCAATGCAACGTAGCGTGAATCGTAAATAATCTGAGCAATCTGACTAATCTGCTTGATGTATGACGGCCTAGATTACATTGTCTAATTTTCACGCCTTTTTGTATTGTTGACAGTCTAGCGGAAAATATTATTTTTCATATTAATTTTAGTATTATTTAATAAGTTTATGATACATTATTGTATCGTAAATATGATGCGCATTTAAAAAATAACTAACCTGTGGATTGAATGGTAAGCCCACGACTGTTTATAATTTTGTTTATGACATCTTTTCAACAGATTTATTACGAAATATTTTATTAATTTAATTTCTTTCACACCTGTTGATTATTTCATTTATGATGGTAATAAAAGATCAAATTTATATTTGTAAAAATAAGTTATTTGAAGGTTTTGGCACATATTATCCAACAATAAAATTGAGAAGTTTTTGCTCAAGGTTTTATTTACGTACTACTACTCTAATGTAGTATCATTAGTAATAACTCCAAACGCATAAAAGGAACCGATTCAATTTTGACGTTTTTGGGCAATCAATAAAATCACGAGTGGGAAATTTACGAAAAATATTTTCTAGTAAAATATGTTGACAAAAAATTATTGAAATTTAATCAAGTTATTTTTAGGCACGTGGGATATTTGGCATGATTATTTCCTGAATAAATGCATAGATCTTTGAACAATTGAATTATTTATTGATATACATACTCGTATACTACCTACTATTTGATAATTTATAAAAAAAATTGACTTTTTCGCCAAGTTTTCGTTGGTTTTGCAAACTTTTCCATGAAGTTGGCAACTTTTGCAATCTGCCAAAGATATTAGGGAGCGGGGGGAGCTCTACCAGCCTTTTGAGTTCATCCCTTGATTCTATATTTATAGAATTCTGTTATTATTTTTGAATTAAAATTACTCTTCTAAAATAACTCTTCTCAAAATCCAAAAAAAATAAACAATCCAAATCGATAACTACATTTCCTTCTCTTACACCTCTGTTGATATTAAAAATTTTTGTTTATTCGGCCAATAGGTTTTGAAACGTAGCATTCGTGAATTTAAAATTGTTCAGGTATCAATCGAGTTGAATGCCTTTTCGTAATCTACAAAGGCCATCCATAGATCCATATTATGTTTTTTCTATTACTAACTATTTACTAGAATTTTTACAACTTTTAGGTAATCTATAGTGTTCCAAAACCCTTCGGAAAGCCAGCCTGCTCGCATAGCTGAAGTCATCCAATTTGGTGGTTAATCTTTGTGTTATTATTTTTGTAAAAAGTTTGTAGAACACTGACAGGAGACTAAAAGCCTGTTTACATTTTAAAATTTACAATAAAAAAAGTATAGTGAGTTTTATGGTGTGGTTGTATCGCTGCTTTCTGTTGATAGTAGGTACATTTTTATTATTATGATTAACCTATTTTTATTTTGTATTATAATATTTTTGATATAAAAGTATATAAAATAAAAGTAAAACAAGAAAGTTGGATGAATCGAACATCGATAGATTGTAATTAAAAAAATTCCTACACCCCCTCGGGGACCAACCGAATTCCCAATCTCCGACCCCAATAAATTTTATCCCAATCAATCAAATTTTTAACCACATTTACCAATTAAGTGTTTAAACTTCATAATTATCAATATCCATCAACGATGCAAATTCAATTTGATTTTCTTTAAATTCCTACTTCCATCAAAAAAATCTCCAAATTTCCACATGTCAAAATTTCGGACAACTCCAAATAAAAATAATACTAATTAATTTAATCCTCTAAAATTAAATCTTTATTGGGTAAAATCAAATCAAAATTTCAAACTTGAGATGCAAAACTAAAGGTCCGGGACCTTTCCGCAAAAAGCGCCCGTACACCATGACGGACTAATTCGGAAGGGCCAAGTATCGCTTCTTTTGGTACCAACCCAACACTGTCAGCACGAAAAGACACTCCAAATTCAAAAAATTTATATTATTTACAAAGATTATTTACCAACAAATTCTAAATATTAATAATTAAAACCCATATCCACAACAAATTCAAAATTTACAAAATTAAATTCAAATCTTACAAAAAATTCTATTTTATAACAAATTAAATTATCAAATTTTTTTAAATTTATTTCATTTTAGTATACTAGTAGGACTTACCCAAATCCATTGTCTTATCTTAGATTTTGCAAAATATGAGTTCATTATATGAAATATGAAGGTATTTTTTACTCCTAAACCATAAGGTCCAATTCCATGTTCATTGTCATCCATTAGTTTTTCGAGGTTGGCATCGTTGGTTAATTCGTATGTTTCTTAATATAACTCTTTTCGAAACATACATACATAAAAAGGAAGTTCAAAATCAAATAAAAAAGATGTTAGACCAAAAAATTATTCAAAATTCAAACTCACCATGGTCATCGCATGTTTGGGTTGTTCCCAAAACAATGGATGCCAACGGAAAGAAGAAATGGAAGGTAGTCATAGACTACTGAAAGTTAATATTTGATAGAAAGGTATATTCTTGCAATAAAACAAATACTTATTGTCAACCGGTTTCGATCCTTTAATAGGTCATCATCAGGACAAAGTGTCAATAAATTTGCATTGCCCCCACATCGACTTCAAACATACTACAAATTTAATTTTATTTTAAATAAATTTAAATAAAACAAATTTAACTGAAAGTTAAATGAAAAAACGGTAAGCGATAAATATCCCATTCCTAACATCACCGATATTTTGGACAAATTAAGTAGATGCCAATATTTTACAACCTTAGACTTAACTTCTGGTTTTCACCAAATCGAGACGAAACCGGACGATATCCCAAAAACTGCATTCTCTGTCGAAAATGGACATTATGAATTTCTTCGAATGACATTTGGACTAAAAAACGCTCCAGGTAGGTACCTGGAAGGTACCTTGGAAGGTTCCAAAGAGTAATGGACAATATTTTAAGAGGAATTCAAAATGAAATATGTTTGGTTTACTTAGACGACATTATTATATTTTCGGTATCACTACAAGAGCATATAGAGAGAATTCGACAAGTTTTTAAAAGATTACGAGAAGCTAATTTTAAAATCCAATTGGATAAATCAGAATTTTTAACAGAAAGAAGTGGCTTACTTAGGACATATAATAACTTCAGAAGGCGTGAAACCTAACCAAAATAAAATAAAAGCTATTTTAGAATACCCAATTCCAAAAACTGTCAAGGAAATAAAAGAATTTTTAAGACTACTTGGATATTACCAACGGTTTATAAAAGATTTTGCCAAATTAACCAAACCCCTAACATTTTGTCTAAAAAAAGGTAAAGAGATTAATCACACTTCCCCAATATTTATATCAACGCATTTCGAAATTGTCAATAAATTTTAACAAACGAACCCATATTACAATACCCTGACTTTGAAAAACCTTTTGTGTTAACTACGGATGCCTCAAATATTGCAATTAGCGGAATTTTAAGCCAAGGCAAAATTGGTTCCGACCTACCAGTAGCTTATGCTTCAAGAACATTGAACGAAAATGAACAAAATTATTCGACCATCGAAAAGGAATTACTTGCCATCATTAATGCTACAAAATATTTTAGGCCATATTTGTACGGTGAAAATTCACGATAGTTACTGACCACCGCCCAATCGCTTGGCTTTTTAGCTTAAAAGAACCAAACTCAAAATTAGTAAGATGGCGACTACGGTTAGAAGAATTCGATTATGACATTGTTTACAAAAAAGGTAAAATGAATTCAAATGCAGATGCTCTCTCTAGAATAAAAGTAAATGCTTTAGAAAATTGCGAAAACGAATCACTTTTTAATAACCCTGGTGATGTTGACGAAAATGTTACAGAAATGCTGAGAGAAATTCACGAACTCATGCAACAAGTTTCAAATATTCAAAATTTAAACAACACCAATAACAAAATCAAAATTTTATCAGATATACAAATCAAACCGCCAAATTTACCTACCGAAAATACGCCTCACTCGAATTTTCATAAAACAACAAACGACGGAATCCCAATTATTGAAGAAGCAGTAGATACTAAACAAAACCAAATAATTGTTTTACCAAATCGCAAACAAACCATGAACAAGTTTATAAAATGAATACCAGGAAAAGGACTATAAAGGACAATATGTTTATAGGACCCTATACAATTACGTTATTGTTACCTCATAACAAAGCCGAAATAGACAATAATAAAAATAATAAACACAAAATTATACATTTAAAGGAACTCAAAAACCACATTTGATTTCAAATGTCTCTGGCCCATGATCAATGCAGACGAACTGATCTATAGACAAATGATTGACAACCCAGGCTTACTTCATATTCGTTTAGGCAATGCTTACAACAAAATCTCCTCTTGGACTTTCATTCAGATTTTTGATTTATCACAAATCATAAATCAATTTCATTCACTAGAAAACCAATATAAATTCATAAATTGTACTTTTCGCAACACCTCAATTGACATAGAATTTAAAATGTAATTTTATAACTTACATCAGATAACGGACCATTTAATAAATTTAATAAATAAACAAATTTCGCAGATAAACCCTTCTATTCTAACAAAATTGAATAGACAAAAACGTGGTGCTATTAATGGATTAGGATCTTTGATAAAAATCATAACGGGAAATCTAGACGATCAAGATGCTATACGTTTTGACAATGCAATTCAAAATTTAAATCAAAATCAGAATAAAATGAAATCAATTATAACGACCAAATAGCATTAATGCAATCCGTCTTTGATTATAATTGTTAATAATGTGTGGCAGTGATGTAATATGCAATTCTGAATTTCACACATTTTCAAAACACTCTTGAATTATAATATGTTTTCCGGAAATATGAAGAGTTGCCGATAAGAAGGATCATTAGTTCATAGACAGTAGTCTAGATTTGTTAACAGTAGTTGTTAGATGTTAAATTAGTTAGTTTTTAAGTTAAGTTTTATTTTGTAGTGTTGTTCTGGAATTGCCATATAATTGAAATAAATTTTATAATCATTTTAAAAAAAAGAGTTATTATTAAAGTAAATTTAACTCTATATCTCCTATGCTATAGGTCGGATCACAACTTTTTTTTTGAAATTGGCAGAAAAATTAGCTTTGAAAAAAAATATCTTGAAAGAATTTTTGTGGTCAAAATTGAAAATGCGTACGCGAACGGGTTAATGAGTGTGAAATTCTCAGATATTTTCTTTACTCACCTGGGGTACTATAGTTTTAAAAATCGATATCTGACCATATATATTAGGGGGTTGTTAGTCAAAACTCACCATGGTGGCAAATCGGGTTGGTGTTTACAGACTCCCCAGAGAAAGAACAATAATATATTGGTAGTTTCCAGAATTTCACATATTATTATTAATAACATTTAATTTTTGTAGCTCTACTTGGCGCAGCCCTGACTCAAAGAGTTGGCATTCAGATCTTCAAATTGTTTTTATGTTTATTTTATGGAACTTTGTATTGAATAAAATTTTGTTCTCATTATTTAGTCATTAAAAAATTTTATAATTCATATTTCAAATAATTTTATGGGCTATAATGCGTGATGTTTTATGAAACATGCAAAAGTACGACTTTATAATTTATAGTGGAGATATTACAGTGGTTGCGTTTATGCTCAAGACATGCCTTTGTTCCATTGATGTTAAAAGAGATTATAATAAAATGCTTATGATTTCTGTTGCATTATATATTATGCAGTCATAAAATATTAAATAAAACTAAATACTTACATAAATTTAAATAATTAAATTATGGATTTACACAATCATGTGAATTTTAAGAAGTATTATATCAACACTGTGTTCCAGTTAACTTAATAACATTAAAAACATTAATAGATGATAGATAAAGCAAGAAATAATAAAAAATCATAAGAGGCCTTTAAATAAAAACAGAACATTTCCTCCACTCTTTTCAGATTTACTCGATTAATTTGTATTTTATCATTTACAAGACATATAACATATTATAATAAAATAAAACAATAATAAATTGTTCACACAAAGAGTGGAATGTAAAAAGAAATGTTTAAGTAGCTGAGAGAATTGAAGCTGTACAAAATGTAGTGTAATTAAAACAACATTACAAACAATTTAAATTTAATAATAAAATTATTAAACTAAAGTACAAACCAACTTCGTTAAATTTAATAGTTACAAAATTACTTAATAATATGTATTTAAATGTAGGAAAAATAAAACCCGACACTAAGCTTGCAGAATGGGTAGTCAAAATTTAGTTATTGCTGGTTGATGCAGAATAAGATAATGTCGTTACGAGTGGATTGATAGGCCTTATTATTTTTTTTTGGGGGGGATGGCTGATAGATCGCATGTTTTACTTTCTTTGTTTTGACTGAATTAAGAAATTTAACAAAATTTTAGTAATCGGATATCGACGCATTATGAGGCAGCCGTGTAAGTCAGTTTTGCAAAGTGTAGAAAAGAATTTAGAAGGAATAACATTAAAAAACATGGAACGTATTGTCAGTAAAAATGCAAAAAATTAATGTACTTAACAAAAAGTAGAAATTTATGGATGGCAAGAAAGACGTGATAAAAGAAACCCTCGGAAAAGATGGAGTGTCGAGTTGGAACAGGTCACCAAACTTAAATCCCGATGTTGATAATAGTGATAAAAAAGATGTATAACAATTTGTCGTCAGTAAAAATTATCACTTAGAGTAAATCTTTTAAGCGAATGAAAAATCCGCTCGTGCTTTAATAAACGTATTTGGTTTAAGCAATAGTTTTGGAAATTTATTAACGGTAAAGTAAAATAATCATAATAAAGAATATTATACTTTTGTATTTAAAGCAGTTTACATTGAAATTAGCATTTGTTAATCGTAACAAATTGCGATTAGTATAAATAATTGCCAAAATAACGTTTTAAACATTTCTCAACAAAAAGGTCAATTTGAACACGAAGTAGACGTCATCCAAAACCTAAAATTAACAAATTAACTTATTTATTATTTCAATGCACGAATGTGGCGATCAAAACATAAAACGACTTATTCGAAACCGACGTCGGGTCACGTGACCGGAGAGCACGCCGCGGCGCTCTCATCAATCAGCGGTTGAGGTTACGTTAACGGTGACAGCTCATTTATAAAATACATTTCGTTTAAAGAATCGTTACGCTTTTGAATTTGTTGATATTGTTTAACCTACTTTTATTGTAATAATATGTATAATATATATTTTTTAATCTTTAAATTGCCCGACATTTACGGCTATTTTTATTATTTACTTTTTCGACCGACCCAAGGTTTACTAGTACCTTATAAAATCGACGCTAATGCAGGATAATATTCTGGTTCTTATTAATTAAATTCATTTTAAAATTGTAAAAGCGAAATAAAATTGTAGAGAAAAAAATTGTGGTAGCTTACATTTGTTCAAACGCGTACTATATTAAAGCTCATTCTTGTAAAAGTTGACGGGTGACGTCAGGACGCTAGCACCTCATGCTGGTTTGTGAACGCCAAAAGCTCCGATAACGATAAGCCTTCTCTCACGAAATAACAGTTTGTTTAATTTATAGTTGCGGTGGGATTTATAACTCATAGTAACATTGTTATATTTTTTGCACCCCCTTTATAGCAAGAAATATTATAATGATATACAAATTAAAATTTAAGGTCGCCAAAATTTTTAAAAAACATTTTAATATTGACTGCGAATTTTTAATTTATCAATTTTTTGTACGCTTATTAAACTGTCGCTTTGATTTTTATGTTTTGAAAGCTCATTTATCATTTATGACAGCAAAACAACAAATTAAAAGTTTTTAATGTATAAATTCACATATATTAATCGTAAAATTTTCGTGCATGTCTGTTATTCTTTAAGCGTTTAATTGTGTTTGAAATTGCAATTAAGATATAAGATATCTTGTGATTGTAGTATGTGTCGCTTCTATGAGCACTCATTAATTTAAATAATATAGCATTTTTCATTGTTATATTTTCTGAAATTTCCTTTATTAGAATATGCTGCGAGTTCATAATTCTCGCGTGCAATCCAAGAATCTATGGTACGTAAGTTGGGTTACTCAAAATTGATTTGACGGCTGATAACTAGCCAGCTTTATATGTTTTTATAACTTAAATAAATACAAAGTCGACTTTTAAATCTTTATTATTTACATACACATTATTTTGGTTACTACCTTACAGAACCGGAAAATGCATAGGAATCAAATCTTGATATCTCGATTTACTAGTTTCTTTGATTGCACTCCAAATAATTCTATATTAAGTCGCAGCGAGCGAAGTTAGCTAAATTGTTACCTTTAGCAGCTAACTACTGTTTGAAAAATTCTTTTAACAGATTGGATCATGTGGCAGATTGAAAATGATTAAAATGGATCTGTATACAGAAGATATGGATAAGTATTTACCCAAGCAATATACCGTGGCCCCCTGGCGGTGCCATATGACCTCTGCTGGGAATCACCGTTCTAAACAAAGCATACACCGACTATAAAAAGCTTGAATGGTAAATTTATCAACACATTTTGTCAGTTTCTGTTAACAGCTGTACGGCGTTTTAAAATTGTTATATTTACAAATACGATTCATTAATATGACATGTTTATTCACTTTTATTTTAATTGTAATCTAAAATATAAGTGTCACGATACACTTAACTGTATATCAAAAATGCCACGAATGACAATCCAATTACAGCAGGTGGACGCCATAAAATTGCCATCTAATAGTTTATAGCAACATAAATTTAATTTTATCTTTATGAATAGGTATACGAAAATACAACAACTAATGTCCCAGCATGTTACATGACGTTAAATTATACTTAGCTATCAGCTATCAGGTACGCTTTTTATTACATCACAATATATTTTTAGTAGCGAATAAATAAAACTCTTAGTGGTGCATTTATATTACTGTTATTGCTAATGGTCTTAGTTGGTAGTTGTCAATACTACTAATAAATATATACTTACATCTGTATGCATCAATTTATAAAATAATATTTTGCAATGGTGATTTTTAATATTATGATGATCAAGAGAAAAATACCTATAATTTGCATTCTATAATCGTATAGTTTTCAGGTATATAAAAACTAATGATTATTATTATATCGACACTAAACTTTATTATTGTAATTTATGTATATTTTATTGCATAGCAATTTAACTTTATATCATAAATGCTGTTTTTTATTTGTCAGCCATTTAACTAAATATAACAAATCCCAAGAACATGCAATTTTACTTAACAGTTAATTTATCTGTTAGTTTTTTTTAATAGTACCATATTATTATCTAGATTCAAGAATTACAAATATCTAAAAGGAAATAGCAATATTTATAATTTGCAAAATAAAACAATTTTTAAACTAAACTAATCCAAAAAATACAAAATACGTCATATCAACTGCCACAGTCAATGCATTAAACATATTCCTCTTTACTTTTTCTAATAAATCTCGGCAGTTCTTAGGTTTTAATATTAATGCTATTGTGGCGAGATACAATTAATAAAACTCCTTAATATCGAGAGTACATTTTACCAATATTGAATTTAAGTGTTGGTCCCAAATGTACGAGTATAATCGATATTATTAAACATTGAATTTAAATATTATTTAAATATGTACCTACTATATTAGAATATTGGAAAATAAACTAAAAATATTGGTTGGTAACTCAATGTTAATATTATTAATAATATAATAATAGAAAGTATATATTGTACCAATATTAAATTTAAGTAGGTATTGTTTCAAAATATATAATCAATATTACAAAAAATAATAGTACCGATATTAGAATCATATGGACATAATCATAATAGCAATATTAAATATTATATGGGGGTAACATATTCAACATAGCTCCTACATACACATTCACTCCATTGCATCCTTGCTGAATTTAAATATTATGCCAATGTGCATATAATTAATATTATACCAATAATGGAATAGCAAAATGGTATCTTACAATATTTAATTGCTGTAAATAAAAACTACTAATTGGTGACATAGATATTCAATAAATTGCCTACATATTAATAGTATGTATGTACATTACCATATACTAGTATTGTCAACTTAAGTATTACTTTGACATAAATAATAATCAGTAATAATAAATTATCAATATATTGATTCAATATTGAAATTATTAGTTCATATTAGTAAATTTAAGTATTGTTCTAATATACATAATTAGTAGTATTGTAACAATCTTGAAATCTTGAAATCTTGAAATAAAAATACACATACCTTTAATACATAACAGGCGTTATTATTTTACAAAATAGCACAAATTAGCTGGAATTCATAAATTGGATGTAGTTTAATTATTTTTTGTGTTTTCATGTTTTCATTAGGTGGCTACTGATTCATATTAGATACAGCGTGCTTTTGCATTATAAAATGTTTTCAAAACAAATTTATATTGGTGAAAAGAAAATCTCGTCCGAGTGGAATGTTGAAATGGAAAAAGGTGTCTCGGGTTATTCGGACAGGTTAAATCAAACAAATTATAACTTGTTAGCCAACGTTTCGGAGGATTATATTCTCTCCATCTTCAGGACTGATATGGAAACAAAAGTTTAACAATAAGTACGTGAAATGTTAAAGAAAACTGAATAGACTCACCAAACAAGTAAAAATGGTAAGGTTGTTTGATTTTAAAAAATTGATGGTACGTGGGACACATAGGCCAATACTGTGGTTACATTCAACGTTGTCAAAGAATAAAACTGTATAAAATATAAAATTAATAAATAACATGTATAAATGTTTAACATTCAGCGTATTGCAATATAAAAATCTAGTGAGAATACAGTCAATAATAGTAATATTTCCCTATATTTGTTGATAAAAGTAAATGCAACCAACTGATATTAAGTAGCCAAGGAAACGTAAAGATAAAACAATTATTCAAAATACCCACGTAAAAATCCACCAATAATTCAAAATGTTGTAAAAATAGTTAGTGACCTCTATTAATAAAATAGTTAATAGATGTCGAATTCACAAAACGTAAACAGTTTCCTTATTATGAACAAAAAGTGTAAACAACAAACTGTAAACAAAATGAGTACATAAACGAACTGACAAAAACTGTAAATATAAATAATCTGTATAAATAGGAATGTAAATCTTAAACAAGAACATTGCAAGAAACCTGCCATAAAGGCTTCACACACTGGATAGTTACTTGGGGTCCACCTTACTTAGGAAGTTAAGGAGAAGGTCCTTAAAACCTGAATTGATGTACATATAATCCGTCTGCTTGTTGACGTTATTGGTCGCGGTAGAAATAAACGCCGCTTCCATAAAAGTTCTTTTATAGTAGTTAGTTTCATTAGTCAATATTTTGATGTTGTTGGGGTCAAACTTATGTGCAAAGTTCTTGGCATGTTCTGCTAAGCCAGTCTTAGTAGAACCTGTTTTTACATCATACATGTGTTGTTTGACCCTTGCAGACAGCTTTTGTCTTGTTTGGCCAATATAGACTGCACCACATTCGCAACCAATGCTCTATATAACATTACTATTTTCTAGGGTAGGGATTTTGTCTTTTGTTGAAGAATATAGTAACCTACCTAAGGTGAAACGGTTGTGGAAAGTTATAGACAATTCATCGTTGATCGTAAGCTCTCTGAATAGATGCCTCAACCTGATAGCTAACCACGGATAGAAGGTGATTTTGTTGTACTTCTTTTTGATGTCTATGTCAGGATCTACAGGTCTTATCGGTAGGATAGACGGTCTTTTCCGGAAGAGGGTCCAGTCCACCAAACGTCCTGGATATCCATTCTGGAGGAGCTGGGATTTGAGGTCACATAACTTAATACTAACAAGTTCATCAGGCACGCAATTGTGTATTATATGCTTTAATGTATTTATAACGCTCATTTTCTGGTTAAGTGGATGTGACGAATTGTAATTCAGTAGACGATTGTTTTCGGTAAATGTCTGTAAAAAGTGTACCGTCTGATCTTCTTTGTACACGTAGGTCTAAGAATGGGATGGAGTTGTCGGACTCAAGTTCATAGGTGAAATCAAGTAACTTGTCATAGCCATTCAATATCTCTATACAATTATTTATCTCTGTAGCTGGCACAGCGGAGAAAATATCATCTACATAGAGCAATAGGAAAGGTAGCTCAAAACCAATGGTGCCGAAGAAGTTGCAGAGGAGGTCATTCATGACAAACATCGCAAAGAATGGTGAGCAAGGGTCCCCCATCGCCGATCCGACCAACTGGGAGTAAAAGTTGCCATCAAAGCTAAAATAGCTGTTATCGAATATGATGGCTATTAATTGAATAAATATATTCAAGGGGATAGAGGTGAAAGGGGCGATGAGGTCCTAATTGTTCGATATAGAAGCGATGACGGCTTCCTTAGAAATGTTAGTGAACAAGGAGTTAACATCGAATGATATCAATACATAGTCGTTGGGTATTGTGCTTCTTACAATCTTCTCCTTCGCATCCTTAGTATTTTTTACATTGAATGGCAAAAACGGTATAACGTTTTTTAAAATGTTATTTATGTACTTTGCAAGAGGGATGGATGGGGATTCGATGCAACTGATAACCGGACGCAGAAGTGTACCTGTTTTGTGGGCCTTGGGTAATCCATAGGCTCTTGGAAACTGGGAATTATATTTAGTTAACGATTTCCTGGTTGTAGCATCAATGTAACCATTATCGTGTAATTCTTTAATCTTTTTATTAAATTTACCTTGAATTGTCGTGGTAGGATTTTTGGTGAGTTTCTTATATTTATTTCCGTCTTCGAATAATACGTTCATTTTTTCCACGTGTTCCGTCTTGTTCATAACTACCGTGGAGTTTCCCTTGTCGGCTTTCAGGACCAAAATGTGAGGGTTTTTCTTGAGAAAGTTTTTGGTTGCCCAAACTTGTTTGGCAATAGGGTCCTCTTCTTCCGGTCTGTTAATGAAGTTATGCGTAATGTTTATCAGTTTTCCTCTTAAGAGTTCTTTTTTTGTAGTGGTTAAGGTACTGTTTTCTAATGTGTTTTCTATTTCGGACAGGAAGGTGTACATGGGAAAGTCCCGTGTAGTCGAAGTTATAGTAAATTTTGGGCCTAGCGATATTGTCTTGGAAACAATTTCGGGTAATTGGGTGTCTGTAAGATTTAACACCCATTCTTCGTTGCCTAGAAGGTTAGACTGGTGTTGTTGTTGAAGTAACACTTGGAACTTCCTGCACATTCTTCCTCTAATATCCATGAAACGTTTCCCGTAATGCCACTTCTCTGTACTCACGAATTTATCAATAGTATCTTGGGGCAAGATAGATTTTAATATATTTATTTGTGAGATGATCTGTGCGTTGGTGGTGTTTATCGTCTTAATGGCTAATTTGATATGAATATTCAAAATATTCTTTTTGAACCTCCTTAAGAGATTGTCTGCTTTGTTCAAAATTTCTTTGTCTGGAATTAGTTCTTGGGAGACGCAAGCAATCTTTTTCTGTATAAAATTCGGAAAAATTCCCCTTGTGCGACAGTGTAATAAAAACGCTCTTCTGTTAGTTGACCTCGCAAGTTTCTTGAAGTCAGTCTTTATCATGTTGAGAGATGTAACCACTTCACGACCATACGTTGTTTCCATATCATTAAAAAAACCCATGATAGTAGTGAAAACAACAATTATAACATGTTATAATTTGTTTGATTTAACCTGTCCGAATAACCCGAGACACCTTTTTCCATTTCAACAAATTTATATAAGCCTAAATGTTTATGATTCATATATGCATCACTATGCATTGTAGGGTAAAGTATTCTTCCGACACGAATAATAATCAATATTACCCAATACTGCGATTGCATAGAATAATCAATATACCACCTCTTTTTGCACGAGGCACGTGTATGCACAATGTAACAATTCAATATTAACACTATTAATAGTATGTATCATAGAAAGTATATTATAGTACATCAATATTGAGTTCAAGTATTTTGTACAGCCCAAATATTAAGACCAAATAATAATGTCTCAATATAAATAATCATAATCATATATTACCAATATGAAAACCATATGCATAAAATTTAATGTTTATTTTATAATAAAATAGCAATAAGCCAAATAACCTCTACTACACTGTAAAAAATTTCCGAGTAAATTTCCTCTTTCCCACCGGGGCTACTTTCCTGCTACAGGGATAATTTACCCTAAGATTAAAAGATTAAAACAAAATGTCCAAAAATATAGCTAAAATAAAAAAATTTAAATAATACAAAAAATAATTTACAAGTTTTTCTAGAAAATTGCACCGATTATCGTATAATATGTACAAAAACAGAGTAAAATTATTTACTTTTATAATGATAATGAAAATTAAAAATTAAATTTGAAAGTTTTATTATTGTGCACATCATACCAAGCTTATGTAAAAAATTTTTTTTAGTCTAACAAGTGGGCTAACAACCCGTATTCTCTCAAATTCTCGAACAGTTCTAAGCGAATCTCACTGTGTTACCACCATTTACCTCCAAATGACAAAATATAAGTAAATTAGGTTTTACATCTCTGTTCTGTGAATAGAGCCATTAATGTAAAAATTTGTGCTGGTGAAAAACCATTAATTTAATATAAAAATTTGTATCTTACCTAAAGTTACGCTGATACGATTACATGGGTTTACCAGTATACTTATAAATCACAAAAATGTTAAAATTTTTGTTCAATTTACTAAAAATAAAGTAAAATTACACAATTTTTGTGGTTAATTTACTCATATTAAGTGGGTAATTTTCACAAGTAAAAAATTTTCACTCATATTTTACAGTGAATTATAGTGTTATTATTATTAATTAAAATACAGCTCTTAATTCATTCTATTGGGATAACAGAAAATATGCAAAAGAAAATTGTACCTGTATGTGGTATACTTTTCGGTATCTGCTGGTTTGCTGGTGAATGGATTAGGTTAAATAACTTCCGAATATTATTTCATCTACTGACCGGTAGATTATTAGTTTGTTTTGCAGAACCCTAGATTGTACACTTAATTTCAAAATTTATTTTTAATATTTTATAATTCAAATATCTAATAATAAAAAAAATAAAACATTATAGGCTGTCATTGCAGCTCAATAAGGCTTTCCAAGAAACCTTTTAGATTTTAATTAGAAATTGAGGAATTTTTGTACTAAAATTCCAATATTGGTTAATAATATAATAGCAATGTACCACCCTCAGATATTGAGACTACATTCATAAATATGATTTTTAAGAAGTTTTATTTGTAATATTTTCTATTTCCTTTTTCTATTTTCTATGTCAGAAAACAAAACTGAACTAAAAATAGGTTGTATCGGGTTCTGTGGCAAATGATTAATTGCTAGAAATCGATACAGTGTCTCCAGGAAGGAATGGTGAGAAAAACGAGCTATTTTTAAAAACTATTATCTGCTTTACCATATGGTGCGATAGATTATAATGGGTTAAGATCAAAACGATCAATAAGATCCAAGTTTAAAATCCACCTATCATCTATGCATCTAAGCAAGGTTAGCACTTTACTAGAATTTATATAAGTGCTCGCAGAACTATAAATGCCAAGTTTAAATTTGATACATTAGAAGAAAAAGAAGACTATTTGATTAAAATGCTTAATGGTTTCTTATACCTTAATGAAGTGTAAAATTCGAAACAATGTTTCAGCAAGGTGTAACAGGTGGATATAATATACCAATATTGGGTAAATATATGAAAATTATTATATTTTACGAAATATATTAATTGAATTACATGTTAAAAAAATTAATAATTGAAAAATCTTACTGTTTTTATCGATAAAATATGCAAATACATGAAGAGTTTGCGACACATAAGCCCTAGCTGTTTAATAAAATATTTTCACATGCTAATAACTGTACCATATTGTAAATTATTATAGTACCCAAATATTTTGACTACGTATATACCTAGGTATATCTCGAGTCTCCAAATTCCAAACAACTAAATTGCCAGAAAATTACACATCTTGAAAGTTATACCCAGCTGATTCCAAGTAATGCAAACTCAAATTTTTATATTAACGCCAAAATTTAAAAACTGGAATCCATTTCATCTTCCAATGGAAATAAAAATTCAATTTCGTTTTAAATAAATTTCTAAATACTACCTACATATATAAAATGAGATAGTCAAATCAAAAGATAACTTCGACCACACGCTATGATATCAAACATAACTTTGGAATATCTTTAAATTTTAATTATTAATACCATAAACTTATATTATATTCAATTGATTACAAAATTACACATCCAAATTTTCTTGTCCAACTTTTTATTTCTAATTATCCAATGAATCATCCAAAATCAAATTTTATATTATTCAATTTTTTCCAAATATGGGACAATTTTAAATCCAAAGCTATTAAGACAACTTTCTCAGCTATAAATCAACTCACTTTATTTTCCAATACAAAATCCCAAACATTTAAAAATTTGATAAAAATTACCTTTTTCTATTTTATTATTAAAATTACTTCTACATCAACCAATTTTTCCAAAAAAAAATCGCCAAAATGTAACTTGAATTTTTTCAATATACTATTTGTTTAATGTTTACTTGGAATAGTATTTTAGAAATACTATTATAAAAAATTTCTAACTATATTCTTAGAAAAGTAGAATTAAAAAAATAATAATAATAAATAAATATATAAATGCGTTGAGGGATTAATGGATTTTTGTTTTAATTTAATTTTTTATATAATTTCAGGTAAAACTGACTGGAGGTTCTAGATTTGAACAGCGGAGAGAGTAATGTGAAAATGTCACTATTGATATTGACTCAACTCTGTATCCTGAGTTTTAAATTTAATTGATATTCTCGGAGTTTTGATATGAGTTCAATTGGCTGCCAAAACATAAAAATTACGTTTTAATAAATCGCAAATTGACAGTTTGATGTTTCAGTAAGTTTTCATTTTTTGTGCCATTGTATTCTTCTGACAAAGATAATGTATAGTTTTTTACCGTCTGAACTGTTTTGAGTTATACTTAGAGACTTTTTTTTGATTGTATAGGTTTGTAATATGAATATGTGGTTCGATGTCTACATCTGCCTGTTGAGTAAAAAGTAGACATATTTGGTGATGTTTCATCTTAATATTGTAAAAACAAATATTTATAGTTTTTGGATTTTTCAAAATTATGAAGATTTTACTGTTTATTCGAATTAAAGCTATAGAGATCAACTAAACTTTAATGGTTTGTTTTGGCCTATTTAAGTTTTTTCGGTGAAGTTCAAGCTTTACTACCGACACAATATTGAATATTTTTCCTGTTTATTTGGAACTCCGAAAATGCTAAAAAGATGTTCAGATTTCGAATTTTATAACAACCGCTTATTGGTTGGATAGTGGTAACATTGAATAGGCATATAAATAAATTAATTAATCTCGAAATGTGGCATTTCTTATGAGGTAGGTATGTTGTATGCATTATTATTGAAAAGAAGTTGATCCAACAAATCAAATACCTAACATAGCAATGTCCAAGTATAAATGCAAGGGCGGTTTACTTCATACGTTTATTTGTGACTATTTAGATTGATGAATTGCACGTCAAAAAGCAGGCTTTGTCTGATCGGTCTATATGTTTTATGAATTAACGTGAACGTATAATCAGAACGTCTGCAAGCAAGTCTCGTTCTGTAAATGTCGAGAGAAACGGTGTCGCTCAAAAACAAGCTCCGTGTTAATACCAAATTAGGTAACAATTACCTCGATGATTGAACACTTTCTGTGCTTATACGTGCAGATAATTATATTTTGTACTGCCAATTTCACGTTTGTAGTTAATGGTTAAGCAACCCAAGTTGATAATAATTTAAGAAGAACGCTTGTTTGCAACTTAATTTAAACTTTTCATTAACCTATTTTTTCAATTTTAACTCGACACCATATATAACAGAAATTAACCAATTAACCTTAATGATCGATATAAAAAAGTTTACCTCCATATTTAAATTGAAAAACATCTTTGTCTCTGAAAAATAAATCACCTGATATGTTTTAGGTAAACGTTTTCTAAAGCTGTTTTTGGAAACGCTCGATGGTATAGAAGTGATCGTTCTATGGCAGGTCAAAAGCCAAATATATTAACCGATTATGTATCTACATCCAAAAAAATCGTTGTAATGCCGCAACTGGGAGTAAAGTATCAATTTCACCTGTAAAAATTTCGTCCTGGGTAAAAATTTATTGTTATAGTGAAAATTTCAACTGTCTATTATTGTTATTTATGGTTAATCTTTTTTTGGAAACTTGTTAGTAATTTGATATTTACAGTTTCTTTAATGGAGATTGTATAGTTAAAATTTAAATAATCACATAAAAATATCTTTTTTAGTTTTAGTTAATACTATTTACTGAATAGTGTAAATTTATAGTTAATGCGATTGCACATTAACTTTACGATTACTTAAAGTCATCAAGTTTTCAACTATTAATGTCGGCGTTGAAATATTTATAGGGTATATGTACACTGTCCATCACAAAATGTATTTGTACACCGTAGAATTAGACAACGATGCTACTTACTATAATATATAAAAGTGAGTTTCTTTATCTTTATATTATATTTAGCTCATAAAATAAAGTTACATACTGATTACTGATTAAGCTCAGCCGCTCCATACGAGCAAACGTTAACAGTTTATAGACGTCGTAAATGCCATAAACACCGTGACATTCCGGTTATATTCCTTGCATGTTCAGCCTATAAAATACATAACCGATTGCGACCATCCATGGTCATCGCTTTACCAACTTCCATGTGCCGTAACACTGCTCTTGCGGTGCCTTAAAGAGTTAACGCAAAACGATATATTAATAATAACACACTTGCATTGCGTTAAGAGCTTAAAATTCAGCACAAGGCATTGATAACTAATATAATTCAGTAAAACTGCAGAAGCGCTACGGTATATTGAAGATATAACTTAACATAAGAGCTGACATATATGTGTCACCTAATCAAATTTACGGGTGCTTCGCTACATTTTGTCAGCAAGGGTATCTTTGTGTCTTTCTACACAGTACTAACGGGCGGCTTTCTGCTAATTTGTCTGTCGGCTACGGCCGTATTTCTTTATTTAGGCTATGTAGCTACCATTTGACTCACACCTCGCAGCCATTACTAGCGGTAGGTTGACGATGTTGGGTGGTTCCCTGATGCGATGCGGCAATTTGGAACCTCATTCTAACACCACGGTAACAGCTCCGAGTGCTTCTACCATCGACTCTGACAGTTTTACGACATCAGCGAGCACCGTGTGCAACATTTCTCTTCATCAGCGAGTTGTATATGACGACTAGCACTTACTACTAAACTTGTCATGCTATAGTACTACGCAAATTTGTTGCCTTGATTTTGAACTCAAAATTACTTTCTCATTTAGCTAAAATTGTATTTTTATATTTACGAGGTAAATACAAATATGGAAAATCCATTTAGGAAAAAGAAAAAAAATTTATAGTGGGAATAAGTCATTCCAAATGTACAGGTGTGCTTCATTAATGTACGATGGTAATTAGGATTTTATTTCTTATCAATTTCGATATTGATTGCTGCGGAACTTATTTATAAATTACAATTTCTGTCATAATGCCACCCAAGTTGACTTATCATGAATCTACAGCTCCTTATGCCAACCTGATGTACATTGCTTAGTATAGCAAAGTGAAACATGTTTGGAATTTAAACAACAAAGTTGTAATCGCATTCATTAAGTTGCATACAAAGTTAGTCCATCGATTGCATTTCATACCAGTATTTGAAGTCGATCGATTGTAATTTATGATAAATAGAAACGTATAAGGGTATAAACGAACATCATTACGTTTTCTATCGAAATTACTCCGTTCATACTTTTTATAGACAAAAATTGCTATAGTACATATTACTACTATTACGGGTGCTATTTTAATATACCTTTGTCGCACAGTCCAAGCACTTAAGGGTATTACGATATTTCGTAAAGTTAACGACGTTACTGCACAATGCACCTGTAAAAGTTTACCACATTTTATCATAGTGCTAAAACACATTTTCAGTAAATAGAAAACAGTTGTTATAATATATTACGGAATATAAAATATAAAGTTCACATACAGAGTGTTTACAAATAAAAAATTGCAGGTAACTGTGAGTGGAGTCTTTTAGAACACGCTCTGTAAAGTTTAATTTATGTTATTCATTTATGAAAATCTTGTAGAGCAGGTAAAATCGATTATGTGATTCTTATAATTCTTTATTTATAGTGCCATTATAACATAAACGTTTACTAATCCTGTTATCAGATCAACGGTAATGAGTCTAAAATATAGCACCTGCCTTATTGAGTGATTATTGCATATCACGAACGTTTGCTAAAGCGACGTGAGAGCTACAACCGAGAATTGGCATGTTTATGTGGTAATTATAGAAATAAGCTGCTTTAATCGCCGTCAGTATAGAATGATTAGTGGCTTCATTATTTCCACCAATCACGATTCCATAAAATACTACATGCATTGTATAATTAAAATTGCAATTTATATCGAAACGTTATAGTGAGGCATTTTTATCGTTCGCTTTTCAACTTTTTCTTTGCATTTTTACATATACTATTGTATATTACGGTGTTTTAGTTTTCAAGTAAAATTACACAACTAATTTACATTAATATTTTCTAAGACATTTACGACGAATTATATCGAGGCTACTATTTCAAGTTTACTTTTGTATTGCTCAAGTAGCAAATTACTCTAATTAAACTAAGCTATTAAAACTGTAATTTAACTTCCCTTTCAGTATAAATAAATAACGTGTGTAGTTAAATGAAATTTTCATTGCAGACTTTACGAATAATTCTATTTGTGCAATATATGAACTTCACTTTAAATACCGATTTATTATTAACACTATCTATATAAATACCAAGACTTCTTAAAAACAACGCAGAGTTTACTAATTAAGGTTTTACAATTATTTATTAAACTTATGTAGAGGACGGCCATCGGAATAGTACCAATAGTGCATAAATAATAAAAAATGTTATTTATTAGTTAGTTTCGTCGCAGTTACGCCACTGACTGGACAAACAATTATAATCCAGTATTTGAATAATTTTAAGATAATGATAAGAAAAATACAATACGTAGAAAATCAATTATTCAAAAAATCAAAATATAGGTACATAATTATCACTTAACCCTTAACGCGCAAAACTATCCGCTAAGAAATTTGATCGGAAATACTGTGGAATCCAATATATAAGTCATAAATAAGATTTTCTGAAAGTTACGTAAAATTCTGAAATCAAATTTTTTTTTTTAATATTGAATTTTTAATATTTTAATTTATAATGGATACTAGACATATTTTATTAGCCTAACTTACTTACTTTTAAATATATTTGAGTTTTCACAAAAAACAGAATTTCAAACTAAACACGTTTACGAAGTGCAATAGTATGAAATATATTTAGGCGTGAATGCGCACTGGTATACCTAGCTGTTATACCACTAAGAAATATCGGTCTTCCAGATTCTAGGTAAACGATTGAAATTTGATCTCTTTATCACGAGTGGTAAAAGACAACATCTACCATCCCAATTGCACATTCAAAAAGTGTTTAAAAATAATTTTATATCTGAAAAAAGTAAGATTTCTCCGTTATTCCGAACTGGTAAACCTCTTTACCAGAGAGCGTTAAAGGGTTAACAGGTCAAGATTAAAAATATTTCAAAAATATGAATAAATTAAAATTTATAATATATTTTTATTTTACTATTTATTTTTTTATTTTTTTTATTTTTTATATATTATATTTTTATATTATATATAATTACTAGCTGGATACCCGGCTTCGCACGGGGTGTCTCTAAAAAATACTTTGCCTTTGTCTGAAGTACTTCGATTTAGACCCTTCAACTCTGTGCAACAACTTTCTTAAACTACAAACATCCGGTGGAGGTTGGGATAAGTAAAAATTGCACTTCTCCACCATTACAACACATTCCAGGTGTTTCGCTCTTTCATTTAAGAGCTCCCCATGCACAGTATCGGCACCCAGAATTCATTATACCTTTTCATAATAATTATGTATACTTCATACTTCATTGCTGCGCTAATTTTTATTCTCTATTGACGTTTCCGTCTCTTTTTTCGAACTTTAGGTGTATTTGTTTCATAACAATTTTTAGCTGCTCCATGAACTTCAGTGTTTGGCTGCCGATCTTTAACTGCAGCGCTGCTTAAGCTTCAAGATGATTTTGTTGGTAATTAGTATTAGCAACCTGACACACAAACCAAAATTAATGTTATAGCCGATTTTAGTTGCGTGTTGCATTACTATACCTATATCTCTATATTTGACCTGTCCGAAAGCATTTTATTAAGAAATCAGTGTGCAATGTTCGTCTGGATAGAGCAATTTTTTTTTTGCTTTCCGTTGCTTTCCGTTGCTCGTTTGTTTGAGTCGAAATTCCTTTGTTTGTATTTGATTCAATTTAAATATCTACTTATATAGTAAGCGATTCAAGTTCAAGTAACTTAGTATATTTTGCAAAATCCCTCAAGGGTAATAAAAATATTGGGTGTTTTTCAAGTTCGTCACATTTCGAAAATCCGAATTTATATAGTTAAAATGTATTACCAACTTACCTACAATTTAATCCATACATAATTTTTCTATTTCTCTCTCCTCTCACATTTTTAAAGATATTCCTACACAAAAACCTGCCCCAAGTCCTACTGTGAACTCTTTAACGGTTCTGGTGGTTCAAGAATATCATCTAGTAAAACTTTTCCACTACAACAACATAGACCAGGTGCTTCTTTTTTCCATTTCAATGCATGACCTTGGTTGCATCTGCAAGTGATGGTTCCAATAGAAACGTGAGAATCAGCTGAATAACCAATAAAGAGATCATAATTAAATCCAGACATTTCCCTGCTTGTCCATGGAACCAAAGGAAGGATTTCATTTTCGACTTCTATACCATGCAAATGATCATCACCATCAACTTTTATTCAGACTTGGATTTGCTGTGAAATTGGATCTGTGCTCGCTCAGAAGTATTAAGAACATTTCTGTTATCGGTACTTGGGTTTTCTCTATGAAGACGCTGTCTTTTAGCAACCGTAGAATAACAACCAAGATTTGATTTATTATATTTATAATTTTATTTTGGGTTCATTTTCTAGCATTTGAATAGTTGAATGCTTTATTATTGTTTTCTATAAGCAAAGCCGGATACGTAAGCTAGTTTAGTATACGTATCATACAGACAAATAGGTTACAAGTTTTTGAAACCAACGTAGGATAAGTGAGGTAATTTAAAGTAAATGTTAAACTAATACTTACAAAGATGTACTAACTGTAAACAACATTTTTCCTTACAAGTCTAAAAATATGTAAAGTAAGTTTTATTTTTAGTTGTGTAATTTTTTCTTAAACAAAATATAAACTAAAATTTGGTATTATACAGATTTTGCATAGAGTAAGTAAATGAAAAATGATGATGACTTTCATGTTTTATTTAGATTAAATACTACATTAACTTTATAGAAAAATATGCAAAGTGAATCAGGGAAAACGTGATCTACTGGTTGGGAAAATATTAATCAGTTTGTTTTCAAAATATTTAAGTTCTAAGATTTTGTAGATCAATGTAAAATTCTACAGCATGATACCTGTTTAAAAATAAATTAATTTATTGTATTTCAATTAGTTAAGCTGATTTTTAGAAGAATTTCAAATTTTTGATAATTAAGTTTACAATATATCACTATTTTTATAATTTATAATAATTGAACTCTCATAGCCAGGCTAAGGTTCTAAAGATTTCGAAAATATGCTGCTTAAGAAAGAGAAAAAAATCTACTCCCTTCACAAAATTATGACAAAAAATTTGAAGCAGTCTATCGAGAAACAGAAAAGTGCAAAAGCAACATGTTTATTCTGAATCGGAGAGTTAGGCCTTTTAGGACGAATTTTGTTTTCTTTGGAAAATGATCAAGTTCTACATACACTGAATAAACCCAGTTTATTTATTATTCTGCGAAAAGCAGTAAGTGATGGAATAGCTAGGGGGATAATAGCGGTGAACGATAACGGTGATCTTTCGAGAAAAACTAAATAAATTTGAGACAAAAATGAGTATTATCTTATTATGAAAAATGGCGATATAATCACTCACACAAACTTGCTTATAAGTTTTTTACATTTTTTTAACAGAATACAATAATTAAAGGTGTAGACTAACAGTCACCTGGTAATCGGTGACAGTAATTAAAGAAAATACTGCGTAAAAGTGTGACTCGATAGAATTAAAGGGTTAGGCCGCCACTATAGAGGCCGAAAAAATAGGCTTTTTCTGGAATTTTTTCAGAAATATTACAAAAGTAACTCGAGAATACAAAAAAAAGGTGTTTATCACACAGAGTTTAGGTATCTGGCCACTATAAACTTTATGTTTTGTAAAAACAATAAAGACCTCTAATATTGGCTTCCGAGTATTCTGCCCTGCCTAGCGAAAGTGCCGTATATACAAAAATTGCCAAAATAAGTTAATGGTATATATTGCGATGAAACACGATTGGCGTTTGAAGCCAGCAGACGTGAGAGATTTCCATGGTCCTGCAAATTTTGTGCAGAGGGTCCTAGAAGTCGATAATAAGTTTTTACAGTTTTCACTATGAAAAAAACTAAAGAAAAGCAAGCAATCGAACCTCTGGGGTGTTGAAAAATTTATTAACTAATCAAAAGTTTAATTTGTGAAAGGGAAAACCTTAATTCAAGGAAATATTGCATTCAGATAGTTTATATAAACAACAGATCTATTTTATTTATTTAAGTAAACAAGCGAAAATTGAAAAACTTGCAGTGTGTGTAAAACAATATTGTCAGCAGTGCGCGCGCGTGCGGACGTAATTATGATTAAAAAAATCGCTTTATCAGATAACAAGCATTAATTTGAAAAATTGAACCAAGAAAAAAATGGATTGTCTGGGCAACAGATTGATAAAGATAAAAATATAAATAAGCCAGTTTACGATTGAATCCCGCCGGGGAAGGTCGTGTTTGAGTTTATGATTGAATCTCAATGGGGAAGGTCGTGTTGAGTTTGACCATAGCTCTCTCGAGAGAGATTGTGCATGTGTGTGCTCTAGAAGATAAGAGCATACACTAAGTGAATTTAAAATACATCTTTAGAACAACCAAAGTAAATTCAATTTAGAACGAGAACCCAGTGGTTAATTTTTTGGAAAATTAATTTGGAAGAAGTGGCAGAGAAATTCATTGAAATTGGCAAGGGCAGTTCCATTTCATGTGGAGAGGAAGGAGGAGAGTCCACAACCAGTTTAAGTGTGTGAGGGTGTACCCAATTGGGTTAAAATAATAGAAGCAAATAGAAATAGAAGAAGAATCACCACAGGTTTGCATAAAACATACGGATCGGAACAAACGATGCGTTAACTGGCAATAACTGTAAAGTTAAAACTTTATACTGTAATTCAATTGTTTGCTTAGCTCAAAATAAAATTTCAATATTCATTCATAAAACTTAGTAAGATGTCTTGAAATAAAAGATTGAAAATTCACATTCATTCATTGCATAAGGTGGAAGCTGAGGTTTTTTTTATTAAATAATTAAATAAAGTAAGTATAGGCTATTAAAGGCTTTCAGACTTTAACAGTGCAATATGTATACTGTGGGCATTCTGCTATCTTTTTAACAAATAAAAATTTAAATAATTGGTGATTTTATTTGCTGTTTGTAATGTCTAGTACCAACAGTTAAATCTAAAAAGTCGAATATCTCAATATGGTTATTTTGTACATACGGCACTTTTGCTAAGCAGGGCAGCATTCCACACTAATAATTCACACTCTAAAGTCGCTGATGTCCTGTCTCAAGTTTTTCCCTGGGATTTTCTACTGGCCAGCTATGTTCATTTCTACAATTGTTTACACCATCTCTTGTAAACTGCGCCAACAATAATCTTTCTGGATTCACTTGCCTTCGTAAGTATTATAGTTGGAAAAATTCTCCATTCTCCAATTAAGGCTTTACATACGTCTAGCAGCGTCAAAAATAAGCTAAAATAAATATTTTTTTAGTAGAGATAGAACAATAGAAATTAATAAAAATAAATAGTACACATTGTTTAATGGTATTTAAATTTTATAAAAAAAATTATTTCACTTTATTGTTACAAAAATTATGATTATAAAAATTCACGTGATCCACAACACTAAGTTGTTCCACGGTCTGCATCATATCTCCAGTAAATGTTGATCGATCTTCAAAATTAAAAAAAGATCTTGTAAAATAAAGTTGTAGTTATAGTCTGTCGAGCTGGAATTTTGATATTTTGATTTAAACATTTTATAAAAATAATTCAAGTGTAAAATTTATGACGTAAAACGCATACTTTTTCTTTAAACTGCCATAAATTGCTTAATTCTTCTAAATTCAAAATTCCGGCTCGACAGACTATAACTACAACTTTATTTTACAACATCTTTTTTTAATTTTGAAGATCGATTAATATTTACTGGAGATATGATGCCGACTGTGGAGCAACTATTTTTTTCTTAGAGTTGTGGATCACGTAAATTTTTATACAGGGTTGCCGTTTGAAAACGAAACAGACGGGATTGTGGCCAGCAAAATTTTTTTTCAAAAAATGCAAAAACCCGTCATTTTTATTATCGAGGAGGACAACTTTTATGACCAATGTCACTCCTGTATTATTTCATCCCTTAGCGCTGTGAAGACAACCCCTGAAATGTTAATAGGGATGATATGGCAAGTGACACCTCATTTGAAAGGTCTTGCTTCCCTGAATTCAGTCCAATAATTTTTTTTTGTTTTATCAATTATTCAACAAAAAAATTGAAGCTGCAAAAATGCGAAATAAATACGCGATATTTCAAGACATTGAAAAATAAAAAAGTGGAAAACGCTTGGACAGGTTGATTTTAATTTCAAGGGGGCTACATTTACTGCTATTTTGTGCCATTAAAATTCACAAAAAAAAAGATCTTGGTGACTTAAAAACAAGCACTGATTAGTACTAATCGTAATTAGGTGTTAATGAAGTTTTTCCAGCCACAGGCGTATCAATTTTAAGGTACATATTGCAGTGTATTATTGTTATTCTGGGTGTTGTGCACGAAAGATGGTTTTCCAATACAGAGTTGATCCCTAAGTTATTGCAAGTAAATAAGATCTTATTCACTCAATATTGTTACTTTGTGTGCGCATACAAATATTTAGCCAATGCAATGTCGTTAACTGTGATGTCATACGCGAATGGTGTTTTCCGACCTAATGTTCACCTAAATATTATAAACTAAAAAAAGACTAAAGAAAGAAATTGCTGTGATTTATTGTTGCAAGAAAGTAGTTAACCAATATGAACCAAACGTTGTTATCCGAAGATACAGAAGACACATGGGTTGTATTTTTTGGATGAAGGTATTTTAAATTTTGAGAAAAATTATTTCACTTGCTCAATTACTAGAGAAAGAAATATAATTAGAAAAAGTTCGTTAGCCTATGACAGACCCATCGTGATCGAAAAAAAAAACATGAATGGTTAAGACTATGCATCGACTATAGAGAAATCAACAAGAAAACCATTAAAGATTATTGTCCCCTGCCAAATTTACGAAATCAATAATTGCACACAGTGAGAATAGCAATTTGCTTTACAACTCTTGTCACGAAAACTGGTTTTCATCTAGTAATGATTGGGGAAGAAATTTTTTGTGCCATTTGAAATTATAAAATTACTTACCAACGAACATTAGAACCAATAAGTTCATTAAAGTGATAAAAGTAACGGCCCGCGAGCAATTAAGATATTAGAAAAAGAACTCAAAATAAAAAATTTTAAGTAAATTTGTGTTTTTTAGTATGTATTTATGGTTAAATTCAAAAAAATATAATAATAATACAATACGTAGAAAATCAAAATTCAAAAAAATTTTAAAAAAGAGACAATTAACACATAACAGGTTTGAAATAAGAAAATTTTAAATAATGAAAAATTCCAAATTTTTCATTGAAAAATATTTCAACCAAACTTGGCACACTTACTCAGTAGGACTTAGAGCAGGTTTTTGTGTAGGAATTTCTTTTATGTAGGGATTAAATTGTAGGTAAGTTGGTAATACATTTTTACTACATAAATTCGGATTTTCGAAATGTGACGAACTCGAAAAACACCCATTATTTTTATTGCCCTTGAGGGATTTCGCAAAATATACTAAGTTACTTGAACTTGAGTCGTTTATTATATAAGTAGATATTTAAATTGAATCAAATACAAACAATAGAATTTTGACTCAAACAAACGTGCAACGGGAAGCGAAACTGGAAAACGTTCGAGTACGTATTGCTCTATCCAGACGAACATTGCACATTGATTTCTTAATAAAATGGTTTCGGACAGGACAAATAATCCTTGCTTCCGAGAGCAAGAAACCAGTTAAACAGCGACTTGCGATATAGGTATAGTAATGCAACACGCAACTAAAATCGGCTATAAAATTAATTTTGGTTTGTGTGTCAGGTTGCTAATACTAATTACCAACAAAATCATCTTGAAGCTCATAGGAGCGCTGCAGCCAAATACTGAAGTTCATGGAGCAGCTCAAAATTTTTATGAAACAATACACCAAAAGTTCGAAAAAAGATGCAGAAACGTCAACAGAGAATAAAAATTCGTGCAGCAATATAAAGTAGACATTATTATTATGAAAAGGTATAATGAATTATGGGTGCCGATACTGTTAAGTGAAGCTCTTAAATGAAAGAACGGAACACCTGGAATGTGTTGCAATGATGGAAAAGTGTAATTGTTACCTATCCAACCTCCATCGAAGGTTTATAGTTTAAGAAAGTTGTTGCACAAAGTTCATGGGCCTAAATCGAAGTACTTCAGACAAAGGCAAAGTATTTTTTTAGAGAAACCCCGTGCGAAGCCGGGTATCCAGCTAGTTAGTATATAAAAATCCAACAAGACAAGAAAAAGTAGTTTGAAAGTAATAATAATAATAATAATAATATATTTACGGTTAAACCATTTTACAAAAATTACAAGTTTACAATATATAATTGCACATAAATATAAAAACAAATATATAAATTATAGCTGATATTCAGCAAAATCGATGTATTGTAGGTTTCGCTTGAATACAGCAAATGACTCGATTGCCAAATCGAACGACACATCGTCACATAAACGATTGGCAGAACGTATCATTTTCGTTATCGGACCGTTGAATCCGTAATTTGTCTGGGTGTGGTCTTCTACAAAAATCTTCTTAGATCTAGTCCATTTGGATGGGTTCTAAAACCAAAAACATTTTAGCAAATAGTTGCAGTCAATTTTGCGACTTAATAATCGGTACATAATGCACATATCAGCGATTAGTCTTCTATCAGCTAGTGATTTAGTGTGACAAAACTTGAGGCAATCTTCATCGGAGAAATCGTCTAGTGAAAGCCCACGTTTATATTGTAGGTACTTGAAAAACTTGTGCTGAGCCCGTTCAAGCTGATTTATGTAAATCGAATAATAAGGAGACCAAACACAGGATGCATATTCGAATTGCGAACGGACTAATGAGAAATACAGTAGTTTTACTGTGACAGCAGAAAGGTATTCAGACTGGCGTCGAATAAAGCCAAGCGTGCAAAAAGCCTTATTACATATCTGTGAGATGTGACTTTTAAAGGTCAAATCAACATCCAAACGTACACCCAGGTCATCAATCTCGGTTACACGTTTCACTACTGTACTATTCAAGTATTATACATAAGGAATATTATGCTTTTTAGTATACGAAATTGTATAGCATTTATCCAGGTTTAGACTCAGTCCGTTCTTGGTACACCAGTGACACAAGTTGTTGAGGTCTTCCTGCAATAATGCACAATCATTGATAGATCTGATTGATCTATAGATTTTCATATCATCGGCAAACAGTAAATACAAAGAATTACGAAAAATTTGACCAATATCATTGATAAATAATAGGAATAAGATAGGACCACAGTGAGAGCCTTGCGGAACACCAGAAGATACTATGATCACATAAGAAAGAAAGTTATCAATTCTAACTCTTTGTGTTCTACCCACCAAATAAATGGCAATCCATTTTATCAGAGTTGAGTTGAAACCAAGAGACCTAAGTTTTGCTATAAGAACTGATTGATCAATACGATCGAAAGCTTTCGCAAAATCGGTATAAATTGAATCTACCTGAATATGATTTTCAAATGCATCTAGGGAATACGTCACAAATGATAATAAATTGGTACTTGTAGATCTACCGGGATAAAATCCGTGCTGTTTATCCACGATATAATTTTTGCATGCAGTACTTAACTGATTAGCAACTATTTTATCGAGCATTTTAGGTGTCGTCGATTGAATTGAGATGCCTCTATAGTTACTGATGTTGCTTCTATCGCCTTTCTTAAATAAGGACGTAATAAAACTTTCCTTCCATAATTTTGGAAAGCAACCACTTTCTAAAGATAATTTGAAAATGTTGTAAATAGGACTACATAAAGAGTACAAGCACCGTTTTAAAAAATATGGTGGAATACCATCCGGCAAGGAACTGAAGCTGTCAGATAAGTTACTGATAGCATCAAAGATACAAACTTCAGACACGTTCAAGTGGCAGTCAATCAAATACTCCGAATGGGACAGAGAAGTAGAGCAGCTACTATCACAGTAAACTGTCGAGAAGTGTTAATAAATAAATGTTAGTAAATAAATCAACACATTGCTGACCTGTGGTGGACTGTTTATCGTTCAAAAACATATAAGCTGGACCATGGAATGAGAAGCACTCGCTTAAACTTAAAGCTTTAGAACAATTATTTTCAATAGATGTCACCTTAGATCCATCAAATGCCCATTTAGCATTAGGTAAATTGAAGTCCCCACAAATTGCAAGCTTGGATTGAGGAAACCTGTCGCACACGTCATCAACCATGCCGCAGAACTCCAGGTAAGACAAGATATTAGTGTCGGGTGGCAAATACACCGCACCAATAAAGATATTACATACTTGAACAAAAATATTTTCGATCGAGTTAGATGTGCTAATAACGCTACTGCAGCCTAGGCTGTTATGTACAGCAATAAGTACTCCACCACCTCTTACTTTATTGTTGGAAAGAGCAGATCTGTCACAACGAAAAACATTATAATTATTAAAACCAAGTTCGCTACATATTTTCATCGAGAAAGGTCTCGATTAATATGATAATATCATAAAAGCAGCTATTAACATTGTTACTGATACTGACTAGTTTCGTCCTAATACCACCACAATTTTGAAAATAAACGTTCAGTTTGTTTATCCTCTTTCTTGTTGGTTGCTTGTTGTGCGAAAATTTCTACTGCGTGTCACAAAGTCACGAATCGACACACCACATGGCCATACCTGTTCATTGAAGAGGGCATCAAAATCATCTTCATATACACCAACTTTAAATGCCGTACTATATTTGTTAGAGGCTACCCTATAACAAATTGAGTCCACTTTAAGTTGGTCGCTAATATACTTTTTCATTAAGTCATGTGAAGTTGCTGCAGCAACACCTGAAACTAATGCCCATCTTCTTTTCCGTATAGCGGCTGCAGCTAATGTTGTATCGGCAGCATCACCACGACCTATAATTTTACGAACCGTGGGCTTTGAATCGACACGTACATCCTGAGCAATGTTCGATGCAGCAGTTGTTTCAGTCGATACAATATCGATTAATGGTTGATTAGTATCAACATTATTACTTACTTGCGTAGAAGTCACTGTGCTCACATTATTATTGTTGAGCAACACAGGTGGAAAATTAACCAACATATTGTCCGTTGCCAATGTATTGGTAGGTGGTATATTGCCAGTAACTACTTCCACCACATTATTACTGCTTTTATACGTTTTCTTTTTTTTACTCCTCGTTATAATTCCTAACGATGGTAACGGCTGATTCGATGACGAATCTACAACATTTAATTTACTTACAACCTTAGTTGATAGTACTATAGCTGACTCAAATTTGGCAATTATGTTATTTTGGTTGTTGATGATTTTTGATTGTTCAACAACTAAACGCAATTGAACAATATGTTTATTTAATTCCTGTATATCATCTTTTAACGGTTTAACACAGTCCAACAGAGTTGTTTTAAAATCTTCGATCACTTGTGGTGGATCACTTTTTGAAATGTCAACTTTGGGTGCCGTGACATAAACACAATTATTAGAAAAATTCAAAAAAATATAAGAATAATACAATACGTAGAAAATCAAAATTCAAAAAATTTAAAAAGGAGACAATTAACACATAACAGGTCTGGATTAAGAAAATTTGAAAAAATGAAAATTTCGTAATACGAAGTACAATATAACGTTATTTCATGGTTATTGCCATTCTTCAGTTGCACGCATCGATTACGATTACATTGTAAAATAAGAAGAAAAAAAATTTTTCAAACTAAACAAAATTATCGACTAAATTGTACAAAATTGACTTACCATAACCTCCAAAGATTATCAAAACTGAACTTGTTACATGAGGTATGAATAATTTAAAAATGATTTGAACTAAGAAATTCGTTTACCTAGCACTGCTAGTTTGAAATCCTTATTTTTTCTTATTTTACAATGTAATCGTAATCGATGCGTGCAACTGAAGAATGGCAATAACCATGAAATAACGTTATATTGTACTTCGTATTACGAAATTTTCATTTTTTCAAATTTTCTTAATCCAGACCTGTTATGTGTTAATTGTCTCCTTTTTAAATTTTTTGAATTTTGATTTTCTACGTATTGTATTATTCTTATATTTTTTTGAATTTAACCATAAATTCATACTAAAAACCACAAATTTACTTAAAATTTTTTATTTTGAGTTCTTTTTCTAGTTTTACGCCTCACGGTTAAAAAACGTGGTAAATTTTTGAATTTTGAATTTTTTCAAAGTTTTTAGAAATCATATTAAGAGGGCAGTGCCTTCGGATTTCAAACTAGCAGTGCTAGGTAAACGAATTTCTTAGTTCAAATCATTTTTAAATTATTCATACCTCATGTAACAAGTTCAGTTTTGATAATCTTTGGAGGTTATGGTAAGTCAATTTTGTACAATTTAGTCGATAATTTTGTTTAGTTTGAAAAATTTTTTTCTTCTTATTTTACAATGTAATCGTAATCGATGCGTGCAACTGAAGAATGGCAATAACCATGAAATAACGTTATATTGTACTTCGTATTACGAAATTTTCATTTTTTCAAATTTTCTTAATCCAGACCTGTTATGTGTTAATTGTCTCCTTTTTAAATTTTTTGAATTTTGATTTTCTACGTATTGTATTATTCTTATATTTTTTTGAATTTAACCATAAATACATACTAAAAACCACAAATTTACTTAAAATTTTTTATTTTGAGTTCTTTTTCTACAATTATTAGGTTTGTTACACACTTATTAAGGGCAAGAGAACGGTAAAATACAATTGTAAGCCAGTAAAATACGTAAAGTTCTAAGCGAGACAGACCTATTTAAATTAAATGCACGACGTATGGTACAAATTATCATGTAGCGTAGACATACATAAATACTTTGGGATAGAGATTTCAGTACAGTCAATGCATTTTATTTATGCAGTTACTATATCATTTTTCTAATTGTGATAATTCCTACCTACATAATATTATTATCTTTTGCGTGGGTACATTATTTGTAAAGCTTTCTTTATTAAACAAAATTTTGTTAAAGTGATATTCATTTTATTTTCTAATAATTAAATTAGAATGGGCAAGATTAAAAACTGTTCGTAAGCAATATTTTCTATTAGATAATTATTTTTCATTCGATTAAACTATATCGAAAAAAAATATCGCAAAATTTTACATTGATTTTCTCAATACTATTTTTGCGTTTTTTGTATCATTTCAATTTATTTTTTTCAAATCATTTTGATTTCATAAACTGTTTTGTGTACCTACTTAGTTATACAGGGTGGCCGTTTGAAAACGAAACAGAGGGGATTGTGGCCAGCAGAATTTTTTTTTTCAAGAAATGCAAAAACACGTCAATTTTATCATCATTTTATCATTTAATTAAAAATAAAAAATTTTTTTTAATTAAAAAGAAAAAAAGTAAAAAAAAAATTAAAATTTTTAAAAAAATTGTTCAAATTGTTGAACATCTAATTTGATTAAACTGATATTTTTATCAGACCCATTTTTTCATTCAAAATTCCAAGGGTGGTTTGCTCTTAACCTTAAAAGGGTTGAACTGTCCATGTTTTTGAATAGCAGTAAATGTAGCCCCCTTGAAATTAAAATGAACCTGACTAAGGGTTTTTCACTTTTTTATTCTTAAATGTCTTGAAATATCGTATTTATTTCGCATTTTTGGAGCTTCAATTTTTTTGTTGAATAATTGATAAAACTTTAAAAAAATTATTGCACTAAATTCAGGAAAGCAAGACCTTTCAAATGAGGTGTCACTTGCCATATCATCCCTATTAACATTTTAGGGGTTGTCATCACAGCGCGAAGGGATGAAACAATACGGGAATGACATTCGTCGCAGAAGTTGTCCCCCTCGATGATAAAATTGACATGTTTTTGCATTTCTTGAAAAAAAAATTCTGCTGGCCACAATCCCGTCTGTTTTGTTTTCAAACGGTCACCCTGTATACTAGGGTAACTTTCAAGACTAAAAATAAATAGGTTATCACCGAATTTGTTTCCAGTAACTTATACCATGATATAACAGTCTGTGATAGAGTGTATCAAATACTAAATGTAGCATAAAAAAACATTTTTGTCAAAAATGGAGATTGCCGATTTTGATTCTAGCCCCCTCAAATAACGTCTTTAAAATTTTATTACCTGCACAATTTCAACTCAATGTATCGGCTTGTTTTTTTTAAAACAGTGCACATTACACTAGCATGCGATACCATGGATTTATAAAGTGGTGACATCATGTAAATGAATATTTTGCTGCCTATGCGCTTAAAAAAAAACAAATTAGATTAATCAAATTTGCTTTCTTTTTATTTTGATCATGACCAAATTTATATGAGACTACCTTTGAGATACCTATTTTCTAACAAAAAAAGAATCATTGAAATCGGACAATGGCAATGTGGTAAAGAATTATCTTGAAAAATTTCATTTAGAATGAATGAATAAAATTTTTTGAAGTCTGTTAAAAATATACTTCTTCACAGATTAAAAATCAAAATCTCCAATTGCGACATGTTTTGGTTTACCCTATCCTAGGACAAAAATGATCATTAAAAATAAGTATCGTAAATGTTGATTATGAATTTTAATCAGCGAAAAAGTACCTCCCTAAATATTCTCTCTTTCATCACTTCTAAAAAATGAGAAGGTTATCAATTCGATCTGATGTATTTTTTATGTTTGTATGTTTACGTATAAACATTATGTAAGTTGAATCCTTAGATCCTATAACATAATATGATAAAAGGTTGAATCGGACTGTACATGACGAACTTGGTACTTTTAACCATGTGAGGCAGCACTTGACGTTACCAAAACTTTGATGCAATTTTTTATGGAAACTATAAAGAATAAAAAGTTCAATTTTTGGGTATGCATATAGAATTGTGATCTCTAGGGTCAACGCATTTAATATTACAAAATATAATAAAATCAAACAAATAAAATTTGTTTTCTTAATGTTATGATTAAAATTTTTAAAAAAGGATATGCGTAGGTCCTAGCTCAACTATCTATATGCCTTCCTTTAAATTTTTGTTCAATTCTGTCCATTCATTGCTGAGAATTTTTGTCTTAAAAATTTACCGCACCTATTACTTCCCCTTAAGGCAAGCACACACAATTGATTAAATCAAGAGATGATTACAATTATCGATAATTACAAAACAATCAATTAATAATAAAAAATGAGGCACAATTCATAATTATTATACTATGATAAACTCACACGAGCAAACTTAACCTCGTGATATAAGTGATATCATTTATGAAATTAATAGAGAATCCATATTTCTTTATTTTAATCTGTTTATTTTAATTTATTTCATAATTAAATAAAAATATAATTTAATACATTTATTTTGCATTATAGAAAAAGGGTAATGTATCTTTTATTATTTGTAAGAATAAATAGAACATGGACGGTTAAGTGTGTTACATTATTCGAGCATCCCATTATAAAAACGTGAATTGAACAAACAAGCTTCGATAGCATTTCACTGAGAACTAGAAAGTAAAGTATGGGGAAAGTTTAGGGTTGGTTTTCTACATTTGTTGGACCATTAATCGGCCGGTGAGCAAAATCGGTGATTTATCTCGGCTGTCATGGCCGGAAGCCACCCTGTGCTCTACAAGCGATCCCCACTAATCTCCTGCCGCGTCTTCGCGACTTCCTGCCATGCATCACTCTTATCGTGTGCTAATCCGCAGAGACCACGTAATCTATTTCAGTTCAACATAACGATGGCTGGCTATTAAGTAATTAAATGATTTAGAGATAATTTCATGTCGATAATGACTATAACTAGTGTCATTAAAATGATAAAAATTAATAATTTCTAAACACTCGTTCGTTTCGTTGCAATTACTCATATCGCTTATTGTCAGGAAACAACTGTCATGTCATTTTTTTAATTATAATTTATACACTATTGTAATGGCCTTTTCTTTAACCGCTCAAATAGGTTGTTATATGTAATTTTAACGCTTTGTAACTGTCGTAGTATAGCATAACACACATTCGTTTCCTTTGCAAGTGTTTAATTGAAATGATAAATATAAATTAGACTCGGTTTTCAATTGTGTTGCGTATTTATAAATCACTAAATTTGGGGTTCGTATAAAAGATAGTCGGTCATTACATATACATTAGTTATATTGGGGCACAATTCTTTACGACACCTTTCCCTTTATAATACTTTACCACCTTAATCGCTTTTCACCTATCCTCTTTTTTTATAAAAAAACATTATTGGTGTAAATATAATATATGCAGTTGAAATAAATTCAAATTAATAAAGGACTTTGATATGTTGTCTAAAAGTTTAGCTAAAAGTGAAAAGACCTCTACGTTGCACATCTCATATCATTTCACCGTTTTTGAGTCATATTATATGTACAAACTCTAGTGGTTATAGCTAAACCACTCAGAAAACCTAAAAAAAAGTCTGCAAGGTTTGCATGGGACATTTTTAAAACAATCGGTTTATTTATTTCTACCTTACAGTATACTTAATATGTAGTAGTAAAACTAAATATTTTCCAAAAGGATATTCTGTCAATTCAACATTTTGTAGCTTGTAAAATTTTGGAACAGCTAATTTACCGATAACTTCCACAGTGAGGATCCTATTTAAATTTCAATACAGGTTTCGTAAGCAATACTTCAACAGTTTTTTAAGTATCTGATGATAAAAATATTATGATAATGTGAATGTATACGCAAGGAAGTACACCAAGGAAGTGAAATCTACGTGATCGTAAACGATCGTGGGACAACTTAAGATTAGTTGATTAGTTTTTTGTTGAACGATATCCTTGTAGAGACTTTATTTATAAGCCCACATTAAGTGCATATTGGAGATCTGATGCATCTGATGCCTGATGGTAAAATGCCCCATTCAAAATACAAGAAATTAATATTAGTTACACTGAAGTTTTATTATTTTGCAGAACTTAACAAATTCATTTATTATTGGGGTGGTTAACTACCCTATTAATACTGTAGTTTAGCATTTATTGACAGTAATATACAATTTATTGTTTTCATTATCTTTTTTATTGTCATTTTTCAATATTGAAAACGTTGAGGTCCTGTAAACTCTATAAATTACAAAATTAAGATGCACTACGATTAACATAAAAATAAGTCAAAAAAACAATTAGGTATAAAAACGGACAAAACAAGCGTACGAAGTAACTATACGCAATGATAGATAGTTAAACACAATCAACAGATGAAACAGATTTAATGATAGACAAAATTAATCTTCGAATGATTTAACAGATGGAGCCGACGCTCAGCATCGTCATCGGGATGATTCAGACACTGAAATCTCCATTTGATGACAAGAAGCGCTCTCTGGTTTTTTTCAACAATGTATAACAATTTTTTATTAACAATTAAAATTACAGACACAGATAGATGTTATAAGAGTAAGTTTACAACAATAATTTTAACATATTTGTTACCTAATTTTGATTAACGCGAATTAGTACACCTTTCCAAAACACAAAACATTGTTCGGAATTTTATGGTACGATTTATTTTTTGTTCGGCTAATTTTGGACTTTGCTTAAAATTAAGATTATTAACTTGAAGCTTCTTCTTCTTCTTCGGCCATTCTCTGTCCACTCCTGAACGTAGGCTTCCCCTTTTTCCCTCCACTTTTCTCTATCCTGCGCCAACTGTTGCCAACCCACACCAGCTGTCTCCTTTATGTCGTCTTTCCATCTTCTTGGCGGTCTTCACACACTTCTTTTAGTCTCTCTTGGTCGCCATTGAGTAATCCTAAGTGTCTAGCGATCTCTTTCTTGTCGTGCCACATGTCCTGACCAGCCCCATTTCAACTCCATCACTCGTCGTATCACGTCTGTCACCCTAGTCATTGTTCTAATCGTATCGTTTTTGATTTTGTCTTTCAAAGAAATACCGAGCATTGCTCTCTCCATTACTCTCTGGGTCACTCTGAGGCGGTTTGCAGTCTTTTTGGTTATGGCCATTGTCTGCAAAGCATACGTGACTACCGGTAGGACACACATGTCATACACCTTACGTTTTAAATTAATTGGTATGTTTGGATTTTTAAAAATGTGCCCTAACTTTCCAAAAGCTGCCCAAGTTAGCCCAATTCTTCGCGTTATTTCCGCAGTTTGGTTGTCTTTACCAAGTTTTATTAGGTGACCCAGATAGATGTATTCTGGAACATTCTGAATTGTGTGGTTCTCAAAAACGATATTTGCTTCATCTGGGCTCATGATCTTGGTTTTTTCTTCAGATCTTCAGACATCAAAACAACATCGTCAGCAAATCTTAGATGGCTTAAATACGAGCCATCAGTTTTTATTCTTCTCCCATGGTAGCTTTATAAAAACATCTTCCAGAGTCAAAGTGAATAATTTTGGAGATATCGTGTCTTCTTGTCGGACTCCCCCTCTCAGTTTTTGTATATTCATCCAGTTTGATGGTTACGGATGCTTTCTTATAGATATCTTTTATAATATGCCCATGTTTCAATGGAGTCTAATGCCTTGTGGAAATCTACAAACGCTGAAGCGGTAAGGAAGAATTTTTCAACTTGTTCCAAGAGATTTTACTTTTAGTTTTATCAGGTTCAGTTTTCAGTAGGCCTTTGCCGCAATTTTGGAAGGCAACAACAGTTCAATGGAAAATTTCTTGCATCCACTACAATAATTCAAGTCCATGGTTTCATCGTCGATTATAGATTGCTGATTTTATGTTTAATATTTAGCACTGTTCGATCCATAAGATTAAAGACCATTCTTGTAAAATAAATAAATAATAAAGCTTGTGCGAGTGATTATATCACAATTTTGTATAATACGATAATAAGTTTTATTTTCATAGATTCTTCTATTTTCTTACGGGATTATACGAGCATACCGCGACTATACAGCTAGTTGTTTCATCACTTCGGGCTTTTCACACATCAGAAATAAATTAACTGAGTATACTCAGAGAAGATAAAATTCAACATAGGTGTCAACGCAAGGAATCATCCACGTTAAGCTTAAAAAGGCATTTAAAGGAAACAAATAGTTAAGAGTTCTAAAAGTAATTCTCGAGCTCAAATTCGAGATGGGGTCGAATGTACATTAGTCATGTACAGTTTCTTAAAAACAGTAAGACTGGACCTTTCAAAGCATTTTGAAAGATGTTACTCGAAAGTTTTAGCTCTGCTGGTTATTTTGTTTATTTGGCTACTCTAAGAAAGATTGCTTTTTATTGTCACACCGAGACCGTTGGGTGCCTCGATAACTCTCAAAATTGAAGCAATTATGAGGTTATTTGATTGACATGATTGGTCGATTGATATGGAAACAAACTTTTTACTGCTTAGGCTGTAAAAGTGCTTACGATATAATATATTGCCTTGTTCAAAAATCCTCATTATGATTTTTATAAAATTTGATTTTTTTTTGTAACAAAAATTTTTTTTTAATATGTAAATAGTTTTAAATGTACTGGTTTTCCGCCAACGAGTTGTGGTAGCGATGGGTGGTGAAAACCAGGGTTTTTGGCAAAGATGGCCGCCTGAGGTGATTGGGAGAGAGTTTGCATAAAAATGTTTATAAATTTGATAATAAATTGAATTGATTTGAAGGAGGTGATTTTTGATTATTTATTAAAATTTTTAAATTTGAATTAAAGTTGAAGACATTGGAAGATAAAGTTTTGTGTCACCGCACCTGGGTCGACTTATCAGTAATATTCTTAGATCATATAATACTAGATACCAAGTGCCCTATTACAATGCATTGAAGCTAGTGAAGCAAAGTAGTTACGACATAATAATTTGTAGCTGTCTTTGTTGAACACTACAATTGGCTATCTTATATCTCTTTCTAAATTCAGAAACCGAATGGCGCATGTATAATTTTTAAATTTGAATTTGACAGTTGGTGTTCAATTCAGTGATTGCAGTAGGATTAGGCGTTTTCAAAAATTGATCAGGTAGATATCTACCTACCGTTTACCTTTCGGTAATCAGCTGATTTGTTAGGCGTTAATATAACAGAAATATGAATTAATTTAATATTTTGTCATCGATCTTTAAAACGTGAAAATGGTTAAGTGTATTATCTATGAATTAAAAAATCCATTTGTTTGAATAATTTCTTTAACCAAATAAATTTTGTTTAATTTAAATAAAATATTATTGGTCAAACAAAAATTTGTTTAAATCAAAATAAAATTTTATTTATTCTATTGTGGTTAATTAATTTTTAATAATTTTTAATTGTATTTTCAAGAGCTAATAATTTTAATTAATATTAATTAATTTTTAGTTTCTTTAGTTAAATTTAATTTAAAAAGTTAATTCAAATTAAACAGAATTTATTGGCTTCAAAAAGTTATTCAAACAAAATAGTTTTTTTAATTTAAAGAAAGCGTTTTTACTGTGTAAAATAATGTAACTGAAATATCGTTTTACAAGTAAGAAAATTTATTGTTTCATAATTTTGCTATTAATTATAAATAATAATTATGTAAATTTAACTTTCCAAGAAGAAAAAATAGACGAACACAATGGGTTGACGCTTTAAAATTAGTGGTAACGTTTTATTTTAGTAATAGATATTAATTTAGTAATAAAGAAAAAACCTAAAATAAATTGCTTTGTTTCATTTCATAAACATTCAAAAATATTTAAATTTAAAATTACCGCCAATATAGAATGCCAAAAACCGAAATTGGGACGTATTGAATTCAAAAAGAGATGCAAAAACCAGTTTTGTATTGTATGGCAAAGACGCAGTTAAAATAATACGTCGTTGCTGTTTTGCGTCTCAACATTTAGGAGTACTTATTGGTATCTATGTAATATGTATGATCTAAGGTAATATTAATGTTCTCAAAAAAATATAAGAATAATACAATACGTAGAAAATCAAAATTCAAAAAATTTAAAAAAGAGACAATTAACACATAACAGGTTTGTGAATTAAGAATATTTAAAAAAATGAAAAATTCGTAATACGATAGTACAATATAACATTATTTCATGGTTATTTCCATTCTTCAGTTGCACATAATCGATTAAATTGTGAAATAAGAAAGAAAATGTTCAAACTAAATCTCTTTTTTAAATTTTTTGAATTTTGATTTTCTACGTATTTGTATTATTCTTATATTTTTTTGAATTTAACCATAAATACATACTAAAAACCACAAATTTACTTAAAATTTTTTATTTTGAGTTCTTTTTCTATTAATGTTCTCATTTTATATGAAAATTTTTAAATTAATTTGAAAATTGGATTTGGAAAGTTTTGATTTTGGAAATATAAAATACAAACATTACAATACAATATAAACTTTAGATGTCGGTCTATAAGAATAGTTTATTCAATTTTTATTATTATTTCTTAGACCTTAAGAGTCTCACAGGGATGGCTCAGGGTAACTTACGGAGGATGCTACTTTTTCTCTTGAGAAATTAATAATAATTAGTTTATTAATATTTATCATCAATACAATGAATAAACTTCTCAACAAATGAATACTTTCTTTCTACAGATGAAATGTTCTGAAACAGAAATAATTTATTGCATTTTAATGCAGGCATTTTTGTTTAAATATTTACTTATTTAATTACTTTTTTGGAGAAGTAAATAAAAGCATTCAATTAGTTCGTTGTAACTACTAGAAAGTTGCTATCTCTGTTTGTATAGGGGTAATGGAAGTTCCAACGCAAAAAATGTAATTATTTGCGTGTAATTAGTTTTAAATTTATGAAAAACAACACTATTAAAAATTTAACAGTGTAATTAAGCAAAAATTAATGAATTTCTTAAATTAACAGTAAATATACCAGCATTGCACACCACATTGTATTTTATGCACATTAACCCTCATAATATATAGATACTATATAATAGTAATATATATAATAGTAATATAATTCTGTGTATACATTTTTATTTATAACAAATTGCTATGTTACGAAATATAAGATTGCTTCACTGTATATCAACAGAGGACGTTAATGCTCGAAATAGTACCGTAAAGTCAATTTTAAGGTACAATTCTGTAGTATGACAAAAATAAAGTGTTTCATATAAACCTTCCCAATATTGCCCCAACGGATATTGTACCCTAAAGCGCAATACACTTGAACTAATCCGTATCACCGTTCACGGACAGAAACATAGCAATCAAACACTCTAGGTTATACAAGTTTGCTTCACGTAAGTGCAAACTACCTTATTTTTTCAGAAAACCAAACATAAATTTTTTTAATGAAACAATTCCACCGAGATCTAGCCCGAAGTTTTAGAAAAAAATGTATTGCACATATTGCAAAATGTATTTTGTTAAACATTGTGTAAGGTTTTTAAAATATAATTCATTTATATCATCAATACTTATAGTTATTTCGACTTAATATTTATCACGAGTTGTGCATCTGAGAAAACCTTCTTTCAAGTTTAATTAATCTCATACAATCTCTGAGAACAAAACTGCACTATCAACACATCTTAAGCTGACATTAATGACCAAACAATAATTGATGATTTATTGTGATAATTTATTTTTAGAAATATAATTTCTTTAATCCAATCATCAATCACTTTTAATTAATATTGAAACGTTGCACCCTTACCTGATGTAGAAAGGTTCATAATTAATATTTAATTACATTTTTGCATTCATTTGTTTCCAAAGCATTTAGTTCTGTTTAACTAAATATTTGTCGTGATTTACTTTTTATTATGTAACATAACATTGCACAATAATAAAGTGTAAATTAAATAATTGGAAAATTTATAATATAAAAGCAATGCTGTTTATAGAAAAAAAGATGTCTTTGACAATTTTTTTTGGCATTTACAAAAAATGCACTATTGAAACTGGTATATTCGATAAATTGTTGGAGAATAATTGGAATTGTTGTTGAATCATTTGGTGGATAAATAATCAGTAAAAGGTAATCTATTGTGCAACTGTTAAAAAATATTATGCAGAACTATAATATAAATAAGATTTAAATGCTTTTAAATATCACTGGGTGATTAAAAATGGCTTTTACCGTGTTTCTGTTCAATTTTTTATGGGCAAAACCTATTGATGTTATTTTCGTGTACACGATAGAATAGAAAAACGTTATAGGTAATTGGTGTAATAACTTTTGAAGTAATAATCATTCAATTGTGCACGTGTTTTTCAGTATAGCAAGAGTCGTGACAGTGATATCTTTTTATCAACAAGACACCGTAAGCGTAAGCATTTGTATTCTAATTGAACATCTCTCGCGAGATGACCTATCTTGGCGTTAAACGAACGAGAAGCAAGAGATTGCAAGCAACCTTTAGCTGATAATCCCTTTGAGGATATGTGGCCAATACTTCAGGCTGTTGCGCTGTTAGCTTGCTACATAGTTTTAACTCCGGTGCTGACTTTTTATCAGTTTGTTAATCAGCTGGTGCTTAGCACACTGAATTTAAAAGAATGCTTTAATTAAGAACGAAAAGGTACGTTAAGCTTAATGGTATTTTATCGTTATTGTAGAACATTGGAATTCAATTTATGAACCGCATTTTTCACAACCGTATAACTTTTTACTCTTAATGGTCATTTAATCAATTAAATAATTATTTCCAGTTTTTATTATTGCTAGATGTTTTAATTTGTATTAACGTTTTACCGAAATGAATTATAATTATTTTAATGTATACTCACACCACGTCAATTGTTTAACATGTCTGCTGGCTATTAACAAAATGTATTTACATATCGGTTCTTTTAAACTCGAATTTGACTGGCATACCCCGAAGGTGCAATTATTTTTGTGTTTGTTAATTGTACTGTGAATCAACTTACTAACTTGTTATGGAAACAGCTGCAAAATTTTTCTTAATGTAGTTTAGTGACCATGCAGTTTTGTTTAAACCACACGTTATTAGACTGCAATCATATACCGAGATAAATTGAAGTTAAACTCAGCGGGTGTCTTTACATTGCCTGCTGTAATTAATTCTCACTGAATACTCCGAATACATGAAGTTTGTCGGCTTTGTTGAGCACCCTTTGTATGTTGTGCCGGGGATCAGTTGCCTTTGAAGGCTACATAATTTGAAGCACCCAAGAGGAAACCAACTTGTATGAATGATGGATTGCAAACGCAATAGGTCTATTAATAATGACGATTGGTTCAAACTACCTCCGGTAGTACTGTTCTACTGTTTAATATGCAAATCTTGTAGAAGATTTATCGTTTGATTAGCATTCAAACCTGCGCCCAAAAAATTAATAATACTTTTTAATGTGCTAATAATGGGTTTTGTTTTATTTTGTTATATTGTGAACATGTAGGTCAATGTCGACATCGGTGACATTTTGCACTAACGACCAGTGCAATATACACGCAGTACCGAGAAAACATAAATAATTCATATTGTAACGCAAATTATTATTATCATTATTGGCTGAGCTACAGTTTTAATTTAAAAAAAATATTACCCACTTACATTTATCGTTCTGATTTCTGATTTTTAAGATTATCAAGCTTGGGTAGAAGGTTTCGTATAGGTACGGTCACCCCAGATATAAAGCATAGAAATCGTTTGCAGATATAAAGCATTTTAGTGCTAGTAAAATTTATGGCTGCTTTTATCAACTGCGGCCCTCCCTTAACTAGGTCCATCGTTGGTGTTGTGCAGAGGGCGCGGCTACGACATGATGAACGGTCAGTTATACTAACAACACTTGGTCAGTGAACATATAATGCAAGATATACGAGCCTTTTGATGGGACATCTGTGCAATTTATGCTCCTCTTTTCGTCTCGATAGAAAATGTAAATCACCTCGACCGCTTTGTCGGATGAGGAGAAAAACATGCCTACGGAATGGATTTATGGGACTCTCGCTGCGATATAACCATCCAATATGTTGCAACGCTATCGAATGGAGTTTGTTAAAGGTGTAATCCGTCATTCGATTCGAGTTGTTGACGTTCTCTCGTTATATGTAAAGGTGTGACGTTCAGTTCTCTGTAAACACTAGCTATCGGTTTAGTTCTTGCACATATGTGCCTACATGAATGATTATGATTGATGTTCAGAGTAATCCTCTTGCGATTGTTAGATTGGTTCTGTCCACCAAATATTTTCAATTATATTCATCGCACCGTCGTCGTCGACAACTTTTAACTCGAAAATTTTTTTACTTTAAAATTTTTTAACTCGAGCACACTTTTATAACTTTATTAAAATAGCTAGTGAGAGAAATGCATCAAGCAGAAAAACCTTAAATGATATGTCAGCGCCGGAAGAAGCAATGAAAAGTGGAGCTAGATAAAGAGAAGGCAATATTTTGGTAGATATTCATGTGACCGTAGTCCATTAACGTTCATGCTTTGTAATTTATTAGAAAGCTTCCCCTCTAATAAGTACTTGCCAAAAATTACCTATTATAAAAATGAGACACCATGTTTAAATGCTCGGTTGCTCATTCATGAAATTGTATAAATTGTTAAACATGTTTACATTTTTAGTTACAATTGTAATGTGTATTTCTGTTTGGCTCCGCACAGATAACAGCAATAAATTGTATGTCTCCATGGATTTTGATTAAAGTAATATTATATTAATTAAGTTTGATTTCAATGTTAATTAAGAGGTTAAGCTGATAAGTGATGTGCGATATTCCAATCTGTAGTACTTACTACGCTGAAAATAATAAACAGCAAATGAATAAAAGGAATCTTCAACCAAATAAAACGTATAAAAATAAAATTATTGTTTATGTTCAATAAATTTACTTTTATGTTGGCAATGTAAATTTTTAGAATTCAATAGTTGAAAGCGTTTCTTTTTCATAAAGTCAGATATTGCGAAATATCACTCATTTAGTATTCAAAATTTACAGCAATAGCTGGGTTGCAAATACATATCTCATAAACGTCAGAAGCAGCAGCTTATTTCCCGACCAAAACCATAAACATTGAGGAGCTGCCTTTCTGTGTAACCAATATATAATATCATATTTTATTTTGATGTGACGGCATCTTGATTTAGAACCCTATAAAACCCATCACAGTTTTATGCTTCCTGATATAGAAATCTATGCACTGACTGTATTGAGAAACAATCCAAGAATTTATATCGTTTAAATTTTCAGCCAACATATGAATTGGTAAAATGTATAAATCAGTACTTTACGGTATCATAAATTATGATTATAGGCAGTAGCATAAGAAACTTCCTCGTGCATAAGATATTGAAATTTATACAATATATCCTGTTTATGCTCCACAATAATTAAACTTTAAATACCATGGATTTTTCGTATACCTTAATACATGTTGTATAAATTAAAAAAGAATTATGGTCACTTTCGGTTATTTTTCTAAACCCCAAACATAAATTTCTTTGGAAAGTTATGAAAGAAGTTCGAAAACGATGCCATGTAACCAAAAAATCGAAACCTCATTTTAATAAGGTACATATTTGTAGGTAGTTTTAAACGGATAATCAAGATCAGAGCTTCCTGAGCTGCTAGCTATTTTGCAAGACTTTATCGTTTTAGAAAATCCTTAATATTTTGTAAGTACGTGAACAAATTTTGATAAAAAGGATGTTGAAAAGATAAGATTTTCTATAAATATTCAACATTGTTTTTTCCTTATTTGAAATGCTTTTACATAATAATAACATCGGTAATGCAATAATAAATCTAAACCAATTAGTGCAAGTGTGATGTATTTATTATTAAATCTTCACTTTTAATTAATTTTTGTTTATTATAAATGTCAACCCATTTTTGTTTACCAATTTTAATTGGGGTTTATGCAAATAAGCAATAGAGTCGAACAGTATGAATTGCCATAGGTAACCTGTATATGTAAGTGGCATGGCGAGGTTCGCGAAAAACCTTTTTAAATTTTTTGAAAATTTACGAGCCGGTTGTTAAAAAGATAATTATATTTAAAACATTATAGCTTGGTTATTGTTTTTTGTTCCATTTTTTATACCATCTATTAATTCTATTTTTTATTTTAACTAGGAATATTACATAATGAGGAGAAACTATTATTAATATTTGCAATAAGTATTTGCTGTTAAATCAGTTTTTAATTTAAATTCATAAGAAAATCTATTTAATTCACTTGTTACCTAAAAGTCACAGGAATACCAAGTAAAATATTATTTTAAATAGTAGATGAATAATAAAGTAACCACCAGCACTGCAGTAATGAATGTGTAAAGGTGTGGGCATTTTTATTTCTATATGAAGTTTTTTTAAACCATCCACTTTAGCGTTTGATAAGCAGGCCGAAAGTAAGTACTTTACGGTCGCAAGAGTATAAAGGGATTTACGGTTTTCTTTGTACAAAATTGTAATAGTACCACACAAAGTGCTTAATAAAACCTCGATAAATTATAAATGAAATGGTGTTACCTACGAGCTCTAAAAAGGCAATTGAAATTTTAGTTTCAGTTTCAATGCCGAAACTAACAAGGGTATCGTATGCTTTACTTCTTTTTTCATTATACAGAAGCTAAAGGATCGGATAACCCTTCCATTAATATTACAAAGATATTGTATAGCATATCTTGTACCGGTTTGACCTGTTGACACTTTTCATTTGTAATATTTTAATGTGTAATAATATTTTAAGCTTATATTGGGAAGATATATAAATATGTTGTAGACGTATGGTTAATAGAAAAAGAACTCAAAATAAAAAATTTTAAGTAAATTTGTGGTTTTTAGTATGTATTTATGGTTAAATTCAAAAAATATAAGAATAATACAATACGTAGAAAATCAAAATTCAAAAAATTTTAAAAAGGAGACAATTAACACATAACAGGTCTGGATTAAGAAAATTTGAAAAAATGAAAATTTCGTAATACGAAGTACAATATAACGTTATTTCATGGTTATTGCCATTCTTCAGTTGCACGCATCGATTACGATTACATTGTAAAATAAGAAGAAAAAATTTTTCAAACTAAACAAAATTATCGACTAAATTGTACAAAATTGACTTACCATAACCTCCAAAGATTATCAAAACTGAACTTGTTACACGAGGTATGAATAATTTAAAAATGATTTGAACTAAGAAATTCGTTTACCTAGCACTGCTAGTTTGAAATCCGAAGGCACTGCCCTCTTAATATGATTTCTAAAAACTTTGAAAAAATTCAAAATTCAAAAATTTACCACGTTTTTTAACCGTGAGGCGTAAAACTAGAAAAAGAACTCAAAATAAAAAATTTTAAGTAAATTTGTGGTTTTTAGTATGTATTTATGGTTAAATTCAAAAAATATAAGAATAATACAATACGTAGAAAATCAAAATTCAAAAAATTTTAAAAAAGGAGACAATTAACACATAACAGGTCTGGATTAAGAAAATTTGAAAAAATGAAAATTTCGTAATACGAAGTACAATATAACGTTATTTCATGGTTATTGCCATTCTTCAGTTGCACGCATCGATTACGATTACATTGTAAAATAAGAAGAAAAAATTTTTCAAACTAAACAAAATTATCGACTAAATTGTACAAAATTGACTTACCATAACCTCCAAAGATTATCAAAACTGAACTTGTTACACGAGGTATGAATAATTTAAAAATGATTTGAACTAAGAAATTCGTTTACCTAGCACTGCTAGTTTGAAATCCGAAGGCACTGCCCTCTTAATATGATTTCTAAAAACTTTGAAAAAATTCAAAATTCAAAAATTTACCACGTTTTTTAACCGTGAGGCGTAAAACTAGAAAAAGAACTCAAAATAAAAAATTTTAAGTAAATTTGTGGTTTTTAGTATGTATTTATGGTTAAATTCAAAAAATATAAGAATAATACAATACGTAGAAAATCAAAATTCAAAAAATTTTAAAAAAGGAGACAATTAACACATAACAGGTCTGGATTAAGAAAATTTGAAAAAATGAAAATTTCGTAATACGAAGTACAATATAACGTTATTTCATGGTTATTGCCATTCTTCAGTTGCACGCATCGATTACGATTACATTGTAAAATAAGAAGAAAAAATTTTTCAAACTAAACAAAATTATCGACTAAATTGTACAAAATTGACTTACCATAACCTCCAAAGATTATCAAAACTGAACTTGTTACACGAGGTATGAATAATTTAAAAATGATTTGAACTAAGAAATTCGTTTACCTAGCACTGCTAGTTTGAAATCCGAAGGCACTGCCCTCTTAATATGATTTCTAAAAACTTTGAAAAAATTCAAAATTCAAAAATTTACCACGTTTTTTAACCGTGAGGCGTAAAACTAGAAAAAGAACTCAAAATAAAAAATTTTAAGTAAATTTGTGGTTTTTAGTATGTATTTATGGTTAAATTCAAAAAATATAAGAATAATACAATACGTAGAAAATCAAAATTCAAAAAATTTTAAAAAAGGAGACAATTAACACATAACAGGTCTGGATTAAGAAAATTTGAAAAAATGAAAATTTCGTAATACGAAGTACAATATAACGTTATTTCATGGTTATTGCCATTCTTCAGTTGCACGCATCGATTACGATTACATTGTAAAATAAGAAGAAAAAATTTTTCAAACTAAACAAAATTATCGACTAAATTGTACAAAATTGACTTACCATAACCTCCAAAGATTATCAAAACTGAACTTGTTACACGAGGTATGAATAATTTAAAAATGATTTGAACTAAGAAATTCGTTTACCTAGCACTGCTAGTTTGAAATCCGAAGGCACTGCCCTCTTAATATGATTTCTAAAAACTTTGAAAAAATTCAAAAATTGAAAAAAAATTCAAAAAATGAGTATGGTTAATATATTACAATTTTACTTGTCTTTCTAGAGGGCATACAAAAGAATTGATTGCCTTATTTGAAGTTTTCTCGCAGTATGCAAATTTATCCGTAGGAATATGGGTAGGTGCCCACATCCTTAACAAGATATTGTTTCGTATTTGAAGTTATTATAATCCCGATATACGGTATTGTTTATGATAGTTATATAAATAATAAATCCAACTTTCACTTTTGTAGAGCAATAATCATTATTGTAAAATTTATGAAAAATTTTATTTGCTCATAAAGTTTTAAAATCATTTCTAAGGTAATCAGGGGTAAGTAGAGTCGCTGTTTGTGATAAATACCATTTTCGTATTTTTTTTTAAGTTTCATACGCACGAAAATCGATTTTTCCATTTAATCTTGCGTTAATTACCTTAAAATTAGTTCAGAATTGTAATATGTCTTCGTAGTAAACACTTAAAATATATTGCTAAAATGCACGTGTTCGGTGAGGTTATTTATGTTCCTGTGATATTTTTGTGGCATTTGTTGAAACACAAATTAAATATTTTCACATGTGGTGGAAGCAACTGTAGCTGTATATCTTCATTTGGTGGAAAGGGACGCGCCGTAGTCGTTATTCAGCCAGTAAATGGCCGAGAAATCAGAGTGCCAGTCGGGGTTTTAATTTTTAACTTGAATGTGTTTCTGACATTTACTACCACAAGCTCCTTTCAGTTTTACGGGCAATCGAAACAAATTTGTAATGTGACAGAATTTGGTAACCACCAAAATGTCGTTTCCCATTTTATTCTAACTTACTGTCGTAAATTATTTCGGGAATGCTTTTGTTACGTACAAAGTGCGAACAAAGTATTTTTTAAACTTACCGTTTTATAAATAGCAATACGAAATAATACTTACCACAATATTAATAATTGCAATTTGTAATTTATTTTAAGGCAAAACACATAAAAGCTACAAATTACTTTAAGCTGTCGCCAAAAATTACATATAACTTAATATGTTGCAATAAATTAGTTTAAGATTGAATAATTCAACTTGAAAAAAATTTAAACCTATATTTATTATAATCTATAATTATATGTTTTCGCAAAGACTAGAACGAATTAATGTAACAAAATTAAACTAAATTAAAAAAAACCGAAAAAATTTTAGAAAATATTTAAATTTCAACCTCACCCCAGTTTAATTATTGCAGCTCCCCGACTAGTAGCATTTGTAAGTGAAAACGTAATTGAGGTTTAACATATGAAAAAGTAGTTAGTACAATAATTTTCCTTCTTCTTTAAGCGCTTTTCCAATTATTAATTTATTTGAGGACTAACACTTCTTCGTTGTAAGGCAGGGGTCAGCAACGCTGTAATCGGCATTTTGATGCGGCCTCTACGAAAACACGTCGTTTCTTGGAATAAGCCAACTTTGGAAAAAGTTGGCAATTGCTTGGTGGAAAAGGCAAAGTTGGCAATTTTCACTGAACAGTTGGTAAAACTAAAAAAGTTAAAAAAAAATAAGAATGCTCATTTGTTGTCAACCATTCATGCGCCCTTCATGAGTAAATTATTTTTACTTTTCACCAATATCTCTAAGGAGGCAGTCATCAAATCGATCACCAACAATTGGGATTTGATCTCTCCTTTCACTGCCATACCATTGGATGAATTTACTAGACTTATTACTAGAGTACGGACTTATAGCAAAACGTAACCCGATATTTGGTATGCGGCATACAATTTATGCATAAACACAAGATATTATACATATTATCAGGGCCGGATTGGAAGCAAATTATTTACTGGGATTCGCAGACGGTCACCGGCCCCCATCACGTATGAAATATTAAAATACGCCTTATATCGGCAAAAAAAACAATCACAGGAACTTCCCGATTTCCCGGTGCGCCAATCCGGGCCAGCATATTATGCATATATGCCACATAGTAAATATCAGGTTACGTTTTGCTAGAAGTCCGTACTCTACTTATTACTATGATCTTTGAAAATAGCTTTTTCGTCTATGATAACGAGATTTATTTACAGCTGATCGGGAGCGCAATACGCTCTTCTTCTCCTGTGTTTGCCGCTTTTGTGATGAATGATCTCTTTTGCAACTTCTTTGGTTCCATCAAATTCAAGATATCCTTTTTGCTGTTGTACGTCGATGACATCCTGAGTGCTGTCCCTAAAAATATTGTGGATGAATGTATAGAAATCCTCAATGTCTTTGATAAATTATTGAATTTCACTTACGAATTAGAAGTTAATGGATCGATTCCGTTCTTGGACCTCAGGGTTATTAGAGGGGAAGACGGAACACTTCTTACTGATATTTATAGAAAACCTTCATCCACCAACAGATTATTAAATTTCAACAGTTAACATCCTATCAACCAGAAAATGAGTATAATATCCACCTTAAAACACAGAATTCAGACGTGCTTACCTAATCATCTCATCTGCACAAGACTCCATGATTTGAAAAAACAACTGTTAGAAAATGATTATCCGGCTCGCTTAATTGACTGCGCTCTTTTTCGCAGGAAGTTGCCCTCGAATACCAACCTAACTCTTCAACAAGTGGACATACAAGATATAAGATACAACAAGATTACTTACCATCCTTGGATCAAAAATAAACTGCAACACACTTTTAGAGATCTTGTCACTAATGGTTCTTTCAAACTGTTAACAATTAGAAGAAAATTTTGTATTCCAAAACGAAGGACAAGATTCCGATATTGAACAGGGCTAATGTAATTTACAGCATCAAGTGTGAGTGTAGTCGTCAGGGCCGGATTATCCAATAGGCAAACTAGGCAACTGGCCTAAGGGCGCCGAGTAGCAAAGGGGCGCTCAAATTATTTTAGCTCATAATGAAACTGAAAAACCTAGTTAAAGACTTAAGCAAATGGATTCCAAAATTTTTTTGAATTATTCGATTATTGGAAACTGGAATTTTAACTGAATTTTGGTCCCGCATTTTAAATAAGTGTGACCAAACTAGCAAATTTCTTCATAAAATCGAAAAAAATTTCCTTAAAAACATTAATTTTTCCTTAAAAACATGTATTAACTTTTTTTCTCATTTATTGTTATAGACTTATATTATCTTGCCATTTTATCCATATCTTCCAAGATTTCCAAAATTTTGTTTTTTGTTTTTACAATTATTAATATATCTTCAGTATAAGATATATTGGATATTATACATTTGGATATTATATATTGGATATTGGATATTAGATATTATACAGTATAAGATATATTGAACCTATCTTGTTATTATTGTAACATTGCATTTTATCGTTCTTATTGTGTGATAGATTTATAGCGTTGGTTAGCTATATATTCAAAATACAATTGTTGAATGATTAATATTTATTGGATGCTGCCTTTTGTAGTAAGGTGGTGGCGGATGGTTGTGGATTCTAGTTGGTTATAGTTAGTTGGTTGGTTCTTAAGTTCAAATAGGTCTTTCTCCTTTATAGTGTTTTATCTTATAATCCTATAATCCTTCGGATCAACGGATTATAAGCAGTGATGTTAATCCGGATAATGGGTCGCCACACCACCCCCTTTCTAGTGAAAAAGGTGAACGATAAAAAAAATGTTACATATTAAAATGAGCGATGTGAGCGTAGTGAGCTACTGGAGCGGCGTGAGCGTAGTGGGCTACTGGAGCGGCGTGAGCGTAGGTAGCGACTAGAGCAGCGTGAGCGTAGTGGGCTACCGGAGCGGCGTGAGCGTAGTGGGCTACCGGAGCGGCGTGAGCGTAGTGGGCTACTGGAGCGGCGTGAGCGTAGGTAGCGACTAGAGCAGCGTGAGCGTAGTGGGCTACTGGAGCGGCGTGAGCGTAGTTGGCTTGAGCGTAGGTAACGACTGGAGCGGCATGTGTGTAAGCGGCTTGGGCGTAGGTAGCGACTGGAGCAGCGTGAGCATAGGTTGCTTGAGCGCAGGTGGCGACTGGAGCGGCATGAGTGTAGGCGGCTTGAGCGCAGGTGGCGACTGGAGCGGCATGAGTGTAGGCGGCTTGGTCACCTCCCAAGGACCGGAGAACGCTTTGGTGAGAAGACCCTATGGATGGGGCGTGGTTTATTACGTTAGCATTGTTTCTTCGCTCGTAATTTTCGGATGATGAAGTGCGAATTTGCTTTCCACGATCTTAAACCATCGTTCTGTTCTACCATGCATGAATGGTGGTAGTGTTAAAGCCATGATTTGGGTGTGGTTTATTGTGTTACCATTGTTAGCCATTGTTTGTTCTTGAATTCCTGTGTTTCCAGTGGTATTAGTCATTCTTAATCGTATTTAGTTAAATTTCTTCATTGTATAAAAATCGTCGGGGTCACCAGTTATAGCGTTGGTTAGCTATATATTCAAAATACAATTGTTGAATGATTAATATTTATTGGATGCTGCCTTTTGTAGTAAGGTGGTGGCGGATGGTTGTGGATTCTAGTTGGTTATAGTTAGTTGGTTGGTTCTTAAGTTCAAATAGGTCTTTCTCCTTTATAGTGTTTTATCTTATAATCCTATAATCCTTCGGATCAACGGATTATAAGCAGTGATGTTAATCCGGATAATGGGTCGCCACAGATTGAAAACATTACTGTATGTTTCCCTGCCCAATTCCCAAATTCTTCTTAAAACTAACTCTTTCTCTATTATATTGGTTTTAAGATTTACCATTGTGTTCTTTAAATATCATTTCAATCATTTTAATCAGGTTGCCAGGTATCTTCACGCATATCTTAATATAACAAGTAAGTTGTCCCTGTATACAGCATATTGAATCAAAAGTCTAACCGAAATTGATGAACAGCATGTGTAGTTCAATATTGCATTCAAAACATCTCTGTTATATTTGAGCAATGATATAATATAAACATTATTATCGAGTTTCCCGATTTAAACCCATATTAATACTCACCAATAGCTTCTTCTGTATAATTCATCTAGTTTCCTATTTCCTAGTATTAAGAATGTCAATATTTTATACAACATATTTTTATGTATCTGTAGTTGCCATATTTGCAAAATTTTTCTAATTTTCGATTCTTCAAGCAATTTTCTGTTTGTTGAATTTGTTGTATTAATTGAAACTGTCCTTGCTGTAACAGAATTAGGTGCATTTCGGCAGTTCCCCTCATTTCGAATGTTGGATCCAAAATAGTCGAAATTATTTGTACCTCTTTTATTTTGCTTTATACCATTTTTATTTTCAAGATATTTCAAAATATCTAAGTAATGGCGTTTTGAAAGTGCTTTTTCTCTCATTTTGATTTTTTTTATTGAAATGAGAAAATTTATTGGTAGATCGTTTGTACTTCTTCATTTATATATGTACCCATTTTTTATTTAAAATACAGTAAAAGCCTTCGTATCCAGAATGAACGGGACCTATTTCTGTTCGGATAGCGAATATTTCGGATAGATGGTTGGTTGAAATAAATACCACAACATGAAAACGAAGTCTGCCTACGCGTTGACCTTCGAGTCGCGGCGAGATAAGACTCGCAAAATCTTTCGGTTGACGCGAACGCGAAAGATAATTCTAAAAGATACGAGGGATTCAGATACGAGTGCTTTTAGTGTATTTCAAAATATCATCTTCATGGGATTCCTATAACGTTGATAATGAAAAACACACCCACTAATTTTATCTGGTTGGAATTTTTGTGGAAATCATTTAGAATTTATTGAAAATCACTAAAGTACTTTTTAAATAATAAAAAGTGGGAAAGCAAAGAAAATATCGTCCAAGTTTCGGACAGGAAAATCAAATTTGTCATAATGCGGGTTAGGGGTCGTCCATATAGGTTTAAGGTTTTTAGACCCTTCCCTCCCCCTATGCCACATTTAGTCACATTTCCATTGAACCCTCCTCCGCCAAATTTAATAATTCCCAGAAATTTTTTTTTAACAACTAACTTAAATTTAATTATTTTTACAGGTCTTAAATAACAGTTTATTTTTATTAATATTTAATTTTTCTTTCGGCCGCATGTAAAAATGAATGTCAGGGCTACTTTGTCGCTCCACCGATTCTTGGATCAAAAAATATATTATTTAAAGATTTGACTTTTCCAATCCATCCAATAATATTTTTTTGGTTACTACCTCCTCCCTATTTTGATTTAGGATACAAAACACCCCCACTTACATAAGTTTCTAAATTTGTTTTAACTTATATTTGAGATAATTAGAGAAATAGAAGAAAATAGTAAATAGAAATAGAACTATAAACAATTTAGATTATTTTCTATCTAAAATTCGGAATGAGGAGCTGGCGAAATTCGATTATTAGACATTTTGAAATAATTTGAAAATGAAATTGGTACAAACTAAAATATAAAAGGTACAAACAGGTACAAACAATTTAGATGATTTTTGATTCAAAATTCAAAATGGGGGGGGGGCTGGCAAAATGCCATTATTATAGGCATTTTGAAATATCTTAAAAACATAAAGGGTACTAACGAAAATAAAGAAGGTGCAAACAGCTATAAACGATTTACACTAATTTGGATCCGAAATACAAAATAGAAGGGGGGGTGGAAAAATGCACCAAACTATGTATCTATAAATTTTGTTGCTTTTAAACAAGTTGCATTTTAAATTTTAGCTAAATGAGTGTCTAATAGATATTTTTTGAGTATGAATTGTTAAGAATGGGGTACCAAAAAACGCATAAATTAAATCCCAATGTAGTTAAAACATTTCTCAAGTAGAACTCCACTCGAGCGGTATTAGTATGCCCCCAAATTGTTTCAATGGAATACGCACATTCGGTTTTTTAACCGAATTTTTGAATGGTCTACTCAATTTTTTTTTATATTTGCAATTTATGCTATAAACTACCATAATTTCATTAGGAAAAAATACGACAATAATTAATCAGCAAATTAAAATGGTAGTAGTTTTACTATAAGGATCTAATTAACTATGTATTATTATGCGATAGAGACATTTGAGCATTAGTAGTTAAGTATTGAAAGTTATGCAAACCAAATTATTGTATCTTCGCCCGTCAATAGTAACAGTAACAACATCAATTATTGTTATACAATTATAGACAAAGTGAAATAAGAATGTCAATACAAATTCAATATTAACTCAATGCCATTATACTTTTCCACAGCTAAAATTTAGTAATTTTTGTTAAGAGTAGAACATCAATTTTATTTTTTCAGGAAAGCTAATAAGATAGTGTGCTTATATCTATATTTCCTGATTTAATGTTCTTAGTATGTTCTCATAAATTAAATGGTAATGGAAGTTATATGTTAATGCTGCCTTAGAGAACGCTGGTAGTAGTTTTAGTGCAAAGTGCAGTTTCGCAAACCAATTACTGAATATTAAGGGATAATGTTTAAAGTCGCTATTATCTGTAGCGGTTACATTTGTGGTTTGACCTTGCAGACAACTGCTGGGGTTGTGGTTAGCCATGCTGACCGCAGACTTGGAACGATTATCATCTGCACCATGTACTCATACTATGTAACTTCGTACGTGCTTAGACCTCTTAATATTACAATTACCTTTAGCACCTTCGGTAGCGTTCCCGATTATAGCCAGTTCCAATGTTAGATTACAACTGACAATGCATTTCACATTCAGTATTGTAAATTAATTAATTATTATTATTAAATTTTATCGCTCGATGCACCGCGTCTTTGTGTTACGTGATGATTTCATTAAATTGCATTTTGGATGTCAAAAACACGCAGATAAATGCAGCTTTGATGTGAAATAATTAATCATGGTCAAACCATATTTTCATTTCATCGTCAAAGATTGTCAACGTGCATTTTGATTAATCGAAAACGGAATATAAATTTTATATGGTATATGTAGTATTAATAAACCGCCGGGAGATCAAAAGGGTAGGAAATCGACATGAAATCATAAAATATCTCGTTAAATTATACATAATATAAATGGAATATTTTACTACAAATGTTTGTGCCCTGTGGCGATCATTAGCTGTTCTGACTCCATGTGTCACGCGCTTGACTAGTTGACACCCTTCTCGTTTTATCATAGTAGCTGTTCTCACCACCCAGTCTCATTGAAATTGGTCTCTGTAAAGTACCCTCAGACTTGACTACTTAGACCCCAGGGTTACTTCGGTTAATGGATATGCTTTTTGAATTTCTTATTAAAATTTCCAAACAGCTGAAGATGAATGGTATGCAAATTGGTCTTATTTCATAGCACGTTTAATGCATTCAAAGTATAACCACAAGTTTTATTTTAATAAAATATATTAAAATAATCTTGTTGACAGTGAGAAAATTTGAATTTTCTTAAAGATTGATATAGGTTACATTATCATTCATGTTACGAAAAAACACATCATTCTATATTTTTGGCATTAACTTTTAGCGAAAAAGTTTTAAAGTTTTAGCAGGCTTCATTCATTGGCATAAAAGATGTTGATGGGATAAATTTCGAAATATTTTCACCTCCCAGCGTTGCCCAAATCCAATGTTATATAATATTATATAATGTAAAATTAATTTTGTGTATTACATCTTTTATATTTGTAGATTTTTATCTCGATATGTTCAGCCATCTAAAATATTTTGTGTAAGTTCGTACTACCCAATAAAAGAACACGAAAGTAATCAACATCAGTTAGGTATGCACTTTACGGTTATGTCAAACCGATTTTCACTTCTTTGTGATGGGATGGTGACATGTCAGATTAAATTACGCTCAGACGGCTTCTCAACAAAGGGAAACGCGTTCGGTGGCGGATCCAGCTTGTTAGACTCGAATTGCGCGGACAGATGGCGAGGCTAGGACGAGCATGAGATGCGGTTACACGAGGTGCTTAGTTCATCACCCTGGAAAACCGCTCCTTTGTCCGCCTGTCAGCATGTTGCGCATTGACACTCACATTCAACAAGCTGTACCGCCGCTTAAATCCGCAGCCCGATTGTGTTACCGGTCTTTCTCAAATAAAACATGTAATCTGGCACGTATTATAAACATGCGTTATACAGGAGGGACTATAATGATAGCCTGCCGAGATTAGGGTGATTTATCTCAAGTATTTGTAAATGCGGATTATATAGGTAGTGTATGGTAACCTTTTATAAAATTCTTGTTTACAAACTTATTGTTCAATAGTGGAACAAGTTCTCCGACAGTCGATCCCAGTAGCCCACATAAAAGAAGCGGATATAGGAGAATTAACACTGGAATTAACCGAGCTTTGTTGGCAAATCTCGTTCCGCTCCTTTAGAAGGAAAAATATTGCTACATCAATCCACTAACAGAAAACAATTAATTCTGGAGCTCTGAACAAACACATTTCGAAAGCTTTTTAGCTTGATTTTAATTTATATCCAATCATTATTTATTCCTTTAATTTAGATACAATCTATGTTTTTTATTACTCCATATATTTATAACTTGATTAACTCGAGACAACATATATAAATAAATAAATAAATAAATAAATCAATATAAAATAAAAACAATAAACTCTGAAATTTTTTTACTAAAATATTACTTCAGTTGTACAGCATAATTATTATAAATTTTTATGCCATTCTATCGATTTGCATGAATATAACATAACTACTGTTGCATATGCTTGTTCTCACATTGATTTAAGTTTAACACGAATTAACTTATATCTTATATCCAACAAAGAATAAAATTCCAAATTCCATTTTTATTACGAAATGAAAATTAAGAGTAAAGGTGTCTAAAATGAGTCGATAAAATTCGTGACAATTAAAATAAAATTGAAGATTAAATTTAAATTATGCACAAAGTAGCTTTGGTAAATTTTTTGAAAGCTTAATCGACAGTGAAAGCTGTCGTTTTATAGAATACAAAATTCTGACTCATTATATAAGTTTATAAATCCTTAAAGTATAATTTCTGAAGGCAAATTAGATCTTATCAGTATAATACATAATCGCAATCGGGCCGGAATAGCATTTCAGACTTGACTTTGATAAATGGCCCTAAGTGTTTAATAGACTAATCGATATAATTCTAGCGTGTTGTTTGAGTGGCAGCTCTAGTAATTACTGTCGGCCGTTTGGCCTCGACAAGTTAACGCGACCACCAAGTTACAATAATCGTACTCCTTTAAGTAAACCTTGCACCAAACTTCAGTTCATTTTCCATTTGCTCGCAATTATTATTGCTATTGCTATTCCCATCACCTTTGTGACAATTGGTAGCGTCATTTCGTATAGAAATTATTATGATGCATGTGTGTTATTTTCCTCACGCACTCGTAACTTATAATCGTGGTTTCGGTCATGAATTGCCAGGCACATGCAATTATGGCTCGTAAATCAGCTAGTATAAATGTAGTCGCATTGTCATTTATTACAGTTAGTAAAAGAACTATACAAGTTGCATTTTATTATTACTTAAACGTTTTAGTTGTTTTTCGCTCATACAAATACTTTCGAGTTACTCACGAAAAGAAACCAGGATAGTAACGGATTATAAAATATAGGCTATAACACAAGCTTAACCGCTGCCACAACGCAGTAGCTTAAAAGGAAAGGTTGATGACAGCATTTGACTTTTATGTTACTTTACACTACATTACTGCTTAGAGTATTTTTAATTATTGTTATTTTAAAAATATTAAAACATACAGACGGTCATTCTTATAATTAAAAAGCACTTAAATATGGTGATAAAAAATTTAAAACTTACTTAAAAGCCAATTTAATGGTTTCGCTATCGTTTTGTTATGGTATATAAATTAAACAACTTTTCGTTTTTATGTAAATTACTACCAATCTGTATTAATAAACAGTGTGACAAAATTATATATAAACAAAACATTCCCCAATAACTAAAATTAAAGGACTTCCAACATAATTAATTAACAGTTGCAGGAATCAACGAAACTCAAAAGTAACTCAATTCACAGTTCTGGAAAAGGTAAGAGTTCCAACGAAATTGAATTAGCCCCTTGTGTCATTACCCACTGGTACCGCCTATGGTTACTTTTTGCGATGACCCCGAAGAGCACCCAAGTTTTATCCTGTCCGAAAAAAACGTGTGGTTTTTTTCCTTTGCTGAAATTATTTACAGGGATTATCCTGAATATTTGATTGAGTTTTTCCTCGGTTGATGGATGGAGAAGCAATGCCTTTGACAGTGTGAGTTAGAAAAGGGCGATTGATATACGTTTTTGTATAGCTATTTGACGAAACAATTTTTTATTTTTTAACTTATTATATTGGTCAAATATTTTGTATCTTCTCTTGAGAAGAATGAATGAGAAGGTTTCATAGGGTTGAACAGATTTACGTTAATGCCATCTTTGTTTTGTCATAGGAGCCGTCCTTTAATCACGTGAGGTTTTTTATGACATTTTTTTTATCCCCCCTCACCTTTGGTGATACATCGTGAGGTTTTAAGCTACCTCTACCCGCCTACCCAATATCACGTGTATTTTTTTGAAAAATTTCTTCAAGTAGAAACGGCGAGACAGAAGGCAGCGGGGCGACGAGTGGCGTCACAAGGTCCAGTGCCGGAAACTAGCTGAGAGCTAAATATTGTTGTTATGTTGCTTTTTAGGCATAAATTTGCTCGCTCGGGATTTCACGTGGTCGCAATCGTGATGTTATTCTACCCCCCCCCCCTGTTAGAACCTCACGTGATTAAAGGACAACCCCATATCTTCTGCATCTGTATCGCGTAAAACAAGTTGCTTCAACCTCTGTTTGATGGTATCAAAGCTGAAGCCATCTACATTTTTGATTATTTATCAAATTATAGTCGAATTTATTGGAATATTGAATATTGAATTTTAAATTTCGTTTTTCTCACGCCACGCCGCGCTAGCGCCGTGGCAAGACTTTTCGCGGGCCCCCTGTTCTTAAAAATTTTAAGAAATTAAAAATGATTTATTTATGATTAAAAAATTAAAAATTAAGATTAAAGGCCATTGCCGAGAAGCATGTTGAGTGTTTTTTGAGTGTGCATAGATTTGGCTGATGTTTTTTAGAGTCGTTTTCTAAGCAACATTAAATTTCTTCAAATAATAGATTTCAATTGTTTATATTTCTTGAGAAGAAAAATATGTTATACAGAAAATATAAGGAAAAGGTATAGAAAAAAATTTTCTTTGAATGAATAAGCAGAACATTTTAAAATGTCAAGTAATTTTAGACCTGGAAAAACAGTAGATTTTTCTCTGTGTAATGCAGGGGTGGTTTTCATTATACAAGGTGTCCCCAGATACACTTTACATAATTTCAGTGGTGATAGAGGACACTTTTCTAAAAAAAATATTTAATAAGAATTTTTTTCTAAATTTAAACTGGCGAGAGTTAGGCCTCTTTATAGCATTTTTTTAAATTTCCACTTTCACATGACCATAATAGCTCGGAAAATATTGATTTTTCAGTAAAAACGAAGAATAAAAAATTTCCCTGATATTTCGATAAATCGGAAATTAAAAATGCATAAAAATCTTAATTTTAATTAAATTAAATTAAAATTTTTAATGTTTTTCTAATTTTAAAATTAAAAAAATTTAATTTTGAGTTAAAAAAAATTAATTTTGAAATAAAATAATTCAATTTTAAATTTAAAAACAAATGTAATTAAAATTTTTAATTAAATTGTTTTCCCTGACTTGGCTGTAAAAATGGGAAATTCCCTGACTTTTTCAAATTTTCCAAGATTTCCAGACAATTGGGAACCCTGATACATATAAATAATACTCGAAGAGTATTTATTAAGGTAAAAGTAGACAGAAACAAATTATTTTCTCCGCCACAAAAACCAGATAACTTTTTATGACAATTTCTTGGATTTCTGTAGATTTCCCTTTCTCCAGATAAAATTTCTCCAGATTTCCTAAAATTTTCTTAGGTTTTTTTGCATTGTTTCATGATTTTTTTTCGAAAAAGTTAAAAAAGCAAGATTACCTATCTGTAATTTCTAAGATTTTCTTAAATTTCCTTAGATTTCCCTTTACTTGTACAACAAATTTCCCCAGCGGTTTTTTATGAATCACGACTAGTGTCGGCAGCTATGATCGACTAAAAATTGCTTCGCGATCGACCTGTTGGCCACCCCTGGTATATACGATCGACTATCTTCTTCTTCTTCCTCTCATTGTAGGACATGTCCTGTAAAAATCTAATTCTTTGTCGCTCGGAATTGTTACTGTAGTTTCCTCCTTTTTTTAAAAAAGTGTCTTGGGATGGTGATGTCCAGCTGTGATACCTTCTCCTTGGTGGTCGTCCTGGTAGTCTTTTAGAGTCAGGTTTGTTTAGCATTGCTATTTTTGCTAGTCGATCATGATTCATCCATGATTTCTACATGGTCCCTCCATTGCCTTCGTGTTACTCTTATCCATCTTACGATATCGTCGATTGCACATTTCTGACGGGTAACAGAGCTTCTCACTTTACCTCTGAGGGTAGCTCCGACAATTGTTCATAATTTGCATATTTCTGTGGTTTGGAGTATTTGCTTTGTCTTGGAGGTTTCAGCTCATGTTTCGGCGGCGTATGTTAGTTTAGGTCTTACGCATGTCTTGTATATTCGAACCTTGCTGTCTATTGCCATACATATATTTGTTTTTCTAGATTATGTTTGTTTCTTAAATTTTTTTTCGCGATCTACCTATTAAAATCTTAACATAATTAATTAATTATGTACATAAGTAATTAATATTATATTGACATATAAAAAGTAATACTCAAATACTACTTATTAAGGTAAAAATAGACAAAGCTAGAAAAGAATTCCTTACATTTCCTAAGATTTCCTAAGATTTCCTTAGATTTTCCTTAGACTACATGAAATTTCCCCAGCGGTTTTCTCCTGGACTTTTTATAAATCACGACTAAAAATTGATTCGCGATCGACCTCTGTTGGCCACCTCTGGTATAATGCATAGCTATAATGCATTATTATCTCCAGTTCCATCAGTTTTTCAAAATTTTTACAATAATTTGCTGATTTCGATAAAAAATAAAGTAATATTTAAAAATATTAAATTCAATATTTGCAATGCTTTCTTCAATTTTTAGTTTTACTGTTTTCAATAAAAACAAATTTAATGATTGTAGTCTTAATATTTCAAAAATTTAGCATTTCTAAATTAATCATACCCAACTGCGGAACCAGCTAAGTTCATAAAAGGATTAAATGGGTATTAATTGACTTTTTTCTTGCTCCTTACGCCTTTCGCGGTGACAAATAAGATCTTCTATTTTTTCTGCGGGAGATGAGGCAAGCAGAACAGAATTTAGGTATATTTTTCAACTTGGAAAACAACTTGCCCGGATACAGATTCACCACAAAAAGTCGACCCTGATAAATCATAAAACAATCCGAAAAATCATCTGTAGATGAGTCTGAGAATCTTAACAGTGGCAATAATCTACTAGGAAAATGTTTTTGTCCTTGGCATAGTAAATTGGTACAAAACAGTAAAAATAAAATTATCCTGAACTATAAATTAATGTACAACCGACTGCGAAATGGCAAAAACTGTTAGTCATTAATAATATAAAGAAAATTTTGATTGATGTTTTATATATTCGTGTTAATGTCATTTTAGGTTTAGTAGTCAAATTGCACATAATGGGTAGGGGCAAGATGGCGATAATAAATTAGCAGCGGCCGCTCATGACAAGGATTAATAGATTGTATTGTCAGCAAGAAAGACTTTGATGTATTCCCGGAGCCATTCTCTAAGTTTCTCAATTGAAACTGTTCTCACATTTATTATTCCAAGACAGCAATAAAACGATGATGAGGTTCTTTTTAATTACACCAGCCAAAATATATTTTGAAAATTGAATCTTATTAATCATTACCTTAGGAAAATTAATATTTGTATAACTAGTAATTCGGTGTTATTTTGATGTTACCAAAAAATGCATTAAACAGTTTTCAGAACAAAATTTCTGGTGATCACATCAAAATAAATAATAGTTTCATCTATAAATTTTTTTTGTTTAGCTCTATGAAACTCCCGAAATTTGTTGCACAATATTGTGTTGCATACTTACTTACATGAAAATTGTAGAAGTATTTAATAAATTGAAATTTTTTTTACTTTTTGAATCTGTAATAGATCACGGCATGTCATTTCTTAAGATCAGATATAATTTAATTATCTATGCTACCTGTGATTTGCGAGAAGCCTATTTGCGACTTCCGGACGGTAATGTGTTAATAGTCATCACACGAAATGTGTTGATGCGCCCACCAACCGTTTAAAGTGCCACCTTAAGTTTAAAAATCTTTTTAAGTGGGTGCCGTGGTGGGTGCCCACCCTCGGTAAGTAAAACCGTAATTTTTACGGATTGTAAAAAGTAGTAGATTTATAAATTAACAAATTTAAAGAGTAGATAAGCAGTAAAGCATCTAGGGCACTTTGGTCAAAATTTCGGAATTTTATTAACAAAGAGCATAGAAGGATAAGAATGGTGAAATTGCCCCCCAAAAATATTTAATCGTCACTTTGGGATATAAGTATAGGTACTGACAGGCCCAACCAGAGGGGGGGGGCGCTCGGGGATTTGTCCCCGGGGCCCGGGATCCCTCAAGGGCCCGGACGAATATCTAAATAAATTCTACAAATAAAATGAATGCTACAAAAACACGAAAAGCGTAATTTTAAAATCTGAATAAATGAAAAAAATTTTTTTGTTATTTTTTACACAGAAAAAAACCATCCTAGGCAATAATTTTGAAGTAATAATTACATCAATTATAGTAAATTATATTTTTTATTATTATTATTAAGTTTACCTATTTGAGATGTTTTGTGTGTAGTTTTGCTTAATAAAAATACGAAGTTTCATATTTTTCTTTTTTATTTATAAAATTTTTAAGAGCAGGGGGGCCCGCGAAAAGTCTTGCCACGAGGCCCGGCTTGGCTCTCGACGGCCCTGGGTACTGAGAAAATACTAAGATCCTGAAAGTTTCAGATCTCAATGCATTTTGATAAACATAATTGATAAACAAGTTTTACTCAGGAACAACTATAATATTATCGTATAATTATTATCGTATAATATAAATATTACATAAAAATATAAAGGCAATTTTAAAAACAAAATAATAGCCGTATATTCGCATCCTTTTATATATAATATTAAAAAAATTCAATTTTTTACTATAAATTTACTATGAATTTTTAGTTTTGATAATTACAATGTCAATTATACCTAAATGCGATCAACAACATGGTTTTATTCCCGGTCGATCAACAACAACTAATCTTATGTTATTTTCATCTTTCGTTGTCAATTTCATAGAAGATCACTTTCAAGTTGATGTATATTATGAGTAAAAATTTGTTTTTTTACTTTTTTAGTATTTTTTGGTTTTCTCAAAAATGCATTGGGGTAGAGATCTGAAACTTTCAGGATTTCAGTATTTCATCAGTACCTACATATTCTCAAAATTAAAATTAGCCATTTTAAAAAACGCATAAAAAATCCCACAAACACAATCTAAAGAAAAATGTTTTAGAATATTGTAATAGCTAGAACTAATCCCAAATCTGGTACTAACGCTATGAACAACAGAAGCAGTCTGAAAGCTGCTAACTTTTCACGTCTAAACACAGCAATAAACTTTAGTTAGAGATAGTATGCGAACGTTCAAATTCTTAAATTTTGAAAAATATGTGGATAGAGCTACGCAAAATTTTCAAAGGAGAAAATTTATTAAATGACGCCCATGGGCAGATAGCATATCAGAGAAGAAACGACAAAGGGTTGGGCGATTGTAATCAAAGTCTTGATTAATAATTCAAATCCGACTTAAAACCAATTAAAATCAGTGGCCTAGAAGCCAGATTGTTTATTTATTTTAATCTATCTTTAATTTTTAATGCAGATATTTTTCTATAATCTTATTAAATATTTATAATTTTTTATAATAATTAACATACTAATTTATTTTTTTAGTTTACTTTCAACCTTTCCATAAAATTTATTTTTTTAAATTTATTATTAATTAAAATATTTACTTTCAAATTTGAAATAATTATTAAATATAATCATTTTATTTTCTATTCAAATCAAACTCATAGATCTCGGCACAACAAGACGTGCTTACAGTAGGTTACCTTCTTTAAGAATGTATTACTTTTTAAATTTGAAGCAATATCGGGCGGCACTAAAGTACTAAGTTACTGCAGAATCAGTATCCCCACCTAAACACATAATAATATATGCAGATAGTTTAGCTGTCGCATGAACTCATAGGTTTACTCCGAAGAGATTTCCTCTCGTCAGGTATGAATTAACCCGCTCGCTCGGTCCGCTAAGATTATTTTTCCTTATTTGCGATTTTTCTACAGTTCAGGTCATTTCTCCTATCTCAAACCCCATGCTTTTTATTTATCCAATCGTTTTCACTCAATAGATTGTATTCTTCTCATTGCCTTATACACTTCTCAATATCTTTCTCACAGGTTGTCCCCTCTTTCTTCTCTGTAGTGAAATCTACTGCCAAATCTTTAGATGCCCCAACCACCTGTGAGGTTGCATACATCTTGGATGTTCGAACCATCATAAGCTATTTTTTTCAATTTCATCTATTTTTTTAAATTATTATTCAATATTATTTATTTATAAAAAATTAAAATTAATTCAAGTCGTCCTGGCGTCCAAAAATTCGCGTTGGGTTGCCTTCATTTGACACTCTGTGATGTTACATTCAAATTGAGCCTTTTCCTGGTTTATTTGTTAATCACAAGTACAGAATATGTTTCCAAATGTTGCATTAACATGTGTATCTACAAAAAAATTGTTTAAAAAAATATATCGAACTCGTCAAGTGCCTCGTGGTGAGGTTAAAATTTAATTTAGCATAAAATTCATTAAATATACGCATCACCGCATTGACCTGCTCATGTAGACCGTACAATGTACGATGCCAATAACAATAAAAAAAACTCTGTGTTTCCAAAATCCCGAGCACGCACATGTATAGGAAGCTGTTCTAAGATCTAGGAGCAGCAGACCCTCCCGGTTAGTATATTACAAACAAATAAAATTCGAACCCTTTCCCGTCTTAACTTAAGGGGTTCAATATTCAATATAGCACACCTACTATTAGTGTACTACTACTACTAATAGTACTACTATTAGTGTACTACTACTACTAATAGTACTACTATTAGTGTACTACTACTACTAATAGTACTACTATTAGTAGTACTGTCTAGTGCTGTCACATGATTACTATCTTTCTTTAAAGCATAACTAGCAAACCGTTTTTGTATTCGCTCAATTCTCTCAATATGAATCCCATAATAAGGACACCATACTTGAGAAGCATACTTCAGAATGGAGCGCACATATGCCATATAGACTCGAACCAACACCACATGGTCGTCAAACTCTCTACAGATTTGCATTATAAATCCTAAAACCTTATTTGCTCTTGTAATCATAAGTTCAATGTGGCTATTAGAATCCAGAGATGGAACAAATGTAACCCCTAGATCAGGATATTCAAATACTCTGTCAATCTTACAACCACCAATGAAATAATCGGCATTGCAAGGGGAAAATTTTCGATGAAAAGTCATTCAAAAGTCAAAGTCACATTACATTTATTTTGCTTTAAAAATAGTTTATTTGCCTGACACCAGCGATTTACCGCATCTATATCCATCTGAACCAGTCTAACGTGAGAGAGACTAGTAACCTTTCAGAAAACTTTTAAATCATCAGCAAATAAGCAGTATTTGATAACAAATGTTATATCGTTCAAAAACACCAAGACAAAAAAGGGACCAAGGTGACTTCCTTGCGTCACCCCGGAGAGCACATCTATGAGACTTGAATGAACTCCATCAATTTTAACATACTGGGTTCTGCTTGTAAGATAAGAAGAAATCCAGCTAAGAAACGCAGCCGAAAAGCCCGCGTTCTCCGGCTTAGAAATCAGTATATCATGTTGAACAGAATCAAAAGCTTCTTGAAAATCAGTATAATATATGACGTCTACCTGACCTCCCGATTCAATAGTGTTTATAGCAAAATTCGAAAAACATAACAAATTGGTTGTGGTAGACTTACCAGATACAAACCCATGCTGTGCACCAGACACAATAGATGGCATACAAAACCGCAACTTCCTCATACAACTATACTTTCAAAATTTTTTGATACAATGGATAAAATTGAAATTCCACGATAGTTTGAAACTTCATCTCTTTTATCACGTTTGGGTATTGGTGTAATACTGGAAATCTTCCACTGTGAAGGAAACACTCCAGATTGTAATGAACAATTGAACAACAATTGCCTGAGCACTGTTTCCCGCTTCTGATGTATTTACTCCACTTGGTCGTTTTTCTGCAATAACTCCAACATTCGATTTGTGTCTATAGCGACTCTTTTCACTTTTCGATTCCGATTCTGCCACCGAAGCACTCCGGTTGTTTGTAAGCTGAGGTATTTCTTGATTTACCTTTTTTCCTATAATACTTTTAAAAAATTAAAGTGAAGAAGAATAATAATGAAATTATGTTACCATGACTATATTTCCATAATACATTTAGTCAAAATAAATCAACCTGAAGAAAATATTAAAATAAAAATTCCAACATGATATAAAATAAACTATTTAGCACATGCTACAAAGCATGGGTATAAATAATAACATAAAAAAGTTTTGAGAATTTATATTGTCATAAAAAATCATACAGTAGTTATCAATTAATTATAACTGGCTTTTTAAAAGCATCGAAGTACTTGTTATCACGAAACATTTGCAATTTTAATTAAGTTATTTTATATGTAAATTAAAATATAATTTAAACGTGATGCATTATTTTTAATGTAAAAGTAATTATCGCGAAGCAGGAGAACAAGCTTTAAGTCATTTTCGACACTTAAAACCTACCAAGGTTTTCCACTATAGAAGCCGCCGCCACACTCGGAGCATATTTCTCTTGGTTTAACAGCACCTTATACGCTGCTCTTATTACACGTTACATGGATATAATACTCATAAATCAGCAACCTTGCGGGAAAGTTTTATATGAAGCAATGCAAAACAGTATAATAAAACACTTGAAGCTCGTATTTATAGTTGAAGTACTGGTGTCGTGATTAACGTATACTCATTATTCAAACAGAGTAAACTGCATCCTGTTGCTATCAGCCATAACGAACACGTAACCAGCATATTGCTGCCGTGTAAACACTAGTACTACCCTATGAATAATTGAAAAACATGTAAAACATATTGTTTTGCAAATCGTAAAGTCAATTGTCTTCTGTGTCAGTTGCTCTCAAGTTACTCTTACTTTGCTGTCGAGCCCAAGAGAAATGTTTCGCAAAATTGGATCGTGCGAAAGAGGAGATGAAATTGGTTTAAAAATGTTTCTTAGTCTACATGCGTGGGTTCTCATCCTCAGGTTACAATTTACAATAGACCTACCTACACAAAAATCCTTCTCAATTTATATTTATGCTATGTATACCTACCTATTATATTAACGAAACTTTAATATCTAAAATAACTTTCAAGTAAACATATTTTTTACAAAATTTAAATTAAGCAATTATGTTTTTTTAAAATAACCTGACGATACGCATTGCACATAGTAAGCATAAGACATAATTAATATCATCAACTGTAAAAACTCGCACAAGATAATAAAAATCATTGGAGGGAAACTTCATAAAAATTTTAGATTAGTTAAGATAAAAAATTAATTACGAAAGAATTTCAAGTGGAATCGGGTATATTTCAAATTTTTGACAACCTAAGTGTGCTGAAAGGATAATTAAAGGATTCCAAATGAAACTTTATTGACTAGAGCGATATATGAACCAAATCTTATTAATCCATTCATACGCGTCACAAATTAGATAGCCGATTAAGAGCAAACGTGTGATGAGAACGATTTTATAGAACTTCTACGAAGAGTGGTTAAAGAATTGATAAACAGATATGAAAAACACTTTTAAAATCTAGAATTGAAATTTATTAACTTCATAGTTCTTGATTTGTGAAATTTTGCTCTTTTGGAAAACCATAAGGGTTAAAAAACCTTAAAACTGCTTAAACTGGATTAGAAAATGTACCTATTAGCCTGTTTTAGACGTTCTCTTGGTCTAAAGTACAAAGACAATCACAAGAAAGTTAATTTTCCATTTAAAGATGTAGAGCTGCATTACTTTTTCCATTATTGGTTTTTGAAGTTTATTACTTCGTTAGGATGACGACATTTTAACGTTGAATTAACGTTTATATTACGTGCTTATTCAATATGCATTTTAAACTTTAAATTTCAATGCACAATGTTTGTGCTGTGCTAAGAAATTCTTGAACGGCTTAGTATTGTTTTGGTAATTATTACGTTAAATTAAATTTATGTCTACAAAATAATAATATGCGAGTCTCAAATAATTTAATAGAAGCAGCGATTGGAATAAACAAAATGTTAATGATATTTTGATGTAAAATAAATTTAAAACAAGAGTGATATTTTAATATATTTTCTTCTCTTGGCAATGTCTCGACCAGTGTGCATACCCTTCGAGGTATGAGCTCAGCATTACTATAATTATAACTACTATAACCATTACCTATATTACCATGGATGATCAATTATCTTTAGGAATAAAAGTCTTATTAATTGGAAAGGAAAATGTAAATCAGCATGCTAAGGTAATAAAATTTACAAGCAGCGTAGATTTTTGTAAACTTCCTTATGGTAGCAGAATTAAGTATTTGAAATGAAAAGGTATAAATGCTAGCTTGAGGCTGATTCGCAAAAGTGTTAGTAAAGGTGGAATGTAAATAGAATATAGAAGTTAATGTGCTAATTTTCCTAAGGAATCGTTTAGCAGATTTTCAATTTTCAATAAGAGACAATAAAATGTTCAGATCTTAGAGCGTCGGATCTTGAAAATACAAAGTGTTACTTTGTAACTCCATCAAGAGCATTGATTTCAAAAGTCAAGGTATTAAATCTGTTGGAAATGTATGACTTGGTCGAGGACTTAAGTAATTTTTTCATTTATGCCAAAGCTGATGTAATTGCGGTGGGAAAAATATATTTTGAATTGTAAAAATGAAAAAACTTGTTCTTTGGGTTAATTTATTATTGTATAAGTTACGATTTATGTGCATTTCGTCAACAATAAATGTTTTTACATTAATAAATCTTGAAATAAATATGTATTGATAAAAATACCATCAATATATTTTTAAAAACTTAACAAAGTGAGTGTTGAATATTTAAAAACTTTTAAGTAAGAAGAATAGTTAGCTATGTTGATGTGACAATGATAAACGGTTCAATTTATAGAATGAAGATAAATGAGTGGCATTATGTTCAATTAATAAACAAAAAAAACTGTAGTTAAGTATCTTACGACGAATAAAATTCTATAGTAAAAGATCAAGATCTATTTTTATTGAACATTGTTTCAGTAAGTTATAGTCTCAATTTTTAACTGTCGCAAAAGTTGTATCCCCCTTTTATTAAAAGAAAACTTTCACTCACTCTATAGTTGCATATAAATTTTACAGCCCACATAATTTTCTGCATTAAAATTCGATAAATTTTATTTATTTTCGACGATAATAATAAATTATATAATTACAATGTTGCAAAACCAAAACTGGGAGTATCAACATGGGTTTTCATTCTGAAAATTATTTTTCGAATAGCAACTTGCTTAAAAAATAGAACATTTTATTTTGGAATTAGAAGATGCTGTATATTGGGCTCTCGAGTTCCTTTACTCTCACTTTACCAACATTAAGCCCGTATATCACCAGTTGCTATAACATCGCAGTACGGGAGCGGTAACAGGAACTGTTCCTACGAGACCGATAACACCTATAGAAAATTTCATGCACAAAGTTTTTGATCCTATTCTTATAGTTTAAGAAATGCTTAAACATATTGGATAAAAATGCTATGATTCTTTTCCATTACAATGTTATCTAAAACATTAAAAGTATTGTTTTCTGTTTTTTTAAAACCAGTTAAATTAACGTAAGTTGAAATAAGAAGCCACTTATAAATGGGGAGGAAAAATCCAATTTAAGATTCGCACTTCTCCCTCGTTTGAGCATGACAGGTGTCGTGGTTAAGATTTGTAGTCCATAATTAGAAAGTTGAAAACCGTCTTCTTTAGAACTGTCACACACACATTTTTCACTTTAAGGTTTACCAAATAGGTTTTATTTTTAGTATATTATATGCTAGTCATAAAAAATGAGAAATTTGTTTAAAATGTATATTAGTTAAAATTTTAATATTTTAGTGCAATGCGGATTAAGAAAAAAGGCAAATATAAATAAATTTACAATTTAAATTTATTAATTTAATTTTCAAAATGTAGTAATTTTAAATAATTAACATAATTTTTAATATGTTGTAAAAAACGTTTAGTCAAATGAGACAAAATTATTTATATGTGCTATGTTTTTATGAATACAGATGACGATTAAATAAATAGTTACCGTGACACTAAATTAACATAGCCGAGGATTGAAACGAACATTGTGCCATTTGGTTCAATTCATTCAAGACTGTATAAAATAAACTCTTTATCTGCTGATAATTTATTATTTAAGGCCAAAATGACTTCCTATCTTTAGTTTCTCTGCGATATACTACCTTATACTTTTAATATAGGTACTATAAGTTATTGTGCATTAATATCGAAACAAAGAAAAGGATTGGATTACAGAGGGGACAAAAGGAATATTAAATGGTAACAAGTAATAATTCAGGAAATAAATTGCAGAGAATCGGCCATATAAATATATTATATAAATAATTCATAAAAGTTCATCAGTTTCTAAGATTTCTGTTTCATGTTTTCTAATTAAAAATGTGTTTCCCAACAGGGAATGGTGGACTATGTTAATAATTTATTATTATTATTTACAAAAATATAATTATGAACGCCAAAGTTGCGGTTAGAAATCTTTCGGTTGAGAATTGTAAATTAACACCAAGTCAAATTGAACGTAATAGTGAAATTTTCCACGGCACCCAGAAAAACAAATTTAAGATGACTACAAAATGTACATTGGTTGTGGTCACGTTCAATATTCACGGTATTCATGGACATACGAAATTGGATCATTATTCAATTTTACGGTATAAATCTAAATTACGTTTAGAGAAAAGTTATCATTTTGTAATTATTTTTATGATTGAAGTGGATAATGAATATCTTTTAAAAATGTTGAATCTGCCTTAGGACTTGTATTTTATAAGATGATGAGTGATGAGCATGATGATTATAGGCAAGTTACCATGTCTTGTAAGTTACGGTCTCGGATATACTAGTATGTTCAAAATCGCGACACTGTAATTTCGTGGGCAGCTAAGCTGTGATTTTAGAAAATGGCTCCGCTGGGAAATAGTAGTGATTTCTTTCTATACCCTGTGATTTCAAATATATTGGCAGTCGGCAACAAGATGTAATAAAAATGCCGCCAAGGACCGAAACACTTCGAAAGGTCGGAAACGCATTAAGTGACTGCGTGGTAGTGGTTTGTTTTATTATTTTCTTGTTAAAACTTTTTGTAGTCATAAATATATGTCGTGAAACTTCGGTAGATACATGTTTCTAAAATATATAGTTAAATATAATTAAGTTGGGGCTTTTACCTTATCGATGAAAGAAGTAATGATTGGGTACGGCAATCCAAATTTATGCTATTTGTAAAAGTAATGTAAAATCAAATCTTGCTTAAACACATTTCTTACAGCGTCCATAATATATAATTAGGACTCACGTATTGTTTACAGCTCTATGTTCACGATTGAAAATTTTCTTTGCCATCTTCGAACCGCCAACCACCGATTTTTACAACGTTACAGCATACCGCATCTACTTACAATAAGTACACAACATGTTATTTACACATAAAACGTCCAGCGATTATTAAATGTGATTTATTGATTTCATCTCCATTTTTGTAAAATAATTAAAAATAATACCTATTGCATTGTGCAATTAATTTATTATATCTAATAATACCACATTAATGTTAATGTTTCAATTAATTACCTATTTAAAATTTTATAACGGCTTTCATTAAAAGTAAATTATGACCTATTAATACAATATTCCATTAGTCATAATTTTAAAAATTTAATAATTGAAAATTATGAAATTATAATTAAAGTCTAAAGTACACTATCAACTAGCCATTGTAATATGAATTAATGATTTCTTATTTACAATATCATTCCCACATTGTCAATCTCTTTATTTAGCTAATAAATATCAAATTGGTCAAGGCAATATTCTGAACGTTTGCCGACAAAGTCTGGAAAAACCAGCAATCTTATATTTACCTATTTTTCCAATTTAAAGAGGTTTACTAAATATACAGTTACAATGGTAGGTACAAATGTTTTGATTCATTGACTTTGTTCACCAGTCAATTGTTGCCATTTACGAGTGTAACACCTACAAATAAAATTTTGAATAGAACCGTACACAGCTAATCCAAAAATTTTGAAATATGAATGACAGGGGTGTAATTCATGAATAAAAAAAAGTTGTAAACTACAAGGCGCCCTTAACTGACTAACTAGTGGTTATAAAAACACTTTCGGCACTGGCGCCAAAAGGTGTTCGAGTTCCTACTATTAAATTTTTGCCGCCCTGACGTCGCCTCAAAATTGTAGTGATTTGTTGAATCGTGAAACAGGTAGTGTTAATGGTATACTTACGATAAACACACACCGTATTAGGCTCGAATCCAATATTAAATTGCTCGTAATTAAAATAACGATCCCATTAAATAAAGTAGATTTTTTCTATCCTCAATTTTTTTCTAATTCAAAAATAATGACAGTCCTGAAATTGTAATAAACTTGTTGAAATATTAAGTTTTCTTTTATTATGATTATACTACTTAAATGTAGTTCATTATGAATTATAAAGAAATAAAGATAGAAAAGTTTACCACTTTTTCTCTTTTTATTTTCTAATTGGGTGTTTTTATAAGTTTTTCTCTTAAGAATCTACACTTTTATTCCGAACTTCATTATTATAATAATTATGTATGTATACGTAAATATACCTATATTATATAAAGATTTCTTTAAGTTTTATTTTAATGTTAAATCCGATGGTGGAACTGACGCACCCAAAATTTTTGGGTCACTCTGGAGATTAACAAAACTAACTTTTTTTAAATATTTTATAGTTATCAACAGCTGATTTTATAATGAATTTAAGGGAGGATTTAATTATAAAACCGGCTACGTGGAGGAAAGAACATTTTGATTCAAAATGAATCGCAGTGCCAGCGTTTAAATCAAATTAAATCTGATTTGAATGATAAAAAAATTATGTCGAAAATTTGACTTTGCCCAATAAAAAACTTATGTTTATTGGTGTCATTGTATTTAAATTTCATTGGTTTTCTTTTACGTGCCTTTATTTGCAGTAAATTTATGTTTAACACTTGAAGTGTTTCTTAAATAATTTACTATTTTATATGTATTTAATTACTAACAATAAAAACATTTCTGCGTATTTCAAATTAATTTAATTAACGAATAAAACAAGTTTCAGATTTGAGCAAGCCACAAACGTTGACAATTTTGAAAATGGTATGATAAAAATTAGATTGTTGTGATTTTGTAATTTATTTCTTCAATCTATTTGAACCATAAGTTACGGGCTGATGGACGGACGGACAGAAAGGATTTTATTAAAAGTATCAATCTTGTTTTGGTTTTAATTATTATTTGCAAACGAAAAAGTGTGAATTCCAACCGTACGCGTAAGCTATAATAGTGAACAGCATAATATTTAATAATTTATTTTAATATTGTAGAAAAAATAAATAAAAATTTAAAATAAAATAAAATAAAATTTAAAAATAATAATAAAGAAATGAGTTCCGAAACTCCAAAACAATTAATATAGGTAGTAATAAGTCTTCGAATAGAGTATTGGTAAGTTTTAATCGTATTTTAGTGTCTCTTCATCTGATGACTTGAACGAATTATCATAAGTGCCTCTTACATGATGTGCATTTTATATTTATTTCTTGACTTATAAATTACATATTGTGCAGTGTTCCAAAATCCCCATTGATTTTTGGAATATTGATTATAATTTCATATTCATTTGTAAAATTTATATTTTCGTAAATATTTTATTATTTTCAATTTTTCCCAAAAATCTGCTCGTATATATTTTTTTGTTTGGTTCGTGATTTTTAAATTTTTACGAACAAATGTGAGTTCGATTTTGAGTAAGTATTTTTCTTTGATTATTTTGGATTTAATTGTCCCATTTTTCTGACAAAATTTAAACAAATTTGGATTGGATATAAATTAGATCAAGATTGAAAATTTAATATTAATTGGAAATTTGTATGTTGAAGGAATTGAAATTTAAGCTATATGAGTTATCTTGTCGGTTTTACTTTTCCATTTTGTATTGAAAATTTTATTTGAATTTAATTCAAATATGTAATTTCAAGTTGGATTTAAGAAGAAAAGTTATTGAAATATAATTTTTAAATTATTGTCTTTCCAATTACCATTATTTATACTTCTTTAAAATAGTGTATTTTTGAGAAAATCAATAGACATTGTTAACCCTACATGCAATTCTATTTTTGTTATTACATTAAAGTTACTTTGTGATCTCTTAACAGAGAGTAAGTTTTTTTAAGTTTTTCAAAATCTGGGCTTTCGAGAACTGTAGATTAAATCTCAAAAGCTAGCTAACGCTTGTAATACCATCTATGGATGAGTGGAAATTGTGGCAATTTGTGGCAAATCTAAGGAATTGTTTTGGTAAATATTTTGGGGCAAATCTATAGTAGTCTTTGCTACAAGCTTTAAGAATAAAATATACAAATTACGAATTCAAACCCGAATTGGTAGTACCATTACCTACAGCACATAATATGAGTATCAGATGTCAGATATCTTGACGTAAGCTTACAAATTAAAACTTTAGAGAAAAGATCCATTTTTAAACATTTTTAATTATGATTAATTATTATGTGGTTGGTCGATTTTCACCACTTAATTAATATACTCGGACACAAATAATAAGTAAATTAATTATAATTTTCGTGCTTTTGTTCTGGTAATAAACCTCATATTACTGGCATTGAGAGAAAGGATTTATTTTTTTAACAAAACTTTCATTAACATTAAAATAGTATTTGATCCAGCATGAAATCTGTTAATTCGAGAAATACTTTTCTAAGAAAAAAGAACTTGGTTGTAATAGCAAAAAAAAATTATGTTTATATTATAGCCATTAAAATCTTTTCTTTGATATTATAATCGATGGGTACGATTATATATTAACCATATTAATATTTCAGAAAACCCAAAAATAGCCTGATAATGTCATGTATGGTGAAAACGTTTGCGATAATGTTACTTATAGTGTATTTTATTTGTGATAACTTAGAAACATTTTAGTTCTAAAAAATATTTGCACTTTTTGAGTATTCCAGAATAGTGATTTTTTTCGTGATGGTGACAAATTTTTATAACATAAAATTTCAATTATTTTGGTGATTTTTGAGATCAAATACATAAATACATATATTTTAGAAATAAAAAAAAAAAAAAGAACCATTTAAATAAACAAAGTTGTTATTTTATAATGATGATGTGCACGAAACTAGTCGGCTTTTAAAATAATATTCTGCTTATTTTTCTTTTATTTATTTTTCCATTTAATTATTAAATACCTAAACAAAATTTAAGAATTTTAATTTCTTAAAAAAAATCAAAAATCAAAAAATCAAAAAAAATTTTGTATGTATCCCTAGCCCAAATTATTCTTACGATTTAAATAACTTCGTCAAAAATATCTCAGTTAAAATATGCCTGAAAAGGCTTCCGGGATGTTTTTAACCCTTTCAGACACAGCGTCCTGTACAGAGGACATAAGTTTAAGGCAAAATTATGGCTAGTAGTAGCTATATAGAGAATGCCAATCAAGTTAATCTGCTCCGAGGACTAGTCAGCTTGGCTCCTGAAAGATTGCATTACTTGTAGGACTTATTGTTATCCTTTAATAAATTTATTTTCTCTAATGTTTTGAACCTGAAAGCACGTAGTTGTGTTCGAGTTTTTTGTGTTTAATTTTCTTCTGGAATTTAATACTTTTTAAGTACGTAATATTTTTTCTACGTTGTATAATGTTGTGTGCATTAAAAAAAATAATTTTTTTTTCATAAAATCTTTCACAATTTCGATAAACGTGATCGGAAAATCACCATGTCCACTACACAGAGGACAGTTGGTATCTGAGTACTCGAGAATCTTAGGGTAATCTAACAAACATGAAAAATCTTCAAAAAATTAAACAAGTTCACATACGAAGTTTGAACATTTTCCTACAACCCTTTCATAATTCGTGTCTGAAAAGGTTAATGAATGGAGCTACTCAGGGATCTGCGTCTTTCTAGATTTGAAATTTTTGAGTTTAAGCGGGTTTGTGCGGCTTAGAAATTCACTGTATAACTAGATTTGTCATTTTCAAGTGAAATTATCTTCAAAAATATTTCCATAACATATTTTTGTCCGAGATCTCATTTATGAGATAAAAAGAGGTGAGACTATTTTCCAGTTAATGCACTTCCACCTATGCTCTTTGATATGGATATCCGTACTTTGAGAAGTTAGCTTAATATTAATTTATCCCCTTTACATGCTTTATCTTAAAAAAATGAATGCAATTTAAATTTTATTTTTAACTTTTTAATTTTTATAATATTCTTATCTCTTTTCAACCGCAAAACTTTCTTTGTAACGAAATGTTGCATATTTTGCAACTTTTAAGGTTTTATTATTACCAAATTTTCTCATTACAAACTTTTTTTTCTGTGCGAACTTTTCACTGTTCGTTTTAGTTCTGAAATTAGTAAGTCCTTGTATTACTGTTGTAAGTTTTGTTCAGTCATTTCTGTAATAAAATTTTCTACTTTTCCACAATTTTCCAACTCCTTCTACGTTTTTTAATGCTTATAGTATGTAATAACTTATTGTCTAGGTTTTGGTAGCTCTATTGTTCATCTCCTTAGAGGTATGTTACCAGTCATCCTCATTTTCATGTTTTCTACATTGTCGTTTGTTTATCTTTTCAATATTTTGCGCCAACCAACTGCTAAATCAAAATTCTTAATCCTGCGCATTTCTAAATTTTCAAATAAATGAAAACACAAAATATTGGGAGTTTAATTGCCAATATTTGTGATGTACTGTGTCCGGAGAACTTTCAGCGCTTTAGAGGTTTTCTTATACTTATAGAAGAAATTTCACCAATTATTATTTTTCACAATAATCAATTTGTGATTTTTTAATTTCAGCTTGTTCTTACAACATAAAATTTTTGATGACTGTCACTGCTAATGCAAACTTGTAATAATAATTACCTACTGATGAAATTAATAAATTTAACTTGGGCCTCTGTGTATAAAAGAGTATTACCCCTTGTTCAATATAAAAGTATTTGATGGAAACAAAGCCTCTTGCTTTGCGGTTGTAGGTTTCAAAATTGTATTTTAGAAAAATTACAATCATAAATTGATCGAGAATAAATTTTTCATTTTTGTCAAAAGAGATTGATATTCCATCAGACATTAAAATGCTTAATGAAAAATGATTAATGGCCTCATATTAATTATTTCCTGCTGTTTTAATCATGTTAATTTCAAAATTTAATTACTTGTCAAAGATTTTTGTAAAATGTAGTAACAACGAGTTTTTCTGTCATGGAAAATTAGATCCTTTTCAAAATACAAACTTATATTATTAGTATGGTTATGACCATGACTTATTGGTATGTCTATCTGTCACTCTGTCGGGGCTGAAGCGACTACCGTAATTATCATTAATTTGGCTATTAAAGGATCTCTTACGACATGTCTTGACGGAAATATGTAATAGATAGTACCATACACCCAAAATGGATTCACAAACTTGACACGAAAGAAATGTTATGATGGACCACCGTGTAACCTGTAACTGCTGCTAATATTATGTACATTTGTCGGCAGTTTAATGGTTAACTGGGGATTAAAAGTGAACGACGCGGATGAGTTATTTGTCAAAACATCTCTATAATAAAATTTTATGGAAGAGTATATTCCTATTAATATCGAGAGAAAAGATTATTTAATTTAATGGAATGTTATTTCCATTAATATTTGTAGATTATGGTAATAAAAAATTGGAGGTTTATGCAAAGGCGAACGTCGTCGTCGGATATAAAATATAGTTTAACTTCAAGTCAAGCTAAAAATATAGAAAGTTTTATTATAAATTTAGTCAGTAGCAGCAATGTAGTTATAGCCTAATAGAAATGCCAAAGAGAATGAATATAAATTACATTAATGTATGGTAAACATTCATATATGTAAGCGAAAGAATCATAAATATGTCACTAATGTTGTCAAGCAAATGCCGATAAATGTGTTCTTGGGAAACTTTAAAATTAATTCGAAATGTTTCACGTCAATATAAATAAAGAGAGCCTACGAGATGTAAAAGCTTTTATAACTCTCGAAAAACGATACTAGGACGTAGAGTAACATTGGAAGAAATAATGGACATCAGAATAAAATCAGCAGCTGTGGTAGCTAATCTATTCTAGGAGCAGATAGATGACTCTGTCAACTCGTTAGTTTGTTCCAATTATTTTTGTTTTATGTGCGATGAAATGCTGAAATACTGCAACTAGAATTTATGAGTAATTTACAACCTTTTAATTATGTTTTAATAACTTTATTCGGAGTAATTTTTATAGCAAAAAATAATTAGTATTCAACGGTAAAACAAGTTTCGTGCATAAAATAATATCGTTAAAATGTAGATATGCTAAAGACATATTTTGCATCATAATTTAACATTTTATTTAAATTTAACAATTAAAATATTGCCACTTACACAAAAACGATTAAGATATTTTAAATGAGAAGCGTATACGCATATTGATCGACACTAAAAACTAAAACACATCACAAATAAAGAACGCCAAGTTGGTCTCACTTGGCAATGCTTGGTCTGAGTAAAGAACGTGTGAAATTTTTTTAAGAATACAAATTTTACTCAGTGATAAACAGTAAATTTAATATAATAGTGTACTTTAAATAAATAGGTTTTAACAACGTTGAGATCTGTACATATACACAATATAATAATAATAATAATATAGTTTTTTGTTTTAATATTTACATACTGATTTCATCAGTCAAAAATAATATATTACAATTAACGAGTTATATTTTTTAAATAATTGTCATATCACACGATTACTGTTCACTTTCCAAAAAGACAATATTTTAATAATTACGACTAGCGATGTCAAGTTATAATCAGCACAGCTTAAATATTTGGCTTGCGGAAATTAAACTCACACTTTGTTTATGGATGCATTCCTGAACTTGTGTTTAATCGTGGACCGTATATACTATATGGCGACAGATATGGCGATAGTCCTGGATGACCAAGAGGGAAACTCGATAACGCGGACGAACTTAACGGAGGTAATAGCGAAGGTTTACTGTAAGGATGATATCTTGCGGTTGCTAACGGACTTAATGGCGGTGTCGGATATGTTCTATGCAATAACGGATGTGCCGGCGGTGGTAAACCCGCGGAATTTAACATCGATAAAGTGGAATTTGTTTCGGCTGCAGAAGCCATAGCCGTGTGACTTTGTAAGTGTCGTAAAAGCTCTTCGGAACTTGAAAAACGTTTACCGCAATATGGTGCGTCCGAACTTACCCAATTGCAAATAAAAGGAAGTTGCGAAGCTGCAGCTAATGCGGCCAATTGTGCGTGAGCATAAGCAGCGGCAACTGGATTGTGTCCCAAATATGCTGCTGGAGATTTTGAAGCAACGTGATCACATTGAGTACATCCGGCAGGACAATTACTTTTTCCACCAGACGCGGCTAACAGGTGAGAACTCAAACTACACCCCGTGCAATAGGGATCTCTACACGCCGATACCAAACTCTCCGATCCCAACGAACTCTTCATTCTAGCATAATTTGAATATGGTCCAAATGCTCCGCTTTTGAGAGCCTGATGATGCGATAACAAACTACTAGTCATGATATCCATCGGAAGCGGGATACCCGGATGATATCCCGTCAAATAACTTGAAGTTGGTGGCATCGCTACGCCGGGTTTAAATGTTCCTAAAGGTAAATCTTTCACACTTGGATCGGTTGTGGACGTTAAAATACTTTGTGTAACATTTGTTTTACCACTAGACGAATTTAAGGCTAACGGACTTGAAGTTCGAACGGATTTTGTAGGACTAGTCCTTTCAAGTGCATCACTCCCGTCAGTTACAGGCGATTTCCTATCAGAAACGGCAGGAGAAAGTCCCGGAGATGTTTCACTTTGATTACTACTGCACCTTCCATTAGTTACTACATTACTTTTTAACGTGACAGGTGTTCGTACACGATTTGTTGAATTACGTTCTTCGGGGGATTGAGTTTTTTCCCTAGGTACACACGAATCGTACGGCTTAAAACTACTTTTTCCTGACGACTCCGAGTTGACAGACGGCGATTTTGATTTTATCGATTCCGATTTACTACTGCCTTTGGAGGATTTTTCGGAACTTGCGATGAGTTTAGAATTTGGCAAATCTGCTCCAATTTGACTACACGTTTGAGCCAAAAGAGCCAACGGACTCTTTTTAGCATCCAACTGTAACAACAACAAACATTTGTAAAAACCAATAATTCTTAATGAGGTGTCGGTAATAAATTACATGAAATTGAATTTAAATAAATTACAACTTACCGTGGTCGGCAAAGGAGTTAAATATTCCGGTCTTAAATATTGATTGCCCGAAGTAAGCATTTTCGAATAAACATTAATTGTTAATTGCAACTGATCATTATTCATTAAGATTACGAAATAAGTTTATTACACGTTACAAATTTAACACTACAACACGTGTTCGAATAAACAATAACACTCCTACTAACACGAATACAAGAGCATGACTGACGCTGAAAACGACGTTCTACAGGCGCGCTCATCTAAACTGACGTCACACGTCTCCACATCCCCACTACCTTGAGCTTTGACACCCTCGACCGCAGATCACCATGTTATTGCTTCTTCTATTTGCTTGTCGACACCCTTCAATTTGACGTTAGCCCACCACTCAACACATGACAATAATACACCTATGTCAATGTTTTAACCAACATATGGACATTGTTATGATAAACATAATTAATATTAACTGCTGGATGATGATTTTAGAAAACCCGTGACTCATTTCGGCAATGCGGACACTGGCTGCCAAGCTAAAATATATTTTTAACTTGATTTTGTTTCAATGCAAATATGCAAGTATATGCCTCTTGCTTTCATCTAAACACTTGCGTTTTAAAAAATAACTCTTAGCTTATCTCATAAGTAGTATAACCACTAATTCTGCCTACCATTTATAACAGCTTTATTGTATGTATGTAAAAACCTAATGGATTGTATTTTATGTATGCTCTTTTGGCATTATATGTTTCAATTACTTCCAGATGAACAATAGTTCAGAAATTTGGCATACTTGCGTACGAGGAGCAGACCGCAGACCAAAGTCTTGTACACTAATTCCTCTTTTTGCTTCTAATTTTTACATTTCCTTGGATAAGTCCTTGCTATTGTTCGATCTTATACACCATAATTCCTTTGTGGATTATCAATAATCGGGAATTATTTGTAATTTAAATTCTCGAAAACTATGCATATAGCAAATAGCTACAAGTGTTGCACTTCAATCTGTAGAAAAACTATAAGAAATACAAGAAAAAAATTATGTAGACGATTTTGTGTGAAATAAAATTTCCCACAAAAAAATCTGTACTGCATAGGTATTTATTTTTCAAAGTTTAGATTTGGAAGGGTTTTAAAAGCTGAGTTTAGATTATCCACGTCTTTGTTTGTTTTTCACCTATAGTCTCTCACCCTCCGAACTGTTGAATATATAAATACTAGCAGGTCGGGTAGCTTATCAGATTCCCCCGACCCCTAATTCGTTAATTAAATCGTTGATTTTAATAAAATTTGTTTTTTATTTTCTTAAATGCAAATTATTGTCTTGTCACTAAATAACTTACACTCTCAATAATGCTCTCCAGAGGATTCGTGGAGTCTACCTCCAGCCAAGCGGTTTGTCTATTTTCGACAGACATTTTTTTTTGCAGAAGAAGAACAGAAAATAAACTCTTAGGTCCGCTTTTACAATAGTCGGTTAAGTATCAGTATAACTAACCTATAGCTATGAACCAATCAACGATAAACACAATAAACAATTAACCAATCAAGATCCGTATAACGTTACACCCTGATAAATAATACTTAACCGACTATTGTAAAAGCGGACCTAAGTCGAAAACTTAAAACAACGCATTTTGGACAAAAACTGATAACAATTGGCGTTCTATGAAGAGCTCTAGCTCGGAAACTACACAGTGAGAAATATGTGTTACACTAATCCACACAATTGTTCAGAAAAGGTATACGCAACTGTGCAATTTTTCTGCACAATTCTGTGTAGATAAACTAAAACAATAATATTTTTATAATTTTTCGCAAAATTGTATCTACATTAATTTAGGTATGACCTATTTTGAGTATAAAATGTACAGGAAACGGCCAATATATTCCAAAATCTGCTAAAACTGTTCCAGTTCGAATCCGTTGCTGTTCCAGGTAAAAATTCTTTTATTTGTATATTTTCATCATTATCTTGGAATAGATAAAAATGTTGCCTCTGTTATACCGTTGCAGAAAACTTAAGGACCTTTTTGTAATACTAAAGTTAAGAATTTAAGCTAAAAAATTTCATTTTCGAATTATTTTTATGCAAAAATATCTACCTAAACCTGGGCTAGTAGCAATAACAAAAATAATTTTTTTAATAACGTGTAAGAATTGATGCTTTTTCCAGCTTTAAGGCAGCTCTAATATTGTCCAACATTAATCCAATATCACACTGCCACTGTTTTGTTGATGTTTAATATAATATTTGGGGGCGTGCATTAATTACGTCGGCGATTTTGGCGATTTTTTAACCCCCCTCCGCCATTAGTGAGATGTCGTGATATTTTGGCTCGACCCCCCCCCCTCTTCTCTAATCCCAGTTCTCTCACAATTTGACAGTTTCTTGCGGAAAAAAAATTACTTGATATTTGCCGAGACCCCTTCTATGCCCCAGAAGAAATTGGGTGAGATTTGGCTTAACTCCCTCCCCTGAACGCCTCACGTAATTAACGGACGTCCCTTATATAAATAATTTTACTTCCTCACTTCTATTCAATAAAATATTGTATTTAAAAGCAACACTTGACAAAATTATGCATGCAAATCAATAGGAAATGAAATGCTTACGTTTTTTAAAAACGTAATAGGTTCTACTTAATTAATTTTCACATTCATTTTTAAAACTCATCAGTTAAAATTTGCATACAATTAGAAACTAATAATTTAGTATGTTATAAGAATTCATTTTAAAGTCCTTGCTTAGATTTTAAATCTAAAATTTACTCTTCACAATCATAAAAGTACTAAATAATTTTCTAAATCATTTTATTAAAGGAATATTTGAATCAACCAGTTTCGGTAGTGTGCCATCTTCGAGATTCAATGTCATATGTCAAATATGAACTAACTTGATTTAATTAATTTGATTATAATAATTATTTTATTTGGAAGGAATATACCAAACCCTAAATATTTAATTAACAAAATCTTTCATAAGAAGCACATAAATTCGTAATTTCTACGTCCGCTGCTAAAAAAACAATCATATCGTACAGTGATTTATTAAAGGCTTTAAATTTTACTTTATGATATATTTGAAAATAAAATTGGCCGCGCAAGATATTTAAAATAACATAAATTTAATTATGCAACAAAGCTAGTTTATCACTTTTTTTTTGTTATTTGTGAATATAACAGATTAGTAAATTGTTTTTCTTAAATTTAAAAATTCGTTGAACTTCAGATGTAAAAATATAGGAAGGACGAAGGAGTGACAAGCATTGTTACATTGATTGAGTTTATACATCAAGTTGGATAGTAAATAAAAAAAGGTATTGGATTTGAGTGTCTGGGAAGTGTAGATGAACATCGGGAGTTACATGAGTACTCTCAAGAGAGTGATCGGAAATGCGAAACCTAGCGGCGAATCCTTTGGTTGTTCGCCAGACTACTCTTTAGACCATGTCACGTTCGCAAAACCAATCAGCCATTGATTTATGTGTCCTGGATTTAGTGCATCAGACATTTGCTACAACATGTAACAGACGATGCAATAAATTTTGACGTTTCACAAATGCAGAGGTAGTTGTATATTCAATATATTCGAACTGCATCTGCATAAATGGTACATAATCCCATTCTATATTCTAATATTAGTTTGAATGAAATTATAGGTTTATAGGTAGTAGGGTAATCGTATAAGTAGTTGAAATATAGAAACCGAAATGCATTCCGACCTATTTTAAGTCGAATCAAAATAAGTATCTTAACGATCTAGTAGCAACGTCGACGTGTTTATGATACTGTCGTTGATGTACATACTCAGCTAATGACTCGACATATGTACAGAGCCAACATGTAGAATTCTGAGTGAATTATTAACGAAGCAATATATAACGCTAGCGGTACTTGGCGGCTGAATGACGGTCATACGTCTTGAGTAAATGCATACAAGCCAAACTACTTACTACCTATTTAAGGGATGATACTCTCTCCCTCCCCGCACAAAAAAACGAGCGTGACTTGAGAGCATTTAGTTTTCCTCATATATTGTTTTAGAACAGCGATGTCAATCTTAAGTTTAACACCACATGGACTTCCTAGAACTGTATTTCACCGCAGCAATAAAGATACGGCTGTTTGGACATAAATTACATCCGACGCATTTACAGCTTGCTACATAAGTGCTTTTTCAAATTCTTTTAAATGGATTACTTTAAGTTTATAGCGTATATATAAACGTATTTTTTATTAAGAATCTTTTAAGAATCTCCATACGAAAATTTATTATGTAACTAAAAACAATTCTGTCTTTAGTTGCCAGTTTATGGACAATTAAAAGCAAGATTGTCAAGACAAACCTACATCATACCATTCGAATATGTTTGATAATTTATCATTATAATATAGGTACTAAATATTAAAATTATTTAAGTTTACAGTTTTACTGATAACGTTTATGGTAATTTTTTAAAATATCAAGATGAACTTTAGTTGTACAAATTGAAGTAACTACTCCATTTGACTAATATTAGTATGCGGTGTCACGGGCACCCCCTTTACACCGAAACTGCAATCACTAAACATACCTTTTCTTCTTTGAATTTAATCTTGGCGATTTGACAATTTATTTGATAATACGAAATTCGAAGAGGTTAGAATGGAGCTCCAGCTCCAACATCATACGAGCTAACAACTTAAACTGCATATCTACTGGATTTTGGTAATTGGATAAATAAATCGCAACACTTAATCGATTTTTGCATTACAAAAGGTATCGACACAAAAATGTTAAAGCAGGATTCTGCTTTGAAATTTCACCTTTGATCATTCAGCAGTAATCATTAGCATGTCGTGCAATCAAATAATAGAAAAAGAAATTACCATTTCTATCTACATAAAACAAACTGGAGAAAGTCAAAAAGCAACAAAAACGAGCTATTGATTGAAATCGATAATGTTAAATTAAACAAAATTATCAAAAATTTAAAAGAAATGTTAGTACAAAGAAAAAACCTAAGGTAACAGCTCTAACTCGAGAACCTTAGTGCACCAGCCAGATGGTGATATGGTGATAGCCAGATATTTTCTCAAAAAAGAAAATATTCATTGAAGTTGTTTCCTAAAAAACACTAAAAGATGTTACTTTTGATGGAATACGATAATTTATTATTAAGTGCTTGTTCACAATGTACGTAAAACGTAAGACAAACATAAGACTTAAAAATATAAATACAAATAAAAGCTTAATGGAGTATCGAATAACACTAAAATCTTCATGTACACGTAGAATGATTATATAAGCTTATGCATGATATAATGTATTATGTATTATATTATGTACAATACGTACATATAACAAAATAACTCCGGTATTATTCAATATTCCACTAAGGTCTTATTTGTATTTGCAATTCTTACGTTTTATGTATTTCTTATGTCTTATGTACATTGTGAACAAGCACTAACTTATATTAAGCCGACCAGTAATAGTCCGGTCAATTTAGACATAAAAATAGTGATCAAATAACAAAAATCCCCATCGATCCTATGTGTGCTGCAAAAGTTATTCGGGGTCAAAGGTCAAAATTTGAGGTTTTTTGGATTTTTCTCAAAAACGGTAAGTTTTATCAAAAAAACCTCAAACCAAAGTTGTAGATCTTAAAATTCTCTACAAAAATGGTCATCATGATTTTTTTCTTAAGAGTTACTATTCCTGAGATATCGCGATTCTGAGAGTCCACATTATACATGATATCGACGTAGCCAAGGCAAAACGGCATAAGCGCCATATAATAAATTGTTCAGGGCAGACAAAAAACCGGTTAATTTCCTCAATGCACATTTTGATTTCTTACTTAGGGGCTTAAATAAAAGTTTTGGTAAAATAAATAAAACTTTTTTTGGTTTTGTTTTGGTAAAATAAATAAAACTTTTATTTAAGCCCCTAAGTAAGAAATCAAAATGTGCATTGAGGAAATTAACCGGTTTTTTGTCTGCCCTGAACAATTTACTATATGGCGCTTATGCCGTTTTGCCTTGGCTACGTCGATATGCACATTATACAGGGTGACCCAGACCACCCGTATCAGTCCTTTTTTTCAAAAACGGTAGGTCGTAGAGAGTTGGGCTAAAAAAATTTATTACAAAAGCCCTAATGACGAATCTAATGGTGATTTCTGGATTTCTGGACTTTCTGGAGCAAACTACTCTGGATGCCGACTTTTCCCGGAAATAATAATATCACCATTATATTCGTCATTAAGGCTTTTGTAATAAATTTTTTTAGCCCAACTCTCTACAACTTACCGTTTTTGAAAAAAAGTACTGATACGGGTGGTCTGGGTCACCCTGTATAAAGCTGCTTTACTCACTGATTCGTCATTTCGAGTGAAAATGTTTGACCACTTTTAGATGTCGTGGAAAGCTGAAATTTTGCAAACCGGTTGGGTTACTGCCACAACCACCCAGAAAAATCGAAAAAGTTGAAAAAGTTACTCCCTAACTCTTCTGCGAGGGTTCAAAGGTTTTTGCTAAATGCGATTGCATCGCCGTTATTTGGCATCGGATTTTGATTTTCTAAAAAGTTTTGAAGTCATTGTGACGGCGGCATAATAGAATAAGCAGATGTTTTTCAAGGCCACGTGGGTAGAGGAGATTCAGTTCGTGGCTTATATGTGCATATCATGTATAATGGGACTCTTAAAATCACGATATCTCAGGAATGGTAACTTTGAAGAAAAAAATCACAAAGACCATTTTTGTAGAGAATTTTAAGATCTACAACTTTAGTTTGAGGTTTTTTTTTGATAAAACTTACCGTTTTCGAAAAATATCCAAAAAACCTCAAATTTTGACCTTTGACCCCAAATAACTTTTGTAGCACACATAGGATCGATGGGGATTTTTAAAACTTTATTTGTAATGGTAAACCCCAGCTCTCCACCAAAATTTGGCTCTCCGGCAATTTTTGTTATTTGAAATGTCTATATTGACCGGACTATAAAGCCTCGATGTCCACCACTAAATGTATTGGAGGAAGCCCAAAAAGCGCCTCCATGGGTGCGGTAAGGGTTGTTGCTATTGTCCTCGTTATCCCTAAGCAGGCAAGCTTTTGCATCTTGTTTAGTATTGTAATACCTACTTCCTCTTTTCTTTTGAAATTAACCCTTCGTTTCATATTGTTGCAAATTTTTAACAGACATTTAAATTCCAAAAATTGATATTATAAAGCAGTTTTTCATAGTACAACTAATTTGGAGCACACTAGATAACATATTGAATGTTTTATTTTATTGTTAGAGCGCAATGCTAAGCATAAAATTGCAGTTAATTAAAATAGTTTGTGTTTAGTTGTGATGAGTGAATAATCGTGCAAAACGTGGTTTATAAAAATATTATTTTTTTCTGGGATTATTCAATTTAATTTTAATTTTAAGTGTTGTAGTTTTTAATTATTTAATTTTTAATTGGATTTCAATTACAAAATTAAATTATAATTAATTACTATTAATGATTCTGATTGTGTTAAATATTTAAAACAGATTTATTTTGCTTGTTTAATTGAAAACTATTGAGCTTGGATTTTTTTCATTATTTTTCCTAAAATCTACAATACAAACTGACATCAAAAAGATTTTTTTTTTTTAAGAAAAATCATGAAACGAAGGGTTAAACTCTTTATTTTGAAATTTGTGAAATATTTTAAGATTTGAATTTTATTTTTGTGATTCTGAATTTATTTTGTAAATCTAAATTTTAATTTATTTGTGTATTTAAATTTGTTTTGTAAATAATTTTCATGTAAATATTGTAAAATTTTGAATTTGAGCGTTTTTCCGCGTCGCCAATTTTTAAGTTGGCTCAAAATGAAGCAATGATTTAAGCTTTCTGGCCTGGTCCGTCAAAGTGGTCCGACGCCTTTACGGGAGTTTTCGGTAAAAAGTATTAGTTTTTTAATAAATTAATATAAATTACAAGTCATTGTAAAATTTGTTGCACGTAGAGGCACCGATAGCAGTGGTCCGATAGCGACGCAGATTTACAGTTGTCGCTGCTTTTTTTGATAGAATTGATTTAAAATATTTGAATTATTATTATTATGGTTTACTGTAAAGTTAATTTAAAAATTTGAAATTGAATTTGGAAATAATTTAAAAATTTGAACCCACTACTAAGAAGTCTCCATCTCTGCGAATTGTGAAGTTAAAAGTTAAAAAAACTAACGTTTATCAGCACACCCATCACTATGAATATCAAAATTTTGGTGTATAGCTAAAGAACTTTTTTTGGTTTTAGTCACCACGATTTCTCAATCATTGTTCTGCAGGCCCACATTGAAGGTCAGCCTGCTGTCTAAAGATAGATCCAGATATTTGACCTGTCCTTGTAGCTGTAGCCTTTTTTCCTAGAAGCTGAGCATCCTTACATCATGTAGGTTCCTACATACGTTTTGTAAACGCTATACCGATAATCCCTCTTTTGTGCCTCATTGTTCAACGTTCCTTAAGGCCTGCTGCATTGATGAAGATACAACTCTCTCAAATTTCTCGACAACGAGGAATGTGATATCCTAATATCGTCCCTAAACCGCACTGATGGTCGTTCACGACCAGGTAGAACTATCTAAGAATAAATTGGTTTACCCCACGTCTTTGAAGTGCATTTTCAATTGAGTTAAAGGATGTGTTGTAAATCCCCCTCCATGTCAAAGAATTATCCCTCTTCTTCTTCGTAGAAGAAAAGGTAGAGAAGGAAGTAGAGAAGAACTTTCTCTATCCTCAGAGTTATTATTTCGTGTAAACTTAATTCACACAATTTTCCTGACTTGTATGAATACTTTTATCGATGCAGTGGCGACCTTGCCAAGATATTAAACTAATTGGGAAACATGATTTCATTTACCCTAGCTTGGGTATAAATAGCATTTTAACCTTTCGCCTCTCTTGAAGTACATAATTTAATACCCACAATTATAATACCTACAACTTTTAAATATGTTTAAGAGGTTCTTTTAACGTCGAAATCTATATTATTTTTAGAGAATTGAACGTGACAACTCTATATCGGTTGTTCAATTACAGAATAAATATCAGAATAAATTTGATTGGGCATGTTCCACAAAGTTAACCAGTGGATCACCCGAGCGCATCCGCAGGTCAACTTTGACCAGAGATCTAAGGTTAACTTTTGCTATAGAAACTCAAAATCTGCAGGTATATTGCGATTAAGCTTAACCTTTGTATAACTCGAGCTTCAGAAACCGGGCATAAGTCGTCATCCTGACGCGTCATGTCTAGGTATCATTTTTCATCGACTTCAACTGCACTGTAAAATAATTTTTTAAAAAATTACCTTACATGCAAAGACAAACTTTATGAAACTTACCTAATTCTACGTAATCCTAATTATCGTATTGGAAACTGACGGCGTTTACTTATTTCCCAAATTGTACTTTTCTTCGTTAAAGGTCCATACTACATATATTTAAACAGAACACCACATCAACATTGTTTAAAATAATTAATAAATTTGATCTAAATCTAAATTTTAAGCACATGTTTACCAATAGGGTACCTATTTTATATTATTTTGTTATAAGTAATATAATACTTACTTGTTCGTAACATACACAAATTTCTTATTATTTAAAACAACTGGAAATGCTGGAGATATTAAACGTGTGCTCGATCTAGGTATAATCACGCGTGGTAACTGGTACCTAACGTCTGTTCTGTCGCGTTTGTTCCACCTACAACCCACATTCTTGTCGGGGAATCACACATTTACACAATAACGTGTTAAAATAATCGTTTTTATCCGTAAGCAGAATATTGTGTAAATTTTTACAGAGTGTTGTGTTACAAATTAACACAAACTTGCAAAGCTAAATTTACACATTGAATATAGCGGTTTACACATCGAAATTTCTAGGAGTGTAGGATAAGATTGCAGTTGTACAGAGAAGTTAAATTTAAAACAATTTGACTATACTTAATTATATAATACCATGTCACGGGCACTCTTTTTACATCTAAACTGCAATCTACCTTTAGCTTCTTATACCTACCTTTTGCTCCATTGCATTTTAATCTTGACATTTTGTCAATTTACAGGTAGGTATAAATCCAAAAAGTTATATTCTGACCCAAATTTTGGCTTTGTAATTCAATCATAGCCAACCGATGATCGAGTTTTTCATTTTGGCTTTGCTTTATAAAAAATTACTCCATCAAGTATACATTTGCTTATTTAAATAGCGGGATTTAATATTTGATATCGGATTTTTAATACTTGGACGATGAGATATTTTAGTAACCTGATGCTGCTTGGAACAGTTTTGGGTTATTATCGTTTCTTGTTTCTTGACAGATATCGAGAATAATTTGTTGCAGCAAATCGGTCAAACCAACCTTATCTAATTACACGACAGCCTACGGAAGAAAACGTCACTAATTTAAGTGGATAACACTATAATGAGGAAACTGTCAAAATTAAACGACAAAAGTCAGAAACACTTAAAGCGTAATTTTTATTATTGCATTTACAAGGTGTAACCTTCGTACACTTTTAGAAAATATAAGAACAAGGTTGATTTATATCTTTGCAGATAATAATCTTTATTTTGATTTATAAATACATTGAAATCTAGAACGCAAATTAAATTAATAAATTAATTCTGAGTTTAACTATTTTAAGAAATATGAACGTGAAAAGATTTTTCCATTGGTTCTAATGGAACAGTTGTTATACCTAGTGTTCGTCATGTAAATATTGAAAATTGCGCTAAAGAAACACAATATATTATGTCTTTTGTAACAGACGAAATAATGGGCCATGTAAAATTACAACGTTTAAGAGAAAATGAGTGATGATGAGCAACTTTGACGTTTGATTATTTTAGTCCATTGAACATGAATAGAAATTTTTGTGAAAAGGTTCTTTTTAAAAATTGGCGTGGTCCAATATATCACTGCAGACACATGACATTACCCATAACTAATAGTAATGTATTCTTGAATTAGTTGCGCGGTGGGACTGTTGGTGAATGTCTAAAATGTCAAACTGGACACCTAGAAGCAGCTGCCAGTTTTCAAAGGCCCCGTACTGTCACCATTAATTTATGTACGCTGACTGGACAACACCTCGGATGTCCTTATATTATTCACGTCATAATGTCAAACGAAAATAAGGCACTGTGTGCAATTTTGCGTATAATTCGGTACTAGCGGGGAGACAAAAGGATATTCGATACCTTCGTCACGAACCTTATTGTATTGGAAACTATGAGAATGATTTACTGATGGTACAAGAAAAAAACGCCACACCACATAAAGCATAACCTGGTGTAGTCCAATATAATGTCGCACGAATAAAGAACGGAAAAGTATGTCTTTAGTTTTTTATGAAAATGAAAAAATGATTAAGTTAGCACATTTTGATGATTATATTTATGTAAAAAGAAACCGTCAAAATTTCGAATGCAGTAAAATATAAAGTAATTCAATTATTTTTCCGCATCGATGGATCTATAAAAATTAACTAGTAGCAATTTGATTCTTTTGTTATTGATTTCTCAACATTCTATCATGTTTTGTATTACTACTTTGTGTGCGATTTTTGCGGTTACAGCTATCATAAGAAGTTTAAAACCAATATAATGTGAATTATTGAGCTTGAGACTAGCTGTCCCAAGAATATATGAGCTCCGTAAAACTTGCGGCATATACTAGATAATAAATGTCCATCCATTCTTTATGGCGTCCTATAAATATAATACTTATTCTATTATCAAATGATTCAATGTATTGTAATTTTTTGATTAGAAAAATTCTTGAGAACTGGTATGTAAATTATGGATTATACATTAAGCTGTCGACATACATCATTGTTAATGATACAGAATCCATCATACGGCCAATATTTTGTGATGACAGTTACAGTAGACGGAAGACGTACTCACATTCTCAACCCCCATCAATCTTCATAGTTTATGTCAGAGCTAATCCAGAAGCTACTACAAAATTCAATATAATGACCCGTAGAGACCGGTTACATAAGTCTATTGTAATATCAAAATCCAGCGTTTTCTAGTGTGCAAAGCTTGTATTGTTACAGCTGTCGCCCCACAAATTTAAAAGAGGGCATGCACGCTCACGTAGAAGAATAGAATCAATTTGAAAATGAGATTTGAATGCCATGTTGATTATAAATTATGCATTTATCGTGTTCATCCTCATAAATTTCGTTCTGTAGGTAGCTACTCAAATTACAAAGTAGGGTAAGAGTTACGGTTTAAAGGACAATTCCCAATAACGATTACTGCAGAGCTTTCGTGGTTGGTTGTTGGGCAACATAATCTCGTGAAATACGTCCACATATATGCGTTGACCCTATGGAGTCGGCGACTTTTACCAGACCCATTACTATTTTATTACAGTTATAAAAGCTCTTAGTCACAATTTATGTTATCCGTATACAACACTTCACATTCTACTAGACTTAAAATGCTTACGTGTAAAATATTTGACAATTCTTATTACAAACAAGCAGTGAAACTGCAGACGCCTTCTATAAACCGAGCTTGGTCTTAATCTGAATATATGGTCGTCCTTATTGTTCCAGGCACACTATCCAGAATTACATTCAACGTTTATGCATTTGAGCCATTTACACTGAACCTAATTCGCAAGTGAAAGAGTAAAATCTCAAAAAGCTACGGATAGACAAACAGCGTGGTGGAACGTAACGTAAAAATTATGAACAGCTAAGTTCTTGGATATATGAACTCGCTCATGTTTGCCTTGTATTAAGCATTAGAAGATTTAATAAATAGTATTCCGTTGTATAATATTATAGCCGTGACTAAATCCTCCTTTAGCAGATTTGATTTTCTCACATTTCAACTATTTTATTTTTAACACGCTAAATTAAGTTCTTAATTTATTTGAAATAATGAACAAGTACCCAACGTAGCTTTTCTTCACAAATAAATGGATCTTATTAGTTAGAAAATGAGTTTATTGTTATGGAATAATAGATAGTCGCGGTCATTACGCAGTAATAATAAAAGCTCTTGTTAAGGAAGACGCCGCTTTATAAAAGTGCTGTCTAATACAGTGTAGAAAAGAATAATTACCAAATCTCTTATTCTCATTTTCAAAAACTGAACGCTGCGTCACGCTTTCGCTCTTGGCGATGATGTCTGATCAAACAGAAGCTGTGCTCAAAGGAATTAGTTGCCGATGTAGTTCACAGAGATGAAAGAAAATCAATTTATTTTCTAATTTATACGCGATTAATTTTATAAAAAAATTCGAGTGCCGAATGCTTTATAATTTGACGTGTTTGACACTTTTTTTATATAAATTTAATAACGATGCGGTTGTGTGGCATAATACTTTTTTACATTATATTAATTATAATTTTATAATATTTTTATTACTAAAAAAAATTTACTCTGCTTTAAGTAAGCTTAAATTAGAATTAGACAAAACATTGGGCAGTGACGAATGTTTAGAATAGATAATCTTACTTTTAAGATTATACACGAATATTCACTTAAAAATTCAGATTACAGAACGAGTAGTGCTCTCGTGGTGACAAGAATTTATCAAAAGTGATTTACGATTGGATAGTTGCGCAGAAAGTAACCACCTCGCTGTTAAATTCCATTAGAACTGTCATTATTGCACTTGATAATCAATAATACGAAATAATACGAATAATTTCGCGAACTTTAAAAAAATTTTTAAATTGAAATATACCAAAACAATCATAATTGGTGATTTTGATGATAGCCCCAAGCGGGGTAACTTGATATTAATTTTTAATTCGGATGATGCGCATGCGTATAAAAAAAATACAACTTCATAATAAATAATTGCTAAACCTCTACATAATGAGCTACAAATGAAGTAAAAAAAAACATCAATTAAAGGAAGCTAATTAATTACTTAGTTAATTAAAAACAACCAACAATCAAAACTTCAATGGGACTATCAATCATTACCAAAGAATAACCAACGTTTAACATAAAAAAAGTTAAAAATTCGAAAAAAATTGAATGAAACATAATTACAGACGAGCAACAAAAAGTACATTAGATCCGAATAAAACAGCTAATTAAAAAAAATGTTTTTACTATCTTTTTTTTAATATAGGCAAAATTACACTTTGCTACCCTACAATCGCACTTTTCTGAGTTGAATTAAGAATGCTTTGATTACAAATAATTTGTGGTTTACAATAATAAATAATATGTAGGTAGATAATTAAAGAAAAAGGTTTGATGATTATACTTATTTAAAGTAAATTTTGTCTGCTGCATAATACGAAAGATATGCGTTTAGTGTTTGTTTTATTTAATTGTTAATGTTTTACTGCTTGATAACTATTTTAATGCAGTGTAAAATATTATTTATGATTTTAGCAAATGGTGAATAAAGGTAAGGGTACGCAGCTGCAATATGTGATCGTATGTAGACGGGATTTATTTAACACATAAATATTTCTTCATCTGAAATATGGATTTTTATTGTCGCAAATACAAACTCATAAATTTAATGAAAGGCGGTTCTACTCTGTCAAACGAATTTATTGCTCTAGGATAGTAAAGCCACACTTATTGGCATTCACAAATCAGTAAAACACAATTATACCTTGGTTATTTATTAGTTTTATTGGAGGGTTTCGGAGCCGACATAGGATCGGCGCTTTTGAAGAGGTAAGTTAACAAAGACGGGTTTTACTAAGTTTATGTTAACCCCTATAGATACTCTGTTGTTTGGCACTATTAAAGTTATAAATTTGAAATCCTGTAGGTCGTAATCCAATCACTCAAATTGCAACGTTAACTTAAAACTTATCGATTTTTGTAGCTTTAATCTTTTAACTAACTAATAAATCACATTGTTTGAGAATTATAACCATAGAATTAGTTAACGACGGATTAAAAAATCGTTTCGGGAGTGTTTAAAGTAACGGAAATTAGAATTGCCGGGTACTTAAGCTATAAAAGACGGAGAGAAGAAAGAGAGGTAAAAAATTTAGAAAATATTTTTGAACAAGTTCACGAACAAGTTAAATTTCCATTTTAAATTATTATATAAATATTTTCAAAAAATGATGGTTATCTGCCTACACGAGTTATATTTCCTAGCTATCCTGTTTGACAGATAATTATGTATGGGTAGCAGGAATCTGTCCAGCTACTCTAATCACCTCTAGATCTAATCAGGTCCGACACGAATTAACTTTCACAGACCGCTGTCATCGCTAACTCCTTAATGACAGCTCGATGTTTTATAGACAGCCTTTTTAATCGTTCTAATGACTTGCTGTAACATTGAGAAATGTTATCGTGTTTATAGATAAATTAACTTGTTTTTATTTTAAGACATTCTAATTTGTACTACTTTTTTAAATTTATCAGTTATTTTAGGTATTTTGTCACAAAATATCAGACAAATAGATTTTAACTTCACGATTTATTTGTTGAAACGAATAATTAAAAAATAACTGTATTCTACTTGACAGTAGCTAAGTGTTTTGGGAATGTTCAAGTCTTCTCAATGACTTATGATTAGCTTATCTTGAACTTTTCAGCTACTGTGCTGAGATATGAGGCAAAACGAAAAGAAAACCAATAAAATGTGTGATACATAAATCCGTTTAAGAAAAATACAGAAAAGATTAAAAGAGGAAATATTAATTTTCACGAATTTTCAGACTCGAAACCTTGTACAGACTAATTAATTGACAATGGGCAGTGCAAAATTTCACTGCAAGGCTATCACTGACTTTTTTCAAATTTCAGTTAAAGAATCGGAAATTAGTCAGACGCACTAAGAGTTTAATGATCATTATGACAAATGATCGTTTACGTAGAAATGATTACTTCAAGTTTCATTTAACACACACATTTGAAGATAATTATTGTAAATTGTAAATTCATTGACTTAATGATAATTCGTGTATGTATGTGTCAATGATGTGAAAATGACGATTTTTTAGGTTAATGATCATAAAACTTGCAGTATGTCTAATTTTATGTTATTTTCGCAAGCCAATACAAAAAGTTTTAATTTGGGTGTTTATTTTAATAGTGGATATGTGATTTTCCTTTAACGATTAGTTTGTAAGAGTGATATGATTATGTAAGGTAGTAATTATGCGGCGCGGGCATAGAAGATATCGCATTAACGTTTCTTTTATGTATTTGTCTATGACGGTGCTACTTAGCCCCTGGTTCTAAATGGCGCCTCAAACAAAGAAGATCCTGTCTAATGGTTTTAACCTCCCACTGGGCGCCCTTTCATCTACAGGTACCAATTTGATGTATCTTCACTAATGGAACCTTGGGGCTATTCAATAAATAAAACAAAGGCACAATCGTTTAAGTTTAATTCAAAACATTACAACGTTCATAACATCATTTTTATGTAGTACATTTTATACAATGTTATATTTAGAAAGCACAAATGGATTTTAATTTCGGGCATTGCAAAATTTAGTAATTTTCAAAAGGTATTAGGTAGGCAGTTGATAGACAGAAATGTTATTGTCAAACCACCCAAGCACACTTTCAGACACAACATAAATCCACAGAAGGCTCGTTTCGACATGATTAGCTACAATTTCAAACTAGAAAACGAAATTGCTGAAAAGGTGTATGTTTACCGTCAAGACCGGTGATTAATCTTACCGCGTATCTATTATTATTCTCTTTTAAGTCCATTTATTTTCAATACGTATCATTACTCTCTATTCAATATTTTGGCAGTTAAATGTTGTATGGCGCCACTGTTGTTTTTCTTCTAAACGATTTCTAATTTTAAAAATTTTAAAACGTATTTATATAAATTACATGTTTTAAAAAACTTTGTAAACCATTTTGTGTGTTCGTTGTTTAACAAAAGTACTTAAAATCTTTGATGAATACAAACTTCAAATAACTATACTTAATATTATTTGTAGTATTCAAAAAATATCGGCAATTGGTTTTATAAATTATTATAATTATAATTTTTCAAACAATTTGTAATTCTCTTATTGTACTTTCCTGATTATCAATAAAACCATAAATTAGAACGGATAACCAGGAAACACATAAATTTTCATAATAAGATCATTAAATTCAATTTACAAATAGTGACATTTAACATACTTATCTTAAAATATACAATTTATTATTAATGCGTATTAATGTAAAAAATATATAATAATTAATGTCATCGCAATTAGCTTTTATTTAATATAAACCGACAAACATAATAAAAATTATTACAAAAGCGACTGTTTGAAAAACAAACTTGTTAAATAATAACATCCCACTTTATTATTATTAAATATAATATTAAAAATAATATAATACCACTTTTTATGTTTCAAACTTGTTTATAAAAATATGTTAGGTATATTATACGACCAAGTGTCAGGTTTTTAATTTATTATATTCCTCAATAATATTAAATTATAATCGGTCTATCAATTAAAACATATTCTAAAGGATTATAAAATAATGTAAAACAAAAAATGTGGCATAATTTTAAAATTTAAACAAATATATAACATATTAATTGCTTGGAAAGTTAATTATATGGACACCATATAATTATTAATAGATATACTATTATACCAGCATTATTATAATATATCATTATGTAAGTTGCGATATATGTATCTTATATAAATTTGTTATCATTTTTATTATTATACTAGCGAATATATTATGGAATACAATACATATATATCTTTTTAGCTTTTACTGCTCAACTTGCAAATAGAAAGCAACACAAAAGACACAAAATAAAAGCCACAGGAGGAATACAATAAAAGAACTTGTAAAACAGTAATAATATGTTAATATGGCATATGGCATCGAAGTAAGTACTAATCATTCCCCCGAGATATAGTTTTATTATGTTTTTAAAGAAAAAAACAGTAACAAATTTATTAGAAATACATAAGGGACGTATGGCACTATACAATTTTTCATACTAAATGTACGTAAGTTTTTGTGCGCAGTTTTTTAGATACAGATAATCACGAACACTTTTGTGAAAAGACACAAAAGCTTCTTTGGAAGGGAAGAACAACTTAAATAAAAATTACAAAAAATATTATGGATACCTACTTTAGATTGGTTACAAGACTTATACGAGAGGAACCGGGCAAGTATAACTTTAGAAATAAAACAAGCATAAACTCGGTTTTATTAAAATGCTAGAGCAACCATTTGTGAAAAAATAGCATTTAAAAGTTTGAGTGGAATACTTCAGTTAGTTTATGTAACAAAAATCCGAAGATTTTCTAGTTAAATTGGTAACGCGTCTGCAAGTGTTTAGATTAACTTCCCCACAGTAACAGTTTTTGTTCTTTTCCATATGTATCTGTAGTTATATAGGTAGGTGCTCCCTATAGTTACAGGGATCTAACCTAGGATCTTCCAATCCACTTGCAGGCACTTTAATATCTTATCAGCTAATCAGCCAGATATTACCATTATTGATGCATAAACTAACTGAATTATTGCATTTAAAAACTGTTAAGCGCAATTTTCTCAGAAACAGTTGTTCATGTCACTTTAAACAGTGCTAACAAAATTGTTCCGATCTTGAGTTACACTTGAGCGCTTCCCCTCCTTAATAGGAATTATTATTTATTAATTATAATTAGAATAAAAACTATTCTCGTTAGATTATAATTACTTAAAAATTACAAGTAACATCTTGTTTTCAGTATGGTCGAATTAGATGGTGGTTTTAATTATGTACTTGATCGTGTTCTAGTAATAGAATCCATAGATTGGATATAACTTGCAATTGAATTATATTGATTTGCTTAATTGGAATGTAAATAGTTTTGTATCGTTTGTTAAGCGAATTTCGATTTATGAACGTTCATGCGTGAAACTTGATAGTAGATAAAAAATTTTAATTTTAAAAATTGGAATCCTCAATTACGTAGTCATCCTTCCTCAAAAATTCAAAGCCTTTCATCGATCATTTTGGAGCGTAATTAATGATTGAAAATCAAACTTTTAACATAAAGCTTTATGGGAAAGCAGCATTTTGTGTGATTAAAATTATAATAACTATTATTATTAAAGTAGATACCGTAATAAATAATTTCTTAAAATATTCTTCAAACTATGCAGTTTATGTAATTGTATTAAAAAATCTGATGTGGACATCACATAACTTCCTTGTAATTTTTATAATAATTGTACAAGAATCTCGTTAATCTATTCATGCGCGTCATGAATTACAACTTTTGGCACGGACAATTGCAACCAAAATTAGGAGGTGCACAACGAGATGCTATAAGTATCTCAAATCCAAAATTTCAACTTTCTACGACCTACCGTATTTGAGTTATGCTCAAATATTTGAGTTTGAGTTTGAGACGTCCGCACGTACGTACGTACGTACAGACGTCACAACGAAAATAGCCAAAATGGATTTAGGGAAGGTCAAAACGGATATTTCCGTCAAAATCTGGAAACCAAAAAAAAATCGGGATCACAATACTTCCTTGTTTTACAAGGAAGTAAAAAGGGTGTTGACGAACGTTAAAATTAATCATTAATTATGAAAACTATCTTACTAGATTTTTCTCCGTATTGAAATCTAGCAACAGCGCGCAATAGCAACACATATACAAACGTCAAATAAAACATAATAAAGGTTATATTTGAATAGATTTGAATAGGCGGAGTTGTCAAGTTTAATATAATTATAAAAATAGAGTCAAATTAATGACCTATGTATTTTATTAACTGATATTTTACAATAAACTACTAAAAAATATTCGGGAAGAATAATAAAACATTATAAATCATTGTACGATTACTGATGTATTTTAAAATTTTTCTCAAGTTTCGAATAAATTTTGAAAAGGTTAGTACTCATTTGACTCGAGCGTAGCGCATGAACGTTCTTATACTGTTAGGGTAATAATAAGTAATGTCGAATGAACAGTTCTTTAACTTACATTAAGTTACTATTTATTATTGTAGATATTTCATACCAAAAAGTATGGCTATGTACATATTATATATTATTTTAATCAGTGCATGATAATTTACATTTTGTCATATTAATTGACTTATACGAGTATATAAACTTGATAAGTGAATGTTAAAGAGTAATTAATTTTACATTAAAAACTATTAGGTAGTAGGTATTTTGGGTTTAGCAATAATAATAACTATTTTATATTTTCAGTTTCTGGCAAGCAGCGATCAGGTAAAACCATAATCTGGCTTCACTTTAATCAATCATAACGGATTATAAACAAAAACGTAAATCTATCAACCTTCTCAGACCTGATTCAAGAAGTAGATTAGGTTTTCCAAGTACAAACCACTTGTTTTCAAAAACGTGTAACCTCATGCCCATCCATGGCTATACTTTGCGGTATGCGAGGGTTGAGGTAATTTCGAAAAACATTTGCTATCATACAATGATAGCAAAATGAAACTACCTTCTTGCCTCTTCATTACGGAATTCAATGGTCCACTCCACATGAATCGATTGTCGCTTTTCTATCCACCTTTTCAATGACAGGACACGAATAAGATCACTAAAATATCAATACAAAATAAAACATAATCAAACAAAATTTGATTTTTAATAATTTTGTCATCAATCTGTAACATCGCAGATTGCATTGATTAACCAATACTATCCATTCAAATCGCATTACAATTGACAACTAATAAATCTTCCTAAATGGCACCTTCACATCTACACTAAATGGTTTCCAACTATAACGAAAGTACCACAATATCATCCAGTACAATATCAGGTAACGAACGCTACAACACCAGCAGGTCTCCTCGCATGGAACCAGATTTCCCGACGATGACTTGTGCTCTCCACAGATGCATCCAATCCCTTATCAACTCGTTCAAACGGACAAATACCCACATGTGTGATATTGAAAACCATACCTCTGTTTCATAATGGCAACAGATAATTCCAAAAGCTCCGTCTGATAACTGATAATGCATAGACTCCGGTTTAAGTTTGTTCTTTGACCTTCCACGAAACATGATATCAGACAAAAATTGTAAAATAACGGAACCTTGTAAAATGCAAAATCCAAAATCACAGAAACGAAGAAAAATGTGATCTATTCTGACAGTAACAGTTTCATTAGGAAAAAATATTAGAAAAAATCACCAGGCGAATGTGTACATTGTGCATGCTAGAAACAAACTGTACCTTAAGAAAATTTAACAATATTTTGTTACAAATGTAATCACGCTATGATTGGTCAACTTTTATCAACCTTAAACAAGATGAACATCAATAAAGTTTCACCTAATTAGTCAGTAGAATGTCAAGACTGCAAGTCCTCCTGATCATTTAATGCAGGTCTGATATAGTATACTGTACATATAAAACACCAAAGTGGCATTGGTAAAACTAAAAAAAAGGTGGGGAATGTATTCTAGGTGAATATAAGTTGAAATTAAAAGATTTCACCGAGAGAGTGACCCATCTGAAGAGTATTGTTTCACCTTAGGAATTTGTTGTTCTGGAAACAAATTACAAAATTTATTTGGAATTTTGAGGAACTTTTTTAGCATTTTCGAGGCATTTAGAAATTACATTTTTGTCATACAAATTTTTGCAAGAGAGAAAAACCAGAAAACATATTTAATTTTGAGAGATAGGAGAAGACTGTTGAACAGTTTGGTGCGTTTATTGAATGTTTCACTTCATATATTATTGTTTATTTATACATATTTTAATTATTACACAACATGTTTAATATTCATTGTTTGCGTGTTTTTACAAATTTTAGTTCTTGACACTTTATCCTGATGATCATGATCAAAACTAGTATTTAACTAGTAAAAAGAATTTTGGTTTATTGCAAGAAAATATCTTTCATCCAAAATAATGAAATTACACTATTTTCAAAAATGTAAAAAATTTTGAAAAGGAATAAAAATGATTAACTTTAAAAGCTGATATTAAGAGTAATATTAAGACTGAAGGTGAAGGGTTATGATGCAAAATTATAAAGGAAATTAAGTTTAGATGCAGTAATCTATGGGCTGAATAGTTACAATTTCTGGTTAACCTTTGAAAAAGAGTTTAGTTTTACACTCCTAGAAATTTCGATGTGCAAACCGCTATATTCGATGTTTAAATTTAGCTTTGTAAGTTTGTGTTAATTTGTAACACAACACTCTGTAAAAATTTACACAATATTCTGCTTACGGATAAAAATGATTATTTTAACACGTTATTGTGTAAATGTGTGATTCCCCGACAAGAATGTGGGTTGTACAGACCCAACAGACGTTAGGTACCAGTTACCAAGCGTGATTATACCTAGATCGAGCACACGTTTAATATCTCCAGCATCTCCAGTTGTTTTAAATAATAAGAAATTTGTGTATGTTACGCACAAGTAAGTATTATATTGCTTAACAAAATAATATAAATTAGGTACCCTATTGGTAAACATGTGCTTAAAATTTAGATTTAGATCAAATCAAAAAAAAAAAAAGATCAAAAAAAAAAAAGTAAACGCCATCAGTTTCCAATACGAGAATTAGGATTACGTAGAATTAGGCAAGTTTCTTAAAGTTTGTCTTTGCATGTAAGGTAATTTTTTTAATTATTTTACAGTGCAGTTGAAGTCGATGAAAAATGATACCTAGACATGACGCTTCAGGATGACGACTTAGAAGCGTTGAATACCTGCTTACGATAAAGTTTTACTGATCAAACACATTTAAAATTTAAAATGAAGAATAAATTGTGGGGCTACCAATATTTGGAGTTAAATTCATTTCAATACCATATTTCTATCAAGAAACAAGTTTACTGTATTTAACAGTATTTAACAGCATTTAACAGTTGGATCTACTATTTGAAAGTTAAAATTAATAATTGTTTCTTGTTGCTGTTTGCTTCTGAATATTCATCATATGGATCTAAATTTCATGTAGTTTGTACAAGAACTTTTTCTATATTAATACTATATTTCTGTCTAATTTCATTTGAGAACAACACTTCCGCTTTTCAATGGATAGCTTATATGATGAAAACAAAATAGTATCTACAACAGATTATTATGGAACATAGTATATAATATATATTACTATGTTTTCTTTGTTTATTCAATATTCATTTAGCAAATTCACAATTAAATTTAAATTTAGAATTAATTTCACATTTACAATTATTTGACACCACACAATAATTACAAAATTTATTTTTTTAGTCAACTTTTTTTTATATCCTTCATTTTTTTTACAATTTTGTTTCATTTTCCCTTTTGAATTACAATTTTTACAACCTATTATTCTTGTCTAATATCCACCCTAAATATCATTGCAATAAATACATATCTGGTAATATTAACAAGCTAATAGAAATCGCCAGTTAATTTTAACATCTGTCTAAATGTTTTATGACACTAGAGGCATAAAAGAAAAAGGTGCAGAAATAATTTTTTAAATTTTTCTACCTTGACGTTTTTTTACCCTTTCTAGTCCGTTATTCCAGCTCAGAAAAACTACTCTGTAACTCAACTAGGGATCACAACAACCACTATTGTGATTATTTCTGGAGTTCCTTCCAAATAAAATGCATTGTTTGCATAGTACAAAATGCATATTACAAATAAATAAATAACATTATTTTACTCATATCTATTAACGTATGTATTGTAATCCATTCAAAAATCAAAAATTGAAATTTTGGTATTAAAATGTTCATATCATGGACCGATAAGATTTTGATGAATTTTAGTTTGATATTCGTCTGAATGTCAGTGTGTGATTGGGGTATGTAAAGAAATATCAATCGCACAGGTTGAATTGTGCAACCAAATGTCATGAAATTTGGCATAAACGTACATCATAACTAAACTTAGACGCCAACTAAAAATGATAAAAATCCGTTGAAAATTGCAGAAATGATAAATAAAATAAAAAATCCAAGTGTCAATTACTTTTGGACCATCATATTTTTACCGTTTAATTCAATTTGCTTGATATACATTAAATGTTCAGTTTTATGTGAATGGTTTGAAATAAAGGAAAATATTACCATAATATGTGTAAGTGCTTGTTCACAATGTACGTAAGACATAAGAAATACATAAAACATAAGAATTACAAATAGAAATAAGACCTTAATCGAATATTGAAAAATACTGGAGTCATTTTGGTATATGCAAAAGAACATTCTACGTCGTCTACTTGAAGATTTTAATAATATTCGATACTCCATTATGCTTTTATTTGAATTTATATTTTTAAATCTTATGTTAGTCTTACGTTTTACGTACATTGTGAACAAGCACTTAGTGTTTGACGTTTAAAAGTTTATATAAAATAAAATGTAAAAAATTGCTCTAAAATTTGAAATTATTAATTATAATATCTATTAAATTGGTGTTAAATTGACAGAAATCTGTATTAATTTTCAATTTTTATAAATTTATTTCATATTTTTTTTATAAAATTTGTAAAAATAATGGATTTCGTTTTCCCAAAATATTACATATATTTTTTTTGTAAATTTGATGTATAATTTTTTCTTCTTTGGGTCCGTGCAGTGGGGAGAACTGTTGTATTTTAATAAAATAAAATAATATGTATGTAAGTTAAATAACTGTGTCAACTATCCCTCTCATTAGAGAAAATTGGCATAAGTGATGTTTATCTGGATATATAAATGTCTTCAAGACTTATAATATATTAATGATAAAGCTAAATAAAATATTTAATTGCAAACTATTTAAAATATATTCAATAAGTAGCAAATACTAAACTAAATTAGTTTTTATGCGATTTCTTAATTCTATCATTTTGCTGTGAAAACATCTATTAATATTAGAAAATTTGTAAAGCTGTATTACTTTTTGGTTTAGATATTTTCCAACTTATTTCAGGATTCCTTCGTGTACTGTGTAATATAAGTTTGTCGGAGCAGTTTTAAAAGGACGAGTTTCGGTTAGCCATCTGGGCACTATTGCATACTCGCTGTTTGCGAAAAGTAGACCCAGGAGACCCGTGTGTCCAGAAATGTTTGATTGTCGCAATCTCTTTATGTACTCAAAGCAAAAAAATAGTCACACGGTTAATTCTTTAGCTGTATATCTCTCCAGAACGTTTAGCAACATAGAAATTAATGTTTCGTTTAGCAGATTAGGATTTTATTTCTGTGTGTATTTATTAAGAAATATCTAGATTCATTAGCAAATGTATATCTACTTTTAGCTGGTGTAATTCACTCGGAAGGTAATAGAGCGCATTAACACCATAAACCAGCCTTTCCGTAATGGCTACGAGTCGTTGAAGTCGTGAGAGGGTAATATGTTTCTATTATCGGTGCAAACTATTGCTGCCAGCGTATTAGGGGAAAAGCTTCTCCTTACAAAATTGCCTTCTATATAAATATATTGAGGCAATAAATTTACAGACACGGTTCAGCATAAAGAGAACTAATATTTTATACAGTCGCTTTGATATACAGCTTATTGTGTATAAACGAATAGTGCAGAATGAACGATGCGTAATATTTCATTCAGAAGGTATATGAATAGGATTATAAAATGAAGTATTATTTGTTACGTAATTTATTTACATGGTAAGAGACAGTAAATTTGATTAAGTAGGCGAGAAGTAGTCAACCGCTTTCTATTCATGTAATATCTATGAAAAAAATAAAGCAAACCAGCCCCCATATTCTAATAACCATATTATTTAATACAACCATAAATCTTAAAATATTTTGCAATTTAAAAGCATCCTATATAAGCTTCTTTGTTTAGTCTTCTCCTTCTTCGATGCACTAATTTCATAAAATTTATAAATGTAATAATTTCAAAAATGTACCTACTTCTTCGGTTGTCGAAATTATTCACTTTAAAATTGAATAATTTATAATTATTTTCAAGTTATACACAAAGTAAGTAAATAGAGGCCTGTATTATTTTAAACTTAAACAGAAGCATTTTATGTTGTGTACGTTAAAAGCTTTCAACAATATATTGCTAATTGTTTAGCTTACTATACAATGTACACCTAGTAAATTACTTACACAAACAATGCCTAGTCTAAAAAGAAATATGTTAGCAGGAAATTGTTAATAAAAAGAAAAGTAATGTTTTCAACTTTTAATTTCTTTTTTATCTTCGACCAATGGCACATCTTTTGTATAACAAAATTGACCGATCAAAATTAATATCTAAATACCGTTAAGGAATTAATTAAAACTCTATTTGTGATGAATAAAAGTCATTAGGTAAACCCGGAAAGACAACTTAATTTATTAATTATGTAAGTTAGTTTTCGTATTTATTACGACTGTTACAAATATAGCATAAATAATTATTAATGTAATGATAATTTACCGTAATTGTAATTTTGACAATGATAGATTGTTATTTTAATTACACCTTGCTTTATTGGCGATATCAAGTATGTAGTATAATTAATTTAGCAATCAGTTAAAGTTACTACAAGTTTGGTCCGATCCGCCAATAGGAAGCGTCGTCATGTGGTTCATATTCGGTCAAGCTTTCGGAAGTCTTATTTTCTCTTTTCTCGAAACTTTTTTTTATATAATATATTGGGTTGTAATTTGCGGTAATTGGTATTTTAGAAACACCCGAAGTGTAAAAAGAATTTCTGCTTAGCATTTTCTACGTTCGGAAAATTGAAACTTAAAATACATATAATATGTACGCCTTTATGAATTACGGTTATTATTGCGGGGTAGGACAGAAAGAATGTTCAGAGAGCTGGCGAATTATTGTTTTCCGATGTTTATGACACTGTTTCGATTTCATAACTCGGTGGAACATGGGGGATTTGAGTGCACGTTTTTAATTTATCAGGCTCTATATCAAGTTATACGGCCTTTTACTTGACAGACCCCACATTCCCACAAATCACAACAGATGAAATGAAAATATATATTATCTCTGCGCATTCTGTATTTTTTTTGAAATATCGTATGCTGACTTTAACAATTTTGAATAGCAACGACATACTTGAGGTGCTCTTCAATCTTGCGATACAAGTTAGGTAGCTACATCACTAATTTTAAGAAACAACATATTTTATGAAAATCGACGAAAAAAACTTTTAAGTTATTAATTATAGAAGACATTAAAGTAGTTTTAGAAAATTCAAAACATCCTAGACGGTCGGTGGAGAAGCAACATTAATAATCATTAGAATTAATCCAAATTGATGCAACATCCTTAAGAATACATTTTAAATATATAAAGTGAAAAATGGTAAATTGTAAATTAATTCAAGTGTTTAAAATGCAAGTGCCTAATATTAAAATACTTTATAATAGGAAACCAGAGCCGTAAAACTGATTTATTTGGCTCTCATCATCTTTTATGTTCGTGGAATCGTCTAAGACTAATAAATCTAGGGAATTAAGAATCCATTGTACGTATTTTATTTATTATAACCATTAACACTAGTAATAATGCATTTGTTATCCTTCAGAGGATCATATTTTATAGATGTGTCAGCGGTAGCACATGTGCGCTCAGTTTAGTCGCAGATCTCCAGCGTACAGAAGCCAAGTCCATAGATTAATGGTGTGCGGTGTACCTTTTCGGGCGACTGAATATCTCTAACATAAATCAGCAACAAATGCTGTGCTCTATCATTTGTTGTGTCTGTATGTCATTTATTTTCTCTTCATTGCATGGTTAGATTCTAACTGATGAAATGATACATAACTTATTGGAAAAATTATAACCTCCCACCCACTGCGAAAGCAATTAATACAAATCATTTTTAATAACTACATAATTAAACAATTTATTATATTCTTAACCAAGTATTATATTGCTGGAAGTCCGTTCAACCTGTTAATATAAAAAAAAACAAAATATTTTGTGTGTTTTTTAATTATTTATAACTTAATTTGTATGTAGAAGACAATTTATGAAAGTAGGTAAACATACATAATGTTTCAACATTATCATGAAATTACGGAGAAAATTTTTTATTTTATTTAATAATTATGCTGTAAATAAATAAAAATTAGCAATTTACATTAAAACAAGATTAAATTACCATGACTGTTTTGAAAATTTAAGAGTATTTTATTTATACATTCTTGTCATAAAAAACCCTCCATTATTTGAAAGGATCTGACTGCGCCACTTAGAAAATCGTTTAAATGTAAGCAACATTTTAATTATAAAAATAAAGTAGGACTGTTGTTGTAATGAAACAATAAATCATGGAGGTATAAACAATAAGTAATTTTTGATGTAATTCTTGGGGTGTGTTGCGTAAGAGCAGATGGGTTTTCGATCTTGATAGACCGGTTGCACGAAGGGACGGCAGCAAAGAGTAAATTAACACCGATGAGACGTGTCAGGTCCAACAAAGAAGATTGTTTTGCTTCCCCGTTTGGCCGTCATTTATCTAACCTCAACAATACCTGTCCTAGATTTGACACATCTATCAAAGCATGAAGAATAGCAGGGACTAGAACAGAATGCTCTTCGATATAAGGTTGTGGCAGACAAAAACAACTACAAAGCGCACCCGACAAGTAATGGAAAGACTTCGTACAGATGAACACAGCTGATATTTACCAGAAGTTCCAATTACAAAAGACTGATTGAAATCAACAGCAGTGAAATCATACACGCTTCATAAACTTTCAAACTATAAGCCTTAAAAATTAATTACGGCTGATGCAACAACGCCGCTAAAATGAAATCGCTGGATTTTTATCTTAAAAAGTGTTATTTCCTAATGAATTAAAGTTCGCACATTTGATTGTAAAAAAAACATAACTTGAAAAATTACACAAAGACGTGAAATGCCAATTACATATATTTGCTCTTTACTGACAAGACATCGCACTTTATTTGATGCCAGTCACAGAACATGAAAAATTGGAGAGTAATGACAGGCAATTAATTTTCTAGGGAATTCTATTGCTAGTAATATTTTATGAACCATGTATGACGAGCACTTTTGAAAGAATATAATGAGATGTTTTTGAACCTCGCAGCAGTAAAGACAATGAAGATTTATACCATCAAATTTTATTTTTTAAATTACCTTGACAACAAACTACGAAACAGGTACGAAACTAATTATTTTTAAAATTTAATTAGTGATAATATTACCCCCCAGAATTTTTTTTGTATAATTAGGTAAAATATTTAAAGGAGCAAGGTGTGAATAATAATAGATGGTTATTTATACACCTAGCGTTGTTTTATAAAGCTATAAATTTTACTTTACTTCTGTTTGAATAAGAACAAGAAAACAAAGTGCTTCTCAAGTTTCTAATTATTCTCTTTGTCGTTCAACAGATTTACTTAACCGAGATAAGACCAACGCACAGAAATGGTTTTGTATCAGTCAAAAACACCCCATCATTTATCAATTTGATGCATTTCTCAAACTGACGACCTCCTGCTTAGGCTGCTATTTTCTGCAGCTAACCACACACAAAGAAACACCCCGTCGAGCTGTCGCTCAATTAATATCTGTGAAAATTAGTTTTCAAACCCACACACCAATCAAACCACTTTCTTAAACGATTCTTAATGTATCAGTCTACAAATAAATTCACTTCTTAGTTAGTTAATTAAGAAACAATTAAAAACTTGAAACAATAAATATTTTACCGGCGTAATAAATTATGAAAGTAGTTCAAATATATACCTACCATATCCAGTTCTATTTAGTTACACGAGCACAATTAATTTAAATTAATTTTTTAAATACTTTTGAATTAACGTTCGTATTAAAAGTAAATATAAACTAACATAAAAAAAACTTGATTTGAAAGCACTTTGAATGTTAATTTAACATTAACTTGAAGTTTGAACTTGTTCGATTATTTTAATGTTGTGTAATTTGTAAATCACTTCATAAATTGACAGAACGTGTTTGATTTGTTACCAGATACAATTTAACATCTTTGTAAAACATTATAAATGGAAAATTAACATACAGATTATTAAATATTTTTCTATTCAATAATAATGTTGTAGATATATCATAATATCTACAGATAGAAATCAATTTTACAAATTATTCATAAATTGAGTATAAAATTGATTCACGACTATCTAAATCACATATTATGATTATTTCATATCGATTAGCTAATTTATCTCATAGCATTTCAGTCGATCTGAAATTTCAGCCAAATTGTAATGACAGTTATTTCAATCACGTTCTCGTTGATGAAATTACACACAAATTCAAACCTTATTTTAATCAGAATACTTCATACAAACGATTAAGATTGAAATTTCAATTAAATAATAAATTTTGAAAACAACCCCCGTATATTTTCTCCCTGCTGAGAAATATTAAAAAAATTTGAAAAATGCAAGATGTTACATATTTTCAACCGTTCAAATTAAAATCCGGATGGTATTTTTAGTTTTTAAAAATAAATCTACCTCGGAGTTACATATTTAACCAGATGACCAACAAACTTTTTACCATCGAATTTGATGCCGAATTAAGATTCTAACATAAAACATATCGATTTATAAGAATGCTTTCGGAAAATGTCCAACAATTCCCGATGTCTCTTCTAGCTGATAAATGGCAGCTACTGGTTTTAACTTTTAAAACGGGTCTGACATAAGTTATACGTATACATAGCAGTGGAATATAAAATAAATATGAATGCAAAGGGCATCCATGCTGCTGCATTCATTTGTTGTCAATTTTTTACATGGAGAATTTAATTAAAGCAAAAGAAGCAGACGGAGTTTCCAGAAATGAATCAAAAAGTACCAGCGGCGCACCCAGAATGTGGCTAAGGGAAAATATTCTCCCCTTGTCTGCAAAAGATTTTGTTATTTCTTACCAAGTTAGTTAATTTTTTACCGTAACGAAATGGTTTAATATTCTAGTCGCGTTTACTTCTTCCACTATCTTAAGATCTGGTTGACTGCCGACTTGTTATACTCGGCATTGATGGACATACATTCTTCGATATCGTTGTTGTTCCAAGTAATTATTTTTAAATTCTTTGATAACGTATCAGTAACTCACATCAAATCACATAAAATAATACAGCAGGTAGCTTACACGGCTATTAATCTTCTTTATTGGAATTTAAAATGTCATAGAAACTAAAGACGTAAATCAATTCTTGACCAAAATTAATTCAAAATAATTACCAACGCTTTTTCAGTTTAAAAAAATCTAAAGCGTTTGTTTGAACTAGAAAATATCATCAACTATATCAACCATAATTTATAAGACGCAATAATCCCCCAAATACTTTTTTTGATATTTTGAATTTATTACCAGTTACGTAAGAAAAATATATTTTATGTACCTTGCGAATTTTAGAAATGTACTTTATCATACAGCAAACATCTGTTTACATAAAATTATTTTTGGTTTAATTATAGAATAAGTAATAAATGTGTCGCCGTAGCAATATGGTTAAACGAGTTCATCTTTTATTAACAGATCATAAAATTGCATGAGAAAGTAAAATTTAAATAATCAAGATCATGAAATGGTGGGGTTTAAGCGACACCGTTTTGGCCGAACCCTTATAGATTTTTTTGTTAATATGTATTTTTCACAGTTGCATGGATGTTTGTATACTAGAATCAACTATGTTTTCTTAAAAATTACCTTGATCCTACATTTTATGAATTTACCTGAACAAACTTTTGTCTTTCCAGTCAGAATAGTATATCATCATAATTCATCATTTCAAGTCCAGATTTATTCAATTTCTTTTCATTATTAATCATAGCCACAACTGAGACACGATTTGTTCTTCTAGTTCTTCTCACTATAGTAATAGTACATTGCTACTGGTACTGGTACACTACTACAGAAAGTACACTGTTAAAAATTTATGGAAAATTACAATGATTTTTATTGTAAAATTTACGTTGAAAATCTATGTAAATAAATAATTACGGTAACGTTCCTGTAAAATTAAAAAATTTGTGTGAAAATAGTAGCACAATGTAAATTTACTGATTTAGATAATGTAAAATTAATTTTTGTTCTGTAAATTTGAAATCACAATGATATTACTAGTATTTTTACAGTTCCCATATGAGTACATATTACTTAGGTATGTAAAATGACATACTTATGTATATTTACATAGATTATCATAGGTCACAAAGTTGCCAATGATTCACATAAAAATTTTTTACAGTGTACTGCTAGCAATACGTACTATTTACTTGTTTTAACACTAAAATTGTCAACAAGTTTAGTACGCAGAGATCTTGGTAAAGTTTACAAATTGTCAACAGCATTCTTGCCTATATTCAGTATATTAGACAAATATAATATGATATAATATTTGCCATATAATATTTGATTTATATCAAATATATGATATAATATTTGCCAGTATTTAAATAGTAATTACCAAACTATAATCCTTAAACTTCTCTAAAAAATTTACAACTATTAAAAATTATTGACGATTCTTTGTACTGAAACTGCACGTACGCGAAAACTGATTGAAAATTTAATGTGAGAACTTATTTCTGTGTATCATGCAGATACATGCTTTTTAGAATTAAACTGTACGTTTTCACGTTAAATAATATAATACTGAAAGTAATAGTAATTTATGAAGATCCCGGATTTATAAGCACTTATAATTTCAAAATAAGCGTTTTAAAAAGTTTCAAAAAACAGAAAAAAAAGTCATATAAAATTCAAAAAAAAGCACTAAAAATCAAACATCTAAATGTATTTTTTATTAAATATTAATTAAACATTCGCTTCATGATTATAAACAAGTTAATTTTAATATATTTGTCTAAATTTTTCAGTTTGAAAAATTGTTTTTTTTCATAAATTTTTACCGATTCCACTAAAGGCAAATTTTTCTTTTCAAATTTTCGATGGATAATAGAATTAATGTATTCTTAAAAAATATTTGACATTTTTTTATTGCTGCCGACGATGATTCTGACAATTCAGAAAAAAATCTTTGAAAATTATCTTATAAAATATACAATGGATCCAGAAATTATTAATACACGCCTATGCTAACAATGTAAATTGTACCGTTTCTGAGTAACAGTGATTTTAAAAACACTGTAAAAAATGTAATAAAATTAACATTGCTCTTATGGGAGTTTTGTTAAATTTTTTTCAGTGTTTTTAAAATCACTGTTACCCAGAAACGGTGCGACAAAATAGAAATAAATGTAGAAAAGAAAATGAAGGGAATAAAATTTTCAATAACAAATGTCTGAAACATTTTTCTATATGTTGTTCCTCACACTGGTTCTGAAGGAATAGGTGTAGTTGGAAAATTTTCTTTAAAAGCTTTCTGAAATTTTCCAATTTCTGAATTTTTTAAAAGAAATTATCACAAGTCCCAAAAAAAAACGCGCGTTTTAAGCAAAATTTTGAGAAAAAAGCAAAAAAAGCACTATCAACATTAGGTCAAAGCACTGCAATTTTTAAGAAACATCAAAATCCAAAAGGAATATCTTCTGCTTATAATTTAGAGCAATAAGCAAATAGCTTAGAATCAGGGCTCTATTTATGAGGCTAGTGAGTAAAGATACATTTTATCCACGAACGGAAAGTATCATTAAATGGATAAAAATAAAAAACGAAAATTCAGGGACTACATCAACAATGATAGAAAAACAATGATGAACAAAATCAGATGACATTAATTTTCATGAAAATTATTAATTTGCATGTTCAATCTCTTTAAATAAATTCTATAAACTTGCATCTTGAAATTATTGTGAGTTTGTGGGTAAATTGGATTTTGCCAGCTCGAAACATTTTTCACTAGTGAGCGAAAGCGAATTTTCGATAAATATAATTTTACAAAGGTTTCCATTACTCTTTTGTAGAGAAAACTGCTTAAGTTTTCCCACATTTACATTTGATAGCTTTGTTCAAAACACAGCTCCTGAGAGTATGGGTTCAAAACATTTGTAAATTCGTAACACTGTTTCTAATAGCACTAAAATCTGATCTCAGCTAAATAGAAAAAGTATGTTGTTATAAGTATAGTAAACACCAGTCAAAACTAATTAAAATAATTTAAATTGATTGAATTATTGTATTAGTGAAGCTCATGTTCTACCGTTCAAATAATGGCTAAACAAATAAACAATAAATAAATTAATTTAATAATTTTTTTTAAATAAATAATAAAAATAATTTTTTAGTGACATTCACCTGAAGATGATGGTTTGGTATACATTTCATTTTACTACCATATTTTTAATCAAGCTGTTAAATTCTTGACTACAAAACTGGACATCATGATCACAGATGACAATAGGAGCAGACTACACACATATATTGGAAATATTTTTACTTCTACAGTGCGTAAGCAATAATTCACCCGATCTGTCTTGAGCCAAACTTAAGAACAAAATCAAAAAAAGTTTAATCAATCGGAAACGCCAAGCATAATATGTCTATAACTACACGTGAAATGTAAAATCTCAGACCAAAGAACCAAGAAGTCAAAATCTGAGATATCCATCGTATCAACTCTCGATTCTTGCTCTATATTGCTTATTTGGTCTGTGGTTACGTTGGTCACTTATTATTTAGGCCAATAGAATTTTTGCTTAACCCTCGTTGACATGTTTTATCAAACCTTTCGTCCTCACATGTCGGAATATCCTGAAATTGTTTAAATGACTTTCTTGGAAAATGACTTCTTTGCATTTCTTATAAATTTTCTCTAAAAGAATATCTCAAAATGCATAAATTAAGCTTTTGCTACATTTCAGTTTATCTGTCTGATTTTTAATTTTAAAATTGATGTGCTGCAATATTGAGGCCCATCTAGCAATTCGTTTAATTGAGTCTTTAATGATGTTTAGCCATTTTAGGGTACAGTTATCCCTAATTGGAGAAAACTACAAACTTTATTTCTTTAAAATTTAAATTTTAACTTTATTTTATTTCACGGATGGAAAGTGATGCCAAGATTATAATCATTTTGCACGTTTGCATCATAAATAGTGTCTTCAAATAATACCACTTAAATTACAAAAGTTAGCACTGTGTCATGTTTATTACCTTTCTCAAAAAGTTTATGCCAAGAAAAAGATACTGTGACGAGAATGGAATCACCAAAAACTTCAAGAAGGCTAGCCTTTATTTCTTAATGAAATAAAATACAATATTGCTAAGGTAAGTTATTTAATTGATATCTTCCGTTTAACTTGGAAGAACTACACCACTTAAAATAGTTCTGGAAGGAGCAGAACCCAAAAAATATTTGACCAAAAATTGTCAATTGATAAAAAAACATTGATCTTAAGATACGAATGATCATTGCTGATTACGCTAACTAAAATGAAATTTAATAAAACTTTTGCCTTTAGTTAGAAAACCTTTCTATCTTGCTGATCAGATTTCAACAATATTCCACAATGTTTTGCGCTATACTCAGATGCCTTCCAAACTTGCCATCTAAAAAAATTACTTAAACAATTTACTCGTTTATACATTGGTTGTTATTACGAAGAGGTTATATACTACACTGTAAAAAATAGGTATAATTTTACTTGTGAAAAGTACCCATTTAACCTTTTGTTGGTACTCTTAATTTCTCAACGTGACACGCTCACATGTAATTTTTGTATCATTATTAATTGCTCGATCAACTTAGAACGTCCCATCGTACATAGAAATATCTATATTTTTACCCTTTTTAGATAATTTACCTAAATAAAATGGTAATCGATCAAAGTTACATATTCTGCTAACGTGCATTTCAAAAGTTAAGGATATTCAGGGTGGCCGTTTGAAAACGAAACAGACGGGATTGTGGCCAGCAGAATTTTTTTTTCAAAAAATGCAAAAACATGTCAAAATGCGAAATAAATACGATATTTCAAGATATTTAAGAATAAAAATGTGAAAAAAGCTTGGACAGGTTGTGTTTAATTTCAAGGGGGCTACATTTACTGCTTTTCATAAACATTGACAGTTCAACCCTTAAGGTAAAGAGTAAACCACCCTTGGAAGTTTGAATGAAAAGATGGGTCTGATGAAAAGATCAGTTTAATCAAACTAGATGTGCTGCAATTTGAACAACTTTTAAAAAAATTTAAAAATGGAATGACAGCTTGCGGTTTCTGAATTTCTCTTGTTATATTTGTATATGAGTTACCTGGGAATACGTTTGGGTTATTATGCATATTTGGATTTCTGTTATGTATATTGTTTACTGGATTGGATAGTTGGGTGGATTTTTTTCTCTTAAGGTTGGGTAAGTTCTCTTCTGGAGATCCTTGTATACAATGCAAATCTTATAATTGACAGGGTGGTTACCCTCGTATAATACACATTTTACACCGTGGTCTCGTTCTTTTCTTGTACAATTTTTAATGGTGTGATTTCCCGTACATTTGACACATCTTGCTGGTCTATAACAGAATTTATTAGCGTGGCCCATACTGTCGACATTTAGTGCACTGGGGGATTTCTCTTTTCGGGTGGGGCGGTTCCAATTATATAATGTAATTCATTAAGCATATTATGATATTATATATTTCTTTATGATTTGGGTTTGCTTTTAATTTGACGTGGAAAAGTGTTAGTGGGGCTTTTGTGACCCTTTGGGTCACAATCCCGTCGGTTTCGTTTTCAAACGGCCACTCTGTATACAATTAACTCATTGTTATCTCATTCTAATACTGGGTTTTTGTACTCGATTTTCTCCCGGATAATTTCATACTTTTTTATATAAACCAATATGTATTCAAATTCATTAATGGTTTGATAAATTGTAAATTAGAAGATATTTAGAAGCATTGTAACAGTAGCGTTAAGACGATAGCTTGGATTGCTTGGACAACTACAAGATACAGTCACATTGTAATTATGGGTTCTTAAGAAAATTATTTGCGAAAACCAAAATTTCAAGAATTACTAGAAGTAGATCGAAGAAGTTAAGGTCGGTAGATCTGAGACAGATATTGATATCATAATCCCCAATTGATAGAAATGTAGAGTACATCACAAGACATACTTACAATCAACTACTTACAATTAGACGATTCTAGGTGATTCTAATCAACATAATAAATAAGTGTGATAGATAAAGCAAATACTAGCAGTAATTAGTTTATTTACATTTATTTTAACAATCTCTACATCTTTTTAGAAATTTTTTTTAAATTATTAGACCAATTGCTTACTTAAACTAGTTGAAATATCTACTTGTATTGCACAAATCACTGCTTAAAATAGGTAATCGTGTCCAGTGATACTAGAAAAATTGACTACATTGATATAGGATATATATGATTCACTCCAATTTGCTTTTGTCTAATTCAGCTACTTACAATTAGACGATTTAGTTACTTGAAGTTGAAGGTTGAAAATCAATGACACTTATTAGATGAATTTCTACAATTTTAGATAATTTTACCAATTACATTTTTCTGTGTACTATAAATAATTTTGTGCTATTCTCCAACGAGATGTTTGCGGAGTATTTGATTCTTGTGTACTAATGCCAAGTGTCAGAAATATCACTATTAGACTCACAAAAATTGTTCTTCAGTGCCTACCAAAACTAAAAAATTAATTTATTGGCCATGATGAATTGAAAAAAATAAAAACACGTATACGTACGGCGGGTGACAAAAATTTAGGTCGGTTAGCGCGACGCTCACTTTATCGATGTTGTCAACTAAGAAAGACTATAACTATGCGGGAGAATGACAAATAGCGATATAAGTTATTTTTGACAATATTTGTAGACATGTTATTTGAAGGTATTAGTAGTATCAGATTAATTCGACATCATTTCTACGATTTACGTTCGTAATGTTAGTTATGTAAGCGGTGTGCTCAAATGTGTACCAACAACGAGTTAATAAGAGTAAATTTACACTGTACAAAGGTATGTAGGTTTGATTTTATCTTCAAGCACGGAACAAGCCCTATTACACCGAGTGGGCCGAACCTGGGCCTACATATTTTTATAGGGGGAGGGGGAGTCCAGGCTAATAACAAATGCAAAGATGTGATTATCTTAAAAATGCATAGGTATCTAAAGCATTTTAGAGTTAAATAAATAGAAAAAGAAAAAATAGAAAAAAGACAGAAAAATTATGATCAAATTATCGTAAGCAATACCACAAGAGCTTTGATTTATCCGGATAATTTTTAATTTCAACGAATACGTGATTAGCAATTTAGCGAGAGAAAACTTGGTTGACAAAATCACGAGAGCCGGGCGAGCGTCAGCGAGATTGCTCGAATGATTTTGTCTAACCAACAGTTTTCTCGAGTTAAATTTTAAAAGCACGTATGAGTGTTCAGAAATTAAAAATTATCAGGATAGAAATCAAAGCTAGTGTGGTATTTGATAAGATAATTCCGCGAATGGTGCAAAAAACGCATAAAACTATTTAAACTTAAAACTTCACTTTGGTTGTCATGTCAAAAAAGGTAAACAAAAAAATATCCGCTAAATTTATCCACTTGCATTTCTGTTCCTTCCTTAGTACAATTTTTATCCGCTAGCAAACTTGGACGTTTGACGTTTCTTATGCATTTCTTTATACATAAGTAGAATTATCAGAACCAAATTCTTTATTTGTTACGGTGGGCACAAGAGTGGGCCAGCATAATTTTGTATGGACCATGGCTAAACCTGGCCCCACCGTAGTTCCGTGCCTGTTTATATTTAAAAATTACCTGGTTTATAATAAGATTAAATTTACCATAAAAAAGGTGTAATTTTAAGTGTCAGAAGATGTTAAATTACCGCCCAAATATGATTATTATAAGTACACCTTATAGGGTAAAGTTCTTCTAAAAATTGGTGACAGGCAAATGGTAACCGTTGGAAGGAGTAAATTTACTCAATGGTGTAATTCTGTAAAATACAACATAATATGTATGTCTGATGCTTAAGTGCGTCGGCTACTAAGCTGAGAATCCTGGTTCGAGCCTGAGTAGAGCAAAAACTTTATTCTGGTCGTCCTCCCTCGGCGGGCAATGGCAAACCACCGAGGTAATCTGCCTTGAAAACTCTTCATAAAATGAAGTGGTTAGCCAAAACCCATTCTGGGTTGTAGCGCTACTGTATGTATGTATGTTGTTTTGAAAATTACCTGGTTTATAAGAGAAAAGTTACCATAAGAATTGTGTAATTTCATGTTGTTTCCGTAAACAAATGAAAAGACTTATCCCGAAAAAAGGTGTATTGAGTAGGTACACCTTAGCGTAAATTTCCTCTATATTAGTTGGTGACAGGAAAGTGACCACCGTTGGAATCGGGAAATTTATCTGCGAGATTTTCTTACGGGTCATGGAGTAAAGTGGATGGTTGTCTACCACGATAAAAGACTCTCCGGATTTAGAAACAGATGGTTTGTGCGTGTTCCATGATATTGGTTTTATACTGAAGAAGTTAAATTGTGCAGAAAAACAGGTTGTTTTGGAATAATTGGAATTTAAAAACAATAAAATAATAATTGTCGTAATTATATTGTTGAACATAATTATTTTAAGCTTAGATTGCACACAACAGCAAAGCTCTCACAAGAAAGGTTACCTTCTGAGATGCGTAAACAATATATTTATGTATTGTGTACCTCTGTGCAATATACGTTTACTATAAGTAAACTGCACAGTATAAGTAATGAGGGCATTAAATAATAATATATTATTTCGCTGTGATTATTTAAAACTGATATTTTTAGATTTATTTTGGAAAATTTGATCAATTCACAAATAATTGAGAATTATGTACACAAAATTTGTATTGCAAATATAATTTTTTTTATATTCAAGTTTATTTAAGTTCAAGTTTTATATTCAAGTAAAAGTTTTACAACTTTTATTTTGAACATTTAATTATTATTAAACTTATTAAAATAAAAATTAGTTATTTGAATTTTAGCTACATTAGTACTAGATACATTAGATTTATAGCGTTTAGTAACTACACAAATATATAGTACATAGGTAATACAAGTTTAATCCGGCCCTGCGTTTGAGCAAGCAGCTTGTACGTTGGAGTAAGTTCATAACCTAAAGATTTACGATTGCTTTACGAGCGACAGAACCATCAACCTGGGACGTGAAATGAGGTCTTGTAGCCTTATTTACGACCCGTTCCTTTTAGTTTTAGCACTGTGACGTGTAAATAGCCGTGGTAACTGTTTACTCTTTCACAGATATGAAGTCGACGTTGCCAATCAACATGAGTATCGGTGTGCACAGTATACTACATTATGTCAATAGTATGAAGTGCAGCTTTCGGTTGCACTTAAGTCCATGCATGGTACCGCCATCTTAGTTAACAACGTCATCGTGCCCGTCCTGCCCACTGACCCAAGTCTCCGCCTATCTATATATAGAGACCCATCTTTATTATTTTAAGACAAAGATAGAATTTAAAAGTGGCGAAGAATAAAGTTAAGGTTGAGACTATGCAGGCGCGAGCGGTATTCTTCAAAGTACGCTAGAAACGATGATGGTTAAAAAGCGTCTTTGGTAATAAATCGACAGAATCAGCACTGCTATTCATAAAAGTTGCCGCTATCGCATTAATTACAATCCTGCTGTTCGCTAGACTACGTTCAAACAGTTTGCATATGGGCATCATAAATAACTGTCAGATATATCTCGGCAGCTTCTCTCTGGCATTCTACAACATTCCCAGCAAATTCAAATACTCTGTTAATTCATCGCTTTCAAATAAGACAAGTTAATAGCACTTACCTCCTTGTTTAATTATTTCGTCGACATTAGTGATAATACTAAATGTGTTTTATAATATTATATACTACGCTATCCAATCGCAAGAGTCATCATATTCATTTTATTGATTTTCCTTTTCCAACAGGTCTTTTGTCATTGTGGTTGAACAAGAGGGTCGATGGGTCAAACGGGTCAAACCCTAGTCTCTAAATCACAGCTTTTCCGGTTGCCGTCAGACAACAGAGCTTGTTAAGTTATCCACCGGTGCTCGGTGGAAATTGAACTTATACTTGTCGACTATCATTCAAGTGGAATATGATTGATTGCGACTATTTATCATCGTTATTTCCTTCCCTTTGACACTGATCGAACTTTTACTCAGTATATAATTACTTAACTTTCTTCTCTTTTGCTTTTTCGAGCTACTTATATGATCGACGGTATTTGGATTGTATACGCACGCTCTTGATTTCTGATTACTTTATGAGGTTTACATAGCGAGGAAGTGCTTATAGGTTATTGCTAATCTATCACTGTCGGGTAGGGAGTTCACGCTATAAACTATGTATCAAGTTAAGCTTGCACAAAATTGCACATATCGTACTTTTGCGATCAATCAAATGACAACAACTATACAACCACTAATTTATCAATTCGCATAACGTAATGTGAATCTCGGTCGTATTTAATGGTTAGTAAAACCGCGCCGACAGTCTAACAAATTTTTACGTAAAATCAAATTAGTTACTCTGACACCACAATAATTAAAGTTGTTACTGTAGTGTCGCGTAAAATTAAAATATATTTGTCGGTCTTTTTCACTTTACGCTCATCATTTAAAATTGCAGCTACATGCAATGTTTGCAGGACCGTAATAACATAATTTTTAATTTACTCTATGTAGAAACTAAAATCGATAAGCTAACGACTACACTTTCTCAGGTAAATCTGCGTTCGCTTTTTCGGAAAATTTTATGTCCGAATTAGTTTTTTTATATAGGCATTTCTAATTGTAAGTCTAATGATAATTGGTTTTTTACCTAACGCAATAAATTGAATAGGTAATTATACTAGATTTTAAAGAACTCAATTTAATTTAAAATTAAAAAATCTAATTTTTTATCTAATCTCAAATTATAAGATTTTCAAAAGTGGTAACAACTGCCAACCGATAAGAATTAATTATCTCATTTGAAAATTTGAAGTTACAGTTATTATTAAATGCAGTGGAGTTGTTTATAAATAAATCGATAAATACTTTTAACTCTTAATAACTAACCTCAAGTAATTGTCACACTATAACTACTGTGCGGTCACAGTGACCGCGCTTTATTTCTTTCGTTAACTCACGTACAACTTAACTTTTTGCTATTTTTTTGCAACAAATGTTTTATTTGGTATTCTAGTAAGCCAGAAAAAATTTAAAAGTAATTAATTTTAAAATTTTATTAGCTTTTAATAACACAAAATGAAATTATTAGCATATTTGCACACATTTATACGGGCATAACTAAAATTTAATTTTTTTTCTGAATCTAAAACATATTTAAGGGGCCTTACCAGTTTGACACTTTCAAAAAATCAATTTATTTTTAGGTGCCTTTTTTGACAGTTTATATTTTCAAGAATATCCTGTAAAAATTTCAAGGCCGTATCTTTAATACTCCCCGAATTGTATCCTTCTAAAGAGCAACTGTTTGGGTATAAAATGCCCAATCTGCCTATAGGCGGAGCACCGATACTTTTACAACACTAAACGTTATTTTAGTAATATTAAAAATAAAAAATAATTACTAGAGCGATGCAAGGAAGGGAAAACGCAGAATATTAATAAAAATTACAATGGTTTGCTCTGGCATCTTCATAAAGGATTAAAAACGATCGAGCTCGCTAATTTCCTTGCAGTTTCAATATTTAACTATGGTTTTTCTGCTATTCTAAAAATTCTGTTAGTAATGGACGTCATCATCAGTCCTATTTCAAAAGAATATGCCATGGAGAGCGATAACAGCCAAATCAACCAGGCGGAGTACGTCATGAAGCATCCTCAAAAGAGGGACGAACAGCTCGGAGAAAAGCTTCGGCCCCTCAGCAGACATTATTTGATGAAGAGAAAAGTCCATTGTATGGGCAAGGTATAGCTGATCAGCAGTTTTTATGGTTAATATCATTTTATCTTGCAAAAATCGATAGTTAAATCTTTAAACGCGTATTTCTCGAAATGACATTTTTCAAATCTGCTGCGATTGTAACTCAAAGAGCAATTATCAGATTGACTTGAAAGTTGAACTGAGTACTCTTGAATATATTTACTCTACAATGACGTAGGATAATTTTGATTGGATGAAAATTGACGACTTTGCATTGAAAAAAACACCATTTTATAGGAAAAAAACAGACTTTTTTTTTCATAACTACGCCATTTTGTCAATTTTGATATTTTTCGAAAATCCAACGTCATTGTACATTGTACAATCCAGTTTAACGACATTTTTTTGTTTTTCTGTTTCAGGTACTCAATCGGCCGGAATCATGGCAGCAGTTGAGAAACTTTTTTTTTGGCGTTTCCAAAGGCAGCGAATAAGTCGCTTGGATATCAATATTTTCTTATAAAAAAATTATGTAATATAGGTCAAATATAGCCAAATATATCCTAAATTTTCTGAAACATTTAAATGAGTACTTTTCTTTCAAAAAATTCCCGAAAATCACTAAAATTTTCAGCGTTCATACTGGTATGGGCTCTTAAGCAAACTAAATGGTAATATTTTGAAGTACATCATACTTGAATAATTATAATTAAAATAAAAATTTTTTTAAAAAACAACTACAGTGAAACTTCCCTAACTCGAACTGCTCTAACTCGAATTATTCTATAAATCGAATTTTTTTGCAAAAGTATAGGTTTGTCAGATATTTACGTGTAATTTTATCTCCATAACTCGAATTTCTATAAATCGAATATTTCCTTGTCTCGAAATTTAATTTCGTCAGCAACTCGAATTTATACATGTAATTTTATCTCCATAACTTGAATTTCTATGAATTTCTCGAAAATGCTGTGTTTATATTTTAAGAAGCACCTACGAGGTTTTATCCTTAATGCTCCCTATACTTCCTCGTTGCTGGCAAAGCAAAATTCATAAATATATGATTACAAATTACAGACGTTTAATTAAAACAATTAAAAACTTTAGTTTCTTCTAAGATTCGAAGTGAACAAGTTGAAGATGAGTGAAAAAGTTAAAGATCATAACATCAAAAGTGGTGTTATGCAATGCAAAAAAAATTACAGATTTTATCCAAACAGATATGTTGTAATAATAAATGTATTATTCTAGTATTGACTTTGTGATTTTCTATCCATACTAATAATAATAAAAAATAAAAATTTTAATACATTTTCTCCAACTCGAAGTTTCTCTAATTCGAACTTTTTTGATGGTTCCTTGAGATTCGAGTTACGGATTTTTACTGTATATCGCAAAAATCACAACACCTGAAAATTACCGTTTTTGTATGCACACTGATAAAACAGAAGTTTTAAACCAAAACCTTTTATGCATTGTATATAGGCAATGCATAAAAAGTTTTGGTTCAAAACTTTTTTTTTATCAGTGCAATTCCTACACAATTTTCACACTGCACTGCAAACATATTGGTTTATGAATTGAAATTATATAATAATTAAAAATTCATTATTAGGTGTGCTAAGGCTTTTACACAGTTGTACGAACAATAATAATGATAGTTAATATTTTATAATCTTTAAATGAGACGTTTACTAGAAACATAATAATTACAGTAACACCATCGTGCGGTCACAGTGACCGCTAGCTGTTTTGTTTTCTTTCTATAAATAAAACAAGGCAACTTACGACCATCCCCGTTTGTCAACATACAAGGAGAATCTTATTGACTAATTTTGAACAAGGCGTAAAATAGACAAAAATTAAAATTTGCAGCGGTCTCAGTGACCGCACGATAGCGATTAAGGGTTAATAAAACTATTTTTTGGTATAAAATATTAATAATAAATATAAACGTAAAATAAAATACATTAGATATTTTTTTTAAAACGAAAAGAAATAAATAGTTATCAAATTTAATTAATATTGAGTGCCTTTACTTTAGCGCCTAGGTACTAAAATTACTTTCGTGCCGTCCGGTATTTTATCATTCTTAGAAAAATTTACGTTTACAAAAAGTAACACTTTAATTTTGAAAATTGATTAACATAAAGTGAACTAATTTGATATTTAAAAAAAAGTATTGGTATAGTAGTAATAATAAATAATATAAGTAATATAAGTAATATAAGTACAAAAATTCAACCACATTGATATCAAAAAAATTCCGGCAATTTTGGATAACGAATCCCAAGGACCCGAGAGAAGAGTCCTTACCTTGTAATCTCTACGTGCTCTACAAAGCTTGACTTAGTGTCGAAGAAGATGCCCAAATCCGTACACCCACCACACCGATACTTGCCGTCGATGCTGTATTGATAAGAGACCGGACTTTTGACCCTGGTATAAGATACGACAAAGGATTTAGTTATAATCAACTACTCCAGCTTGTTATTAAAACTACATCGCCTGATTTCTGAAAACGCCAACAATCACAGATGTAACAAAAATATAGAGTTCAACATTGTCAGCATACTCATTCTACTCATCAACAATGAACCTTTTATGATAGGGATCATATCGTGGATAAAGATCAGAAACAACAAAGGACTCAGATTTGATCCTTGAGTTTCAGGCGATGTAGGGACAAATAAATTGAATTTATGACCCATGTATTCAACATAATGTTTTCGATAAAATAATTTGGATTAATTATTTAATTAATTATTTAATTATATTATTTGTTTTTAGTGATATAATATAGAGCAATTTTCTTCCTCTGTTTATGTTTTGCTCAAATTCTTGGTTGAAAAAATACAGATTATCTTAATTTCTATTAAAAGATCTATTAAATCTATTAAAAGAAAAAAATTAAAAAAAGATATCCACGAAAAACGTAGGCATATGGCGTAGAAACATAATAGAAAGCAGACAATTGGCACAGGTGGGCTTTCAAAAATTGAGAATTCTTCTGTCATAGCGTAACGTAGCGTTTTAAATAGCTGCGATGCCCTTTTTTCGGTACGGAAAAGCAGACTAGCCGAATTACTTCTGAACTACCTAACTGATGATGCATTTACGTGAATCGTTTTGCAACAATCGGAGAACTTCGAAAAAAGGCAACGTGATTGGTTGGATATATCATGCCATATGTGCTACATCAGTGTTTCCCAAATAGTAGTCTGCGGACCCCCAAGCGTTCGCAGCATGTTTTTAAGGGGTCCGTGATCCAAGATATATGAAAAGAAAAACAACGGGCAAATAGACAAAAATACGTTAACAATAAAGTTTTTCTTGAAAATGATATGTAATATTACGTAATGATAATGTATTCATTGTAGTATTTTATTTTTATTTTTCATTATTCATAAGTATTTTAATAATTATTAATTTCCATAATTACATATTTAAAAAACGCAATAGTTTCTTTATTTTTTATTTTTGTGACGAAACTGTTTCCGTTTTTTTTTTTTTGGGAAGGTCCGCAACATCGAGACAATTGGGAATCACTGTGCTACATCGATGATTCGCGGGGAAGTACAGGAATATGCACCTGCATTTTTGCCAATGTTAATAGAAAATAAAATAAATCAAGTGAATTCTTAAGTATATGGGGCGAATAAAATAATACAGAAGTTTAAATCTAAAAATTATGGAATTTACAAAAAATTTAAGTGTAAATTGAAATTCTCGTTGCACTTCAAAATTTGCATTTAAATGTAGGTATTAGTTTTAATAAAATTTAAAAGCTGCTTCGGAATTGCTTTTACATGTCTCAAGACAATAGGAATGCTAAAATAATAATAGGTATTATAATGTTAGCTATTCTTTGTATTTATGTACCCAACTCTGACCTCGAGAAATTAAGAAAACATTATTTCCTAAATGTCGATTTGTCGGTAAGTGCAGCCGAGTTTTTGCCAATATAATCACATAAAAATGTCCATTATACAAACTACAGAATAGTATAAGTATTTTTTAAAGGCAAGTTCAGAGACTTCGACTTCTACTGAATTATTAGTAATAAGTAACTCCAAATTAACTATATAAGTAAAATTATGGAGGTTATTGAAATATAATTTTAGGATCACTAGTAATGTAGCATATAGAATAGCCGGGAGATAGTGTAGGTCAATTTATGATTCATTCCACCCCAAGCGTTTCACATCGTCAAACAAAAACATCATTGCCTAATGGAATCCGGCACATTAATCACACCGGAGAAACTAGCATGGTTATAAAACGGAAATTATGTTGCCCACGGGGACAAGTATACATAAGGGCGAAAAAAGGGTCAGTATTTACCACGATACGTTTCTACTTTCGTTATGTTATTCTCTACGGGAACATGAATTTCCCTCGTAGGACAGTCGCCTAGAACAAATTGATGATCTACAAATTTCAAATGCTTTCGTTAAAATTAGTAAACTGTGTAGTTGGCATATATTGTTATGAATCACGTACCGACGTACCTCAATAGTTCAACCATAAATGTTTTTTTGTAACTGATGAATTAGTTGAGTTACAACTTTTTCAAAATGATATGTATTTTTGATTAGTTGTTTGTATGTATATATATATTTTGCTTTTAACATACATTAGACATTAAATGTTTCCATACCAGCGACCATTAGTCTTATATTAGTATTTAGTATTATTACAACCATTATTATACGTCACACACTTTAAACTTTAGATATAATAATATGTATTAGATATTATACTATACTAACTTACATTACAATATCACTAAAAACATTGAAAAATAATTTGTGTACATTGCTGGATAAACCTTTCATGTTTATCGATTTATATAAGAGGGTAAGCTGTAAGTCATCGAATGTTGATTTTTTTTATAACAATTTTTAATTTAAGAAAAAAATTATTCGTAAGAGTAACTAACCCCTCACACCGAAAGCAACAAGAAACTATGCAGTACACAAAATCGAACATGCAATACAGTTGTTCTGACGTCCATATGACATAGATTCTGCCTAAACTTTGCTAATTAATTAATTGGTTGAACCAGCCAAATACGTCATCTTCAGCCAAATAATGTCAAAGACCTCTTAACTGATGTATTAAGTGTTAAAATTATATTACAGTACAATTTTATGAAATCTCATGGATTACTTGCTTTCCGCGACCAAATTAGACATCAACCTTAGATGTGTTGTAAGGTAAAATATACAAATCCGGTAAAAATAAAGAAGTTTATCAAAGAACAGATAATGAAGTAAACGTTATATCACATAATGCTTGAATATGTTTTTGGTTAAGGATTCTGATCTTGTAGTAGTAGTTCCACGTTAGTAGTACACCTACTTTTTATTGTAGGTTTTACTTTTTTGACTTTCAAATTTGGTGTCAAACGATATGTTGCTTTGTTCAATTTTTGAATCTATTATAAAGATTTGATTTGTAGTGAAGAGAACCACTTCAAACCAAATAGGTCTAGGACAAATGAACGCGGCGGAAAGGACGCGAGCGATAGGACGCAAACCCAAAAAAAAAAGTAGACCCAAAAAGACGCAAATTTATATGTGCATAAATCTCGGCGAGAAATATGATCGCCATCTAGCGGAAAGTAAAAAGGAAGTATTCTGATTGGTTGAATGGTCGGAAAGGTGACTACCGCTTGGATACTAAAGCAGCATTCTTAAACTTAAAAATGGAATCGAATTTCCCGAAGCTTTAGTAGATTGTAGGAATAATTTTGCAAATCATAACAGTTACAAATTCATCGGAAAAAATTCAAGGGATCACTTTTACAACACCAACGGATGTAGGATCCAATTAAAGTAAACAATATTGAACCAGTGGAAGTTGACCACACCCAAAATTATGAAGAACTACTAAAGGAAAATTTAAAGAAAATTAAGATAAATCATATATGAACTCAGAAGGAAAACGTTTAATCAAACAACTTTGTTGTGAATATAAAGATATATATCATCATAAATATATTCCTTTAAGTTTCAGTAACCAAATTAAACATCGAATTCATTTAACTGACGAAGTACCTATTTATTCAAAAGCTTATCGACAACCACCTTTCCAAGCACAGGAGATAGATAGACAAGTCGAAGAAATTTTGAAGCAAGACATAATTCAAGAATCAAATTTCTCATGGAGTTCACCAGTCTATTTAGTAACCAAGAAAAAAATGCAAATGGAAAAATACAGTGGAAAATGGTTATTGATTACCGTAAGATTAATAATAAACCAATCGGTGATAAGTACCCTATACCAAATATTAACCACAATTTAGATAAACTGGGACGCAGTCAATATTTTACGACACTCGATTTGGCATCAGGTTACCATCAGATTGAAATGAAACCACGAGACACAGCTAAAACAGCTTTCAGTACACAACGTGGATATTATGAATTCAAAATTATGAGTTTTGGGTTAAAAAATGCAGCCCCGCATTTCAACGTGTCATGAACAACATAATGAGAGGCATTTAAAATGAAATGTGCTTTATTCAGAATTCCAAAATACATTTTATCCTAGAAGTCCCAAATGTCGAACCTATCAATTACAACTATTACCATTTATACTCATGCTCAATTCAAAAAAATTCCGTATATTTAACAATTTATTATATCACAAGTAAAATTCCTCCTAATAAATGAGCAAAGTTATGTCTTGAATAAACAAGAATGCATCGAAATCAATTTGAACCGCTATACAGTGTCCCCGGATACACTTTACGTAATTTCAGTGGCGATGAAAGGCAGTATTCTAAGAAAAACATTTAACAAACATTTTTTTTCTAAATTCAAACTCTCGAGAGTTAAGCCTCCTTAAAGCATTTTTTTAAATTTCCACCTTCACATGGCCATAGCTCGGAAAATTTTGATTTTTCAGTAAAAATGGTTAAGTGCTTTTTTGAAGAGCCTAAAATAATCTACAAACTAGATTTTAACTTGTATTGCCTAAATTTAACGGCTTTCGAGTTATGAAAAAAACTATTACTAATGTCCGATTTCTTCACTTAGAGATATCCACCCGACTAGTATAATCATACCGATAACCAATCAAAACGATTGTCTGTTTGGTCACTTGATTAATTTGATTGGTTATCGGTATGTTTATACGGTATCACGTCAAAACGCCGTCCCCAAAGACGCCGTTTCAAGAACGCCGTGGGAAAGACGCCGTCCCCAAAAACGCCGTTGCAATAACGCCGTGGAAAATACGCCGTCACAAAATGGCCGTTGCCCAATAATGCCGTATGGCAATAACGCCGTCACAAGATGGCCGTGCCCAATTAAGCCGTCTTAATAACGCCGTGAGGTAAAGGGACGCCTTTATATACCTGGCTCTAGATTAAGATTTTAGATTTCTAGATTAAGTATTATATTATGAATAGGGTCTGGATTTATAGGCACTGAAAAAGACTGGTTTATTATAAATAAATCATCAATAGAAAACGTTAATTAAGGGTTACTTTTCTACTGGTTAGCAGGGCCGTATCTGAGGGGTGGTTTACCCCCCCCCCCCCCAAATAAAGCGGGAGATAAAATCCTAGAATATTATAATAGACTTTTAAACAATTTTTTTGTAAAAAAAAAACAATTTTTAAAGAATAAAAATAGAAAATTGCAGTTTATATTAAAAATAAGTTGAATAAACTGAATTGAAAATAATTTATTTTAAAGCGTTGATTAAGGAATACCAACCAAAAATGGTATTATTGTATATAAGGGGTATTATAAGGCAATATGGTATTAAAAATAAAGAACATTGGGGAGAACAAGTTAGGAATAAATAGATATTAATAGATAAATAGATATTGGTAAGTTGAGGTTAGTTTTATTTTATTATCCTAATTGTTTTTATTATTTTAATATTAGTTTAAACGAAGGATTAAATATTGTGTGTAATATTCAGTGTCGAGATGCCACTACAATATGTGTTAAGTCAAAAGGGAGCCCAGCAACTCGTGCATAATGGATACATCTTTACCGTAGACCAAAGGAAGGAAAGCAAGATCATTTGGAAGTGTGTTCAATATAATAGGACAAAATGCCCTGGAAGAGCTCATACTGAAGGAGATGAGGTAACAAAATTTACTGACAATCATAATCATATTGGGGGAGGCCCTGAATGTAAGGCAAAAGAAGCAATGGCGGAGATTCGATCGAAAGCAAAAGGAAGTACTGAAACTCCTCAACAAATTGTTGCTGAAGTTACCCAACAATTACCAGCATCAGTCTGCGCAGACCTGCCTTCCGTCAATCAACTCAAGCGCACTGTGCAGAGGACTAGGGTTGCAGTCCGCGCCCCTCTCCCTTCTCCTCGTACTTTAACTGAACTTGTGATACCTGATGAGTTCAAGGTCACAGAAAATGGAGAGCCATTTCTGCTTTTTGACAGCGGAGCCAATGAATCGCGGGTTTTAGTTTTTGGAACTAGGAGGAACTTGGATTTAATGCAACACTGTGATCACTGGTATGCCGATGGGACCTTCAAGTCAACCCCTCCTCTGTTTATGCAACTCTTTACTATACACGCAGTTCGTTACAACAACGTGTTGCCTACACTGTATTGCCTTCTTCCCACCAAAGAAAAGCAGTCATATTCTCGGGTGCTTTTAGCGGTAAAAGACCTGATGAAGAAATCGGACATAAGTAAAAAAATCTTGAAAATTTTGAACTTTTCTTTCTTGTTATTTTTTCAGATCTCTGTATCTTCTAAACGAAACATTTTAGAAAAAATCTGATGCCCCATTCCGAATAGAAAATTTAACGGACTACAACTTTTATCTAGTAAAAATTTTTGAAAAACCAATCCAGTTTACGAAAAATCAGAAAATAATAAAAAAAGTAGCTACAAAACAAAAAATTAAATTCACAAAAATTTTATTTTTATTGAAAAATTATTTTATTAATGAAGGTTGAACCATTACATTATTTAAGTAAATATTTCTCATAACTGGATTTGATAACAAGCACACCAACATTTTCATTTGAGGAATAAAGAATTAACCGCATTTATAGGTGTAAAGCGAACCACGACTCTCGCTCACGAACGGAGAATAGCTAGTCAATGTCAGCGAAGTGCGAACTACACTTTTATTTGTAAAACTGAATATTTCAATACGATATACAAAGTGTTTGAAGAGTAGGTATCCTTCAGACAGCTATACAAGAGCGAGTTGAGGATTGTTATTATATAGCCGAAGCAGAAAGCAAATATAGAATTGTTTTAATTAAAATTTTAGATAATTATCAGTTACAAAGTAAGTTCATGTTATAAAAAAAGATGAATAATAATTAGACGTTTAAAAAGATATCTTGGTAATTAGTAATGGATAAACTAATTAAATATAGCTACAACACCTTACTTAAAATATTGTCGGCAATTAATGCAGCGCTGTATTAATTTATTCTAACAAATAATGATTGGTGTAATTAAATAGTTGGCAGACTCAGTGATAACCTAATTATAAACGTGCATGCTGTAAATAGAGCATTCCATTAAATTTGTTATCAAGGACTTAATCAGTAATGCGGGTTGTCATGTACAACATTAGTGTCATTGCTGATTTGCTAGGCTGTCAACGACCGCAGATGAGCTCCATCTCATCAGCACAGCTAGGGGAAGATGATTCAATTATTTATACCTTACCTGAATAACTGATACAAAGCGTAATTTATAAGATCTAATTATGAGTTTAATATTATACTTGTCAATTATGGGCCTACTTGAAGTTCGTCCGAGTCCATAAATAAAATGAGCGAAGAATTTATGTAGTTTCGGTAAAAGTACAATAGAGGGAGCGTAAATTTCAAAAGAATGATATACAGTAGTTGGCAAAATTTGTGTGATATAATGTTAGTATGAACTACGAGGATGTAGTTTCTCGAAGAATAAAAATTGAAATTGCTTTCAACTCCTTCGGTGAATTCAATAGTAAAACTTATGACTGTAAGAAAGTCGAGTCATTAATCATATATTTGGTCGGCGAAAGTTGAAAGAAGACATTATAGAAATGAATGGGGTCAATTCAAGCTGAAACAACATCCCAATGTGAACAATGTTCACTATCACAGCACACATCTCGAATTGGCTCGCAGTTAACAGAGGGTGTGGAGCCTTGATAAATGGTGCTATAAATTATAGTCGACTCCTCCCTGGAGTTGAGTGGGCAAATATCTATCACAGTTATAATTTAAAAGATCGTTTATCGAGATATTTATTGCAATCATAAAGCGTCTACTGGTAAAATATACAGTGACAGCATTTCATAACGATATCGAAGGAATAATAAATTGTGAACGGGTGGAACCGGTTAGTAAATAATGGAACCGACACGCATTCATTTATGTAACAGACATTTAATAACACCGCTTTTCCAAAATATCGATACGTCAAATTAATTACATCTCCTACCGATACACACAGGTATTTACATGCAAACGCATTTTAAGATTGTTTGTCATTTTAAATAGGTACCTACCTACTACTAGTTATAATATGAACAAAAGTTCCAAAATTTATAATTGGATTTCTGATAGGTAGGTATATAAGCTAATCTAGCTAATTTGCATTTCTCTACCATAAGTTGTGAAACGGGCGGTCTTAAACAGCTACTTTAACTGACATTTATATTTAACTACACGATTCTAATTATTATTTATTGTCATGTTTCAGTCGATGTAAATCAATTTTATTGCTTCATCAACAGAATTTACTTTCACAGCAAATTGGTTATTTATTTTTAATTGCACGATGTTTTCTCTAGCTTCATTACATCAATTATGCAAATTATATTTTTGTAATTAAAACTGAATAAATTTATTAGACCACTTTCCAAGTTCTAAAGCAGAATGGAAAAAATATGTTTAAAGAAAATTTAAATTAGTAGGTAGGAGATTGTATGGTGGTGATTGCATTTTTAAAGGTTTGCTTATGGTTAGTGTTGTAAATAAGCTGCTACGGATTCGATAAACCAATTATTATAGAACCAGATAAAGTAATATGTACGACTTGTAGCTTATATCGTGATGTAATCTTCAGAAGCGAATCCAATTTACAACACTTCGGTCTCGCTAGTTTTCCTTAATTGACTCTATAATGGGGACAGACGTGCTACTATCGCTCCTGCGAGCCGCCTGTAAGACAAGTAGCTGAAAGTGTTACAGTTATTTGTATTAATCGCTATTAGGTTATAAAAACTTTACCATTCAAACATTTACAAAATTATAATTTCCTTCAAAATGTAACGCTTAAACTACCATTTCTATATAAGGCTATCACTAAAAGGCTTTCTCTAAACTACCAGACTCCAGAATTAAACCGCTGCACCTATCTACCGTGCCGTTTCTTATAGTTAATCTCATTAGCGTTGTTATCGTAGTACTCTACAGCTCGCTACTCGCTTGCGAGGTAATTAATTAATACTTAATCTAGACACACACGTATATATTCGCGTATGTGAACACGCCTTTACTATAACTTGATCGAGAATAGACGCTCATTATATGTAACCATGTTGAATTATATTATTATCCAACAAGTTACATTCGATAGAAAGAAAATTGTTGAAGACATTGCTCACTACTATATAATCTCTAATGAAATCACACAGTCGCAATTGCTAACGTTTTCGGCTTGGGCACCCTACCTTATAATCTTGTAACATACATTTTTGAGATGGTCGAAACGGTGGTTACAGATCTGATCGAAGTGATCTGTTTCTCATGTTCTTAAAACCAATGATCTTATTTTCGAATTGCGATCGGGTATGCCAATTATTAAATAAAATATTATAACTCTTCTCTTGTAACCAGTAGGTATATAGGAAAAGATTGCAAAGAGTTAGTAGAGAGGTCTTAAAGATACGGAATTAAAACGAGTTCATTGATCGAAAATAAAATCACTGATCGGAAACAAATTTAAGTGCAACTTACTTGCTTAACCTCAAGGTGGTATACTGAACCGCAGTTAAGCATATATCATAAAAAATGATTATATCATAATGTACATAATATCTAAAACTAATTATTCAAAATTAACATTAATGGTTTTTTTAAAGTTTATAAATTAAATTCAACAACATAAAAAGCAAATAAAATTAGAATATTATAAACTTTTGACAGTATTTTCCAAATGCTTTTACAAAACTTACAAATCAGTACGGAATTTATTTATGTTTCCATGTACGTTCTTGCAGCGTGAGATTTTTAATTTAATATGGTTTCTACATTTCTTCAATTCTTCATAAGGTAAGAAATAATTTTCACTTTGAAATACATAAATAAAGTTTAAAATAATAATTTTATAATAAAGTGAAAAGGAAAAATCAGAAGTGAACATTAAATTAAAGAAGATAGAAAGGGGTCAGGGAGTGGAGAAGAAATGAAATAAAATAAAGAAGATAATAAAAACAATAGTTAAAGATACGGTAACCAAGAAAACAAAAGGAAATAATTAATTAGTTTCACCAAGAATGTCAACAACAACTAATGCCACTCAAGATTAAAACAAGAATTAACATATTAGTAGTAATACAGAGATAAACAAAGAAGCTTACACCCAAATAAGAAAATAAATAAAACGGACGTCAAAAATGAAAAGAAGACTGGAAACACAATATAACAACAAGGAAATCAAATATTTCTATAAGAAGAAAGAAAAAGGACTGTATACACAAGAAACACATCTATATATAATCAAATAAGAATGGGAAACTATTACCTGAACCCGAAGAGATGGTAACATGGTGAATGGTGGAAAGGGTATTTTAATAAAATGTTGGGAAAGGAAACCGACGACAGCAAAGAAAGTGATGACGAGATAAAAAGGCAAACTACAGAGATAATCAAAGGATGTACAATAGCCCCCACTATAGAAAAAGTCTCAGAAACAATAATGAGACTGACAAACAATAAAGCATCCGAACAAACAAATAAATTATATACTAAAAAATTCTTTCACCAATTCGGGACCAACCAAATTTCCAATCTTCGACCTGCAAACGAATTGTGCCCATCAGTGCAGCACATAAATCCACACAATTCCTCTTCCCCCATGGGGCCTCCAGAATTTTTCTCTACACGCTGGGAAATTGATCATCCAGCTTTTGTTTTACTGTAGAAGCCCTATAGATGTTACTCTAGCTGTAGATAGTGCGGAAAGAGAGGGTCATAAGTTCCTGAAATAAAATAACAATAAAACGAAAAAATAATCTCTGCAAGAACACCAAAAAAGAAACACCAAAAAGTTGCAGCTACTCGTTTCAATTATTATACTTCGAAGATACATAACTAAGAACAAGCAGCATGCGCTAATTGTTGAACCAAAATAAGCAAATAAATTTATTTATAAAATTAAATATTAAACATTGTTAATAATATTTAAGGTTGAAAAAATTTGCGAGCGAAGGTAAAGCTATCGATAGAAAACTTCAAAATGAGATTGGTTCCATACAAACTAATTTACCATTGCAAATTATTTAAAATAATATTCGGCAATTCGGAAGCAAATACGGGATTTCCAGTCAGCTCAAAACAACCGATCGAACGAGTAAAAGAGCATCGTCAAAATAAGGTGTCTCCCTACGAAGTTTCAATACAAAAAAGTAACAAAACTTACTCAAATTTAACGAGCACACGAAAAACACTCTCACACTTACGAAAGTTCAAATCAAAGTTCCGGAAATTGCGGTCTTGCGTTTTCAAAACGCAAACTCCCCCCCCCCCCAATCAGACTCTAGGCAAGGGCGTACTCAGCAATTAAACAAATTGCAAAAATTTGTTACAAATAATACTGTTCATAGACAAACCTACGACAGAGTAAACAAAAAAGCATTGTATGAGAGAGAGAGATCAATATATCGATAACACTCGGAAAATTAACAAAGATGCCGCACTAACGAAAAAATAAAAATTTGCATGTGTAAGGAAACAGAGACACCTTTACTTACTTTCAAGTCACGAACGGATGGAGACAGGTTGACCTACTGTACTGTCATCTGGTTGTTGAATAAAGTGCAAGAAATATTAATTCGAATAAGGAAAATTTCACGAACTGGAAGGATATGCAGTAACCAAAACCAGATTTTACCATAAGCCGACGATAGATATTATGTTGACAAAGACAAAATGAACTTGGTATAAGCGACTAGAGCAATAATTAGAGAAGCACAGAAGATGGGACTAAAAGTGAACCAATGGTCTGTTAATTGGCCACTAAGATCGTGTGATTTAACCCCATTGGAATATTTTATTTGGGGATATGTAAAGTCACTTGTCTACGCCGATAAACCAGAGACAATTATTGAACACCTAGAAATCAATATTGGACGAGTTACGGGGCGAAATACGACAGCAAATGCTGCAAAAAGTGTGGAAAATTGGAGTTTCAGATTATATTAACATAATTTTTAACATAAAAATGTGAAAAATTGGAACTTGATTGGTTAGGAAAATTGGGCAAAAAGTAGAAAATTGGGTAGAAAAAATGACATTTTGATTAGCGAGAGAGAAATAAAGAAAGGTCCCTGCGCGGGCGCCAAAAATTGTGTTTATTTTTAAAATAATTTTTGCTTTGAGTTGGATCATTCAATGCTAAAGGAACTAATAATTATTGCATTCTGTGCTATTTTTTTCTTATATTTTCAATGCTAATTTTAATATAAATTATTTCAGAAGATTCTATAGGCATACCTGGTTAAATTTCTTGACATACAATTTTTGTGAACAAACTTACATTTATAGAATCGCTTTTTAAAATGTAACTGCAGATACAGTTTCTTCAGCTCACAAACATACCATAGATAGTTATCACGCTAAACACACAGGGTCGGCTTATCCAATAGGCAAACTAGGCAACTGCCTAGGGGCGTCGAGTAACAAAGGGGCGCTAAAATTATTTTAGCTCATAATGAAACTGAAAAACCTACTTAAAGACTTAAGCAAATGGGTTACTAATTTTTTTGGATTATTGGAAACTGGAATTTTAACTGAATTTTGGTTCCATATTTTTGAATAAATGTGGCAAAGCCAACAAATTTCTTCATAAAATCGAAACAGATTTATTTAATAATCTAATCTTATAATCTTAATATAATAATAATATAATAATCTTAATAATCTACAATTGATTAATAGGATACTTTCGTTCTCTAGATTAGTACGACGTTTACGAAGAACCAATTAATAGACAGATTAAAAAAAAAATTGAAAAAAGGGTAACTGTCTATAGCAAAATTGAAAATAATTTTGGATTTTTAAATAATTTGAAAAACCTTGATGATGGGAATTTATGCAATCATCCAAAAAACCTTAGTCCCAAGGTGTATATACTATTTTTCACAATTACGCTGAAATTGATAAATTACATTGGTTTAATTAAATTTGAAATTTTAAAATTGCAATAACTCGAAAAACGTCGCTAGATATAAAAAAACTGAGCAAAAAATTTACCCCCGTTACTATAACTTTCTAGCAATTTGTCGTAAGAAGCCATATGCAAAATTTTATATCAATAGCGCGCAATAATGGCGCAGGAAAAAAAAATTACTTTACTCCCGTCAAAGTGAGAGCAAAATGACCACTTTACTCCCGGAATTGTGAAAAATATTTTTGGTTTAACAAAAATTTATTTAAATCAAAAAAAATTTAATTGAAGAAACTAAAATTCTTGGTTACAATAAAATATATAAAATGTTAATTGGTTTAAAGAGAATTTTATTTGAACAAAAATATTTTATTTAGATTAAACAAAATTTATTAGTCTCAAAAAAAAATTATTCAAACTAAATGATTTTTTGATTCAAAGAAATCGTTTTTACTCTGAAGACTTGAACTTGGAATTTTCTGAACAGTGCGCATTCAATTCAAATAGTACTTTATTGAAAATGATACGTATCTATTTTCGTCCATATTAATTAATAAAAAAGCCTATCAGTTTATCTATTGAAAATATTAAAGATATTAACAATTTGAAAGAAATTTTAACTTTTATTCGAGAGAAAAAATTGATTTCTATGTTTCCCAATTTTGAAATTATTTATTTAATTAATTAAATTTTATATTTGTATTATAATAATATAAAGAAAATTTTTAACCAATGCAAGTGGGAAAGGTCATTTTCAACTTTAAAGGGAACGAAAACATATTTACGAAATTCAATTTCTCAAGAAGAACTTGACGAATTTAGCTTTTTTATCTATAAATAGTGAGCTAACCAACACTGCTGATTTTGAAAATGTTATAACAGAACATTTGCATTTTGTCATAATAATAATAATTATCGAATACAATGTTCTTTTTAAGTATATTTTTTATTAGTTATGAATGAGTAGCAGATATCCCAAAAATCAAACTAAAATGAAATCGACTCAGGAGTAGGTATATGTAAAACTATTACACAATAGGTAAATAATTTTATAAAAAATTGGTGCCTCCGAGTGATCTGATATTAATGCTCATACCTATAGTCGATACTTCGCCCGATCTCGGACTTGAGTTAGACTTAGGTACGAAATTGATCAATAAAAATAAACCATTTCGTACTTAAGTCGTGCTCAAGTTTTGCTGGAGCCAAGCATCGATTATGGGTATGGGCATAAGGTAAACATAATTGTATTTGTATATGTTTCAAGTTTAATTTCAAAAATTTAGGAGCATTGAGTCCGAGCTCGAAATTTTCTAGAAACACTTTTGGAAGGGGGGGGCTTAAAAACGTTTGCCTATGGGCTCATACATTAATAATCCGACCCTGTAAACACATCGACTGCTATTTTTCTGATAATATTGCTAATATGAAGGTTTTAGTCTGAGAATGAATCAATCACTCGTGAAGAGTGGAAATCTCTTTGGAGTACTCTCTAAACCAAACCAAACCAGTACTGCAAACCTTGTGTTTGTCTTGCCATGTGCATATGTTTTTGACTATGAGCTGAAAGAACTGTTTTTGCAGTAGACTCATAGTATGCTTTGCATATGTAGTGTTGAATGAGTATCTATCTTGACTATATATCAAACACGCAAAAATTCACTTTTTTTTAACTTTTTGATATTTCTGTTATTCTCTAATTTTTTCACAAGTTTAGCAAATTATTCAAAATTCAAAACAGAGTTGTAAATCGAGGCAAATTATATTATTTGTTTTCGATCCTTTTATTCAACAGTTTCATTCAGAATTTGGTTTTCCTTAAAACAGAACATTGAAAGCAAATACCGTTGTCGCTCTGTCAATTGATTAGACGTATGTAAATATAAAATATATGTAGAACCAATTATTAAATCCCCAACACCAGAAGGCCGAGCTAAGAAATTCTGTCAAGTTCGAGATTCGAACCTAGAATTTCCGATCTGTCAGTCAACCAGCGATCACACCAATCTACTGCCGTGGTTATCTTTACAGTGAGTTGTAGAAAGTATTCGTCACCTCCTATATTACTAATGTAAATTGCACATTTTGAAACCGTTTTTTGACATATAAAAATCGCTTTTACAGCAAAACTTTTTGGATATTTTTTGTTAAAAATTTCATTATCTTCAATTTTGTATCTATACATTTTTCTATTTTATCGCCCCGTTTTTGACTGGCAGCGACTTAAACAAGACTCTGAAAAATACAAAAAATTTTGTCTCCTGTATCTCAAAATCGGTGCAACAAAATAGAAAAATATATAAGTAGTTTTTATTGAAAATTTTATTTACTACATTTTTGTTTATATACATTTTTCTATTTTGTCACACCGTTTCTGAAAAAGTTTTTCTGTAAAAGCGATTTTTATATGTCAAAAACCGGTTTCAAAATGTGCAATTTACATTGGTAATATAGGAGGTGACGAATACTGTCTACACTCACTGTATTTTTTAATAATAAATTATTCCATCATTTTTTCTAGAATTAAGAAGAATACCGACAAGGCAATAAAAAAAATTTCAATATCCATTAAACTTGATAGCAAAAAATTTACTTCCTTCTTTACATGATCCTGGTTGTTAAATATTTGACTTTCCAACATAAGCTGCAATGATGTCAAAATCAGGATGTTATTTAAGATGAAATTTATCAAAGAAGTTTTCCAACACGATCCACAATTAACCATACTACTTACGGAAAATCTAGACCACTTCTATTTTCACTGGCAAAGACACTGGATGCCAAACATCCATTGTAGAAATTAGCAAATCAAAATTAGTCCATCTTAATATATTTACTAACCTAAACAAATATAAATTGTTTAAATAGTTATAGTTGACCTTTCATTGTATAATTTAGAAATTGTTGAGTACGAGGTCAGTAAGAACAAAAATTAAGTTGTCCGACGTTTCGGGTTCTTTATTGGCCCATTTTCAAGGCTACAAAATAACAAAAAATATATGAGAAAACATGAAAAATTTAACATACAATCAAATACAATATCAAAAGTAAAGTAATATAAAACAATAATTGAAATACATAAAATTGAAATACAAAACACAATTATAAATACAGCCAAAAAAACGGAAAGATGTGTCATCCTACTTCAAATTTTTTCTATCTAGGTTCGTATTCCATCTATTGATTTTTGTGTTTTTCAATTATTCAATTTTTATTATTTCTCTCTAATGTTACTATTAAATTTTTGTATTTCAATTTTATGTATTTCAATTATTGTTTTATATTACTTTACTTTTGATATTGGATTTGATTGTATGTTAAATTTTTCATGTTTTCTTATATATTTTTTGTTATTTTGTAGCCTTGAAAATGGGTCAATAAAGAACCCTAAACGTCGGACAACTTAATTTTTGTTCTTACTGACCTCGTACTCAACAATTTCTAAATTATACTAAACAAATATGTCTACCAATCGAGGTGCACAATAATTAAAGTGCACATCAATCGAGATGTTCATCAGTCGAGTTCCGCTTTATTTACTTAGTACTGTATCCATTTAGTGCTTGTTCACAATGTACGTAAGACATAAGAAATACATAAAACGCAAGAATTACAAATAGAAATAAGACCTTAATCGAATATTGAAAAATACTGGAGTCATTTTGATATATGCAAAAGAACATTCTATGTCGTCTATTTGAAGATTTTAATATTATTCGACACTCCATTATGCTTTTATTTGAATTAATATTTTTAAATCTTATGTTAGTTTTACGTTTTACGTACATTGTGAACAAGCACTTACTGATATGGATAAATATTCACAACAGTTTTAATAGTTTAAATTTATTGTTTTAGTTGCAGATTTTCCAACCCAATGTGGATACCTTTATATTTTGGTTATTTATAGAAATAGCCCTCTCTGGATATTAAAGATATAAAGATCAACAATCCTCGATTTCATCGTTTACATCTACAGTCATTTCATATATTCATTTAAAAAAATCATAATTTGTTGATACTTTAAAGCACTACAGGTGGTTCACAAAATTTCAATTATCACAATCGATAATAAAACGAAACCACGTCAAAGTTCAAATTTCTGACTGGGCTGACTGGAAATGGCAACTCATAATTATGTAATTAATTAATTATGATATAGATACATAATAATTAAATTACTTTTAGTGACGTTGCAGCTTTTCAAGTAAAAGCATGAAAATCTCAATTTATAAATTAAATAAAATACAATAAAGACCAAAGTAAACATAATATGTCTAAATGATATTGCAATTATTATTTTGATTTTGACAAAATATGACAATTTACTTTTGTATAAATCAATAAACATCAAATTGTCAAAATCTGTCAGTCTGTTAGTATAGGTAAATCTAAACACATAAAAATTCAATTACTTTAGACTTAATAAAATGTAATTACAGAAATTGAATATAAAAGTAATAAAAAATGTTAATTACTCATTAAATATCTTATTCGTTTTACAACTTACTTAATTATCTATAATTTCTCTCATTAATTACCATCATATGTTATACCTTGAAGTTATAATGATTATTTGTAAAATTATATCTACAATTTATATTTTATTACTAAATTATACTGGAAATTATTATAATACCATAGTTGGGACTAATTTCAAAAATTTATATGCGCGAGCTTATCGTTTTAAATTATTTTTATAATTATGGGTAAGTATATGCGGGGTTATTAGAAAAATGTAAATTTTATTTTTGCAGTTTTAAGACCAATAAATTATTTTAAAATTAAGGAAGTGAATGTTTTTAAAATGATGTGTCAAAATAAAATGAATATTATTTTTTAATTTACAATCGTGGATTTTATCAAATTTTTGTGTCATCACTGTTATTAATGATCGGAAAAAAGACCTATTTTTTGTTCTTGTGTTGAATGTCTATGCTTTGATCTGTTGTTTTGATCCGCCTTCCCCTATATTGACTCAGTAATTGATTGGAATTCATCGTAAAGTCGAAAACAAAGTACAAATTAATGTAAATTAACAATAATTATTTTGAATAAGTGTAGATGTGAGTATATTACCATTAATATTTAAGGTATGCAATTATTAAATTAATGTTCACCTTACAGTTACTTGATTATTGCTATTATTAATCACGGCATAATTAATTACTCGCATATCTTCTAATGGATTAATACATAAGCTATAAACTATGTTTGCTTTAGACAACATAATTTATTGAGTGGAATAAGTAATTAATCAGTCAATTATAAAATCATCGATTATGATAATTTAGAAATTTTAAAATACCTGTTCCTTGACACCAAAAAAGTTTGAATAAAGATGTATTTGATATTTAAATATTTTGCATTTCTTGATTTGCTATTTTAAAGCTGCATTGAATTGGACGAAGAGTGTTAACTAGACTTGCTTATGGTATGTTAACATAATGTGTGTAGGAATTACACATTATAATTAAACCAGTAAAATTAATTTATACTTGAAACTCGAATATTGCCAATAAAAAACTAAAGATTAGATAAACGCCGAAAAAGAGTAATACAAATATTCAGCACACACCTGTTAATGATGTCTGTTGCAGAAAAGGGCAATAAGGATGAGAGGGTACAATAAATGTTGTTAATAGAACTTGTGTAGTTGTGTTTAATGTTTATTGGCATTAGCCACTTTACAATCGTTAAAAACTATGGAGAAAGCCATGCAGCTGCAACTGCTCCTCCTATATAACTTGACTTTTATAAACCGCCAAAACTTGATTTCAGTGTTTTGCCATTCCCTTGTCTAGACCATCCCAAACAAATAAAATAAAGAACAAAGAGAGCAACATTATTTTAAAAACAATACAATCGTTCTCGGCCATTTACACGCAGTATGTCATAAGATAGGATCTCGCACATTTGTAATGTATGCGGGCATTATTTATTTTAACCGAAACACTTCTGTGAGTAAGGCCGACACTATGCATTAAAATATAACCATAAATTATGGTCCCATACCACCTTTTTCTAAGTTCTAATTGAGGCGTGAGTTATTAACTGCTATAAATTAAGTTTCCCCATGAATGCCCACACTCATTACTTATGCTTATGAAAGTCTGACATAGTAATAATGCCTTTGCAGTGGTATATTTTCATGGTAACCTTGTTAACGCTTTTACACATTTGTCTCTAATGTCTAATTAATTATTTCATTATTTCACTGGCATATATAAAGATAAATATCAATTCACTTAATTATGTTCGTATTGTAAGTATTTATAATTATTATTATATCTAACCAAAGGAGCGATAGTCTCCATTTATTTTATTCCATTTGAATATAACTTACCATAATTGGAATTAATATACAATTTATTAGTTGCTGTATATTATCGTAACTACTTTTTGCCCAGCAACCACGAATTAGAAAATTTTGTTTAGGCTACTATTCAAAACTATGTTTACAAAACATTTTGCAATTCATGAGGACTGCATGAGGAAGTGGCCTAAGAAAATAACCTACAGTAAAATTATCGCTTAAACTCGGGTCATTAACTTTTTCATTCCTTTCGTTATTTCTTCATTGCTATCTGCTGTATTTTGTATGCTTATTTTTGTTAGTTGGTGGAGTAAGGATTATAATGGAGAAATTTTAGAAAAATGGGAGAGGTTGCAAAAATACTTATGAGGTGTCTAATACTAAAAATGGAAATTTATTCCTTCGGGTATTTCTTTTAAGTGCGTAATAATAGTCATAATAATTTAAAAACAGGAAATGGAAATTGTAACTATCGTGAGTTTTTGCAATTCATGGTACATTGCACTTGATATTTATCGTTGAATACATACACGATACACGGTAGGTAGAACTTACACTAACTTAATCACCATACAAATAGTTTACTCACCTATTACATTAAATTAGTATTTGAAAATTAACCAGCTCAGTGAGCAATAAAAGTTTGCTATATGGAAACCGGACAGTTTGTATTGATACATTTTTATCTACTTAATGTATTATGTATGTATGTATGAATGAAAAATGTATCAAGCCTTCCATAGTATCAACTCTCCCAGATCTGAGTTATAGAAAAGTAATAAGCAATAAACGCTAAATTTATTTAAAATAAAGTATTTTAAGGAAGTTGTTAAATATGTAATAATAGAAAAATATAAAACATTACAGAATTAATGAATATTTAAAATAAGATGCTTATAAGCGTAAATTAATTATAAACTCGTATATCAAATTAATGAAATCTTTATCTATGAAATTGTTCAGTTGTTTTATTATGACAGCTGTTGTATTTCTATATAATTAATAGTATGTTATAGTATACCACAGTGGTTTTTGGTAGACGATATGTTTTCTACATGTTAATCATTTGGTTACTGATTAGGTTGTCTGAGCGGCCTTGTAGGAGGCCCCTGAAGAAATTTAATGTAATATTTGTTTCAAATAAAATTAAGTTGAACATCGATAGATTTATTTTATACTAATTATTGTATACATTTATATAATTTATAATGTTCGTGCTGATGTATTCGTACATAGTAAAGGGTAAAACTCCAACTCATAAATAGTCTCTCCACAAAAATTCAACTATCTGTTTACCGAGTTGTATGATGTATTTGTTGATGAATTAGTTGAGATGTACACTTTGTATACATATATACAATTTTTTGTTTTTCCAGTTCTAGTTGAAACAGTATTTCGTATTTAATTAAACGTATTATTTTTAAAAAGTTTTTATTATTTTAGTATTTCTATATACAATCAAAAATAAATTTATTATTAAAAAATAAGAAAGTTATAATTTATTAGATAAAAAGGGATTCATATTTTCCTGTTCCCAGAGTCACCAATGATTTTTGGAATATTTATTTTAAGTTTAAGTTATAAATTTTGCAATTCTTTGTAAATATTTTTTATTTTTAATATTCTAAATCTGGAATTTTCTAGTTTTCTCGCCAAATAGTTAAGCTGGTAGTAGGTCACTGGGAAAAAAAAGCCACGATACGCGGTTGAGATGTAGTTTAGTCTCTAAAATTTAATTGAGATTTAAGTTTTAAATTCTGATGTTTTGCAAAAAGAAATTATTTTTGATTTTGCGTCTACTGGAATTGTTCCAAAGTTTGGACAAGTTGGAATTGTAATTGGATATGATTCAGTTTTGCACGATTTGCGATTTAAATTGAATTTGGAGATTGTAAAGATAAAAATTTGGAGGATTGAAATTATAGTACAGTTGTGTTAATTTGGATTATTTAAAATTTTAATAATATGACTAGAATTTTGAAATATAAATAAATACTCCTAATGCTTTTATTAAGAAATAAATAAATTTGATGGCCGCTCCATAATCAATGTTAAGAATTTATTTAAAATTAATTTTAATTTGGGTTTCTACGGTGGAATTATTTAAATTAAATTGGATTTGGATTTGTTGAATAATTAAGAGTTTAAATTTTCAGCTAGCCTGATGGCAAGCTAATTTTATAAGAGTGTAGTATTTTTCATCATCGGAAGCTGAAAAAAAACCTACAATATACTACTATAATAAAAATAAATTTATTTATTATCAGTAACAGAAATTAATACAAATACTGATTGATTTACATAGCAAAAATATTATTTCCATATAGCAAAAATGTTAGTTAATATTATAGTAGTTATTTGATTTTTCTATAGTATCAGGCGGATCTATTATAGCACAGAAGATCTATTATTATTCTTTCGGAATAGAATCTCAAGAATGTAATATACTTAATTACCACGAAGTAAGAAAATCATTAGCAGAATTGCATTTATAATTTAAGTCCGTAAAACTGGAGTATAATTAAAAGAAGTTGATGTGAGAAACGAACAGTCTATAAACACGTTCATAATTGGCATTACCGACAAACAAGTCCTTAATTTCAACATTCTTCACCTGCACGGTATAGGCGGTCGTGTGTGTAGAATATCGAACAAGATGTCCATTTATTGAAGCAGTTGCTGCAAACAAAATCTTATTTAACAAACAGATTTTTTTATGTCATAATTAAATCAGTTTAGAAAGATACGCCCGTGCTTTCTATAGCACTAACGCGTTTAATGTACTAAATGGTCAAATACAGAAAATTACATGTCATATTGCTTGTAAAAATAAGTTTATGCCTTAAAATGTTTTAAGGACCAGACACCGCCTGCTGTTTCGGCACCTAAAATGTTATTTTCATCATTCGCCTTCCTAATACAGGTATAATAAGTAATGGTGGCTTCTAAATTTTATACTTTACGACTCGAAAATGTTATAAAAGTAGCATACACAATCAATTGATTCAAAAGCTGTTGGTAGTAAATATTAAACCCAAAAGGATTCAGACACAAATGTTCAAAGGAACCGCCGTTTATTGCTTCCTGTTTGACAAGAACGTCACAAATTACTCAAATTTAACAAAAAAATGGTTACCACGTTAAAAGCTAATTTATGGATTTTCCACGCCTCTTCTAGAGCTGACTTCTTCCATTATAAAAACCTTGAAATAAACTTGATTAAATTGTTTATTAAATATAACATATGTCCATCATTAATCTGTCAGGTGCAAAGAGGTGCTATAAAATAATATACAGTTAATGGCGTTTTTCGTTTTTGGTGAGTTGTAAATTATAAATTAAAAATTAAGGTGTCATGATTAATAATTTAAAATTAGACATTTTAATTAGGCTAAAATTTATACCCACCGAATATTACTTTTGCAATTAATGATCTTATTAACATAATGATTAATATCTTTGAAAACATGTTGGGTAATAGTCTCAAATTGTATTATAAAGTAAACCATATATGTATAATGTATGTACGTATACTATGCGAAACGATAACACTTAATAAATTTTTATCTGTTGGTGTCAATCTCGAAATTAAAAAACATAAATAATTATGTTGATTGTAAAAATCAGTAGCGGATCCAATTAAATTCGGTATTTTCGAAGACCAGAGGAAAAAGCTTTTGTTCTTCACAAAACACAATCTAAAGAACTTTCCTCTTTTAAAAAAGAATCGGCATAAATAAACGAGACGTCTAGAAATATTTTGTTACGCCACTGATAAAACGCAAATGTTTAATTAACACCTTTCATTTTTAATTAACTTGCTATATTTAACTTCTTGTTATACAAATTAATAAACACCTAATAAAATCGATATATTAAATTCGTTAAATAATGAAGATTGCTCCGAGACATTTGAAATGATCTTGATTAACACCTCGGTTTGTAGAGCGATAAATATTCCGACAAAAATTACAGGAAGAAACCTTAATGTTACTTTAATGATCATCTAAGGACGACCCAAAGCCTAATTCGGCTATGTCATTTTATACTCAAGTGTATTATTTTTTTCGTTCGTAAACGTCCCCATCACTTGTGATTATATAGTTGGGAAATTAAATTTTCGAAAAAAGTCAATATAATTTAACGATCAAGTTAACTGCTTAGTTATCTAGTGACAAGAACGACAAAGAAAATGACTTACAGCACCACCATATCATTAGTTACTGGACAGTATGTCGTTAACCATTTCCTTTCTTCCCGGTGAATTAGCTACGTAACATTTGAGTTATTTTTATAGCCTAAAAATGACAAGTGTTCATGTTGTTGTCCATGTAAAGGCTACTTGGAGGTGTTAGTGCAAGAGAGAAGAGCGTAGTCATCATTAATGATAACCATCGTGGCTGCCATAGTCCTTCCTAAGACAAATGAAGGTGCTAGCTGACAGCAAGTCCATTTAGTCGGGAAGTCGTAATTATAAGGCGTGGTGTTAGAACACTATCTTAAAATAAGGTTGGAATAATATAATTTATAATATGGAATAGACAATAAATTTATAAATTATCCAAAAATTATACCCTTAAGGATAGACATAAACATTAAATTAGACGCTTGGTTTTATAGCGAGCAATAAAAACTTCGCTTCATCATGCGAATTTCAAAGTAGGTATAAGTTTGAAATGATTTGTACCCACATAAAGCGACAGACTGTGTAAGTGCTTGAAACGTTTATAAATCTTGATAGGTACCCGTCAAGAGGTTGGCAGCTGTCGTTTGTCATGCGGGGGTCGTGGCCGCGGAAGCCGCGGGTTCACCAAGTAAGAAAGATTGATGATGGGGTCCCAAACATAATAGAAAACTGACGGCCGAACAATAAGGTATCGAATGTTATTAATGGCATTTGCCACTAATTCTCATGCAACTGACTTCTAACAAATATCCTACGGTATTTGTTTGCGTCCACACTTTACCATAACTCATTGTCCTCGTGTATAGCACATTCATCATTTCCTCATCAAATTATAAATTACAACAGCTTTGTATTATTCATTATGTCAAAATCTAATAATATAATAGAATAAAACATGATATTCATATTTGATTTTCTAGATATGTTAACACCAAATTTTGATAAACACAAAGTCATTTGTTAATGTATTCCGGAAAGTTTTAACACTTACGTGCAGAATATATTAATATATTTTTTTCGATATCGTCCATTGGTACTAATGTAAAAACAAAATTAATATTTGCAATTAGCAAAATACGACATGAATGGAAGCTTCTCCAAAGAGAAGTTTAACATAATAGCAACATGAAAAATCATTCCCTATTTTCTTGCTAAATGTAAATAAACCTGTTCTCTTACTAAGGGATATATTTGAAAGGCTTATCCTTGTTGTGATTGACATTTGTTTTTCACCGTGAATACAGTCAAGATAAGTTTATGTTTGTCATTGGGCTTAGGTATAGGTATATGGTGATTACCAAGAGACTGATTATTATTAAAAGTTGGAGTTGACTTTTGCAATTCAAAACACAATACAGGTTTTTGTACTGTTTATAAATGTCTTTGTTATAGGCATTCATTAAATAAAAATTATTATTTGTTTACAAGCTTGACATCTTTTGGTCTGCTATGGGGGCCTACAGCTTTACCTCTCATCAATTTTACAAATTAAAAAAAATAGTCCGAGGTATTTTGCATATCGCATACTATGAAATTTTGAAATAAGATGTAGAAGATAGATATAGGTATCTGTTGTAAGTGCTATATTACAACCGCTATTTATTTGATCATTTGACTGGTAAAAATTTGTATATTCCATTTACATAAAATAAAAGATTTTAGGCATTTCTAAAAAGAAGTATTTATGTAGTTATGCTAAATATTAGGATGGACGATGCCGTTTCAAGTCTTATAAAACTTAGTACATGCCTTATTCAAAGAAATTGTATTCCTTCATTTGTATTCGTCGGCATACTCAAAGCAACCGACAATAATTGGATAGAATCGGAGACTGTTCGCAAAAACCATGCGAAATGGTATAAATAGTTCCCGTTGAACGTCAATGCATGGCTTGATTTATTGGACGGTCGTAGACAGTGATGGAAGTCGCGGCGAATAAAGAATCAAAGGACCGTTGAGCCGCCAGAGCCGGCTTCCGTTAGACGACCGTCTTGATAATGAGACTGGTAGGAATACAAAATGTTATCGTTAATAATCGACATCTGCAATCAAAATAAGGGCTGTCTTCGTGCTTTATTTTTCAACAGACATAAAAATCTCAGAGATCTCCTTGCAAGACTATAAACAAAAACAGGCTTATAAATTATGGCACCGTATAGAAATTTTATTGACACACCAAAGAAATACTGCTGCGACCATTTTAAAAATATATTGTAATCAACTACATAGGTACCTACATAGTTTCTATTTTAGCATGTAACATGTTCACGACATTATAAACATAGTCGATAGGAATACATTGTATTAACTTATTACCATTTCATACATCAATCTCAAATAAAAAAATTAACATATTTACGACATAAAAACTAGTGAAGCTACGAATGTTAAATTAAGCGTAACACTTATTCGTATGCAGATATTTTATTTTTATTATAATATTACAAAGTTATTTTATTGACACTTTGAATTAACGTGATAAGAAATCTAACGCTAGATAAACAGTTAATATACAGTATAAGTATTAATCCAAAAGCAAAAAGGAAAGGAATTTATAATTTTAAAAATGGATTATTTTAAACTATAAATACGAATTGTGGAAAAGGTCAAAACAGTTATATTCCTCTCCGCATCAACAGTTGATCGCTCTAACTATCACACTGTAAAAAAATTTTATGTAAATTTACATAGAAAATCATTGGCAACTTTGTGATCTATGATAATCTATGTAAATATACATAAGGATGTAATTTTACACACTCAAGTAATATGTACGCATATGGGAACTGTAAAAATACTAGTTATATCATTGTGATTGTAAATGTACAGAACAGAAATTAATTTGACATTATATAAATCAGTAAATTTACATTGTGTTATTATTTTTACACAAATTTTTTAATTTTACATGAACGTTACCGTAATTATTTCGTTACATTTATTTCTTTACTCGTCGTCAAGGGGAAGTACAATTTTTGGAATTTTTGGCGATACATCCTTTGGGTTTCCCTTTTTATCTGGAGCTGAAATCATTAACTTGTTACTAGAGAAAATATAAAATAAATCAAATTTCAATATTAATTATTAACTGAAGTCACACACATTGCTGCCTTTATTGTGCACTTTATTATATTACCACTTATAAATAATATATATTTCCTTTTACAGGTACTTTTATAATACTATCGAGAACATAAAACTTAAAGTAAACTTTGCCGCCAAATAAATTACTTTATGAATACTATGGGAGCGCTTTCTTTGAAGAATTAGAAATAATGTAATAGATCAATCACTGTTTTGATTAGCCTTGACATTTTATAAATGGTCTATAAAACATAGATTTAAATTCTCGACTTTTCTAAACTGTTTTTAATAAATATACATTTACTAAAATTAATTACTAGATAATTAAAACTAATAACTGTTATTTCATAACATTATAATAAAATATATGATATATTTGTGATTAATGGGCAAAATGATTACTGAAACTTAATATTCTTATATTTTTAATTATTAAGTTTATAGGCTATCAATTTATTATCAACAAACTAAAAAAAATAACAACTTTATAATATTCAGTAGCTAAACGAACGAATCGTTTACTATGGCTATAGCGACAATAAAAACAGCGATGTATGTATATTAATTAAACTATTTTGCATAGGTATTTTATAATATATGAATATTATAGGAATATTTCTTAACAAAACCACCTTTTCGTGATAGTAAATAATACATTAGTTATTGCTTTTATCACCGTTAAATAATAATTATACACTCTATACATAATAATTTAACATAATAACGTATACTTTATAAAATACGCCATAAAATGGAAAATGGATTTAATTTAACGAGAATCGGAAAAGAATAAATTTGTAAATTTAATATAATACGCTTACTACAGTAAACTTCTGAATAATATTATCTCTTATGGATTAAAAAATTTACACTACTTTAATAAAGGTTATGAACACTAAATGATTACTTTCAAATTTTTGCGATAGAAAATAATATTAAATTCACTTTAAAAAAAATTTCTGTCTATCGAAATCAGAAATAACGTAACATTCCACTAACAAAATGTTTAGTTGCTCGGCCTATCCGACTCATCAAAATATATGACAATATGGTAAAATTATGAGCCCTACAAAAAAAAAATTAAAAATTAAACAATTCTTACTTAATATATTATATAAACATAATCATCATTATCAAACATAATGATGACCTATCCTTGTATTCTTCAAATGACTAATAATTTATGACAAATGACAAATGACAAATGACAATCAAAGTACATAGTGTAGTGCGCAAATTGCTCATATTCGAGTTGTACACAGATTGAGTTCAATTAGGAGATCTACAAAGTGCACATCAATCGTGATGCACACTAACCAAGATACACACTAATTTATTATGGTAAACAGCAGATGTGGTTCACAGCAATTAATAATAAGGTGCAGATCTACCAAATTTATTATCTTTATCAAGTTCCACTAACATTCACATATTTCCAATTTTTTTACATTTGTACTATCTGTAAAGCTGCAAAATTACTAACTCTTTTAACTCTTGTTACAATTTTCCTCTACTGGAAGAACCAGAGGGTTCTTTATCGGATAGATAGTTTCAGAAAATTCGTTATTCAATTTCAAAATTTTGAAATTCGTCAAAAGGAGTCAGAGGAGGTGATTGCAATTGCACCCATTACCCTTCTCTGTATCCACGCCTGCCTGTTCAAATATGATTAGAATAACTAGCAGATTGATATAACATATTATAACCATTTTAATAAAATCGATATCTCAAAAGTACATAATGAACTCACCAATTCACATAATACACTCGTACTTCAGTACATAAGTTAATATTACACATCCATAAAAATTGAAATGTATGCTTTTAAAAAATGATATTTGTTTCGTAAACTAAATACATCCCGCTCTGGTCGCATATCTGACATATCTGCAACGAGACATAGCTCCAAAACGCCATTAACTAACCAAAGAGTACGTCATCTTCAGATCACAATTACAATAGGACAAATCTCCAGATTTCCACACACGAACTTACAGCAAAAGCGTCATATCCAAATTTACAGATGTTTGGCAACAAGTCTGTGATATCCAAAAACGTTCCAACTGGAAATTTAACAACCCACGTCAAGCTCTTCCCCCCACCTCTTTAAAATAAAAAAATATTTATATTAAGGGTATTCATGTCACTTCGTACTTTTGTCGTACTTGTTGTAGATTGCAGTTTTCGTAAATTTCGTAGAATTTTTAAAGCAGATCTAGTTTAAGAATTTACGAAACATTGAACGGTGAATGTGTTCATGTCACAAAAGTCTACAAAATTTAAAAGTACGATAACTACGAAAAGTACGAAGTGACGTGAACACCCTTACTATAATAAATTATGGAGTAATTATGAACTAATTTTGAACAGTAATCGCGAATTTTGGACACCAACGGTTTCGCGATAAAATATAAATTTTTGGTGGGGGTGCTGAGTTGACATCAAGCTAGCACTCTCACCTAGAAAAAATGACATTTTTTTAAATGAACTGATTCAACAGGTCGTTTCCAAAGAATCTTCCAATGTGCTAACCTATCAGTCAGAATTTCTGCATAATTCATATGCATTTATTCACAGAATACACCGATAGATGTCAGGCTGCTGTTTTTGTTGCAACGTCGAAAATTTGTTATTATTATGGGCGAATGCTGTGGAACATATTAGTGCTACTAAAAACATTTTTTGAAACAAAATTCCTGGTGTACTGGTAGGTATTCTATACCCTGTAACTCCCAGATCTCAAAAGTCGAAAGTAAATTTTAAATTATATTATACATCTATATTTTTGTGATTGATGTTATTAAATAGACTCCATTCACTTTTCAGACAGAATTACCCCCCCCCCCACCCAGTGCTTCCCTTATGGTAAGTAATACCTTTCAAGTTATGAATATTAAAATTGCTATTTTAAAATATATACTCAATAAGCGCATAATTAATACGTTTATTGTTAAAGAACCAAGTACCCATATTTTATTCTCTCAACATTATGCACGATATTTCAACGTTGATTTTAATGAATAATGACATGTGCTCATTAACGTAACTAACAATAGGGGGCCCATGAATTTCTAATTAGAATAACGATCCTATAATATTGTGGATAATCGACGTTCATCTTCTTCTTGTTTGTATGCTCTTGATCTTTTTTTAATTTAAAGGCTCTTGACGAAAATTATCTTGGTAGTTTGCCAACGCCTTCCAGAGGTATTTAAAATCTGTAGATTTTTTGAGAATTGAATGCTAATTTAAGCAAACATGCTAGGTAAATGCAAGATAGGTAAAATGGATTGTAACAAACAAGCAAATTTTTATTAATATATTACTATATATATTATATATTAATATATTAATATATATATTATATATTAATATATTAATATATAATACTGCTATAATTAGCAGTGAACTTTTTTTTCAATTTTGCATAGAATAAAAACTATTTTTTTTATGCTCTCGTATACACTTGATATTTTACTCTATATCAACAATTTATTATTAAAAATGAAAAAATCAAATACTAGATAGATACTACTAATAAAATAATCGGATAAAAAATATTTAAATATCCATTGTAATATTTAAATATCCAGTGTAATATTTAAATATTTATGTAAAATATATAAATTATTAATCAGTAAAATTAATATTAATTTAAAAATTAATACAAATGTATTAATGTTGAAAGCTATAAATCATGAGAAACATTTCTATATTTATTGTTTATTTAACCTATTAATTTATAAATTTTAATAAAATATGAATATTGAAATTCTGAAATTTCGTAATATATACCCAATTTGGTATTAGATATTTGGAATAAAATAGTTTCAAAATGTAAGGTAACTGCACGTAATAAGGCCTATACCCTAATAAGGCCTAAGCAACAAAAATCGTACTTAAAATAACCTCCCTTGCTCGATATCACACTTACAGACACATATTGCATGTAGAAGTTGCTAAAATTTTGCGGGAGCTGAATATCCCATTTGTAGCCCCCAGTGTTACATCATTTATCATAAAGTGAGACCGTGCAGCCCCAAATAATAAAAATCAGTTCAAATAAATCATAAATATTTTTTGTAATATCACAGTTAGCCATACAAAATTAAATTTTTATCTTTATAAGTACATGCTTCGATGATCTTCAAAATTTGAATATCGTATCGCGGTTCAAATATTTTTTATTGTGTTTTCTTACATAAAGTGATGTGCGCTTATTAAGGCCTACTAAATTTACCATAGTCTTTACTATGGTATCAAAGTTTGTTAGCTTTATAATGTATTTTACAGTACTTTTGAGATATTACGAATCTAAATAATTAGATGGTACAGCTACTTATTTAAAAAAGAACAACCCCCAAACTGTCTTTGTGGCAACCTCCTAAACATCAGCCACATCTTAAGACACTGCCCAAAATATCAGGCAGCAAGACATTTTGCCGAACTGCCTGATAGCCTAGAAGATATACTATCAAACACAAGATGCAACGTTCTAAAGTTACTAAAGATTCTACAGTCATCGGGTTTATTTAGCAAAATTTAAAATTTAATCTTTTTATGATCTCATTGTTAATTCAGTTCAAATATGTTATTTAGTTTTTTATAGTTATTTAATTGTGTAAATGTTACTATAATATTAAGTAGTGCTAATAACCTACACGTTGATGCACTTTTTTGTTTATTCCATTTTACTTTGTATCTGATAATAAAAAAAAAAAAAATTAGTAGGCATATTTATTACTAAATTATTGAGCGTTATTTTCAGTGATTTGGACCGATGCCTCCTAAACGAGCCACGTGGTCAGAAATCGATGATTTGGAGTGCCCAAGGCGTTGTAATTAATACTCTTTTTTAAAGAATGTTTAGTTGTTGCATTTATGTGTTTATTGATTTCAAATACCAAATAATATTACGTATAATTTTATTATTTAAATATGTTAAAGCCATATAGGCCTTATTATGGTACCATATTAAAATAAAGCCTACTTGCAAGGTTTTTAAAAATATTTAATTTTGTGTTTGTTACCATTTTTCGTTTATATTTTGTAGAAAATGTACCAACAATATGATTATTATTAAAACATGTTGATTAAATTGGATATTTTTCATTTTATTGAAAATCTCTCTTAGATAGGCCTTATTAGGGGCAGGTACCTTATTCTATCAACTGTAAATTATTTTTTTCTAATGCCCGATTTCTTCACTTTAAATATCTCCAAGTAGCCAATATCAGACAACAGCAATTCAAATTATAGTTTATTTATCTAATAAATTCGGAACTTAGAGATATCTCGAGGTTATAAAATCGGGCATTTAGTATGAATATACTAAGTGATATTATATGGTTTAATTATTTTATTTAGTTGGACACAAAAGTAAAAATTTTGTTATTTGGGTAAAAAGTTGATAATAAGTTTCAAGTGAGCAAAAACTAAGAAAATACAATAACTAAGACCACCCTGAAATATATTGCCGACAAAAGAGCGTAATATTTAGTTGTCAACACAACAATAATAAAATTTCACGAGTCAAAAAAATTCACCCTTGTTATATTTACTTCGCTACAACGAAAATAAGTCGTAAACATATCTGTAATAAGCAATATCGGTGTTTAAAGTTGCAAGATGGTTTATTACTCGGCATAGTGTAAAGCACAACAGAAATCTAGACAAAACATATTTCTCTTATAAGAGAAGTATCTCCATTAAACCGTTAATGGGTCAAATGAAATTTGCTCTTTTTCTTCATACTCTCAGGCATGAAGTGGCAAAAAATCCATTCAATGCAGAACAGGTTTCAAAGAGCAATTTTCTATAATAATTGTATTCCTATTAAGCGTGTTAATTTTTCAAAGTCAAGTCGTAATGTAAAATTTATTTTTATTTCAAAAATTAAATCTGGGTTTAAATAAATTTAAGTCTACATAAATATGGATGTAAGTCAAGCATATTTCTCTTAGCTGTCACTACGGAACACCTTATAAAATAACGTCAGCTGTTGAATATTTGTTGTCGTATTTTCTGTTTTTAGGGGCTACTGATTACGCAGAGGTATATTGAAAGTTGTAAAAGGCGGTGAATTCAAAGCTTCTAGAGGGTCTGTCATCGTCACCAACTTCATGGGTGGTAAGAGCCGACAGGCTAGAAACGTGGCGGCATTAGCGCTTTGTCATGTCATGGCTTGAAAGTTGGGATAGGCGACCTAGTGGGGACTGAGCAAGCGCAAATGCCATTCTTGGGTAGCGAAGATTTCGACAGTAGTTGCGTTAGAATTGTTGACGAAGCAGTTGTGTGAGTTCTCATTCTACAAAAATCGTACTTTGTGTAATAATTAGTGAAATATTTATTGAATTTTATTGTGTTAAAATTTGTGAACTTATTAATAATTACAAATGGTGGTGCTTGACGGCAGCAGTATGTTAACCTCTTCGGGAAATCAGTATTTGCAACCTGATTATTTGTCTCCTTTACCCACAACGGTTAGTATTATAATTTTTACAAAAAAAAAATTAATTTTCTAAATTTATTTATATATTTTTGTACTAAATTTGCGTTTTTATTATTTTCAGTTGGATGCCAAGAAAAGTCCACTTGCTTTGTTAGCTCAAACTTGTAGCCAGATCGGTGCCGATACTCCTACGAGTAAACCACTTTTATCAACTTTGGAGAAACCCAAGAAATTGAATTCCAATTCCGAAACCACCACAAGATCTTCACCCGTTATTAATAAAGAAAAAAGTGATAAAGTTTCATCTCGCGGAAGTCCAGTAGAACATAAATTAGCTTTCAAGCCTTACGAAAATAATGTTTTATCAATTAAATCCGACGAAAGTAGACCATCTTCAAAAACGGGAAGTATAAAAGCGGATGTCAAAGACGAACCACGAACACCTAGCCGAAAATCCGTATCGCCCGCAAATAGCATTAATCGTACCACACCAGCACCGGAAACAGGAAAAAGCTCACCTTCTAGTGAAACTAAATCCTCGTCCCCAAATAATCGTGGAGCTAGTCCGATTATTAGGTCAGGATTGGAAATTTTACATGGACATCCTAAAGACATGCCGCTTGGAACCTACAAACCTGGAAGTTTATCTACACTGGGTGGTGGTTTAGGAGGACCGTTGAATTCTTTGTGTTGTCCTCCAGGACTCGAACATACAAATCCAGCTTTCAGACCACCGTTTCCCGGTGGACCTTTCTCACATCACGCCGCTATGCTAGCGGGATATCCTAGTGCTACCCCGGGTCCGTTTTTAAGTTATGCGCGAGTGAAAACTCCGTCGGGTGGCGAAGCTTTAGTGCCGGTATGCAAAGATCCTTATTGTACGGGGTGTCAATTTAGTGTCCACAATCAACAACTTTTAATGGCTGGCGCCACGGGGCCGTGTCCTGGCGGATGTACACAATGCGATCACCAAAAATACAATTTCGCCATGGCAGCGATGTCGTTAGTGCCTCCAGGATCAGTTCCTCCATCGAGTTTAGGGTATTCTCAATTAAATAGACCTTACGTATGTAATTGGATGGTTGGTGACACATATTGCGGCAAAAGATTTGGAGCGCCGGACGAATTGTTACAACATTTACGCACCCACACCAGCACTTCGGACGCCTCTAGTGCGAGCGTTGCTGCGGCATCGTCATTGTTAAATTCACACGCACTACTTTCTTCTGCTGCATTACACAGGGCGGGTTATCCAAATCCACCTTTGAGCCCGTTATCGGCGTCGCGGTATCATCCTTATGGTAAACCATCATTACCAACAACATTGGGATCCCCATACAGTGCATTTAATCCGACCTTAGGGCCTTATTATTCGGCTTATTCAATGTATGGACAAAGAATTGGCGCTGCGGTGCATCAATAATATTAAAAATTGTATATTTTCTTTAATTTTGATGCAGATCGTAAGAAACTGTGTCCATTCTTCTGCTGTGATAAATATGTAAATATTTTCATGCTAAAGTGCAATCTGAATGCGAACTTAATTTAAGGCAATAAATAAGTCCGTTATAAGTTATTATTTTTATTTCTGACAATTTAGAAAAAGATATGTTTTATATAGTAATATAAGTATTATTATGTTGAGTTTTCAGTATGCTTTAATAAAATGTTTGTAGAACTGAAAATATCTTTTATTTTTGAACATATTTTATTATTTGAGTTGAGCAAATGGCAAATTTATTACTTCAACGCAAGTAAACACGAAAGTTGGAAAATAAATTGGCAGATAGGAATGGTTTTGATGGTGATTATAAGTAATAAATTTTTTTTATTTCATCAAGTGTCGTTACGGTGCGTTTCGAAAAATAATTTTGTAATTTCGTAAGTAGTGACTTGCAAGGAAGAATTAAATTTGAGTTTGTAAATTGCTACCGTCTAACGTAGTTAAAACAGGATATGGGTGTGAAAGCGTAATGATGAATTGCTGCGAATGGCCTCCTGTTGGCATCTCCAATCTCTTGTACATGATGGATCACCTGAACTTGTCAAGGGTTCATTTATCATGCGTCTTTCAAACGAACATTAAAATCTGAACGACATTATACGCTAATTAAACACCTTAGTTTTGCACATACTACATACCTTTGGTACAAAATTTATGTATAAAAGCTTTGTGTAATTTATATCAGTCAAGTGTTGCCATTAATATGTTGTCTTTTCTTTAGTGGTTTATTTTTGTACGAATAACAAACCGTAAAACGTTCATCAAATGAACGTTTATCTTTTAGATGAGATGGTTTCATGGGAATACCATGTAACATGCTGTGTTTTAAAGGGTGAGTTGATAGATTTAGGAGGTAACAGGTGCTTTTTAAGTATACGACAGTTTTCAAACAATTCCAATGGTTTGTGAAGTGAAGCACTGACATTCACGCCATGTGTTTTTCTAAACTTCATCTTGACAAATATGTGCGTAAATTTATTCGCTTAGGTAATTTATTATAATTATAAATTAAAAACCTTGAACGGGAATTTTTTAAATTCCACTTTCGGCTAACATTACTGCATTGACAAAATTTTTATATTTATTATACCAATTTCATATTTCTTTACGAAAAAGAAATTAAATATTTTGGCTACGTTTCTATGCTGCAAACACATTAATTGGGTAAAGCGATATTTTTTCAAGAATCAGCGAAATAATCATTAATTTTAAACTTAATTCTTACTCAATTTCCACATACCATTTTTTAAATATAATTGGCGGTTTGAAATTTTAAAATAGGTACATTAATTGTTTTATTTTGAGAATGCTATTTTATTTCAAAGCCAACATTATGAAATTTTCTAATCTACTGAAGTTCCTGCCGATTTTGATATAACAAAATATTATTAGGCACGAGGAGTATCTCCTTTACAATTTCTAGCAGATATGTAAATATGAAATGTTTGAGAAACACTGCTCTAAAAGAATTACACAGTCCTACAAGAGAAAATAGTAAATAAATATCATGGGACTAAGGTGCTACTTTTCATCCCGCGTGCGAAGAAAAAATTGCACTTGAAAATGTGGACTTAAAAATGGTAAACTTTCTTCTGGGATAGTCAAGTGGCTACACCAAATTGCTTAGGTACTTGCTCACTTCTTGTGCTTTTGGGATAGTAGAGGCAAAAATATAAGTAGATAAAGAAAAGAGATAAAAATGTTATTAACAACCTCTTAGTTTAACGAAAGAAAATCATTTTTCTTGCATTGCATATCAAGCTGGGCCCGATAAAGCAGTTTGTAAAGGCTCTTGATAAGAAAGAATCATGCTTTGCATATACTTATAAGGAAAAAAATGCTTCAGTTAAGTGCGGAAAAAATTAAAACAGGAATATTTGACGGCCCACAAATAGGTCTACTCATTAAGAATCCTGCCTTTTGTAAATTCAATGAATGAGGCTGAGTGAAAACCCTCTTTGACTTTATTTGTTGCAGTGGTCGGAAATTGTCTGAGCAAACGCAAAGCTGAAAAATATGTTGAACTGGTAAACGAAATACTGAACAGTTTCAAATCCCTTGGGTATAAAATGAGTATTAAGGTGCACTATTTACACGGTCACTTAAACCACTTTCCTGAAAATTTAGGAGACATCAGTAAGGAACAAGGTGAGAGGTTTTACCAGGATGTACCAGGATAAAACTATATGAAGAACCGTTACAAAGAAAGATAGTATTCGCACATGATGGCAGATTACTCCTGGAGTTTAAAAAGGGATGTGTTTCAAAATTCATTCCAAAATTTTACGGAAAAGAAACTTTCAAAGTGATATTTTTTATATAAATATTTGTATAATATAATAATAAAAATTCCCTGCTTAGTTTATTTATTTGATATTTTGATTGATTGATTTATTTGATTGTCTTAAAAAATAGTGTAATGTATATTTCACTAAAATGTTATATCTTAGAAATTCAGGACAGCAAATTCATATAAAATCAGCTGGAAACCTCAGCACCAAAGCAAACTGTTTTTTAATAATAATAAAATTATAATTCATCTATTCTCTTAGAATGGAGATTGTAGATATTTAAAAGCTGTTGACAAATTTTATTTTATATTTAAATTTTAAATTTATAAATTAAAAATATGGTCGAAATCAGACAAATAGTTACTGAGAACAAGAGACAGTAGTACGATGGGGACATGAAGCCGCAAAGAAAACTTTCTGCGATTCAATTACGTTACGAACGAATATTTGGGGGGGGGGAGGTGATTTGTAAATTTGGAGTGAAGAAAGTAAAATTTAAAAAATCCGACACAATTAAGTGTTGTCTGGCTCGAAGCTGTGCCAAATGCATTGTCCATGTTGACAGTTTGGTTGAGATGAGACAGTAAACAATGCACACCTCAATGCATTTTTTCTGGATTTATTTTCACTTCTGATTATATCGACTTTCGTCGTTATCAAATCAACATTTCAGGTTTGCTTAATTCTTCCTTTTCTTCTAAGGAAGATTAGTTGATGCAAAACCGAGTAAAACACGTTCACAGCACTTTGGGACATTCTTGTGGATGAGGGAAGGGATAACAATAAAATTTTATTGACATGCCTAAATGTGACGGGTAAATTGACCTTAAAATAGCCAAAATCACCATCACGTTAAAACGAATAATTATAGTAAGGTAGGGTGGGCCGTCATGGATATGAGCCACCAAGATAATTGAAAATATTTCCGTTCAAATGAGTTTTTGAGAATGTGTTTGTTCTCAACAAATTTAAATGGAATGTACGGAACTAAAAGAAAAGCCCACAAGGACTAAAAAAACACAATTTATTTGTAAAATAACAATTCAGTCTTAAAAGACATTATCTTCTGAAATAAAAAAATATCACTCACCGATTTCGATGAAGAATATCTTCCTTAAGAATTAAATTTTATTTTCGGTATTAACAACACTGAAAAAATGATGGTTCGGGCAAGAATTTCCTGATATTGTTCTTATTTTTGACTAACCATTTTTGCAAGTTCTTTGGCAATTTTGTCTCGAAATACGGAATTCCATGTAATACGAATTACCTTAATTGTTTATAGAACATAAATCTCAATAGGGAAGACCAGGCTCGTGCGCAAATTTTCTGTATGGGGGTGGGGTGGTTTTAATTTACAAAAAAATTATAAAAAAATAAATATATCCATTTATTATAAGTGAATAATATTATGTTTGTATCAATTTTTCAAATATATAAAAAGTTTCTAACATAAAAAAATATGTAAGAGAGGGGTTTGAACTTCCAAAACACCCCCTTGGGCGCGGGACTGGTGGGGACATTCCGCCACTTCAAATTTGGAGCTTTCTCGTAACTAATTACTAATTTAACTAATTAAGATAATAATAATAATAAAAATAATCAAGATTTTAGAAAACTCCAATTCGTTAAATATCGTTCGGGGTGGTGTGAGCAGTTATAGATAAAGTAAGCGGTCTTATAAGTTCAAAGGGGGGGTTTCATTACTTACACATTTAATTTATTAAACAAAAGATGTTTAATGGTGATGAGTTGTTTAAATCAGATTGACTGTTTAATAAAAGGGCGATTTTTTAAATTTACTGATTTCCATAGCCTCTAAAAATTCAAGTTTTTTAATTAAAATGGATGGATAACAATAATTAAAATGGAAACATAGTTTTTTATTTACTTTATTGAATAATAAATATAATATATAACACATTTCCACATTTCTATTGGTTTGTTAGCACTATGGAATAATTTTCATTTTTTAGTTAAATTTAACGCCCTGTTAAAAGTTTTGTGAAATCAGTTCGTCATAGTATTATATAGATATTTCTTAAATACCCTATATATATTTATATATTATATAATAATATATGAGTAATAAAATGTATTGTTCTCAAATCCAAATTTTCAACTGCCATCTCCAAAAAAAATACAATCTTTAAAATGTAGCCCGGCTCAATTTGCAAATTTTTCAATTTTCTAAATAAAATTTTATATACCAATAGGAAAGTTAAATGCAGTTGATAAATTGACTCAGGTGCGCCACTATCAAATCTACTTTTTGAAACGTTCAATTTAATTTACAATATTATAAATTTCTCATCCAATCAATTTTAATTAATATTCCAACATCTCAACTTTAACTATAATCTTTCCAATCTTCACATCTATTACTTACTAAAAACTACTTACAAAAAATTCATGTTTGTTCAAATATGTGGCAACTGTTCGAATTCATAATAATCAGACACTTTACATCAAAATAAAATTAATATATTCTTGCAAATTACTCATGTCTTTAAACAAAATCTCAAATAAATTTAGAAGACAAAAAATTTCATGTCGCTTTTGGCGGTCATTTTCAAAAAAACTCAAAGTATCAGTTTGTGCATCCAATGTGGAAATTCCATTTAGGTGCTAGGACATATCCGTATAAACGGATTTTTCCATTTTATTTGATAAGTTTGTTATTATAACTTTTTATTTCTGTTATTTGTATTCATTTATAAATTATAGTAAACAAATAAAAATCTCATTAGTGGGAAACCAGTAAATGCAAAATTATTTAAAAATCAAACTAAGTGAAATTAAAAAAAAAAAAATTTAAATGATGTTGTATGTAATGAGTACTATCCAGTGACATCTCGTGAGAATGTAAAATTACCCAGCGTGGTGTCAGGGACGTATCAAGTTAAAGCCGGGCCCTGGTGCAAGTGGGTCGCAGCGGGCCCACTTCATAAAATCAAAATGATAATTTTAAAATTTAAAATAACAATTTTATTGCACAAAAAATATAAACTACGAATGATAAGAGCTTTCGATTTCATCTTGAGTTGTTACTAAAAAGGTCAAAAAATGTTTTTAAAATTTGTTAAATTTATTGAAATATCAGACTGGGCATGTAATAAATTCAATATTAATTACATTGTAAACTTACCTGGCCAGTCTGATAAATGAAAATTTTATCAATTTCAAAAGCGTATTTTGAACTTCATGTAAAAGCTAGATGAAATCTAATGCTCTTAATATTTGTAATTTATATTTTTGCATTATTTTTGTGTCTTTCATTTTTCCCCAAAATATTAGGGAAGCAGGAATTTGAATAAATAACTTTTAACATGTTTATTTCTTATATTCGGCTGACTCAGTCAGCACCCGGTGTAATAAAACAAAAAAAATCCTAATTTATTTATACAGAAAAATCTACTTTTCTTGCCTTTTGATTGGCAAACAACGAAATTGTTTTATTTATATTTAAAGTTCTGGCTGGCTCATTTTCTATTGATAAAATTGTCTAGCTAAAAAGTCTGCTTTATGACATTTTATTTCTCAAATGGTTTTTTATCAATTTCAAGATTGAAAATGATCTCTCAAATGTTTGTACTGGTTCATTTTGTTTTAATTTTTAAATTGGTGTTTCAGAAGATATAATCAATACTATAGTAATCTTCTTCTTCTTCGCTTCATGGATTCCGGCACCCATCTCTTCCTTGGTATCTTCGGGCTGCTAGCGGAAGTTTTTCTTCTGTCATTCTTTCTATATGGTCGTTCTATATTTTGTTGCTACTCCTAATTTGATCTTGTACTTTGTTATCATTTTAATTCTTCTCGATTACTATAATAGTTGAATATTCTGGATTTGAAGCTCCCAAATTTTTTTTTCAAACAAATTTTTGTGTTCTTTGCTTTTTTTTATTTCTTCTCTATAGATTGCATAAACTTTAAATGGTGTTGAAAGGGCCACCGGGCCCTGGTGCGCGGCACCACAAGCACGCCTGTTGCTAAGTCCCTGGGCGGTGTCATTGTTAAAACCTAAGGTGAACTTTTTATGACAAAACCAAACATTGGTTTATTAAAAGAAATGTAAAATTAAGAATTATAATATAGGTAAAGATAAGAATAAATGATTGCATAAACTATTGGAAAGTCTTTAAATAAGTAGTTGCTACATGAAGCGCCATCTATTTTTCAGAATAAATTACAATACTAAATGTCAAATTGGGTGCGTATCTTTCTCAAATGCATAATCAATACTCCTACTTTGTTGTTCTAGTTTTGATGTTGATTATAGATTATGTTTTTCGTCAGTTCATCCCCCTAATCTTAAAATTATATTTCAATTTATTTTGAAATTTATATATTAGGTATACTCAAGTGAAATTTATAAAGTAGAGGTTTGCTGCTTGCTGGAATCATTTATAAAGTCCGTCAAATTTTAATGTTGTATGCTATCTAATTATATCAAGATATATGTCGATATTTATTGCGAGAATACAACCGTTGGAATAATGGCTGTGCCATTATCGACAATAGCCATCAGTTAGAATACGTGGCCGTCAAAGAGCGAGCTGTAACAGCATAATGATGGCCCATCATCCAATTACCTGCTATCATCAATTCTAGACAAACTGGTTATGGGTTATTCCTCATGAAGTGCTTCTGTCATTAATCATGTTGTGGCGGCAGGTAGAGGTCGCTTGTCAGTCAAAACTAAAGTCGGCTAATCAAGAAAAATGAATTACAAACAAAAATTGCCTTGAAATTATTTCAATTTAATTTTTAATTTGTACCCACCATAAATATGCACGCTCGTCGTAAAAGTCTGCACTGCCATTGCAAATTAATTATAAAAAGTCAACTTGTGATTTATGGATTACTTTACCTATAAAAACTGTTTAGCACCTTTTCGTTCATTACAAAACTCGTGGTTCGTTTACCTTTCCAAGCAAATTGTGTTTGATGAGCTTAAATTTATTTATGTTCTTTGGGATCAAAAGACTAGTGTTATTTCTAGTAATTTATGAGTAATTAGTATAGCAAATGTGTAGACGTAAAGTAAGCATAAATAATTATGTTTATTATAAGTTAATGGCTATAAAGAATGTAATAAAGTTTCTAAAAACATAGCAGCTGCATTAAATATCTAAATAGTAACAAAGCTTAACTGGATTAACTTTGGGCTCTATAATATAAACTTCAACAAACATAATATATTCATAATTTTATCAAATTGATAAGAATATCTTATACATAAATTAACCAAAAGTGGCACAGAAAGACACAATGTAAATGTATGAGAACAAAATCAACATTTGAATTATGCCATTATGGAATTAAAATTATTTTTTAACTATGCTTTGTTATTTTTTATACCTCATACATATTTTCGCTCAATTTTATATTTTTGGAACTGAATAGTACTATTCCTAGAGGTGGGCACGTTGTGTGTTGAACGTTACACAAAGACGGCCGATATTGGGGGGCGGCCAAATCTCAAAAAATTTCAAACAAGAATAAATTAATTTGATATAAAATATGATCGTGTTTTATTTAATACGAGAATAACTATTATGTTTTATATATTTCAAAGGATAACATGAATTGTAAAAAATAGTAAAAAAGTAAAAAATATAATAATAATCCTATAGCCTTAACTCAAAAAATCTAAATCGGGTGAAATGCATAAATTCGGCAGGGAAAATAATATATGAATTATTATTTTAAATTTATTTAATATTTTTTTATTATTTACAGACTACAAGTATATAGCACCTATATCCAAATTGGTTGCTAAATAAAACAATAATTATTGACCCACATATAGATTATTGTTGGATGAAATTATTTACATTTAATTAAAAAAATTTAAATCAGTCAAAATCAGAGTATGGGAAAGTATTACAATGTAGCAAATATACATAAAGATATGTTAGATGCACTTAAAATTATCGTAACCTGAATTTTGTTCGACAACATTTTTTCGACAAGAAATTATTCGACTGCTATTGTTCGACTCAACATTTATTCGACATGAAATTTTATACGACATATTACTTTTGTTTGAGGCAATTTTAAATTTTATCTCTTCTCTCTCTTCTCGGATAGCAAAGTGCCACCTTTCTCTGTCAACATAATATAAAAGCTGAAGAAAACGTAATGAGTCTCTCAAGAATAGAAAAAAAAGGTAGGTTTATTTAAAGGTACGTTTTGTTTATTTTAATATTTAAAAAGTGCGTTGAAATTTGGTTTTTATTTTAAAATTCAAAATAGAAAATACAAATAATAGCATAAATATTATTTTAATTTATTGGTTTCTTGAGAAAAATACACTACATATCATAGTATTGTGTGATTATTATTCTTTATTTTAACTTGTTATCCATCTGCAATTTTTGTAAAACATGTTTCACCAAATAATGTAGAACTAATGCAAAATTACATATTTGACGACCTTCATATTTGGGCGATTTGTAAATATCGTAAAATTATAGTATATTGTAAAATATAATATATTTTAGATTACATTATCATATTATTACCTTGATGGTTTTTGTGTTTTCATGTTCATAAATTACTTTTATACGATTTTAACATTTTTTCCAGACTTATATAATTTTTGAGGCTTGTTTATTCATGTTCTGATGGTTTATAATGAGTTTTTGTATTTCTTTAGGCTTATTTACTGGAGAGAGGCATTTTGTAAGTTCAGGTACTTTTTTGTACCTTTTTGTAGAGGTTTTGCTAAATTAATAAAACATATAAAGCTACTGGATGAGTATGTATGTAGTATTTCAAATTCCAAAATTAGGAAAAAGAATAAGAATTATTCGGAAAAAATATGTTTAGCAGAATAAAAATGCAATGAGATAACCGAGGAAAAGCAAATCCAATCATAGAAAAGGGTTTCGTAATTGAGAATAACTGCAACCTTGACCAGTAATATCTTCAATTGGAAAAATTTAAAACAGGAAAAGACAAAAAGATTTATGGTCTACTTACCTATCGAGCTCAGTAAGTAACCTTGGGACATCTTATTGTGTAATGACGAAAGTTACAATTTTGAAAGTTATTTAAAACTATAGCTTCTTGTTTAAAAAAAAGAAGCATTTTCAATTTTCATGTGAAAGAAACAATCCATAATTTTATATACAATAATGAAGGTACCACAATATCATTTAGATAAGTATATAGTACGTTTTACCGCAATTTTAAAAATCGTAAGTTGTTATGAATGATTACCATACTTATCATAATTCCATGTATGTGTAAAATATTGTAAAAGTAAAACTTTCAGGATTTAATGTAAAATTTCTTTTAGACTTTTTTAAACATTATGATTATGTATCAGCAATACTGTAATTATTATTTTCAAATAGATAACTTTCAATGTTTTCGTAGTTTTCGTTAAATAGATACATACTTACTACATAATAATAATATTATAATATGTAGGTACTGCTCCATTTTTGTGAGTATTGTAATATTTAAACATGTATTGTATTGAATGTTATATTGAAATTTTTATTTAATTTATTTTTTGTGGTTAATTCCGCAGCCTACCGGGAGAATTTTGGAAAGAAGAACGCTGACAATATCAATATCAATTTACTTCAGTTCAAGCTTGTACATCAAAAATATTTCAAGTATAAATAAATCATTTTTCACTGAATTCAAAAGAAGAGTTGAAATTTTCATAATTAGTAGATTTGGCGCACAATTGAGCAAGACGAATTCAAGCAAAGCATCAAAGGTTTTCTTCACGGTAGGATTACAGGAGCATTCGGGATTACAGAATCTCTACCTCTAGAACAATACAATCTTTAAAAGGTTTGTTCGGTTACTTAAAAATTCCAAAACCAATTTTTATTTAAAAAAAATTTCAAAGTTAAATAAATTCCCAATACCAATGGTAATGTTTTCGGCAAAACATTCAAAATATTGATTCCAATTATTATATCCTTAAATGCAAATCCAAAATGAAAATTTAAATTACCTTTTTATAATAACATTTCTGGATGTATAAAAAGACCACTCCTGTATTCAAATTTCAAGAATTTACACCTTAGGTTTCCACTAAAATCATTCATCTTCACGAGCCAGACCTGCAATTAAGAATTTTATACTTTATAATTTTGAGTAGTACATATATTACTGTCTATACTTTGTCAATTAAAAGGTAAATAATTAAGCAATTATGAGTCGTTAATTTAAAAATAATTCATGCAACAGCGTAATTGCCATAATAATTAAATGCTAAAATTAGCTATTTTCAAAAACAAAGAAATTAGATCTCAATCAGTGGCTTGAAAATGTAGTCAGGTAATACAGAGAAACTGGTTCTGAAAGCACGGTAGCTCGGCATTAATAAAATATTAATATTGTAAAAAGTATGACTCCAGAATTAATGCTATTAGTATGGTTAATGATTATGTTGCACCACACTGTTATTAGTATTTTTACGAGAGGTTCGGTAATTTATATAATGTAAATTAAATAATATAAAAGGATTACATGTCATCATATCAAGGTATTGTATTATTAACACGATTGTTATCTACCCTTGATGTATTTTTCAAATAATCAAGAAAGCGTGCACCTTGAATATTGTAAGGTGCAGTGGCGACTCGTGGCTGTTAAAGCACAAGGGTCGAAAAACAAAAGAATAAAATACACTTACACACTTCTTATATTACGAGTCGCTACTTCGTGGTGTAGGTACTTTAATTTATCCAAAAGTAAACTTTTTCATTACTAATACAAAAAAGAAACTTTCAATATCATTAAAATAAAACCACCCACTTGTGCAGCGACTAATAGCTTTTCGAAAACTTACCACAATAAACAACGATTTAAAAGCATAAATTATTGTTAATCCTTTTATTATCACCAAAAATGGTTTCTTTGCCGCGCAAAAAACTTTAAGAATTGTAAAAAGACAGCTTCCAATACTTTTTACGAGTTTATCGAATTGTTAACTTTTCTGAAAATTTTTATTATGGACTAAACGAGCAGCTCGTGATGTCTCGCATAATTTCCGCTATTCAAAATATAGAAAGAGAAAATATGTACTGATAGTAGAGAAGGGAAACGAAGTAGCAGTTTTGATAGTAAGCAGAGATAAGCCGTCAAGTGTGTCACATGCCATCAAGAGTCTAATCTAAATCGCATTACCATGTCGAGCAGGCACGGCTTCTTCGTGCGCGTTCTTATTCTTCTTCCGGCTTGACACTTGCACGATTATATGTTGATTTATTATATTATCGCATTTCCCTACATGCGAATGTTATGGGAAAGTCAAAGCTGACAGTTACCTCATTATTTTTATATATAACAAACGCCACCAAGCTTTATCGATTAAAACATGAAATATTAATTCTTTTTTATTGTTTATTGAATGTTAAGTTTTTCAGTGTTTTCGGGAAGCTTTCCAATAAATAAAAGACATATTTAAAAAAAGTCGAATTGCCAAAGTTTGCAGTGAGGAACTACCTGAATTTACAAAAAATAAAGGAATCAAAATGTATTCCAAGTTTCATTTGCGTGTATAATATGCAAATCGTCCGACAAAGCAAGCTTTCTATTCAATTAAATCATAAACCACTTTTCCCTCGGTTGTAAGGTTTGTTGTCAGGCATTGTTGAAAAATCTACCATGTCAGTTAATTGACAACCCGTTTGACTTAATCCTTTAATCGTTTAAATAAGATACACTAATACCTTGTAACTTGGAAGTTTTTAGAAGTTGGTTTTCACAACTTGATTTATGATTATCTAATAATAAACTTCTACAAGTAAATAGTTTTTCAAGATTAAAAAAAAGTAGGTAAAATCTGATAAATATTATTTTTAAAGAATTAGGCAAATCGTATTTTTTGCTACAAAGAAAACATGCAATAAAGGCATTACATTAAATGAAAGAAAGTATGTGGTTTATTTTGTCTGCTTTAATTTTCAATTACCTACCTATACCTACTAAGGTTTTCTAAACAATTTATTTGTAGTTCATGTAATGAAATGATAACTAATCCGTATGCCCTAAAAATTATTCATGCAAAAATTGCAAAATCTTCTAGGATTGAAAACCTAAAACAACCAACGAGATGGCCTATTCTAGTAGACTTTTACGTTTCGGTGAGCAAAGAAGCAATTTTTAAAATTTATTATGAAAAAAATCGCCTTATACAGTCAAGGATATGCCTGAAGGTGTTGGATGGGGGTTAATAACTCTAAATAATTATTTTAAATTGTACACTGTAAAAATTCCCCTAGTGTTATTATTATACCGCCAAATATTTTTTTTTTCTTCTGGGATTTTTTCCTAGTTTTATCTTGGCAAAACCATACGTTTTCTCATACAATATTTAATCATATAAAGTTAGTTTGTACGGGGTTGCATTTTGACGTCGACATCATATAATGTGGTGGTCAACTTTAAATGAAAATTAAATACATTTTTGCTTAGTGCAGCTTTTTAATATTTACTAGTAGATATATTTGGAAATATACTTAAACAATTAAAATAAAAGAGGACAAAAAATAAGTGAAAACATACAAGCCGGATATCGAGCGTATTATGCGAACAAACATAAGCTAAAAGTAGAAAAATAAGCAGAAAAACAAAAAATACCTAATTTAAAATTGCTGCGGAAAAACAAAAAATAATATAAATATATAAATTTTTGATAAGACTGGGTAGTGACATAATAAATTGTGCGACAGAAATACTAAGCATCACAAATAGAAAGAAAGAAAACTCAGAATATTTGAAAGGAGAATCTTGAAAACAATACTGGGCTCAAAGAAGATCCATCATCCATCATGGAAGATATTGTAAAGTAAACTTATTATATCACAGATTCAGAGAGACTATGGATGTTGACTTATACAATGCGAAAAGATGTGAATATAACAATAAGTAATCTAACGGAATGGAAAGCGAGCAATAAGCGAACCAGAAGAAAACCAAAGCAAGATATACTATTATATAGAAGAAGTGCGCGGAGATTTGAAAAGCATGGATTTAGGTAACTGAAAATAAAAATTAAAAATTTTAAGTACCGATTTCTCAAAAACTAATGGATAATCCGCCATTTTGTTTTATAATGTTTAAAAAATTGTCCATTAATAGTGCATTAAAAAAAATATAAAGGAAAATTATTTAAAAAAATTAATTTTTTTATTAAAAAAGCAAAATGTTTTCGATTAATTTTTTAAATCGGGCGTTTATACATAAACTTTAAAAAAATATTGATTACTTTAAGACTAAAATGTTTATATTTTACTGATTTCACTTGTCTGTGATTTGTTCACAGATATTTAAAAAAAAATTAAATCTATCTTTCTTGGAGTTTCTTTCTGAACGATTATTATTATCAGTGAATTTAGATCTGTTGTCAAGTGTTATCAATCTGAGCAAGTAGTGTATCTATATTGCCAATTATTGTTGGCAATGAATAACTGTCAAGTTTTTGCTTTAAAAATGTTGTCCTGAATAGCAAAATTATTAAAATTGACTACTTTCAAGGTTTCTTGACAAAATTACCGAATTGTACCTACATCCTACAGAATGGCGAAATTTGACTAGGACTTGATAAGGCTGCCAAATGCCTTTTTAAGGTCAAATTATCAATGTTGATAATTATTATCAACACCAACGTGAGTAGCACTGTTGGTATATTAATGGCAATTACTTGATTTTAAATTTAATTTATATTGTTTTTAAAATGTTTTCAGCGTTACTAAGAACTAAATTAAAGCAGATTGTTTTGGGCAATCAAAACTAATAAAAAATAATATTATAATTATTATAATTACTATGTTATTAAAATAATTTGCACATAAAATTCAAATTTGTATAATGACGCTTTCGCTATTTATATTTTTAATTAATTAACAAAATATGTCATCTTTTATGTAGAACAATATTGATTAAATTACTTGAACATAATTTATGTAATTTATTTTCATTTATATGGATATTACACTGTCGAGTTAATTATGTCATCAATAGGTGCAACAGTTTCGTGTTTACATGTGAGTACATATTGCGGTGTGTGTTGCTAGTTGTATAAACGGTATGTTTCTATATAAAGTTCACCTGTAACAATTTAAATTGTAATGTTTCTATAACATACAAATTGTAAGCAAACAACCTAGAAATATGAGGTTGCGTGATAAAGAAAATTGAAACTCTAATTAATAGTTTATAACCGAATGGAAGGCATTTGATTTTTAACATATTAATGATGTTGTTAATTTATTTTATATTAATTTAGGACCGCTCGCAGTGAAACGTTTATAACTGGATCTTTAAATAATAAACATTTTATTAAGTGGACGCAATTTAAATCAAGCGCATGAAAAATTAAATAAAAAATTATGGTGTAGGTAGCTAAGGCATCACATAAATACTACAAATGCCAAGTAAACCAGTATCATTAAAAAAAACGCCAAATACAGTAATGACAAGGTTGATTATGACAAATAATTCATGAAAATAAGCATTTTAAAACTTCGTGAAAAACGATTTTGAAACAAAAGTATAGGTAATTATTTTATCTATGTATCGATTTTATAATTATTTAAAAAAATGATATGAATATAGAAAATTTATTTAATATTTATGTAAATATAGGTAGTACATGAAAAATATGCTTAAAGTCGGAAAACTCAAGTGCATGTATTCAGCACTTTTATAATTTCTTAAAACTACCATTTGTAACCAATTTATCTTGATGTATTTTGTGGTAATCTTTTATAATATTGAGAGAATGAATTTTTCACATCCACATCGAATAGTTTTTTACATAAAGTGCATTGTTTTGGGGTAAATTTAATAAATATAGTGAAAAAGAGTTGGAAATTAATTGTAAAATCGTTGTAATTTTTTTAAATTTAACGAAACTTGATAATACAGTAGAATCCGCTTAATGCGATCACAGATAATGTTATCAGTCGGTTATTGTGATCATTTTAACTGGGAACCGGCCGCTTTAATTAGTTTACATACAAAAACCATCGGATAATGTGATCAAAAATCCGCTTATTATTATCACTTTCATGGAATTTCCTACACAATAATCTCTTTTTCTAAGTATCTTTTTCTGATTTATCATTGAAATTGTATATATCTTTACAAAAAACTAATGAAGTTTCCCGTTTCATGGCGTGTTTCTATTTTTATTTTGCTAAAATGTGCACTTTGCTTTATGCATTTTAATTTAAGTTTAATTTAATCTTGCTAAATTTACCTAATTCTTCTAAAATTTATATCAATATTTTAGAAAACCCAAAAAATGCACTAAACACTTTTCAGAACTAAAATGTTTTTAAGTTAACACATGTAAAATACACTGTAAGTATAAATTCGCAAACGTTTGCACCATACTATGGCATCATCAGGCGATGAATTAGAGAGAAAATTAAGAGAGAATCCTTTAAATATTATTCGGGGTGGTGGTGGCAAGTACTTTGAAAAAAGAAGGGGATATTTGAAGTGATAACAAAAAAGGGCGGGAAAATAAGCGCTCGAATAGGTTTAAATAAGGGGGGTGGGTGATTATTTATTAAAAATGTTTAATAATGGTAAATTGTTTAAATCTGATTGACTATTTAATAACAAAGGTGAAAATTTTAATTTATTCATCTCTAAAGCTTCTAAATATTCCAATGTTTTACTTTTGGGTTCTACATGTAAAATTTCATATCCCCCTTGTTTATGGTTAGTGTCTAATAAATGTTTCGCGAAAGTAGATTTTCCATCTTTAAGTCTGTGAGATCGCGAGTGTTCGTTAAAGTGAGCTCATAAACCCCTGATATGGTTAAAATATCTGACTTTGATTTGGTGTTATTAATAAATTTTTTAAGTTTATTATCTGTTCTAAAAGCGATATTAAAATTATGATGATTCAAATATTTGACAATTTTTTCTGACTTTCTTCCGAGAAAGCTAACAACGTTACATTTAGCGTTAGATTTATTAAAAGTAAAAGTATTATTGTTATCAGTCGGTTGATGTTATCAAATTGTTATTGGCCGAAAGTGATCACATTAACCGGATTCTACTGTATTTTCATTTGAAGTGTTGCTTTTCTTTTCTATAGATACATCACTTCTTATCTTCTTAGAAGATATAATGTAGATATATATGTAGATTTTTAAATTATTCTCTTAGTATCTTCATTATTGAACTATGTCGTTTGGTAGTTTATACAGGGCCGGATTATTTGTGCATGCGCTTCTAGGCAATAGTTTCTAAGGGCCCCCACTCCCCCAAAAATAAATGTTTTTAGAAAATTTCGAGCTCAGATTCAATGTTTCTAAATTTTTGAAATTTATTAAACTTAAAATTATCGTCCTATAAATACAATTAATAATTATTTTTATTTTAAAATCAGTTCTCGCAGAGGAACCAATTTTTTGTAAAATTATTTATCTATTTTGTGATTAGTTTTATACTTCCGAGTTGATTTTACTTTAGTTAGATTTTTGGGATATCTGCTATTCATAACTAATAAAAAATATAAAAGAACATTGGATTCAATAATTATTATAAAAATTCATTATTACAAAAATTACATTCTTCTTTTGGATTTCATGTTTTGCAAATTCTGTTATAACCTTTTCAAAATCAACAGTGTTGATTAGCTCACTATTTATAGACAAAACAGCTAAATTCGTCAAGTCCTTCTTGAGAAATTGAATTTCTAAATACGTCTTTGTTCTCTATAAAGTTGAAAATGATCTTTCCCCACTTGTAGGGGAGAGGTTTGCAGGTTGCCACTGCTTGCAGGTTGCCACCCCTGCCGAATTTCGACATTCTAGCAGTGTCATCCCCTAAATTTCGATGGACATCGATGTCAAAATGTAAAACGTTTTTATATTCATAAATATTCGACAGTTCCTTTCCACGTTCCTGGTAAACGTCTGATCTCTAAATCTGCTTAGATTTTTTGAAGAGATTTGCTGGCTTCGTCACATTTATTCAAAATGTCTTACCAAAATTCAGTTAAAATTCCAGTTTCCAATAATCCAAAATTTTCTGGTAGGTATATCATTTGTTTAGAGTTTATAGCTCTGAATATTGTTTCAAGATTGAAATTAGTAGCTAAGCGGCATAGTTATATACCTACGATAATAAGATAATAAGTTAGGTTTTTTAATGGATATGTAAAGGAGTAGTTTGTTTTCCATGAAGAGCAGAGATTTTCTTCCCATCATCCACTACATTTGGTTAAATTTTAATCTAAGATTTTTACGTTTGGGGAATATACGAGTATGTTCTTGCCAGGTGAGTCTTCTGTCCTAGATGTATACCAAAATATTTAACATTTGTGCTCTGTGGTAATTGGCAGTCGTTCAACTTTACGGGAGGGCAATTTCCTCTTCTCGTGGTAAAGGTAACATGTACTGTTTTTTATTTCATTTACGAGTACCTTAATTCTCAATTTCTTAAGCCAATCCTGTATAATATCGAGGTTTATTTCCTGATTTCCTGATGCCATTACCGAATCGATGTGCAATACTGCAGTATCTTCAGCAACTGTGAGTATTGTTGTAGTTTCTGATATTGGTCAGTCTGATGTAAAAAGGTAAGTACGGGATGGACCCCAACATGCTTCCCTCTGGCACTCCAGAATGGATAGGTTAAAGACCTATATATTCACTTTCATGTTTGATAAAAAAGTGTCTATTGCTGAGATAGGATTTGAGAATTAGGTAATGATGATGCTAAAGGACGAGTTTTATTGTTCATTAGCGATGGTTGCTTTTCTATTTTATGCAGGGTGTCAAATACAACACCAATAATTGGCGAATGATTAGAGAACAAGTCCAGACAAGACTCAGAGCTTTAATTTTTAAATTAAAAATAGTACACAAGTATTTTCCAATTACTAATCCTAGTAACTGTAGTAAAATACTAAAAACATACTACCCGACTCTCTCTTACACATCTTTATAAAAGGGAATGCTCGCCAAAACAACTAAGTTACGCAAAGTTTCTTAAGAGTAATTTTGTTATACCCGGCGTAGAAGGAGATAATTTATAAGCCGTTGTGTGGCTTATGTGGAGAGAGATTGTCTTCCAGCTTAAAAAATATTTTGAAACCTTTGAATTTGAGGATGGCTTTTGCAAGTATTAGCTAGTAGCTACTTTAATTTGTTTAAAGGTGGAGATCCGGTGGATCAACGACTAGAACTGTCTTGTAACAGCTTTCCAGTAGTCTGTGTAGCGGTTTCTACGTTGGAGGAATCGCAAGATCATCCTAGTTTCGACTTAATGAAAATCTCACATATTAAAACAGGAACAAAAAGCAGTTTCTTACTAATGTTTCATAATATCTTATGCTGGTAATGATTTAAGATTCTGCTTCGTATTTTTCCTACTTAAAGGAAAATGATTTCCAAACTAGCACGCTTTCAAGGACTAATGAGTAAAAGCTCTAGAGTTAAACAAAAAACAAGTACACAGTTAGTACAGTTGTGGGAAAACTTGAGTAGTTTTTGATAAAAGTTAATTTTTTGCTAATACTAATTAAAATAGTAAAAAAATCTTTATTTAACAACATGGCAAATATTTCGGGAAAACTAGACACGAAGCTGAACTTAGATTACCTTAGTTAAAAATTATTAATAGATGGTTATTTTATTTTTACAACAACTATAGTATTTCAAAAGCATTGCATCTGATTATGTACTTTTTGTATTGTCCACAAATGATTGCAACATCATGATTATTTCATCCAAAAAATGATCAGTGAAAATTGATCTCAGGATATTAGATAGGAAAAATCAAACCACGATTACTCGTCAGCCACGAGTAAATCATCATGGTTAATATTTTCCCTGAGTCTGTGGTAAATAATAATAGGAATAGGTTATGCGCCCTAAAGTAAAAAATTGGTACCTACATAACATTATTTTTCTAAACCAAAATAAATTGATGGTTACGGCTCGTTATCGCATGTTAGTTGTTCATATTCTAGTAAATAAAGTTGTTTTTGGCGATAAGCCCAAAATATGATATTTAAAGTGATATGACCGGTCCAAGTTCTTGTTATTTGAATGTATGTATGTCTAGTCATTTTTACACAAAACTTAGGTAAAATAAATGTAAAACCATTACATCGTTGACACCATAATATAATTTACAATTTACATAAGTAATAAATGGATGCAATTGTGAGGAATTTTTTTGTTTGTATCTGTGTCTTAATCTTTCGGTTTTACTTCAAAATTGAAATTTTTTTACAAAGTTTGTTTTAATATAACGACACAGGTTTAATATAGTAGTCATTATAGTCTTGCAGATTGAAACAAATGGCCTTAGCGAAGTTATAAACGCTCAGGGAACTGTCAGCTATATCCCTTCACACATCAATATCAATATTTATATGCTACTATTCTTCATTAAGTTGACACGTTGATCGTTTGTCTTCAGCATTTGTTTAGTTTGACATGTATTTGTTCTCTTCTACTTACCATTAATTATAAACCATTTAAGAACAGCTTAACCTTTCTCACAAGTTTCATGCTAAATATCAAAATTAGCTTTTGATTAATTTTTGTAAGGTAAGATAATATATGCATTTATAAACAATGGGGTGCTCTTCTCATTGCGCTAGGGAGCTTCAGGCAATCCATTATATAAGGATGAAAGAAAATTCAATCTGCATGACGGGTTCCGCCCTTCTGCTCTGACAGGCCGTGATTACGCATTCAACAACTTGACCTGGGGCTGGGGTATCTGACCTTAGTAACTCATGTGACTCACGAATGTAAGTGACATGTATAACAAGCTCTTTTACACGTATCAAAACTTATACACGATCTAATGTGCAAATTATATTTTTATGCACTATGACTTTATTAACCTATTAGGTATAATGATCGTACGTGACTTATACAGTCTAAGATTAAAGGGGTGCAATTTAGTAAATTACAACTTCTCAAAACTCTTCAGTAGATATAAAGTTGAAAGTTGTCATTTTACTAGAGGTCCAAATCCATATAATAATTTAAGCATACATCCACAAGTATAATGCGCAAGATAATACTTTTGGCCCGAATCTTTCAATTTTTAGCTGAAAGCTCATGAACATCAATCATATTTATAAGTTGTATATATAGCATAGCTCCATAAAAATTCAGGACTAAAAAGACAAATAAACTGGGAAAGTACTCAAATACTCAAAGTAAAAGACACTCTATTGGAGTGTCTCAAAGAGTTTGTTAATATTCACGACGTTGGATTGGATCCCACAATCCTATGTTAAAACATGGAAAAAATCCTAACTCCAATTAATTTCATAAAATTCTTGGCGCGTAATTCACGATTTCCTCTAGTCTCCAAAACAGATAAGAAGTCTCGCTCTAAAAAAGCAAAGCTAAAATTCTACCAAGGTTGTAAATCGTAATAGGAAATATTTTATGTTTTTATGTGTCTTTTATAATTAATTTTTTGACGTTTTATTATTTATTTAGAAAACTATAGGTAAAGAAAGATCATCGTAAAAGTTGAGAAATAAAACAGTTAAAAAAGCGATTTGTTAGGGTTATCATAAATAATTTGATTTACAACTTCTTTAAAACTAAATTTGTAACCAAAGTTAATTCCAGTTCTTTGAAGATATTTATAACACCTTTTAAGGTAAATTTATGTATCTGTCAATTTGTTAATTAAAATATACCTCGAGGTAAGACGGAATTTATACTTTTCATCTGTGTTTTCGTTATGTTTATATAAACTGGGGAGCATCAATTTCTTATTAATTATACCAAATAAGTCAATAATAAATTATCTGCCACGTTTATCAATTATGCTAATAAATGTAACTGCGAATATAATAATTTGCTTTGCTTCTTTATAGATTTTACATAATTGATTTACAGAAATACATACATAGCAGATAGAAGATAAAATAAAATATTTCAAATGCTTTGCCATTTGGAATAGAGAACAAGTTTATTTATCCGTTATAAACCTAACTAATTATTATTTAAATATTTTACTAATTTTATTACTTCAAAAATGCCAAACGTAATAAAATGGTATGAATTTTTGGGAAAAATTTATATTCACAGCAAAAATTTACATCAAGTATATTTACATGAAAAACTTAATGGTAAACGGAAACGAGTTGATGACGCTCATTTCGGAACTACTCTAATAAACCAGTTGACAGCTGCGATATGTCTAATTTATCACGCACCCAGCTTATATCCTCGACGTCTTTAAAAGCTCAATTTTATTTTTGACACGATGCACATTGAAAAAGCAATCTTATTTGCATTTTTGTTTAGTTTGTGTTAATGTTCCTGCATACTAAATAAATATATGTTCAAGTTGTATACCCATTACTAACACAATAATAAAATTTTAAAATGATGGATAGAACAACATTATGGCTATACATACGGTTAGCTGTTTTTGTTTCACATTTAAGTTTGAGTGTATGTAAGGTACGGTGCAATATATACTATATGCAACATCCGGTGAACGGATAGCGTGTTAGCATTAACTTCGATTGAATAATTATCATTAACGTGTTGGGAGGTCATTGCATATACATGTATGCTTTCGCCGCATTTGCTTTACATACAATAGAGTCGTGTAGTTACGTGACTGCTTTTTCAAGCACGTGTTTTTATGGAAGGCGGCATGGACGACGTTGGCCACAAACACGCTTGGTTTTCTGATGGACTGATGAATGGGAATGCGACTGCTCAATGGTACTGGGCCAAGTAGTGAATACCAATGAATATCGATAGACAGACAAACTCTGCATAGCCAACGTGCCGAAAAAGAGAAAAGGCACCGCGATATAGCAAGTTCTTTAACCATGAGAATCGTCACGTTCGTTACTGACAACCAAAATTACCATGATTGTGAGGATTGATTGAGTAACGGCTGACAGTAGGACAATGAAACCTAGCATATATTTTAAGAATGTCGACGTGATGAGCAAATCAAGTTTGACTTTGATTGGACAAACATTTAAATATACGCGTACAGCAGCAGTCATTGTGGTTAAATTAAATATTAATATATGTGAGTTTATAAAACAGTCCAGAAGCTTTTTATCCAGGCCAGACATGGATACAATAAATAATCCAAGTTTTCTGTTATCTCTACACAATATAGTTTCTATCGTTCTTCAATGTGAATATAATTATAGCGGAGGTGGTTCTTAGTATCAGGGGCCGTTTGTAAACGCAGACAATACCACGTAGGTGGTGAATATCTTTACAACCAATGTCACAAATTTAAATAACACCAACTTGATAAGTATGTATTTCCATACGAGTTTATTGCTTGTCTGGATCTTACTTACCGAATAAAACAAGTAAACTGCACACGTAGAATAAAATTTTTCAATTTTCTCTAGTTTCATATCTGAGGATGTAATATTTTCAGGTGAGTGTCGTCGCCTCCCAGCAGGTGCACTGGCTTGTCGTGTCTTTTACTGACAGATGTGTGTGGTCAACCGTGCACGATTCTTCGATACAATTGACTCTCGTAGTGCAACTGTTTGCTTTATTTTCAATATAAGTTTATTTAACAAGGACGTTATTATAGATCAAAGCTTTACAAACATTTTTCTTGTTACAATAACTGCCATCGATACAAAGTATAGCTACAAGATCATTTTTAATTAAGGATTTTGCTATCATAAATTGTATTTACTAAGTTTTTTGATTAAATTCTTGCAAATTCTCTTTAAGACTTTCATTGCTATTTCATAGTTATTCAATCAAGAAAGTGGTGCTATCAAATTTGATGGAACCAGATAATAAACGGGTAATTACTGAATCGCGAAAATAGATGTGATATAATATTTTACACTACTTGAACCACGTATCAATCGATTAGGTTTTTATTAATTCACAATAATATTTTGTATAAAACTACTTAATTGATTTTCGATTAACTGGTACCCACAATTACCAGTAGTATGGCATAAAGCCATGATAAAATATCTCTACACCATCCTACTGGTCGCGAAGTGACACTGCTGTGACCAAAACCGCGCCATTAATTATAAATCATAAATCATAATCATAAATAAAGAAGGCGTTCGCAACAACATATGTTTCTCATGTATCTGAGACCTACAAATTAGTCTTAAACAACAATGTTCTTGAACAGTTATTGTAGACAACAAAGTTAACTTGGGGACTTATTATAGCATTAACTATAATATAAAATGTGATACAATGTCAGCGATGGCGCAAGCATTTTTGAAATGGATGGGCACAAATTGGGCTCAATATACTTGGGGTGGGCATGAGCACACAAAATTTATAAATAAACTTAAAAAAATACATAATTGAAATAAGCACCTACAAAATTTGGGTGGGCACCCCAATCAATAGGGTGGGCAAGTGTCCATCCTGACCCACCCTTGGCGCCGTCAGAAAATATCGGGACACTCCTACATACATAATATTAACAATGTAAATTGCAAAAAAAATCGCCTTTACAGCAAAACTTTTTGGACATTTTTGTTAAAAATTTTATTTTCTTCAATTTTGTACCTATACATTAATCTATTTTGTCTCCCCGTTTTTTTACGACTGCGACTTAAACAAGATCCTGTGAAATACAAAAAATATTATCACCTGATATCTCAGAAACGGTGTGACAAAATAAAAAAATGTATATGAACAAAAATGTAAGGAATGAAATTTGCAACAAAAATTATTTATATATTTTTCTATTTTGTTGTACACATTTTAAGATACAGGTGACGATAATCTATGTATTTTACAGAATCTTGTTTAAGTCGCTGTCAGTCAAAAACGGGGCAATAAAATAAAAAAATGAATAGGCAAAAAATTGAAGACCATAAAATTTTAAATTAAAAATGTTCAAAAAGTTTTTCTGTAAAAGCGATTTTTATATGTCAAAGAACGGTTTTAAAATGTGCAATTTACATTGTTAATGTAAAAGTATCCGAATATTTTCGTTGTATCTATTACGTTTTCTTTTTAAACTTGATAAAAGGCCGCTACACATGTAATATCATTTGTTGAATGTATGTAGTTTCCCCCTCAAAAGTGTCACTTCGACAACAAGTAAAGTTTGTAAAACTTCCAGTGAAAACATAAAAAATACAGCAGCTGAAAAACCAATGACGAATTTGGAGGTGGGGTCTCCCTTAGAGCTCAGAAAACAACAAATTTTACACCAAAATGTTTTGAAGCGTTATAAGTTCCTAAAATTATTATGAGAATAAACTTAGAAAGTATTTTGTATTTTTTAAACTTTTTTTCATATTTTAAATGTTTAAATGCTACACATCTATATTACAACACAAGACCACATTTTATATTTAAAAAAATTTAAAGCTGAACTTCTGAAGGTCACCTAATCTACAGCTTTTCTATAAGGACAGGTAAATATAAGCTGCAATAAAAAATTCCTTCACCTCTTCGGTTACCAACCGAATTCTTTATCTCCGACCCTGCAAACAAATTGTGCTCATCGGTGCAGCACATAAATCCACCCACGGTGAAACTTTGGTTCATTAAAAACTAAATTCCGAATCCTAACACTGATAGCACAAACAATAAGCCAGGCCGGAAAACAAACAATTCCTCTTCCCCTCATGAGGCCTCCAGAATTTTCCTCCACACGCTGGGAAAAGATCAACCAGCTTTATTTTACTGTAGATATTATTCTAACTGAAGCTAGTGCGGAAGCGAGGGTCAAAGTTTCGGTAAAAAGGTAACAGGAAACAAAAAAATAATCCGGCAAGAAGTGTGCTGCCAAACGGCAGTTGCAACCAAAAACACAAAATGTCGTAGCTACTTGCCTCAACTATTATCCTTCGGAGTAACATAATTAAGAACAAACGGCAAAATCAGTAAATAAAATTTACTTAATAAAATTAAATATTTAACATTGTTAATAATATGTAACGTTGGAAAAATTTGCGAGCGAAGATAAAAGCAATCGGTCGATAAGCTCGCATTAGGTTGGTTCCATATAAAATAATTTACCGTTGCAAATTATTTAAAATAATATACGGCAATTCGGAAGAAAATACGAGATTCCCAGTCAGCACAAAACAACAGATCAAACGAGTAAAAAGAATATTGTCAAAATTAGGTGTCTCCCTACGAAGCTCATTACAAAAAGTAAAAACTTACTCCAAAATTCGACGAAGGCATGAAAATACTCTCACACTTACAAACGTTCACACCAAAGTGCTGCTCTTGCGTTTCCAAAACGCAAATTCCCATCCCCCCAATCAGACTTTTGGCATGGGCGTACTCAACAACAAAACAAATTATAAAAATTTGTTACAAAGCTTGTCGCAATTTTGAAAAATCTAGAATTTCAGGGTTTTTTTAATCCCTAAAAGAGCTATACCAAATATCGTAAAGAAAATGTCAAATTGAAGATCCTTTAAAATTATACCTATTTTTCTCAAATTTATTTTTTAATATTAAAATAATTAAAGGGGGAGCGAAATATTGTAGAAAAATTTAAAATTTAATAAAAATAAAGTTCTTTCTTCGTCACCTTATTTTTCAAATTGCTAATCTTGTTTATAATCTGATTTTCAAATAAAATAGTTTTTGAGCAATTTCTTGAAAGCGAATCTATTGACTTAAATTTTTTGTGTGTTAAATGATACTATTTTATTTTTATTTATTAGTTATTTTGTGATGAAATTGTGATGAAAAACATAAATTTGAAAAACATTAAAGTCGGCAAAGGATCCCTCGGTCAAATTGGCCAAAAATTGAATATGATGCTGTTCTTACTAATCTGAACAAGAGCTTCAATGGGTACAACGCCCAAAAATCAAAAGTTTCCAAGTTACATAAGGGTAAATAAAAAAATATCAAGAAAAGGTGCATTTCAATACTCTACGTGAGCATTAATTTTTATCATTTTCTCTAAATGCCCCCCTTCTCCTCTCTTTATTAGTTGAAAGCAAGGAAACAGAAAGCAAAATAAACCAATTTTTTCACATTCTGAATACAGCACATTATGTAATATTTCCCTCTCCGGCAAACGAATAAAAAGTTACTACTTACAGTACCCCCCTTCGCCAAAAATACTTTTTATATAATATTTGATATATAGCTTAAAATAATGTATCTGAATTTTGTTTTAAACAAAACACACCTACCGTTTGATTTTGCCTTGATTGACTGGCCCACCAAAGTGTCTTGCAAAAAATAGGTCAAAGCGTCGTTTCTGGAGTGGTGATATTAATACACTATTATTAAGATATCACAACTTGATTTTGAAGAGTGATAGATTTCCGAAATCACTTTCTCCCTTTTTTATCTTTGACCTTATGTAACTTGGAAACTTTTGATTTTTGGACGTTGTGACCATTAAGACTTTTGTTTCAGAATGGTAAGAACAACATCATTTTCAAGTTTTAGCCAATTTGACCGATGCCGCATTTCAATAAAAAGTGGGTGGGAGTTTTTGCGTAAAAGGGTAGTGTTTTATAGGATTTTTAATTTGGCGTATCACAAAAAGGATATAGTATTTACAAAAGCTTCTTTTACAGTTTGTCGATATTTGGTGTAGTCCAAGAGAAATTTAAGTTGGATCGTTTTCAAATGTACACCCTGTATAGTATATTCTTTAATAAATAAATAATTTCACGTTCTGCTTACATATCTCAGTAGTGTGGCCTTCGTAGAAAGGAGTTTTTCTTCATTGGAAGGTTAAAAACATATTTAAGACAAATATGGAAGAAGAAAAATTGACCAGGTTTGCTTTGCTTCAGACACACCACGAAATAGAACTACATGTTGATAACATTATTGAAAAATTCGCTTAAAGTGGCAATTAGAAACTTAATTGTAATCAATAAACCTTAAAACTTCAATATAACAAGTTAAATTAAATAATATAATTGAAATTATATTTATTCTTACAAGTTAAGATTTATATTTTCAAACTTAAATAAAAAAATAAAACAAATTTATTTTTGTTATTTTCACAACTTTTTTTTTAATTCAAAATTTGCCACTGCTCTAGACCTAGAGCGTAGTTGATTCAAAAGTTATGTATGAGGGTTCAGACGTATGAATATGTGAAAGAATTTAGTGTTTTCCGAAAAAAAAAAGAAAATTGTGAAGAAGAAAATGTAAAAGGTAGATATACTTTAAAACAATTGTGATTATAGGTAAAGTGTATGACTAAACAATTTACAAGTTGTAAAATATAATCTTTTATCAACATATTGTATTGTGGTGAATATGTATTCTAAAGGAATCTTCTAAAGGAAGATGAGTTCAATAATTTTTGTTTGTTTCACTGCGATTTAATAGTTTCAAAATAAAACTATGAAGAAAATGGTACCAGGAAAAACTAATTTCCTAGGTACACAATCAAAACAAACCGTTGGAATTTTGATATTGACCTCAATTTTCTTTGGACAGCTCACCTTAGCCAATGATATCGTGGTGATTTTTCGACACCTATAAAAGATACAACATTCGGAAAAGTTAGTTATAGGAGAGGTGGTAATTTTTAAATACATAATTAGTATTCTGTTAAATATAAATTCAATGAGTCTTCTCATGTCATTATTTAAAAACAAGTCCCAGATCTAAAAGCGATGCTTCTGTATGATAACAGGAATTATTAGCAAGTCAAAATGTCACGACATGCCTTGTAGGAATAAGTAGCGTGTAAATAGAAGGCATGTATAAAATATGAGCCTACTCAAACTACTTTTATCCAATTACAAAGTTTTGTCTAAAATAAACTGCAGAATGTTTACTGATTTGCTAATATTGTCAATTTTATAGATTTAAATAATTATTATCAATTAAAAGTAGAAGAGATCGGGTTTTAATTAGTAGCGTAGCGTAGTGAAAGCTTCTATATTTAACCACTTATGGTCCATTTTATCACTTTCAGTTATCCTTCTTATTAGAAAAACACGATGCCCGTCCTATTCTCAAGACCACACTACGCCACTGGTTTAGATTGATTAATACTATTCTAATCTGGTCTGTTTTCTTTTTTTTTAATTATGGCAATATAAAACATTTAAAAAACATGAATTTCGTAAATATGGAAAGACTGTATATTCAATGTAGGTATCGAAAATTTAAAAACAAAAAATATTTTTATAATTTTACAAATTGGAATGCCTAAGTTAAAATTATAAAATACTTCCTCTATATAATTAAAAGGAATGAGAGATATTTTTTATTTCTACCTTCGTTGAATACACAAATATTTCTTAATAGGTAAGATTAAAGAATCTATGAAATTGTTAGAAAACTATAATTATTTATTTGAAATTCCTTCTTATTAAAATTAATGTCTAAATAAAGTATACGTTATAATTTTGAACATGTTTATGGGACGTTAATTTTATTTAAATATTTAAAAATATCATACAATTTGAAGTTAATTTTCCGTTTCAAAATTATGAATTAATTTCAAGTTACTAATTTAAATTGCTATTAGATATCTACCTAATATGAGATATTTACATAACACAAATCAATTTTTAGTATGTTTTAATTAATTCTTAATATTTACCGATTTCTGATTTCTTTTTCCTTCGAGGTATATCCTAAATCGTAAATCCGTTTATAGCAATAGCTATAAATATTTAAAATTAAAAAAAAAATTACCTTTGTTTTAAAAATTGATCAACTCTAAACGGACATTTTGAAACACACCTGTCGGCACACTTTGTCATTTAATTAGAAAAAATTATGTCGTTAATTCATGATATAATTTTACGCGACTTATAATTAATTCGTCAAAGTTTTAAAATATTGGATAAAAATTCATAATTTCACATACTTAACACCAAAAGTTTATTAAAAATTCCGTCATTTACATAAAATTGTTATCTGTGATAAATGAGTACCATTAATTGCAAAAAGGAATTAATTAAACAAGCTGCCTAGAAATATAAATTGAAATATTGTGATTAACATAATGTCAATATTTTAATAACTTCATAAATATTCAAGTTGCGGTTTGGTAATGAAATAATTTGTAGACATTTAAAACGGGCAAATTTGTATTTATGGTTAGGCGGTAGATGTAGTTAGTTTACCTATGTTAAAAACGAGATAGATGTCTTTTTATATAAAGTCATTTTTGCAGAAAAACGATTGAGGTAAGCGGTGGCCGAGTCAACCAAAGAGAGTAAGGATTAATGAGTTAGGAGGAACTGGAGAATAATAAATTCCCACCCAAGAATTACCGGGTTTGCAACTTGCGAAATATGACAGTCTCATAAATTGTAGACTGCGAGAAAAGAGGAAAGAGCTAGCAGGCGACCAGTGTAGAAGAGTAATATATCTAGAAACCCCAAGTTAGTTTTCAGGCCGTCGCGGTCTTGCCCTTAAGCAAGCTACATTATTTTTTCTTTTTCAAGAAGTGGGTGTTTGGATACCGCTATATTTTTCCTCTGGCGTTGCAAGTAGGAAGCCAAGATAGTTAATTTGATTTATTCGTAGTGAGATAACTCAAAGCCGACTTCAAATGATAACGTCAAGTACAGGAGCGACTTCTATAAAGTTTATAAACCTCAAACTCGTCTTTACTATAAGCCCACTTCGAATTTTATCAAACTTGCTATCTGAACAGATTTACTTGTATATCTGTATAAAGCTATAAAGTATTTAACGTTCAAGAATGTTTTTCTGCTTGTGGTGTTTTGTCTTGTAGGTCGAGACAGTATTACACGCTAAAGAACACGATTAACAGAGATAAATCTAATGGTGAAACCTTGTTAAGAGTGGCATAAATGGCATCTCGAAGAGCCAAAGATTTAACACTCTCCATTATAAGAGATCTCATGCTGACTTATTAGACACTATGTGTCATGTTACAAAAGCAGCAGGAATCTTCATCATTTTGCAAGATATCCCTTAATAGCTTGAATAATTTTGCTTATATTTTAATTATAAAATATATTATTTTTGCCAATAAGTGTCATTTATGAATAACATTAAGGATTCGCTATTAATGCTTTTCAAGTTTTGATTTATGATGACAGTCAGCTCTTGTGAACTATTGTTTAGTAACGCTTGGCAATGGGTGTGAACACCCGTAACCATTGTTTTCCTAAAACAATACTAACGTCATAATTCTTCTTAAGTCGACCTATACGTAACCATACGTTATGTAAAGTTTACGAGTTAATATTGCTTGTTTCTCGTGTGCACAAACTAGCGTGAAGAAGCTTTTATACCTGAGAGATGCTATCATAAAATAGACGATGCCGCACATCAATTTCGATAAGCCCCGTTGAGCTGCACGAACAGATTTTAAACAATGGAGTAATCAGCACTTAGATAATTTATAGTTTGTAATATGTTAATATATGTTAGTTCTATATTACAAACCCAATCATTATTACAGATGAAATCAACTATAAAAATTCACTCCGTTAATTAAAATTTCTCACGAAGAATACATTCCAAAGTGCTGTTACATGCACTAAACTCAACCAACTACAATATTAAAATCAACTTGGTTTTGCATAGTTTTAGTGCTAAGACTAACTTGACTAACTAGCCATACATCATGGTATACACGAAAAGGCAAATGTATCTAAATTTAAAGCAACAATTTCAGAAATAAAGTTAACATTAATCAGGCGTTTGTTTGGGGGTGTGCCATATAATGGCATGTTCGATAAAACGACATGTTACAATCTTTCCTTAAGAAATTGCAGAAATGACATTGATACGAGGCACAGTTGATAAAACGGCATAGTATGTTATCGCACAATATACATAAACAATACTTTTCCATATAACTGTTTTTATTTGTAAGCCAATATTAATGGAAAATTTATCTATAATAATATATACGACAAGTATTATTGTGGATATAATTACATGTTTCTGTATAATGTACGAACTATTTTAATGCTCACAAAAAAATCGTTATTTAGATACCTCGTTATCTACACAGCGACATTTTTAAAATTTTATTTTTCAATTAATTTAAGAATGTATATTTCGGGAATACTTAAAGTAGTTAATTTAATTTAATTAAAAACCCGTTTTAATTTAATATAAATTTTTATAGTAATCAAACAAATTAGTCGATTAATTTGGTTAGTAAGAACAAGTTTGATACAAATGAGGTTTTTTATAAATGATTTATTAGAACATCATTTAATTTCTGTATAGTGCTGATTGCGGATTAACAATTTATTTTCGCACGTTTATTTTTAGTTTTAATAGAAAAAGTATAAGTTTATAGCAAAGTAATTTTCTACTTCACATTTTAAATTATATAAATTATCTGGCCACGTATATAAGCAGCCGTTATGCTACATAAATTTTTGATAAAAATTAATATGTTATTGCAAAAAGATAAAGTTAATAAATTAACGGTTCTATTCAATAAACAGATAAAATGTACATAAACTCGTTCGTTAATAATAATAATTATTTTTATTAAACAATAGTTAACATAAACTTTCAAAGAGCTATTGTATTATTAAAGTTTGTAAAACATTTAATTAGAGTCAAGTTAAGTAATTATAAATTGTAATCGCAAGAATATTTTAGAGCAAATGTAATTAATTTATTAATAATCACAACAAGCCATCTCAACCATTTTTAAACAAATAAAAATTTAACAGTGATTTTTATGTATATTGTATAATTTTTGTTAATTGCAGAATTTCATTAGACAGCCTGGTAATTAAAAAACATTTGTAATTAACTTTCCACATGTCACAATAGACATAATATGTATTTAAAAGCAATTATATATTTTAAATTAATTAGACATGAGCGCCGGCATGATATTTTGCAAAACTGTACATGCTGGTAGACCGCATCCTTCTACAAATGTATTTTACATAGCAATTTTTCAAATTATTTAAATGAGCGTCATACCCATCGTAAAAACATCAGGCACGGGCTTTATCAGATGATAATAAAACATATTTACAATAAATGTCATGCCTACCCCAGGTTTCCTTAGAATATGAAATTTAAAATTTTTCAGCTCATTTTCAAATTGTTTTTTATTTTTCAGATTAACATTTAAAGATTTGCAATTCTTTGGTTTGTATGGAATTTCTAGAAAATTTCAAATTTCAGTATTTGTGTTTATTGTTTCCATATATTCATTATTAATAAATGAAAATTAAATAAATTCTAGGTGGTAATAATAATAAAAAATAATAATAGTAATAAACTATTAAAATATATATAAATTAATTTTAAACAATTATGTAAGTTTTACGCATTAAACGCGAAGAAAAAGACGGAAAAACGATTTTAAACCGACAAAAAACACATAATGCTTCTGAACTATCATAAATAATTAAATTATGATAATAAATTTAAATTCAAATTTTTAGAAGCCTTCCCTTGTTTTAAATACAGAAAGAAGCTACAGTGAGAATCAAAATTAAGAAGATAAACCTATTGTTTTTCTTTGAAAATCATTACAATTCCTTAGAATTCACTGTAATTCATGAAAAAATTTTAAAATTACATTTGTTTAGAATTCCCTTGCAATACATTGGAATTCTTTAATAAAATCTTCAAAATTTCTTAGAAATCCATAAAAATTCTTGAAATTCCAGATCTTTTTTAAAAAGCTTTTTCGAAATATTTATTTAATATTTTTTAGTTTATGTCAAGCAATCTTTATAAATATTTTATTATTATTGTTTTTTTCTGTAACCTTCAGTTATGAGTTAATGTTACTTGCTTTGTTTAAGGAGCAAAAATTTTAAATTTTTTTTAAGCAGCTGTTAATCAAAATCCTTAAGGAATTGAAATATATTATATCAATTCATCAATTTGCTATTTATAAGTATTGTGATAATTAAATGCCAATTTTCTAAATATCTGAGTAACTATAGTTCATAACTAAATATCATGAAGATAAAGTAATGAACTTTGGTATTTTTAAGGTAGTTTTTAAAATGGCATTGCTATTTTTTAATCATTGATTTACATATAGCGAAATTTGGTTTGATTTGACTGTAAATCTCTGTCAGTTCGAATATATAGAGATCATTTGTTCGCCCATATGTCACGGACGAAGTATACATAGCTTCTTCAATTTCACACATTTAAATATTTTAGAGGGCTCAAAATACTTGAAAAGCTAACGTAAAGTAACTTAATGTTATTTAAAAATGACATTTCCTTCCCATATTTCACGTCACATGCACGTTAACTAGATGAGAACAATATGTTGTTACCAAGAAAATAATTACAGTTGCTACAGTTTAAATCATATGGCGTGTGACAATAAGTCAACTGCTACTGTAATAGGAATAACAAAACAGCTTGATACGAGAAGCAAATGCGAAGAAGGTTTTGCCACCTGCTAATGCTCATTATGTCACTAATGCCTACAACTTCTGAATAGCACGACACAATAAACACGTGAGTAAATGAATTAATCTCGAATTCACTAATATTGAAATTATGTATAAAACTATGTTCCAGATTAGATGATTTTTAATCAGAACAGCAGAAAAATTTAATTTTTCTCTCTCAAAACTAGGTCATAATACTACTTATATCTCCAACAAAAGTATTCTATTAAGGTTTGGTAAAATACTGTTTGTTAATTTAATAATTTTATTATTTCACTTTAAGCGAGACTGCTAATTTTTGCTTTTTTATCTACGCGATGATGATTTTGACAGGCCGTCAAAAACAATGTAAAGGAACTTTGATATGAGAGTATGACTTCGGTTACTCGAGTATTTTTATGCATGTAAAGAAGAATTAGGTTTGTTTGACAAATAGTACGTGCAAAGAAAAGGATGTTGTGCATCAACACAAACTGTTGTTTACAAAGTTATGTTTTATGGAATTTACAAAAATGTATAATTAAGTATATTGTCATTTGAATAAAAATTTAAACTAATGATTGATTCTTGAGTGAGTTTTGGAAAAAATTAATTACATGGTACAGTACATTTTAACTGTTGTGTTTAATTTATTGCTGCTAATTTATATGCGTTAATATGTTTATGAATTTCGCAAAATTGATCCTTAATTACAGGTATATAATAAAATTTAATTATATGTAATTTCGTATCTATTAATTTATATAACTTATTTTTTTATTGAAAATAAATTAAAAATTACATTAATCTTTGAAACTATATTTTCAAATGTTAACGAAGCCGTAATTAGATGCTGAATAGCAATTAAATAATATATTATAAAAGGTCATAAATGCAAATATATTGATATTATGAATACCTTATCTGTAATTATGTATCTATTTAATGAATTGTATGCTTCAAGATAAATTATTAATTTATGTATTTTATTATAAAATTCTGGAGTGCACGAATCGGCTGCACTTCTCTCAAAAGTTTTATTTAAAATTTTATTAATATTGGAAATTACGAAAAAGCGTTAGTGCAATTTTTAAAGAGATTCAATTACTTTGCGTGTGTAAGAAAATGAATATCTCGTTGTTGGTTTTCTGACGTTGACATAGAATCTCACAATGCGCACCTTAACAACTGTCTAATTTACATATCCTCGGAGAAATCTTTACGAAACGGCTACGGGCTTTTAATTTACACATCATTAATTACCCGCGCCCTCGGACCGCCGACATATTATACGGACCTACTTCATAAATGTCAAGTTACTCCTATACAACTAATTAAAGGTGTACGATTTTTGAAAGGTGCAATAATTCACTATAGTTTATTAGATTTAAATTATCTTTTTCTTTAATTAAGAGGTCCTTGGGCCGACGTTGCTGAAATATTTGTTTACTGTTTGCATATATTTGATTTTTACGACTTCGATGTCTTCACTGTCATCATATACACGCTTTTTAGTTTTGGATGAAATTAATACTCGCCTACTCGATATGTTAACTTAATGTTCCTACAATTTTATTCATTTATATACAATTAATTGCAAATAAATTAAACCGGCGTTTTTTAAGTAATTATGCATGGATTAAGTGCCACAATAAATCTAACCACTCAAAATTTACATTTTATCAAACTGACAGTTGTAATAAGTAATGCAAAGCCACAGCTTCACTTTGATAATAATGTATGCTAATCTTCAAGTTTCAAATTAAAAAAGAAATAGTAAACATGTTAATTTATTTAAGTTATACTGTAATTATTGCATTTCATTAATCCCACGATCGTTACTGTAAATTTATGGGATATTCAAATATGAACTTTTAATATGTTTCATATTTGAAATTTGAACTTTAACGCAATATTTTTTTCTTTATCCAACTTACATTCTCCAAGTGGCGCGGACATTTATTTTTCGTAACGCAAATGGAAATATTAATGTTACTTAAAAAATTTATGTTAAGCGATTTTTTTTGTATATATTTTTTATAAAAGAGGAATTTCTACACAAAATTAACAACTTTCTTACATAACGAAACGCTTAACAAAATTTTAAGTAAAAAAATTATTTTACTATACTGTGATTCACAATGAACATAAGCATAAGAAATATACGTAAGACATATAATTGGAAATAAAATCTTAATAAATAATAAAATATGAAATAATGTTGAAATCTTAAACTGCATAATGTGGAATGGTTGATTTGAATATTATATCAGAATTAATCGAGCATTATTCAATTCTTCATTAAGCCTTTATTTATAGTTCTTATGTCTTATGTATTTCTTACGCTTATGTTCATTGGAACATAACAACAACACCTTGGAAATCTCTGGAATTCTTTGGAAATCCTTGAAATTCTTGGAAATTTCTGGAATTTCGAGTCTTGTGTACAGAAATTTTACTGGATATTTACACCTTGTGTATTCCCATCTACTATTTATTTCATTCCGTTTATTAAATAATTTATTCACATACTTAATTTAAAACTGCTATACAGGAATTAGTATTAAATTGAAATTCTCACGTAAGTGCATTTATTATAATAAATATTAACCAAAGTTGTTTTAAAAAAAAATTAATCAGATGCATAAATTAATTTACAGGGCAACAAAGTTGTTGTCCTGAATGACTTGGAAAATTTTAATTCTATTGTACTTTGCTAAGTCTTACTAGTGCCTCTTGAATGAATGACACTGAAAATGTAAAATGAAAACGAAATAAACGCAAGAATAGTGCAATTACTAATTGCATATTAATTAATAATTAAATTAATTACTAATTATTACCTAATAATTAATACATTTAATTAAATTTTTTTTATTTATTGTCATTATTGCTTATTACCAAAAAGTCTCAAAATAAGTCGTTGTTAGAAGGCACAAGAGCGGCTGAAAATTTTTACTCCTGACTGAGTTTTAAAATACAGATTTAATTTTTTTTATACTAAATTCATAGTATTAATTAAAATTATTAGCTCTTGAAAATACAATAAATATGATTATCAATAACGAGCTACAAGATACAAATAAATCTTATTGTATGGATTTCGCAATCCTATACATTTAAAATTGTAAAAAAAAAAAAAATTATTAATGATTGAAAGTGCTTACTGTTCATTGATACGAAAAAATATGCAAATAATAACAAATAAGATTTATTTGTATCTTGTAGCTCGTTATTGATAATCATATTTATTAAATTCATAGTAATTAAAATTTTTTTTGATGAAATTTATTGATCATAAAAGTGACTTTTAATGTTGTTTGATGAAAGAAATAAATAATTGAAATGAAATGAAATAAATGTAGTCTTGGAATTAGGAATATTCCGAAGAGGAATCGTTGGGAAAATCTTGTGAACAAACGAAAAGAAATCTGAAGAAATCCTAGAACATTTGAGAAAATCTTAGGGTATCTTAGAAAATTGTGAAATCGTAGGAATACGTACTATACTCGTAATTATGTGATTTCTTTATGTTTTATTATTGCGATTCCTTTCTGGGAAGATTCTGAAATTCTTTGTGTAATATACATAATAGGTATTTTAATGACGAAATAACCATCGTAAGTTAGCAAAACAGTAATCCATTTTAGAATACTTGGTAAAAAACAAATAAATTGTAGGATTCTTCATTGGAAGTGAATTGGAATGACAATTGCTTGTAATATGTAGTCAGATACAACACAGTCAGGTCAGGTAGTAAACTGTGCTTTTCGTGCATTGGCGGATTGTAGTTTACCATAACAGAGGAGCAACAGGTCTGTTCGTTTGCTTGTACTAACTTGCAAGCAAAAAACCAATCAACGAACACTTTTATTTGCACTAATTTGCTCGGTTCAAGTTAGTGCAAGCAATGGAACAGGCATGATGAGTAAAATTATGGATCCAGATATAATTATAACTATATATTGTCGTGGAATTTTTAGAGGCAGGGGAAGTAGATTTTTCTTTTAATTTTTGAAAAAATTTTGGAAAATGTTATCAAAATTTGTAAATGTTTTCGTTTCAGCGAGTTGTTGACGTAACAACAACTAGCGGAGAATAGGAGGAATTTGTACTAATATGACGAAAGAGCTTAATTTTAAAATAAAGAGACATAATTATTAACTTGTAATAAAATGTAAGGTCGGTCAAATTTGAAAATAATTTAATAATCTTAATAAAAACTTTAAATTAGGAGTAGAAACCCGGGGGCCACATTACATCCACATAAACATGCTATTTTTAACAAATTTAAAATTAAATAATATATTCATTTATTAAACGAATAATTGAGGTACAAAAATTTGCAATTCAAAAATTTGCATTCACTCCCATTGCAAGTGGTTCATATCAAGTTTGCATTTTTGCTTTTTATGGCGTAGAAAGAGCCTATTACCCTTTTTTTCCATTTGTCACTTCTTAAACTTGCACTTTTTAGGTGTTTTCATCAATGAACCCTGATATAATTTCATGAATCTTTTTCTCCAAGAAGTATTTTTTATGCCTGCGTTATGACGCCAGATGCCAGATAGTTAACAGTTAAGTTTTCAACACCTATCAAATTTTTAATATAAGGGTATGCGTTGAATTAATTATTATTATTCATGTAAGACATCGTTCTATCTATCTGTAAGTCAGATTTATGACGTGCTACACCATCTTGACACCAGGGCCGGATTTAGCTAGTCTAGCGCCCCAGGCTACACAGAGAAAATGTTTTGGTGTTTTAAAGTAATTTTTCCTATAATTCAACTTCAAATCAGTCTCACACCAATTTTGAAGTAAAATTTACTAAATTTTACTAAATTTGGTATAAAATTTACTATAACTGATGTAATATTTACTTCAAAATTATTGCGAGGATGTGTACACAGAGAAAAAATTGAGGTAATTTTTACTTCAATTTAAGTTCAAATCAGCCTCACACCAATTTGGAAGTAAATTTTACTAAATTTGAAGTAAATTTTACTAAATTTGATATAAAATTTACTCTAATTGATGTAATAAATACTTCAAAATGATTGCGAGGATTGTTTTTTTTGTGTAATAACTTCAGGCGCCTATCGCATTTACTCAGATTAACTACAATTTAGGTAGGTAGGTGACTACACTTCAAAAATTAAAATAAATAAATAACTTAATGTTAATATATTTTATGATTGTTGACCATAAACGCGGTATGCCTGGCGGCTTGCGCCTTTTATATTTTGACGCCGCAGGCGATCGCCTGTTGTGCCTACTGGTAAATCCGGCCCTGCTTGACACCTAGCTTTAAAAGAAGAAGTAAGTATTTTGGCGATTTGTAATAATTATTCGTGCCATCATAGTGTAGATTTGAGCTACCGTTTTTTCCCACAGCCAAACAATCATGGCTTTAATTCTTTTGAGTAATGCCGAACCCATATGCTGTATACTATGTATTGCGATAATCCCCTCGAGTGAAGCTGATGGGCAAACAATAATGACTTGTAGTAAGATGTCCAAAGGCGTTCCATCACCTAACTAACTTCAGCCATGCAGACTTGTATGAAATTGCCGGAGGTGACGTATACAAACAAATTTGCCAGGTTGGTTTTATGTTAATTTAATGAAATATATTCCTTATGAAAATAAACTTCTTGTTCTGAACAAAATAATTCCAAAACAGTTTCTCGGTTAACCAATTTAGTTGTCTAAAATCTGATGAAGCCTGATGATTACGTATGTTGTGATTAATGATGAATTTCTACGATATCGTTTGGAATTATAATTTCAATAGGTGGATTATGTAAGTAAATAAACTGAATATAGAAGTACGTCTATCTATTGTTGTGTTGAACATCTACTGAACAATAAACATCTTGATTATTCAGTCAGAACCTTAATTCCATAGGTATCAATTGTATGGCTAGATCATTTTTGTTTATACTTATCTTGTTATTTTAGAAAAAAATATTGAAATATAAATGATGTGCACACCTGCTAACAGAAAAGGTTAGTTTACTACCCACAGAGAAAGAACGTCTATCTCCCCAAGTTTAGTAGGACCACCCGACTAACCGCCGATAGCAGCCTATTCGAATGCTGACCCCCGACGGAGAAGCTCTTGACAACCAAGATAAACTGGCAGCCGTGGGTGGTGGCTTGTTGTCGCAGACTTAATGTTCGTGTATCCATTATTCTTTTTGATATTGCTTAAATAGCTTTTTATGTTAACATTTGTGATACACTTAACCATTTACGAAATGTCGTGTGTAGAAAAATGTAAGCATATTTCAACAAAATCTGAAATTAAAGTTATTAATGAACGTCTTTCAGATTAGACTTAAAGTTATCCTCTTGGGCTTATTATTTTTCTATATAATAATTTCAATATAAAGGTTGAAAAAAAATTAATTTCAAACAGTTGTTCCACTTCAAAATGATTCATGACTAACACATTCAACCAGGATTTGTTTGAATAGCATTTTGCAAATATTTTTTTAGTCTGCTTCTAAAATTCACGAAATTGGAACCATTAACTCAACGTGTTATTTTTCTTTGCGGTTAAAAGGAAAGGATAACTCATATCGTAATAACAGAATGCACATGTTAATAACTAAATCATTTAAATTGCTGTAATAAAATATACTTTTTGTTTACATCAATTAATAATAATTAAAATTTTAAAATATATTACAGATACGGAGAGTAAAAATTATAAGAGCTTCTCGTTTATAAGAGAACACGAAAAAGTGAAATAGTATTCTTGTAAAACTTCGTGCCAAAAAGATAGATGTTTGAACTTGCATCTTGAACCTCGAAGGAAATAAATTTAACTTGAAGATGAATTGCTTTGTGGGCGTTTGGGCTTGGCTACCCGTCTTCTATTGGGGTTGAAGATTTCTCAATTTGCCACTACGAATTCATCACTCTAGTTCATTTAAATCTCTTACAGCATCAGCTAAAATATACGTGCGTTCAACAGTAATCGATGATAACATTAAAATAACAGTTTATCCAATATTAAAGACATAAATGTAATTTTATTATATTTTACTAACTTAACCTACATCAACTTAAATATTATTAACAGGTAGTTACTATAAAAAACAATTTTGTGGTTTAAGTTTAAAACCGTTAACCTTTCTAATTCATTCTTTAATAGTAGTAATGGTTTTTTAAATTATAATTTCACGTGTCCAATGAAAAATATGACGTCATCGGTCATCACACGATGTCGTAAAAATATTTACCAAGTGTAACTATTTGGTTTTTGATGTTTTGAAATTTATATTAAAAGGAAAAATATCATATAAGTACGTTACGGTTGATGCTTTTAGGTAAATTCTTTCAGTTATTTTTAATTACTTCAGTACTCAGTTGTGCAACTAAAAGTTCACCGTCAGCCGTTAAACTTACGATTGTTTAAATACTTTTACTTATACATATATAATATTGTATAGGTATTTAATTGAGAACAGTGAATGCAGGAATTATTACCAATAAATATTTTGCAGTCCATATTAGCATATCAGTATTTTAATAACTTATAAGTATTTATTGCTCATATAATTACTTCATGAGTAACATAAACGTTAATAAAAGAAGTTTATTATCAGAACGTCCTAAAATACACTCATAAAATATTAATTGCCCATATTTTATAATAAATAATGTTTATATTTACCAGGAGATTAAAAGGTTGTAAATCATTAATAATTGCTGATGTAATTTGTATTTTATTTTCAGATATATTTTTATGCTTTTGTTTGTTTTGATAACATTGTTTTCATATTTAAGATTTTTAATTTCTTTTATTGTATCTTGATCTATATCAAATATTCAAAATTAGAAACTATAAAAATATTGTAATTTATTGGGTAACATCGTGCGTGCCAATTATTTAACAATTAAGTGATATAAGAGGAGACCGTCCTATTTAAATAATACCATTGTTATTATGATAGTATTTATAGCTTAAGTTATTATGAGCTGCCCAAGATTTTGTGTTTAATCGTTCAGAAAACTTACGGTTGGTTGATTTTTTAAATTATGTGTTACCTACTCGGAAATAATGAAAAAATTTTACACTTATCTTCCAAAAGTTTTTGTGTGATTTTTATAATATCCGTTTTTTATTAATTAAAATTTGTTTTGTATACTACTTTGAAATAACTTAAAATATGAAAAATAATAAATTTAAAAAAATATTAATTATTAATATCGGTTAATTAATATAATTTTTTGTCCATACAACTAAAAGTAATCCGACTAAAAAATATTCTTATACCAAAGAAAAGAAATAAAAAAAGCTTATTAAATGGTTCAAAAATAAGCAGTCGGAATTGGTAGCTCCCCTACTTTTAAATTCGAACTACTTTTGAGTACGCACTGTAAGCAATTTTTTGCTATTAAAGTAAACGATGCTTTTAATATTAAATTTACTTTTACACTTTGCAAAACAAATAATGTAATGAACTTATGCCAACTAATATTTTTAGGATATTATGTATAAATAATATTGTAATTTCTTCCTTGATGAACTATTTTTCAACAGTTTTTTATCAACAAATAGGTACTTGTTCGGAATATTATTAATAATCTCTAAACATAATAAATTATATTAGAGTTAATTTTTTGCCGATATAAAAATAAATCTGCATTTCCAAAAAATTACTATAAAGTAACAATTTTACTCCCCATTTGCGGGGAAGTAAAGTGCGACGATTTCTTTTGCAAAATGAAACCAAGAGAAACAGAGAGCTTTTTTGTATAATTTTCCATTCGATCAATTTATTTGCATATACTTAGGATCGTTTAACACGTTGGCTGCCCCCACAACATAAAAAAAGTATTTACAAGAAACCATAGGTATATAAAGTTATTTAATTCTAAATAAAAATAGTTAGACCACCTGCGATTTTCATGGCACCATACCATATCAGTATGCAAGCTCATGCTATTTTACTAATTTTTATATAGGTACCTAGTACATTTAATGCTTGTAAGATAAAATTTATTATAGTTTAAAAATTTTTGAACAAAATTTATTTTTAAATCCTCCCTAAAAATAACCCCCCGGTGCTTATATTTGTTTAAATATTTAAGATATTCAGAAAAAAAACAGTAATACGTATAATTATGTAGTATACGAGTATTAACAAAATTACATAAAAATTAAGCAAAGTGTATTGTTTATCTTTCACTATAAACAACCTTAAAATGTTACACTGTAAAAAAATTGATGTAATTTTACCTGTGAAAATTACCCTGTTTACAAAAGTAAATTAACCCTGAAAATTGTGTAATTTCATGTTGTTTTTTTTTCTAAAAATTCTTAAAGTACCCTCTTAAAGTAAGCCTAGGGTAAATTTCTATTATAATTGGTGGCAGGCAAGTGGCCACCGTTAAAAGGGGGAAATTTTCCCGGCGAATTTTTTCACACTTTCCTTTTTCTGTATTTATTAATAATATATTTAAAAGGTATTCGAATACTTCAGAAAAATTTTTATTTAATTTTCTTAATATTTAAGCTTTATTCTTCGTCCTATATAATAATTTTTTTAAATATTTCTTATGTATTTTACTAATATTATTATATTCACAAAGTAAAATAATTATATACGGAGGAACCAAAGTAATTGTTTATTTAACGAGCGGATTGTACTGTCGGCTTTTGGTCTTGTATCTAAATTCAATAGAGTAATTGAAAACATTTTTTGTTAACTTTTATTTCCATGTAAAACTAACAGCCAGACATCGCAAAGTAGAATGTTTATATTAGAACTTAGTGAGATTCAAAAGCTCACTACAAATGATCAAGCCAATCATGACTTGCTTATTTATTTGGTTCATAGTTTCAGTTCATAGTATAGTTTCAGGTTTGGCATGATCAAAGTAGTTTTTTTTAAATTGAGTATTTTAAAATTACTACTCTGCACCTTTTTAAATTTCTTTTGATTTTGAGGTAAATGATATTTGACTAAATTTAAAATATATTTTGCACCTCCAGACAAATCATTTAAGTTTCAATCATCTAAACTCTAAAGTAACCAAGAAGGTTTAGTTTTGAAGTAAATATATTGCTATGTAATTTGTAATAATAAATAATTTTAAATTTCGAATTCAAATTACCTCATAGGAGCATTAAGACTTGTATGATTCCAAAAATTTTCTTAAAAATATGAATTTAATATAAACTTTTCAATATAAGATGGGAATAAATGGGAACGTTATATGAAGAGATAATTCGCCCTTATGTCGTCGTATTATAATATACCCCGCGATACCAATACTTTCTATTTTTTCAAATTTCTATATATTAAATTTAATTATTATTATTAGAGCTCGGATTTATATGCACAATAAAAAAATACTTGCAAATATGCGCGTATATAGGCACCGAATTTTCTTAAAATATTCACAAGAATTAATAAAAATAGATAAAATATGCAAACTAAACGATATCTAATTTTCGAATTTTAAAATTTTTTTACACAGCTACTATACGCACGTTTGAACGCACTAGTGACTATTGAAAAATGAGCTAGTATTTTAAACAACAACTGGAAGAAATTTGGTTTGTCACGTGTCAACACAACTCGAGATAATGATGGTGTTCGGAATTCCCCACTGTTCGGATTTACCCCACTTCACTCGACTACCTAAATTTATTAAATTTAATAATTTTAATAATAAATCTGGAGGAATTAGGTAAATATTGCAAAATCTTGCATATTTTCAACATTTTGTGCATATTTGAGCAAGTAAGGTAAGTAATAAGGCCTATATCCTAATAAGGCGTAAGCAACAAAAATCGTACTTAAAATAACCTCCCTCGCTCAATACCACAGTTACAGACACCTATCGCATGTAGAAGTTGCTAAAATTTTGCGGGAGCTGAATATCCCATTTGTAGCCCCCAGTGTTACATCATTTATCATAAAGTGAGACCGTGCAGCCCCAAATAATAAAAATCGGTTCAAATAAGACGTAAATATTTTTTGTAGTTAGCTACATAAAATTAAATTTTTATCTTTATAGATACATGCTTCGATGATCTTAAAAATTTGAGTATCGTATCGCGGTCCAAATATTTTTTATTTTGTTTTTCTTACATAAAGTGGTATGCGCTTATCAAGGCCTACTAAATTTAACCAAAGTCTTACTTCGTGTATCAAAGTTTGTTTGCTTTATAATGTATTTTACAGTTCTTTTGAGATATTACGAATGTAAATAATTAGTAGGCATATTTATTACTAAATTACTATTGTTACTAAATTACTATATAATGATTACTAAATCATTGAGCGTTATTTTTAGTGATTCGAGCCGATGCCTCCTAATCGAGCTACGTGGTCAGAAATCGATGATTTTGAGTGCTACAAGGCGTTCTACTTTTTTTAAAAGAATGTTTAGTTGTTGCATTTATATGTATATTGATTTCAAATTCCAAATAATATTACGTATAATTTTATTATTTAAGTATGTTAAAGCCATAGGCGTTATTATGATACCATATTAAAATAAAGTCTACTGGCTAAGTTTTTAAAAATGTTTAATTTTGTGTTTGTCTATGGTACAAGTTACCATTTTTCGTTTATATTTTGTAGAAAATGTACCAACAATATGATTGTTATTAAAACATGTTGATTAAATTGGATATTTTTCATTTTATTGCAAATCTCCCTTAGCTAGGTCTTATTATGGTCAGTTACTGCATATTTGAGCATATTTTTTCTTCAAAAAACACCAAAAGTGGCCCAAATATGTATTATTTGCTCAAATCGTAGATGTTAATAGAAGGCTAGATAACTAACTCGAGCGCAGAAGTGAAGCCTGTCGTCTATTGTAAATGTATGCCAATTTGCCTTATCTACAAATGGCCGCCAGTTGACATTGGGGTTTTACTTCTATTACATTGCATGTATTGAGAGTTGCGTATCTAGACTTCTATATTAACATATTATATGGCTCAAATATACACCAAATGTTGAAAATATGCAGAATAAGCATTTTGAAAAGCAGTTTTTTGGATTCGTTTTTACCAAATTTGCCCAGATTTCAAAACGAATCTCTTGGCATATCAATATTAAAGAACATGCGAAAGCCTAAAATCCGAGCTCTAGTAGAGCTCGGATTTATATGCACCAAAATACTTGGAAATATTCGCATATATATTCATCGAATTTCTTTAAAATATACACTAAACTTCTTAAAAAAGGATAAAATATGCATTGATATGCATACTAAAAAATATATTTTCTCCGAATTTTTTAATTTTTTTCAAATGTTCAGTAAGTACAACCTAGATTTATAAAATTTAATAATTTTAATAATAAGCTTTAATTACAAATTAATACTTATACTCTTTTGTAGTATATACAAAGCTAGCTATGTACCTTATTCGTAGTTATTTTTAATAATATGGTAAATTAATTTAAATTAAAACAAAAATTAAATTGCTTAAAATTAAATAAAACAATTGCTTAAATTGGCAAATTTAATAATAATTTTTTATTTTCTCTATTAAAATTCTTCAAAAAAACACCAAAAGTGGCCCAAATATGCAAAAATATGCACCATTTACTCAAATATGCACCAAATGTTGAAAATATTCAAATTATGCATTTTGACAAGCAGTTTTTCGGATTCGTTTTTACCTGATTCGTTCAGATTTCAAAACGAATCTGTTGGCATATCCATATTAAAGAACACGAAAATGCATAAAATCCTAGCTCTAATTTATTATAATTTTATTATTATTAAATTTAATATTTTAACTAATTACACTATGATTTCAATCTTCATCTAAATTTCTAAATTCTAATTATTTTTATCTTAATAAATTTCCAATCCAAAATTAACTATTCAAATACATCATTCAAAATTCACACAAGATCAAATCACTTTTATTTGCAAAAAATATCAAAACTCAAACGAAATCGCAGTAAATTTCAGAGACAAAATTAGTCTCGACCGCTAATACTGGCGACAAAATAATCAGTTTTCTCACCTAGTTGTTGTAACTTTAAGTACTTGGCGGAAAAACAAAAAAAGTCAAAATTTACATTATTTATTTATATTCATATTGATGCAGTTATACTATAATTTCTGTCTTATTATTCAGTTTAGAGTAGCATTCAACTGTCCGCTACAATTCTAGTTAGATTGGGTTTTTCTTCAGGGAATCCTTTTATTGTTTTTGTAAAAGGTTTCTTTTCTGTCTTCATTGCCGGAAATTTTGCAACTCTGAAGCTCGGGTTTTTAATTTTTTTTATATTTATTTATTTTTATATTTTATATTAGTTTATGTTTGTCTCGTCTCATAGCTGGAATTTGGATACTTGCCTATCCATGTTTATTATGATGTATAAAGAATCAAATTGCTCTTAGAGTTTTTACTTTGTTCCTCGTACACAGTCGGAGTTGAGCCGCATTGAAGTCATCAAGTAAATAATTATATTTCCATACAAGAGACGTAATGTTGTACATGTCTTACCTTATATCGTGTAAGGTATACCTGTTTATAATTTTACTACTTAGAAGAGTAAGTGAAACACTGTGTATAGTAATGGTAGCATGGAATTCAAAACAAAAGAAAATCCAAAAGTGGATAATTACAAAAAATAAAAATAAAATTGAAAACAAAATTTTTAGTTTTTGTGTAATACGAGTTGCGGTTTGACACCATTGCGTATATTTTATTAAGTCTCTCACCTGTCGCGGCTCGTTTGGCTGTTCCCAAGCAACCGAAGCAACGGATGTCGTGTCTGTCTCGCACGCTGACGGGTAATTATACGATGACAGTGACATAGTGTGCGGCTCGCTTCTGCATTTTTAAAACTCCCAACTCACTGCCTCATCATCATGATATACCGTCGTTGTGGCATATAAAAATTCCTAACATTTGCAATTTCCATCGAACATTTTCCATTAAGAGCAGGAATAATAAATGGGAAATATAAAATGTGTATTGCGTAACACCACGCACAAGCAACTTCTTGTACTTATTATACACTCGGTAGATTGACATGACATCATCAAGATAAAAAAGACTGTCCACACACGGGTGAATGCACTCCAGTATCGGACGTCATACCAATTAAACTTGAATAATGGAATAGACGGTACCTGCCACGCCATATCAGTGATTGCGACAAGTTTATGGATTAGCAACATACAGCAAATCAACATAAATATAGCCCGACTGCTAAAAGTTAAGTGACATTCAGCTGCCACAGTATCAGCTGTCACTAGCGTCACGGTGCCTGAAAACTTATTTGAGGCTGTATTTAGCGTCGCCGCGATGCCACGAGTCACAAATATATTACGCGTGAATGTGCGTCCATTAGTCGCTTTTCGTGTTATGGAAACATAAATGTCATGTCGTTTGAAAATTTAGATCCTACTTTATTGCTATCTTCTTCCCAAGTAGTATTATGCACCCGAGATGTGGTATTTTACAAAAGACTGCATGTAGATGTCGTTAGTGAAGAATGTTATAATAATATTATAATATGGGAACTACCGAATTAATTAAATTAAAAATTGAATATTAATTTTTGGGTATCGTCTAGGTTAGAAATTGACTGTTATGATGAAGGAGGATAAGTTAAACTATTGTAACACACGCATGCTTGTTCACTTTACATTATACCGCCTCTTATCGGCTCTCCAAGAAAATTTATGACGACGCTTTTGATATGGGTATGATAAATGACTCCTGAGATAGCTTTATTTATTCATCGGGTTCTTGTGGCGCTATAAACCAACACAAGTGCTGCTGCCTCTAAAAAAACATGATTAGGGTTCAACCCGGGAGGCAAGACTTGCCGCTTATGGTCAGATCCATTCGTCATCGAGCTTAACGATTAGCTTTTACAAGCTGCAGTTATCCAAATGACACAGTAACGCATATGTTTGAGGTTTGAGGTCCCACATGGTGTTGGAGCGTAAACCTTTTCTCACAATATCAGTGGTTTATTCATTTCGAAACGAAGCCATTATTTATCAAGACGTAACTCACCAACACAATGTTGCTCGTAAATAATATCCGATTAAAAGGAAACAAGCCACAATTTCAAAATGCACGGTATAAAATATTGGGGTAATGTACTAGGCTGTTCTTATAAAATGGATGTGTACCTCGTAAAACAGTCATAAAATATACGATGCAATAAAGTGTTCGCTCGGTGGTGCTATAATTGCACTTAATGAATATTTATCGGCATCTCGGCATGTTGTGTTACATTATACGGGCCTTGTGCATGAATAGCGCCTATAAAGTCTCTTCGACCTACACCACTCATCTACATTCAACTCGCTTACATCTTGCCATTTACAGATTAGCATTGCAGTTACAACGGACATTAAATAATGTTTTATCCCACATAGAAATTAAACCATGTTTAAATAATAATTAGCCATAATGAATCATCGTTTAGCGAGAATTGGAAGCGATCGAAAGGCCATCGATATTTATAAGCGAAACAATACGATACGACAAAAGTATTTGTAAAACGATAACACGAAGGAAACAGGTGCCAAGTTTTTGTGGAGGGCGACATTTTGCTACGGATTACGACCAAGTTCTCTCCAGAACCTTGTTAGTTGTGTTCGGTGAAAGGTCGAACCACCTTGTCATTTGTCACCGAGATACAGTCACAATTTGTTAAATACCGCATTCGTTATCTTATTTATCTCTCAGACAAGTTTACTTGCCTGTTCAATGTTAATTACATAAATCATTGAAATACGATATTAGGTAACTGTTAATTTTATTACCAGCCACATTAAAATACGAGCTACATCAATTTAAATGCTTATTATACCAGTCTTAATAATTATGTCATCAATCATTAAAGCAACTTTTTGACTTTTCAAAAGGACGGTGATTAATGTTCGTAATTAATTAATGTTATGCCTTACAAAAACGTTAAAGCAGATCCAATATTTCAAGCTCAGTTGCATAATTTAAATATGAATATGAATAAGCGTAACTTAATGGACTCTTGAAGTTACATAAGTTAAATTAATCTATGCGTACCTTCGCATCATTTTACAAGACAACCTTTTCAACATTACAACTTTTAAATCAGATAAAAATTTAATTTACTTCGGTACAAACTTTGCTTCCATTATCTAGGTATCATACGGTATGTAATAGCAACAACACACATGTTCACGTAACCAGGCGTAATGTTTATTTTTCAAGATCATTGCCGATTAGTTTATTATGCCGACTTTAATCAAGATTATAAAGATAATCCACTAATTTTAAGTAACACGTTCATTAAAATCCTATCTGGTTTTCGCCAGTTTCAAAATGGATATGATTTTGAAAAAATATGGTTCAAGATAGGCTTGAATCGCTTCTCTTTGTCAGTAGCCGAGCTTATTTTCTTAGCGAGGGATGCTTGATAAACTTTGGCTTAAAAATATTATAAAAGATTTACAGAGCAAAATTAATTTCCGAATGTAGAAGAACGCAAGGATGGTGGGTACGGATTTAAGGTATAAATGAGTTAGACAAGAATAAAGGGGGTCGAGTTCAGAAGCGGTCAGATTCAACATGAACACAAGGAAGACATAACATTAACACAACATGACATGAGAGCGCCTCATTTGACGAGATCAAAAGAACCGCAATATGTGTGGGGCGTCTTAGTTCCCCCCAACATAACTTGATGCAAACCAACTGACAGTACACTAAACATAACCACCATATGCAACTTGTCAATTCTGGTTAGCGCCTTAATTTTTAATAGGGATTTGTGTCTGTCAGTGAAGTTTTTTACATGTAAATTTATTTACATGCTTAAAGTAAAATAAATAATTGCCAGGTTGTGTTTAAAATTTGACGATGGAACGAATAACATCTTGATTTATTATACTCTCTTAACGGAGATTTATTATTTTTTTATAATAATTGATGAAAGTTGTTCTCAACATTTAAACGATTGTTTAACACTCAACCGACGGAAAAAACGTTTTTGACTTTTAATCCGTTTGGAAATATAGATTTATGGATTAATACCCATATTCACAAACGTTCGTGAAAATTATCTGTTTTTCTATTTTAATTATAATTTAAATGGAGTTGTTATCCCATATTCGATATATTAAATTTATATCATATTTTCTTTTTTAATAATAAACATATAAAGCAGCGATGATCAAACTTTTAAGCACTGAGGGCATGATGTCAATGAAATAATGACAAAGGTTGACCATGTCATTAATAATTATCGAAAGGAAATAGTAAAAAAATAAGCCAAAGGTTAAACTATATTGATTGTTATTTTACTTATAAACGTTGTTTTAATTATTCCTTATTAATTATAACATAATTTTGTTTGAGTTTAAGCAAATAATTCATTTTTATAGGCTCGGACGACAATAAATCGTAGCTCAGTCGGTCAGGCGATTACCGTTGACGGAGTACGGAGGTTGAAAGTCTACATTTTCTGCCCCTACTAGACGATGCGTATATTAAGGTGCCTACGCACGAACATACCACTCATGTCTAATATATCATACCTGTCAAATATCAAATGTTCCGGCCGATTCCTAAAGAATATTTGTTAGAATATAAAATAGATTCCGATTATGTTAATCTTGCTAATGTCAATAATTAATAATCTATCAAAAATGTCTTCTATAATGGAAATTGTATAAAAAAAAGAGAAGAAAGTATACCTACTATGCGTTTCGTGCTTTCGTAACTGATGATATCAAAAGTATCAATGACTAAAATAAAGTTATTATTGTTTTATAATATTAAGTAGTACATATTTATTCTGATTATCCTTCAAAATTGGTACAAAAATTGATGCTCTCATATGCATGTAAGAGTTTCGTTGTACTATATTATTATCATATACAAAATATTGTGATATTAGTCATGCAAATCAAGTAAATGGTATTTTAAATGCCATTACAAGAAGAAAAAATAATTAAACAAATAGAAGTACTTAAAGATAGATATGCTTCCTGATTCCTGTTCTGAGGTTCATGGAGATGTTTTAATAGATTTGCGTATGATATACCATACCCTTTTGCCTTCTTAAACAAGCAAATAAAATTTGGTTTTAATGAAAGTGAAATATATAAAGAACATCAACCACGTAGTTTACCAACTGATATAGTAGTACTAACTGATCTTATTCCATCGCAATTTTGATAATAAATATTTAGTATTTTAAATTTATTACCAGTGCTAGTGTGTCATTGGTTACATTTAGTCATAATTGTTATTAAATGTAATTTATTAAGTTGAAACATACTTTTTGATTGACTGCAATGATCCATAAATTAATATAATATGTACAATGGTATGTTGTATATATTATGCATTATGTATTATGTATTATGTATTATAATGTTAATAAAATAATCATGTATGCATATTGTACCTATAGGTATATTAAAATAGTAATAAATAGTAATACATTTATGTAGTTAGGTACTAAAATTATATTATTAATTAAAAGTAGGAATGTAATACCTTTGATACAATAACAGTACACCTCAATGTTGGATGTATAAATATAATATATTAATATATTATGCACATACTACAATACCTATCGTATTATAAAAAAAACTTTCACATTTAATATTATAATATTTTCATTTTAATATTAACAACGATTATATTATAACAAACACTATAACTATTTATTTTAATTTTGCTCGATATGTAACATTACTTACTAATTGAGATAAATGCTATTACGTTCTTTGCCGCCGGTTAAAGTTCACGATAAAAAGTGTTTTAATTATGTCATCCTATATCTAATGATGTATTAAATTCTTATAATGAAATTTAAAATTTAACATAATATTATAGCCATCAAATATAATGATTTTTATTTAATTGCGTGTCAACTCATTGTCAAAGGAGTTACTATTACACAACAATTTTCATTGAAATCGTTATTTAACAGCTCTAGGTAGGCAGACAGAGAAGTAGGCAATAATCAGAAATTGTTATTAAACTTTTAAACTTCTAGTATGATCCCTTGAGATCAATTTATTCGTTCTGTAAACTATATTTTATTTGGACTTATTGCGTAAACTTAAACAATGCCTATAAACAAGTAGTTACGTTTTATTATTATTGTTTATAGTGATGATACTATTTGTTATGAAATGTCACATTCGAATTCTGATAAACATGTTACAAAATTAAAAACTAATGCTGCCATCAATCATAAAATTCTACAATCTGGTGTAGGCAGATGCCTGATGGTTTAAAAGCTGATTCACACTATGCGACTTCTCATGTGACTTATTCGCGCTTATTATTTAACGATGACTTCTATAATACCAAAAATTGTACAATGTGAACGTAAAAATATTTCTAATATGACAAGTCGTACAAGTTACATGAGAAATTACATAGTGTGAAACAGTTTCAAATGTATTTTATATTTATATCAATTCAATTTGCATTGTTCAGAATAGATGTTAAATGTGAGGTTGATCAATATGCGAATATCTGCCAATGATATCCAAAACTGATTTCGGTAAATTTTTACTTTTTAAATATATAGCACTAACCATATGTCAGTTTTGTTATCATTATTGACATATTGACATCAGCATTAGTAAGTAAGAAATTTTGAATATAAAACGCATTCGGCTATATAGTATTGAAAATTTTTATAAAGTTGATAAAATGTTTTATATTTCAAAGACATACATTGTAAATATATTAACAGTATTATTTATATCCATAAAACAGCACCAACAAAATATCGCTTTAAATTATCTACGCATGAGTAAGACCACATAATTTATAACTTTAGCCAACATGAAAGAAGTTCATATAATAATACTATAAAACTTTGTATATTTTACCATAAGCAAAATTTACGAGCCAGCATCTTTATTACATTGATATTGCCAGCAGGGCGCTAAAGCAGCGATACAGCCTACTTAAGATTTATAAATTCTATTTCAAACAAATTAAGATTTAAATATATTATTTATTTTTTTACTTTTATTTCTGAACTCGTTGATTTTGATACCTACATATCATATAATATAGATTCTCGTAGGTAAGAATATAGTAAATTATATATTTTGAAATGTATGTATGCTAATTATAATAATTACAAAAGCAAAGTATTAAATTTAACGGAAATTCCAAGTTGTATTTAATGGCCAAAATGTGGTAATTTAACAAAATTAATTTTTATTTATTTTCTTAAATAGGTATACCATCATAAACCCTACCAATAATAAATTCAATATGATAATTTAATTACCTATTTTATGTAATTATGTAATAATGTTTAATTACATTTTTAATAATAGTATTTAAAAATTTGTAATTATATACTGTAATGTGTAATAATAATTAATTGTACTACTGGATTAGACTATACCTAGTCGGGACATAAGTTCTGTTACACAGTATTAATTAAATTTTTAATGTTTCAAAATAATAAATTCAATTATGATATATACTGCTTTATTACTTAATATATAAAGAATACATTTTTAATATATTTACTCAAAATGTCCTCCTTTAGCCTTTACACAAGCCTTTAAACGCCGTGGCCAATCATCAATTGCGGCACGGACGACTTGTAACGGTATCGATGCTGCTGCTTTCACCAAATCCCGCTTCAGAAGCTCGATATTTTTATGAGGCTTACTACAAGCCATGTTTTCAAGAACTGACCACAATTTATAATCCAAAGGATTCAGATCAGGACTTCCAGAAGGCCATTGTTCTGCTGCAATAAACGCAGGTAAATTTTCTGCTAGCCACCTTTGGGTTGTCTTAGCTTTGTGTGCTGGTGCAGAGTCCTGTTGAAAAACCCAATGGTTCCCTTGAAAGAGAGAGTCGTTAAGAGGCTTTACCACGTCTTCTAACATTTCTTGGTAAATTGGTGCCGATGTTTTAACGCCTTTTTCACAAAAGTGAAGTTGAGTAACCCCTTCGTAGGATACACTCCACCAAACCATCACAGATGCTGGATAATGGCCTCTTTGAACCCTTGGAATTTTTTCTGCCGCTTCTTTAGAGCTGTGAGCATAAACACGATCGTTTTGCTTATTAAATTTTTCTTCGACGGTAAAATTTTTTTCATCGGTAAACAAAATATTTTTAAAATTATTATTACCGTGCCTCCTTAATAGGGTTTTCGATCTCTATAGTTTAAGTTTAGGTATAATACATTTATTATGTATGTACTATATTATATTATAAACTTTTTAAGTATGGATTCTAGAAAAAATGTCACAAGAACAAAAGTAATAATGCGTAATATAAATATTTAATATTTAATAATCTAATAAAAAAAGTATTAACCTATAATGAAATAGACTAAACTAAAATGAACTAATTTTTGTGGTTTTTCAATTTTTTATAGTAGTTTCTTTATATTAAATAATGTTATTGACGATGGATTTGCCTGAAACTGCCGCATAGTGGGGTAGACACAAACAACTATAAAGCATTGTACAGACACTGCGAGGTTGTCTCGCGCGGCAACCTGAAGGTACAAGCTTCGCAAATTGTGTAGTTGTTTGCAAAGCTGCCACACGAAGCAGTCTTGCAGTGTCTGTACAAGACATTATAATTAGGTAAATTTATTCAAATTTTGAACTATGAGAAAAAAGACATCTTCCGAAATGACAACTTCTGCCTCTCTCAGATTCATTCGCTCTAAAGCAAGGGATTAGTGACCACTTCTTTTTTTTTAGAAGGGTTCTCTAGGCAGATACCTCGGTGGTTTGCCATCGCTTGGCGAGGAAAGACGGCAATACCTGTGGAAATACCTGTGCTATATATGTACCTAACTGATACATAATACCGTCACGGCAAAACAGGTAGAAATCAACACCGTACCGTACCGCATAAATGATAGGATAATTCCGGGAGAGACGAACCACGTTTTTTATAAACGGAATATTTAAGAAAATAAATTTAAAATTAAATAAATTTTATTCAAAAGATGTTAAACACATTATGTAATATCTATTTATTACATCTATAAACAAAAAATTGCTTTATTTATACTAAAAATAAAAAAATAAAAAATATGAAGTGTGGTCCAACTCACCCTACAGCTAAGGTTGAGATGAACCACTAACAACGCGTAAGATTAATTAGTTTCCAAAACGTTTCTTTCCGCATTGGGAACACATGTTTTCATATTTTAAACAAGTTTCATTTAACCGTCTTCGGTAATCAATGCATCTTACCCAATCATCATTTGATTTTTTGACTTATCTTAAATATAGTATTTTCCGCATCCTACACATTTATTTTTGTCTCAATTTACTTCTTCATCACTGTCATCTTGAAAGACTGGTGTCTCATCTCCTGATGATGATGATGACACATACAATTTAGATTTTTTCTTCTTTTTTTTTTGTAGAAATTTAATTTACATTAGAAAAGCTAGTTTTATCTTTACCTGAATTTTTCGGTTCAACTATCCCGAATTTACGATACAGATGGACCACTGGCTTATTTTATTTCTCTACTATAAATGACGCAATTTAATGTTATGTTTATTTAGAACACAATATTTCTTACCTGTTAAATACTAGAAATAATAAAAAAAGTCAAACTTCAAAACTAAAATTTTACAAAATACGATTACACACTAAAATGTCTGAATATCCTGATCTGAAAATCGCTAATTATTCGCTTTTAAACATTCAATTTAGTAATCACTATATTTACTAATCACTAGTATAATCAAACTGAAGATTACATCACGTTATTGGCGTAATCTACAATCCAGTTTAGAATATAGACAACTGGTTCATCTCAACCGCCGGTTCGTCTCTACCGGAATTACCCTACCTCAATACAGTAACGGCAAAGTGGGCAAATCAATGCCGTACCGTTATGAAAATATCGGTACCGAATATGTACATTTTTGACGGTCTTGTGCTATTTGGGACATGCTTATTAAATTTTCTCTTACAAATGTGTCTATTAACAGAAGATAAATAAAAGTTAAAGCAATTGTTTTGGAACATTCAACGGAAACAAATTGGCTTTCGACGCCAACAATAAATATCGCATTGCAGTTTAGTCATTTGGTACTGATGTGTGGAGATTAACTAGGAAACAAAATTTTAAATCCTTTACTTTATTATCAGGAGAATTACCATTATCTACATCTGGTTTGAACCCGATAAGCGGCATAATGTAAAAAGAAATGTCTTAAAAATCACAAAATCTTAAAGTGGTCTTTTCCTGGAAATATATATCGTCAAAATTAAAGTAGATGAAATTTTGCATTGAAATATTAAAAGAATGTTGTTCTAGTCCATCCAGTACTGAGATATTCAGATTTTCAGTTTTCAGTGTTTGATAAAGAATTTTGAAAAAAATTCCGAGATATAGATGACAATAGTTTTTGCGTTTTACAGAGTCTTGTTTAAGTCTGTCAGTCAAAAACGGCGAGACAAAATAAAAAAATTTATATAAACAAAATTGAAGGCAATGAAATTTTCAACAAAAAATGTTTAAAAAGTTTTGCTGTAAAATCGATTTTTATATGAAAAAAAAAGAGTCTTCAACATGTCCAATTTACATTGTTAACATAGGAGTGTCCGGATATTTTGGTTACTCACTGTATATTGTACATCTTACCACTTACATCTAGAAAGTTGTATGTCTGTGGAAATTAGGCAACTCTCCAACTTGATTTAAAAAACGTTAAGAAGTTGATCTTTTGCCTAATCTGATAATAAAATGTTGTTACTTGAGCGCTAAATTGTTCATTTATTGCTGAAAAACACATTAGTTTCTATCCTTTTTTTGAAATGGTTAAAAGAGCAGTTTAAGTTTGATTTGCACGCACTATAAAAAATATCTTTTCAACGAGTAGGAGAATGTAGCGAGACTTTGAAATTTAAATTTTTAGCTGGTCATTATGTAGCTGTGAATACAAAATTGTTCGACGATAAAATGTAGTTAAAATATTTAGGTGGAGTTTTCTCAATATGCATGTAATATACAATATTTTAAAAAGTTGATCTTTTGGGGATTCTTGTCCACATTTCTTACAAACGAGCGCATATACTTGACAGGTTTAAACCCTAGAAGCTATAATGTTTCATATCGCTATCTTTTATATGTATGCTAGTGCCAATTTCTCAGAGCACTATCGTATAACATAAACGGGGAACTGATGTATGGATATTCGCTCCTCGTCGTGGATAGGGTGGAAAGTGTTAGCTAAGAAGGCTATATGGCGTTTGATGTTTCTGAGGATGAAGGTAATATCATAGAGCGTTTTCTCAATGCGGCTTTATACAAATGAAGTAAAAGAAATTCCTGTGCGTCGCCCGATCTCATCGCCGAGACCGCTATAAATTACACTTTATGGAGGAGATAAAATAAGCTTATTTTCTTGAATGTACGACATCCGTTCTGGCTATCTGCAAGACGGGGCCATTCATTCTTCGCTTTACACTCGTAAAGATGATGAAGTGCCCCGATGTCTTTCCAACCGCGTTTAGATGTCAGCAACTTCAGATGTACTCTTTTGATTCACAACCAGTCACTTATTTTTGTTAGAATGACTTTCCTTATTCGGTAGCTAGTTTTAAACCAAATAAACAAGATGTTTATCATCTAACAAATTATTCTCTATTTAAATAAACAAAATGTAAATTTTTTCATGTAAATTATAAATGAAAAAAATGTCTGCGTCAGTTCAAGTTTCATTTGTGCAATTATAAAACAACCATATCAATAAATCAAAAAGTTTTTATTTATCAAGAATGTACATCACAGGAATAACTCTTTTTGTTGTTGCTTAAGAACCGTAACTCATTTTAAATTTTAGATAAGCGCCCAGTTAACATTAATTTTAATACAATTTGTACATTTTTTGCTTTGCTTTTCAACAATTTTCAAAAAAGTGCTTTGTTGATTGCGGTTATTCATCGCAATTTGAATAATGCATGATGCATTTTTAATTATAACGTAAAATTATATTATACCCTACGATGTTGCATATTTACAATAAATTAATATTTTATATTTGCTATGCACTGCAGTGAAATCATATTAGCAACGAATAAATTTAATATTATAATTACTAATTACAGGTTGGCGGTAATATTGCGTGGTTACTTATTAACATCTTCATTTTCTTGGAAAACCGTCATAATTCTATGCCATTTTATTATTTTTGAAGGAAATACATAATACGTATTATCGATATAGTAAATTGAGTCAATTTAGAATTCGTAAGTTAATTTTACGAGACAATTGGTAATACTGTAATTTACTAGGAAGTTTCACAAACGATGTATGAGCGTTAATTACAACTTGCGAACCTGAGCGGCGATAAAGTGTAATTAGTGGTTGTCTGCCAGTGTATATTAGAGAGAATAAAAGCATTTGCATTATTTACACAACATATAATTGTTACTGAAGAGGTTAAAAACCAGTGGTAAAAAATGATTTGTTGTAAATTGCACACTTTCGGATAAGCAATGTATTCGTTTTGGTATATTTTTTTCTAATAATTGTAATTTATTTTCCGATTATGCTGAATTGACCACCGGTGCTGGTTGGAAAGCAGAAATTCCGGATTTGAATCTCTATATCTTGACTATTGTTGCAGTAGAAAAAAGTGTAAACCTACACATGTGCCTAAAAAAGAAAAATGTTATTTTGTCTTTGGTAATGCTGGATATGCTCATACGACATTTGTATTTATGAAGCACAGCAGGAAATATCCGTGGGTTAATATCAAATAGGTAAATCTCTCTAAGCTCTTCTTATGAATAGGAATTATCACATACTTAAAATTTATATGAACTACTGTTTAAGCTTCTGTACTACAATAAGGAATATTATGATGGAATTAATCTTCTTAGGATTTTGCATAAATAAATCAATGTTATTATTTATTTAATTTTAAGGCGATAAATCTATATCACCTAGAGAGATTTTTTTTGTTATGTTAGTTAATGTTTCTTTGAATACAAATCAAGATTGAATCGATTGTTAGAAATACTATCTACTTTTATTTAACAGTTTATGTTTAACAGTATAAAATACAATAAATTAGCAGCCGTATGGTTTTATAAACTCGTTTAGAAAGTTGCATGACTGTAAATTTTCTGCAGAGGTAACTGCGTCGGTTCTGTACATTATAATCGTTAATTCTGAGTTACTTATGTGACATCTTTATGTTACAGTTCATATGTATGTGATTGAAATACGGCAGCAGGTTAATATTTTATCACCGCACATTTGACAGTTATTATTAATTGCATGACGAACTGCATTTTAGTCTGGCAATTGTGGTCAATGCCTGTTAAGCAATAAGAACGATCGTACACTGAATTATGGTATTAACGATACATCCTTATTCGGTACCTACTTATAAAGAAAAACTAAATTACCTTTTAGCTACATGTACTAATTATAAAAGAAACATAAGAGAAGCTTTCTTCTGCCAACTTAATTCCGACAAGAAAACCTATAAGGAAAATTAAAAAACTGAGATTTCTTGGACAATTTATTAGATGAAAACTGGTTAGATAATCAAAAACTTAACAGTAGCGGCCCAAGGAAGACGCAATTATTATTATTTGGATGAGCAACTACTTCTTCGGTCATTATCAATTTTCACTAATAAGTACCTACGATAGATAATGGTTTCCTTTATTTTAAGCCGTCCGAAAAAATTAATTCATGTTTTTTCTTCTGCGTTTATTCAAGTTGACAAGTATTGATGAGGCATATGAATTGTTTGGACATTGTGGCTAAGAAAATCTTTCCAGCTATAAGTTAGCGGTCACAAGAAGTAATGTCAAGTGACAAGTAAACCGTAGAGACGTACCGGATCCCTTGGATCTCAGAGATATCCTAGCATGGCAACATCCTCAAGTGCGGGAATTGCGGTTGACTGACATCTTCAATACACACTCTGACACGTATTAATGACGACCTAGTGCGATTCATCACTCTTCTACCTCTGCTCGTCCCTCTCGCTTCAAGGATCAAACGTATCCTTGTTTATCTGCAACGATCAATCACTTCTGACTGTTAGAAAGGCGGTCATTTATTACAGTATATCTTACATACATGAGAAAATAAATACGTTGGCGTGAAGTACGCAACAAGAATATTTTGTAATGATGTTGATAAATTGCTACTAACACAATTAATAATACAAGTTACAATTTTAAACAGAAGCTACAAACTTTCTTGTAATAATGTTGCAATATATTACAAATATTTAATTGTTTGTTACCAATAAAAACGTCAAATCCAGAATGTTGGTACTGTCGCGTCGGCTTCTTTGATTGTTTTGATTCATTAAATTCTCATTGAGTATAAACATAGTTAAAACGCATTCAATAAAATAATACAAAAAGAATTATATTGAATGTTTTGGGTTAATTTATCCGGCAAATAATTGTTTTATCCTGAACTGATATTACTTGAAAAATGCAAAAATTGAAAAAATGTAACTTTAATTGACTGTAAAATATTAATGTAAAAATGATTAATAAAAAATGCTTTACAATGATTAAGCTAGGGCGAAACGCAGTGCAACTGCGTCATCGGATTCATTAACGCAAGTCTGTTTGAAGGTCGACGTTGATTGACGAAGATGAACAACGCTGTCATTTCTGATTTGGCCATCAATAACCGGCTGCACATGCCGCGCGGATGATAAACGTCCCGAAAGTTGCTGGCAAGAAGCAAAGTGAGGAACGAATGTGAGCCAGATATCTCGGTCATTAGGGACTTCCATTTCTGTCATCCATCATCTACACTTAGTTCATGCACCTTGCTTCTCTCGCAAAAGAATGAGAGAAGCACATTCATCATTAAATCCATTAGCAAATTCTTTGTTGGAATTTTTATAATCTAATGTTTTTCTTAAACACACGTATGAATGAGTGAGTGAGGATACAGTTAATGTGCATCTACTTCTGCAGCTCCGAAAAGTGTTTTCTTTTTTAATTATAAATAAAATTTTATAATTTCAGCTTTTTTTTTAGCTCCACGTCTGTTCAGTTTTATATTAAAATTCTTCATTACAACTTAATAATGCAGCCATATAATAATTATAATAATCTATATTTTAAGTGTACAGAATCAGGAATTATTATCTAAGATGTAATAAAATAAAACTATAAAACCATGTATTTATAATTAAATGATTATTAAACTAACTGTAATCAGTGTTGTAATTAGCATTTCAAGTGCTCTGTGCAAGAACTTATGTTTGAGTCCCTAAATTTTAAATATTAACTTAAGTATACAAGACAAATACAATCTAAAATATAATAAAAAAAATTAAAAAACAGTGCTTCACAAATAAAAAATATAAAAATCATTACAAATTGTTACTTAAATTTAATAAATTAGAACATCTATCCTGGTGTAGCATTATACCACCAAATAAAAGTATCTAGATAATAATATTACAATATTACAATAAATTATTATTGAAGGAAATCAAAACAGTTTTTTGTGAATAACATAGGTAATCAAATTATTATTATTATGTATTGTATCGAAAATTAAACGTTTATTTAATTATGAAGGGTTATAATTTATAATATATTTACAGATAAAGTTAATAACAACGGAATAACTAATACATTAAAATTATAAAAAATACTAAATTCTAAAAACAACTATCAAGGTGTCATATATGAGTCATCGTGGATGAGTCATCACGGATGAGTCATTAATTACAATTAACCTGTATTGTTTCATAACATTATTAATATTATTGAATTTTTCCTATAGATATAACCTTACTGCTCAATTAGTAACGATTCTAGCAGTTGTTACTTATAAATTTGATTGTTTCAATAATTTATTAACTGTTAAGTTAAATTACTTCAAAATATAATCCCTGAAAATCTATAAAAAAAATTTTTTGTCAGTTTTGTCAATTGCACCTTTTACACCTGACTAGTTACAGCACTGACTTGTAATAATTGAAAAGGAAAAGGATGTACCTATAATTTCCAACAGTCTAAAATTCTAAAGAATTTGCAGTTTATTTATGCAAATTTTGTGCTATTTGCTGATACCAGATCTTTTTATTTATGTCAGGTACCGGGTATTTTGTATAATTTTTCAATTGAAAGATAGTATAAATAAATAATAAATAATAAATTAAATACAAATAAATATAATTTTAATTATAATGAGAAAATTTATAACAATAATTGAAATAGCAAATTATTATAATTAAAAATTAAAATATCAGGTGGAAAATTTGTCTATAATTGCAACTGTAAACATACACCGTAGTACCATAAGAAAGAATTTCCTCGTTGCAAGTACAAACTGAAAAACTGATTCTTATAACTCTATCACACAGAAAAAAATGCTGACGTGCAACTGCATTTTTTTGTGTAAAAAAGCTCTTAGGTTGAAGTTCAAGCCAAAAAAAGTAATTGAAGCAATGTCCTTACTAAATAGTAAATATCTATATATATTTTAATGCTGATGTGGTTATTTTGTCAGAAATGGCTCCCCATTCCCAAAATTTAAAATATGACCGCCCCGCCCCGGCTTATAACAAACCTGATGTAAAATGTTTGATACACACATTTAATGCAAACTAGGAGGCAAAAAAGGTACATGGCAGTAACTTCAACACTTTAAAATACCTTCATATGAAATATGAAATAATAATATAATATAATGAAATAAAAAAAAAAAGCTCAAGTAACAAAAAATGTTGGGATCACAATTTTTGACATCGTAACTTTGTTTGGACTAGTTAGGAGGTGAACATATCAAAAGTAAAAATCAAAAGGGAAATTGAAGGTTCCATTTTTTGGTTTTTTGCAAAAAAATGTGAGGTGAAAATTTTTTCATTTTTTCCAAAATTACAGACTTTCAAGAGCGGATATCTCAAAAACTATACAAGATTTCGAAAAACTTGACCAAATAAAACTTGTAAAAAATTTAATTAGTTTTTATTTTGTATAGAATGGTCATGCCGCTAGGACGCTTAGTTTCCGAGATACAAGCAAAAAACCGAAAAATGATTGATTTCTATAAAAACATCTGTTTAATAATCCGATCGTTTGATTTTTCTTTTGAATTATAATTTCAATGATCAATTCTTCCTAATTGTAACAGCATAATGTATTAATTTATTTTTTCTAATTAGATTGTAATATTTCGATTTCTATTTATCTCAATTAAATGCTACAACATTTTTACTTCACAATAATTATTTCCTCTTATTTATCATTAGACCAACTTATCAATCAAACAATAACCAACATCATCATTACCACTAATTGGCTACAATTTATCGGGATAAAAATTAAGTGTTTTCCACGTGTGTAAAAGCAATAGCGAATAGTTTCTAAGGTTAGATCAAGCATCAACAACAATTATAATTTTGATATAATATTTCGTGATGACTGTGATACAAAGTTAAAGATACAAATTTATTGTTATAGTCAATGTTGTAATTTCGTAAGAATATGTTGAAGAAGACTGATTACCGGATGAAACTAGTTCATTAAATAAAAATTAAGTATAGGTATAATTGAAGAAATTGCACTACTTATATTTTAATCGAAATTTTCAACTTGACATTAATGAATTATATACAAACAAGTACGTAAATGAGACATGACACCAAGGGTCAAGTTTAAAAATTTGAATTTTTATGTACATTGCTAGATTACGCATTGAAATTATTGTTGTTTTGAAGAATTGCTGTTGTTTTCGTATTATTTGATATGAATTGTTACTAATATTTAGTGTTTGATACAAATAAATTACGTAGATATTTTTTAATTAAATTATTGAATTGCAATTGAAACACATTTAATTCGCTCGAATGTGTATCATTTTCCTATTTAATATGAATATTCATTTAATTGATTTAAATAAATCAGCCAATTCTAGGCTTTATTGGCTTCAGCATCTACAACAAATAAATTTGGTTCAAACACAGTTTTTTCAGTGTACCACGTTTAAATGTATCCAAAAATAGTCAGTTATTGTAAATTATTTAATTTTTTCTCAAAGAGTTTTATCTCGATTTGCACATTATTATAAGATCAAATGCCTTTGGTTACTCGCTTACAATCTTAATTGAAACAGGGAAACGACGTATAGTCCACTGCATTTAGGATTTTGATACGGAATAATTATATCCTACAGTTTTTGCGCGTTTTCATATATATTATGGTGTCCCGAATAACGTCTCAAAAGTCCGAAGGGGGGGGGGGATCCGCCAAACATGTGGCAACAATGTAAAGGTGCTTTGAAACGGTTTTTGACGATTTTCTTGGTTCCTATCAGTTTTACGAACAAAATACCTCTATTCAAAAAGAAAGACACGATAATTCTACACAAAAAGGTTGTATAAAATTTTTCAGTCCTAGCAATACTTTTCATGATAAACCCCGCTGAAAAAATACGTATAAAATTTCTTTTAAACGTAAAATGTAAGAAAAAAATAATTTTGATTTTAGATTTATGGTTTAATATTATTTATTGAAGGAAGAAGAATCTGTAGGGTTTATATTTTCAGATATTTCAGGTTCTGTGTTGTTCGTAGTTTTTTGTTGTGATGAATCGTCTGCGATTGGTTCAGCATTTGAGCAAGATTGGCCGTGGCAATTACCGCAAACTGATGAGCAATGTAGTCCTAATCTTCGACAAGTGCACAATGGTCCACAACCTTTTGCGCAATTGCTAAACATCATGTTTAAAAGATAATTAGGTACAGGAAGTTGGAATGTTGTTTTTGGCCACAAAATTTTATAGAATCTTTTTTGTATAGAATTATCGTGTCTTTCTTTTTGAATAGAGGTATTTTGTTCGTAAAACTGATAGGAACCGATAAAATCTTAAAAAAGCACTTTACAGCACCTTTACATTGTTGCCACATGTTTGGCGAAGCTCCCCCCCCTTCGGACTTTTGAGACGTTATTCGGGTCACCATAATATACATGAAAACGCGCAAAAACTGTAGGATATAATTATTCCGTATCGAGGCATATTTTTTGACTCATTTCTGTGGACTAATAGGCATATTGCGCCCATTTGAAGATATTTTAAATTTTCAGAAATGTAATATTAATTTATTTTTGTGTTTAGTAGAACTTCACTCAGACCGCTACGCGATTTTCCACAACCAGTGGCGTTTTAACTTTCTAATTAAAACCATAGGAGAGTAGTTTTTTCTAAACTTAAACAGTTTTTTATTGTTTAAACCTATTTTCAGTATTCAGTATGTCATTTAACTTTCAACAATGTTTCAAATGTTTCTTTAAAAAAAGAGTGAATGATAAGGTAAACATAATGTATACTATATTGTTCTTGTATTTTATGATCCTGGAAAAACAACAGATGAATTGTTTGGAATATAATAATATGTTTTAAAGATTCGTGAGAGTTTGTCAGCCAAGGAAGCTTGAAAACCGCAGAAGTACGAAACGTTTATTGTGGTATTTAAATTGAATATGAGTTTAATGAGTTTAAAAAAATAAATATTGTATTAAAATAAATAAATATAAATTCTAAGTATCTTCCTTCTGTTCCATCGAAATAAATTCAGGTTTTACGTTCAGTCAAGCATTTTATTAGCTTTAAGGTTAAGTTATAAAAAGCGTAACAACAAACTGCGCTTAAGTTTTTCAAATTAAAATTTTTATCACGTAATAAATAATTTACTTACTTTTGTTAATATTCTTAGAGAAATATTGACGTAATCTGGTAATCTAATTATATTATTTACAAATTTTTAATTTGTTCTTATCCGTATAATATTTTATTGTAGGTACTTTCGTAAATACTTAACTCTTAGCATTTTCTTGATATTTATGAACAAATAAGCGTAGGCGGTATTCTATAGTTCTGTTGCTGTTACGTTACATATGTAAATAGGACTAGAAAATTTATTTCAAGAGATTAAAAATCAAGAAGAACGTAAACAGCGTAGAAACGATTTAACAGTCATGTTTAGAACTACTGAATGCAAGCACGAATAGCCGTATCAAGATACATACGGACTTTTAGTGACATATATATGTGATTTTACATTGCCAAGCTATTTGGATGTAGGCGTCATATAAAATAGCGACTCAACTTGCATTTAGTTCTACCCATTGGATGAATTTAATTCACTTTTCAAAGATATCTTCTTATAAGTTTAACAGTTGGACAAATACGATGCTAAATATTCAACGAAACTTACAATACTGTTGAGAAAGAAAAATAGAGAGATAACTTCTGCAGATATAAAAGAATAAGTTGATATACTACAATAAAACGCACGCCATCCTCCGCAATTTTATAGTTTTTATTTAAAGGCTGTTTTAATTTGATTAATGCAATTTTCATCAAATATATCTGCATAAAATAATAATAAAGTGTATAATTTGAATTAAGAATTACCGTATTTCAACCTTCTGTATGAATTAAATTATACATTAGTAACAACAATAAATTATTAAAGTTATAAATAATTCAACTCGAGTAATACATAAATTTATAATAAATATATAAATAAGTAATATTTTATTCAATGCGTTAAAAGATGTCTAATATTTTTTCGTAATTTTTTGCATAATATAGTGAAACATAAAAAGTATTATTAAAATATTTGGCGTGCCTGCTTATAAACGACCTACTTATGTTTTCTTATTTTTATAAATAAAACTATTTTATCCAACACCTCTGTCTTATGAAGGCATAATAATGCCGATTTTACATATCTTATGGGGTCTATAAAACACTAGTGGACTTATGAATTTATAATTACACACTAATGACTTATATGTAAATTATGAGTACACCTACTACTTAATAGTTTTCATAATTTCAATTTGATATTTTAAAACGTCAAATGTCAAAACTTTTAATTACATTTTAAACTATTATTACGAGATATTGGATAAAACTTTGTATTACACACGTGTCTTATTGGCATCCAAAACACTCAAGAAATTAAACACTCGACCTGCGGTCTCGTGTTTAAACTTTTCTTTCGTGTTTTAGGGGCCTAATAATACACTTGTATAATAAATAACTATATTTTAGTTAAATTGCACCTATTGTTGGCAAAAAATTTAAAAATATGCCATTTTAATTTATTGAAGTTGCTGTTGGCTTAACGTTTAAGATAATAAAAAAATAAAAGTATATAAACTTGGTTCAAGTGGATACATACATATTTAAAATATTATGTTATGAAGTTATATTTGTTTTATACGATAATGGAATAAAAGTGTGCTTTCTATCTATAAGTAGGTAGTAAATTTAGAATATTAGGTTGTTGAATTGATGTTTGTTTAAACAGCTGAGAAAGCACTAGATTGTCATTAAAGCTACCGTAAATTGGAAACAATATTGAAATGACATTTATCGAAGGCCACTGTCAAGTAACATGATAAATTATCAAACATGTGTGTAATAGGAAAGTTTATCTGCATTCAACAGAGCTGTTCATTCATCGTTATTTTATATCTATATTCGGCGTGACAGTGATGTATGGTGTATGCACTTATTCATTTCACGACAGGCGCGTCGGGACGACTCGCCCTGGTTTGCCCGGGCAACGAGGCGTCACTCCCTGCTGACATACTGATTGATTATACCGCTATATTTACTAAATAACGCAGTTTACTGCTTTATTATTGTGGCGGGAAGTACATTTGTACTTGTAATGGAGTATATTTTTTAATAATTCTGATTGCTTTTTTCTACAAGAACAGTCTTATGTTGAAATATCAATTGTTTTTGCATGTAGTATGTATGTACGTAGTTCCCACGACATCTTTAAATTTAAAAGCAGAGAAAGCTACTTTAAATTTAACATTACCAACCGGTTTTTAAATAATGAACGCTAATTGCTGTAAGACTAGAAGCACCAACCTTTTATTGGTACAAGCAAAAAGGGTTCTTTGTCGGCTCTTGTCAACAGATTACAAAACATCGCCAAAGGATTCCAAGTGCTTTTGGCAAACACTTATGAGGCGCTATTTACCGAGCGTCCGTTCATTCCATTCGAACGAGTAAACAGAACTAGCATGATCAACCCACTTTACACCGGTAACAAAGCTTCGGCGACCACTCCCTGATCAAAGTAATCGTTCGGTCGCTCTAACATGTCAATCTTTTTCCTTTCAAATGAAGATTTAATATGAGAGCCGGTAAAATATATATACAGTGGTATAATCTGCCTGGCGTCAGATAACTATTATTATGTGCTACCGTGTGACAGCTTGACGAACCCTCTTCATCTGTCTGGAATGCAATGAGTAGCAGAAGAGTTCATGAGATGACAGCCAACTCGGGATTACATCCGGATGGTTGACTTGTCCCTGTCAATTAGGTAGGGCAGTGGGATTTCAAGTCGACTCATGTTACCTGGTGACAAGACACGTTGTCCGCAAAATTAAACAAACCGTGAAGGCATTCACAATATAAAAATTTCAACATTTTTCAAATTAATATTTCATTGCAATTATTGCGCTTTGCAGAATGCAACTTTCTATTTTAAAACATGTAAAACGAGTTAAAAAATTTTCAACGATAAGATTTTAAAATTCCATTGTCAGATGAAACACTAATCTCTTACCAAAAATAGTGCTAATCAAGCTTTATTCAAGTTAACTAATGGTGCGACAAACAAACCTGTCAAAATTGAAGTCGGTATTCACAAAATTGAATAGGAAATCTTGATTTTCTATAAGATAACAGCTTGGTATACATTTATCTTCAGTCCTGCAAGACTTTGTTCAAACCGAAATACATTTGCTATATCTTTGAGTATTTTTCACATTTGAAATTAGTCACAAATTACTTACCCACTTGAAAATCATTATTTACTCGCAAGGGTGCAGCTTAGATAATTTATAGCAATGCTATAAATCTTGTTATTATCGAAAAGTTAACAAAGTGTTATTTTGTGATCAAAAATATTAAAATTGTGAGTCGATACATGTGTGTGTGTGTGTACATAAATTATAAATTATACGTATTGACCTGATCGTGACTATTTATTTGCGTAACTTGATGATTGTGTATACATATTTACTTAATGTACGTCACAGTAAAAAATCAACATAATATGATAATACCAGTTAAATAATATAATTTATAAAATATTATTTTGGGAAAAAGCTAAACCTATACATTAAAAACTTAATGCTGTTGTGTTGCACAATTGAAAAATTATAGCCAAATTTAATTATAAAGTCATACTTGACTAATTTCGGCATTTCGTTTCTTATTATATTCAAAGTTATTGCCTTTTTTTAAATCTGTTACACAAAAATGCAAACAGAGGTTGAAAAGCCCTGATGCAGGTGGTAGACGTGGCATCAAACATTTCCTCAATTGGGCAAATTAAAATAAATATCTATATGAATATTTTACATTCCTAATTATTATAAATAATGTTTAATGTATCATGCATGGCACAGCCTTATAGTCTAACAGTTTATCTATAAGTGTACTATGTAATTCAATAAATAAAATGAAAAAACCTGTTTGCTAATAAAAGCAATACATAACAAGTTTGAATTGCTGCAATAATTTATTAATTAAAGTAGATATTAATTTTTCCAATTAATCATGACATTTAATTACTTATAATTTATTACTTAATGGTTTATATTAAACTACGACTATGTTTTTTATACAATATAATATATCTAATAGATAGAAATACGCATTCAAATAGATCAATAATAAAATAACAAAAAATACTGAGGCACCTACAAAAATCATTTTAATTTTGTGTAGTTTACACGAAGTTCTTGTGTGTTATTCGTTTTCTTCTTTTGTGTTAAATGATATACTTAGCAAATTTTTTACATTTATGATTAAATTCATTTCAATGCCTAACAATAATGTTGAGGTATCGGATAACATTTTTTGCAAGCATTATTACCAAATATTTCCATTATCTTTTTATGCGAAGTTAATTAAGAAACTGCTAATGTCTAAATTCAGATGATTGTACGATGTTAATATTTCTTGGAAATGACTATACGGGAGGAGGAACGTAATGTATATCTTTATTAGCCTGTAATGAATAAGTTTGATATATTTGTTGAAGAGTATTAATGACCTAATAAGGATGTTTAATTATCATTACTGTTTAAAAAATAAATATCACTTGATGTAATTACAATAAATAATACAGTTGCGATTCATTTATTTATTTTTGCAATTTTCTACCTCGAAAATTTAAAAAATCCGAATTTCATAAACCTCGCGAAATATTACCTACCCGAAGACTAAAGTGCATTCATTGTGGTTGCTACATGTTCTGTTTCTTGTCAGTAATTATTTGCTTACGATCAATAAAAGGATTTGATTGACATTCTGAAGTGTAAATTAAGACGAAAGTGTTAATTGACTTATTCCTAAGAAAATACTAACAGAAAATTTATTATTATGAGCATTAAGTGATACAATATCATTACTTACCACACGTATTTTACAATGTAGCAGCTGCTTGTGGTCGATATATCAAGTGAAAGTGTATTTGACAAGAGCAATCCCACGTAATGCTTTCCTGGAGGTCCGTAATGCTTTCCCAGAGGGCGACTGTTGTAATTATGTGGCAAGCGTCGAAACAGCGTCGGGGATTTGTTCGCTCGACGGCTGTCATTCATTATCCACACAATTGTCGACGACGTAGACAAAACTTTTATATCGATTGTATATACAGAGTAATCCAATAAAGCTGTTACGTATCCACATTAATTTATACTTTGAAAAAGCGATTTTGTGGAATTAATGGTTAACACTTAACAAGCTAAAACTTTTGATAAACTTAATTTTAAAAAATTGTTGCCGATAAAAAGATCTTATTGTTGAGTTCAATTAATATAATTATAGTCTTGAAATTCATTGACATAATTATAATTTCATTAATCTTACTATTATGCACTTACAGAGACAATATAATTGCTAATAATAGTGCCGAGTTTATTAAAATAATTGATTATAATTTTGAGCATTAGGTATTACAAGTGTAAAGTTATTAAAATATAATTTTATATAACTTCCACATTTTTTATTATTAAATTTGTAAATAATTGTTTAATTTGCTTTTTATTCATTAGCGATAATATAGTACCTAGCCGATTTCTGTACTTTATAGTACAGTAGTTAGATACATAATTTTAAATATTAGTTTATTTACGCATCATAAAAGGTGCGATTTTTGGATTCCAATGGAATTTGTAAGAGATGTCAGTGGAATGGTAGACATTGAGTTTTTGCTTTTTAAAACTGAAGGTTTTATAGATACCATTAAACCCACAGTTAATGCAATTAATATATTATTACAAAAATAGTACACCGTAAATCTGAAAGTTGCAGATTCAAACTCAAACCTGTCATTGAGGACATATTTTTTCTTCTATATAGGTCAATACTAACAGGTAAAGAAATTAATCATAATTTGGTTTATATAAAGTTTCCTGTACGGTAAACAATATCAACATTAAATTAAACTGATTTGATTTGACACTCCAACTAACAAATTTGTGATGGGTTCCCGCATAATATGAATCCATTTTAAGGAAGTGTGGTCCGTAATAAAAAGTGAATCTCACTCGTTCGATAGAAGATCAAAATTTAATTTTGTTTTTCTCTTGAACAAAATCATATTATCACAACTAATTTATCTTTCTGATTGTATGGTTTCAATTATCAAAATGTAGGATCTATGTCAATGTTTAATTATATGGTGAAATTTGAAAACTTTTGAATATCTATAAGAACTTGTAATCCAAAAAAATTTAAATACAGAAATAAATTTCCTCAAGATAATTTGTTTTGTGTATCCTGTGATTTATAGCCAATGTGTTAAATGGTACGTCATCTATGTGAAAGTACTTTGACCACACATCACAAATAAGGGCAGAAATGGGTCACGATGCTGCTGCTAAGAGGCGAAACAAATCTACCATAACTTATAATGATATTTCAATCACCATATAAAGAATGAATATATTATCATGAAATTATATATTGATAAATGACTATGTTGGTTTTTATTCCTTGCATGTTTAACAGGACATAAGACACAAAAAATCGCATAAATAAAGTAATTCCAATGAGAGACATTTCGCTACTGGACATTTCACTATCATTCCCAAATTATTAAAATTAAACATTAGATTTGGAAATATTTAAGTTATTTACGTAATTATACCAATATTTATGTTCTTCAATTAGAAATTTTGAATTAACTTTTAATTTCTCGTTAGCTGCTATTTTTAAAGCTTCTATTAGTAATAAACCAAAAGTAGTCCTACAACCTAGGGTAAGTATTTAAAAGTCTTTTTTGATAAGTGGCTGTGCGGTATCAACCTTATGACAACCAAATCAAGAATCACTTTGGAAGGCTTTTGGAGTTAGCTTAATATAATAGCTGTGATATTAGTAGAAAAAGTTGAAGTTGAATCAGAAATTGCGAAAAAGAGTCCATTAAGCTCATCATATCTGGCACGTGCATACTAGAGCAACTCGTAAAGAAAACCACAACCTGGGTTTTTTCTAAATTCAAAAAATATAAGAATAATACAATACGTAGAAAATCAAAATTCAAAAAATTTAAAAAGGAGACAATTAACACATAACAGGTCTGGATTAAGAAAATTTGAAAAAATGAAAATTTCGTAATACGAAGTACAATATAACGTTATTTCATGGTTATTGCCATTCTTCAGTTGCACGCATCGATTACGATTACATTGTAAAATAAGAAGAAAAAATTTTTCAAACTAAACAAAATTATCGACTAAATTGTACAAAATTGACTTACCATAACCTCCAAAGATTATCAAAACTGAACTTGTTACACGAGGTATGAATAATTTAAAAATGATTTGAACTAAGAAATTCGTTTACCTAGCACTGCTAGTTTGAAATCCTAAATTCTTAGTTCAAATCATTTTTAAATTATTCATACCTCGTGTAACAAGTTCAGTTTTGATAATCTTTGGAGGTTATGGTAAGTCAATTTTGTACAATTTAGTCGATAATTTTGTTTAGTTTGAAAATTTTTTTTTTTTTTTTTTTTTTTTTTTTTTTTTTTTTTTTTTTTTTCTTCTTATTTTACAATGTAATCGTAATCGATGCGTGCAACTGAAGAATGGCAATAACCATGAAATAACGTTATATTGTACTTCGTATTACGAAATTTTCATTTTTTCAAATTTTCTTAATCCAGACCTGTTATGTGTTAATTGTCTCCTTTTTAAATTTTTTGAATTTTGATTTTCTACGTATTGTATTATTCTTATATTTTTTGAATTTAACCATAAATACATACTAAAAACCACAAATTTACTTAAAAAATTTTTTATTTTGAGTTCTTTTTCTAGTTTTACGCCTCACGGTTAAAAAACGTGGTAAATTTTTGAATTTTGAATTTTTTCAAAGTTTTTAGAAATCATATTAAGAGGGCAGTGCCTTCGGATTTCAAACTAGCAGTGCTAGGTAAACGAATTTCTTAGTTCAAATCATTTTTAAATTATTCATACCTCGTGTAACAAGTTCAGTTTTGATAATCTTTGGAGGTTATGGTAAGTCAATTTTGTACAATTTAGTCGATAATTTTGTTTAGTTTGAAAAATTTTTTCTTCTTATTTTACAATGTAATCGTAATCGATGCGTGCAACTGAAGAATGGCAATAACCATGAAATAACGTTATATTGTACTTCGTATTACGAAATTTTCATTTTTTCAAATTTTCTTAATCCAGACCTGTTATGTGTTAATTGTCTCCTTTTTAAATTTTTTGAATTTTGATTTTCTACGTATTGTATTATTCTTATATTTTTTGAATTTAACCATAAATACATACTAAAAACCACAAATTTACTTAAAATTTTTTATTTTGAGTTCTTTTTCTAGTTTTACGCCTCACGGTTAAAAAACGTGGTAAATTTTTGAATTTTGAATTTTTTCAAAGTTTTTAGAAATCATATTAAGAGGGCAGTGCCTTCGGATTTCAAACTAGCAGTGCTAGGTAAACGAATTTCTTAGTTCAAATCATTTTTAAATTATTCATACCTCGTGTAACAAGTTCAGTTTTGATAATCTTTGGAGGTTATGGTAAGTCAATTTTGTACAATTTAGTCGATAATTTTGTTTAGTTTGAAAAATTTTTTCTTCTTATTTTACAATGTAATCGTAATCGATGCGTGCAACTGAAGAATGGCAATAACCATGAAATAACGTTATATTGTACTTCGTATTACGAAATTTTCATTTTTTCAAATTTTCTTAATCCAGACCTGTTATGTGTTAATTGTCTCCTTTTTAAATTTTTTGAATTTTGATTTTCTACGTATTGTATTATTCTTATATTTTTTGAATTTAACCATAAATACATACTAAAAACCACAAATTTACTTAAAATTTTTTATTTTGAGTTCTTTTTCTGGGTTTTTTCTGCTTTCATAAGCAATCCATTCGAGGAAGGCCATCGCTGTATCAACTTTAAGCAAAAATCCCCTTCTGTATTAAATTCTGTCATATTGCTACCATTAAGTATTACTGTAGTACCATCGACATAACCAGCCAGTCGGTGGTGATTAGTCTGCAATATACTTAATAAATTTTTGATAAAAATTCCAAATAAGAAAGGGCCCAATATACTGTCCCATGAAAAACCTAAAAATCATTCATAAATTCGGACTAAATCGCAATTCATCCTCCCCGATAACCATACACTTTTCCCGAATAGTAAGGTAAGATTCGAACTAACCCTACGCAACTCCCTTTAGAACCATAATTGTACAACTTCCTCAATAACAACAACCGATGATCCACACAATCAAAAGATTTGGACAGATCTAGAAACAATCTTTTCAGCATTACAGAAGCATTTCCAGACTCCAGTTGACTTAGTGACAGACTTAGTGTTCTATCCGGATGATATTATTTTTGGGTTTTAATGTACGTGTGTTGTATAGGCGAAATTGTACGGAATAATAATTTAAACAAATTCAACATTTACAGACTTACCACAATTCAAACAATCTTCGATGGATTAGCACGTAATTAATTATCATGTAGTTTACTCAAATCTAACGTCGTACAAATAATTTTACTTTTTGTTAATTCTAAATAGTTAAATCTGAGGTGTACACTATTAAATACAAGGGGAGCTACAGCACAAACCCTTGTGGAAGGCCATTATTAAGTTTTCTGTAGTTACTTGATTCTCCATTTAAGAGAATTCTGAATAAATTATCAAGTCGAGAATAAAGTATAATTACTATATCAGACTGATATATTAAATATTCCATCAGCAATAATTAACAAATTGGAAAAAAAATGAAAACTGTTCTGTTTGTATAGTAAAAACACATAAAAAAATCAGTTTTTACGTTAATTCTTATAGTTTTTAATTAACCAAAGCTACCTGTAACAAAATACCTCATGCATTCAATCTGATTCTAAACCCATTGAAGGTTTCTGTATGAAAACTACGTAAATACTACTTTGATCCAAACTTTGAGAAGCAAATATTGAAAAGAATGGAAAGCAACTAACTAAATGGCTCAACATGATCAGTAATAGCTGCACTTCGCTTCACATAATCCTGCCGAAGCTCATCCTAAGATTGGGGTGGCTTTAGAGTTCTCAGTGCCGTTAATAGAAGTTGCACAATAGACCCATTAAAATACCTACGAATACAAAGTACGTAAATGCATGCAATTTTGGTTTAACTTGTGTTTAGAATCCAGAAAACTAATTTAAAAAAATTCAACGAAGAAGTCGAAATAAATTTCAGTAGAAACTTATATTTTTCAGTAGCTAACTGCGTTTGAAATAAAATTAATCTGTGAATGTGGATGTTAATTATTCTAAGTATTCTAAGTTGAAATTATAGAAACTTCAGTGGGCTACTGATGATGTGCATTAATTTAAGCTGTAAAATGTCTTTATAGTGAGTAGTAGCAGTAGAGCAGATTTGAAGGCACTATTGAGGTCGGTACTTGGACAGAGTTCTCATAAATTTGTAAGCCAGGATTGCATTCCCAAAGACCGGGATTAGCTGCTTGTTATCAAGGCGAGCTTAGCGTTTTGATGAAGTCGCCGTGCACGGAATGTTGGAGCAAGTGCTTGTAATGACACGACGCTCTATTTTCACCCATAGTAAACGTTCATAAGTTTCAAAATCCTATTAGTGAAAAGTTGTCTAAATCTTCACTCTAAATTTAATGCAAGATGATAAAGATGCAAACCTTATCCTTTTTATTTGAGGCATTGATTTGACGATAAATAACGACTATTAAACTTCACGGGTGCGTAACTAAATTTAAATTTACATTTTTATTAAAGATTGGGATTTATTTCACATAATACCTTTCTTAATATCTTAAAGTAGTAATTTATAACAGAAAGGAATATTTAGTGACCATCAAAAATTGTTAGCCACAAGCAAAAAGTTGTACGTACGTTGTAATCTTATAATGAGTAAATATGTAGTTACCTTAAAATTAAGTTTTATGTTGGTATTTTGAGTCTAACGACTGTTGTGGATAAGATTATTAACATTAACGACACTTTTTATTACTCGAAAATTAAAGCTGTTGCTTGTATGGTATATTATTAGGTAAATTGCATATTATTAGTGCGGTTTTCATAAAAACTTTGATTATAAACTAGCGGTCATGACGTGCCGTAGAATTACACGAATGACAGTCATAATTTTTGTGTGCTAGGCTCAACTGTATAATTTGCACATGATTGATGGCTATCCAACATGAGTGGTTATTACCAAGTTGCTGGATAGATGTAGGCTAGCCGGGCAAGTCGCGCCGCTGGCGAGTTATTAATCAACTCTATGCTGGGTTCTGACATCTTTGCCCACCATTTTGACAGGTCATTCATAATAAAAACACATGGTTTTAGTTGGGATGACCTAAAACGATCCGCTGGTTTACATAATATTTGACTAAATTAATATTTCTCTATTCAAACTAATTAAGCTTGCCTAATACCTGACAACGGAAATTTTACTTATTATATATTTCAATAACGTTCTTCTGCAAATGTACATTATAATAACGACTGCGATTGTACCTACGTGTCTTCCTTCTTTTTTTGTTCGAAACATAAATATATACTACGGAAAGCGAATATTATTTGCTGGCGACACAATTGATTAATAAGTAGGTACTTTAATAATAACTGGTTTCAATGAGGCTTTACTTAACGTCTGTGTTATTAACTTTTGTATTCTACAAAATAACTCTTCGTATATTATTATACTAGTGTAAAGAAAAATGGGCATCTAATAACTCCTTAGCCGCGGTAACAGTTGGAGATATTTAAAAATATTTAATGGAGGTTCTTTTATCTTTTCACATCATCGGTAATAATAAAAGAATTTACGAAACGTAAATGAAAACAATAAGATTAAATATTAAATTCTTATTTCAAGCTTCCCAGACTTTTATATTAAATCAAAAACCATTATATAAAACTGCGTATGAGAAGTATGTAATCTAATTTGCAATTTCAAATTTTGGACAGTTACAGCCTATTGCATACAAAATATTTTCATTTTAACTTTCATAAGTTTGTTATATTTTATTTTATCGTTACAATAAATTTCAATAGCCGAAACTACTTGAATCTTCAAGTAAATTAAATTTTTTACAGTTCCAAAATATATGTATAATGCTGGAAATAGTTATTTCTAAACGATGCACTAAAGAAGTCGAGACCAAGCACATACAGAATGTTAACAACTCTATTTATTGTAGTAATACAGCAGAATTGATTCAATTTATATATTTTTATCTTTATGTTAAAGTCACTATATATTTTTGATATACATATTTATTTTAACAGCTACAAGACTGTAAATAAAGTTCGTTTTTGCTTTTCGAGCTACTTGATTATTTTTCATTGTTTTTATACGCAGCAGTTTTTCATAATATATCTACTAAATAACGAAATTTAATATGACGTTTATTTTAAGTTACATTTTGAAATTTGAACACAAGATATACTTAAAATGCTAACCTTGTTGTTGACGAGTGAAAAAATATTTTTCAATTTCATGATATTCTGAAAACATTTACACTTTCGTACAAATAAATTCAAAGGTTTTTAACTAAAATTTTAAACGGCGGCAGTGTATAATATTATGTATTAAATTACTATTTAATATACTATTTAATGTACTATTTAAATATTAAATATTATGTTAACTAGATTCTACAGGGACCGAACTAGATTATACTATACTAACTCACTAAAATTCATAATATTTTGTTATGGATACCATCCTACTAATAAATAAATATATAAATATAATATAATAATACCTATAGATTAATGAAAAAATACGCTTATAGGAAATCCAAGGAAAAATGGGAAAACTTCTTATAAGAAATCTGTCTTTGCTTTGTATACTTTTTCTAAATACTTTACGATGCTTTGAAATATGAAATACTCAAAGAAAACCGTTGGTAATATTAACTAAAAACAGCATAATGAAAATAAGCTATTAACTCTTTCTGTATAATTCAATGACGAAAAAATAGTTAAACCTTATATTTCTTCACGTTTTGAAATTCAAGTTTGATTTAACTATAAAGTAGTTATTCTACAACTTAAATATATGTCATGGTAGCATGGTACTATTTTAATTTATTGTAAGGTAAATTTTCATACTTGACTGAAATTTTGTTGTTGTTGACTATTTGATGTTAAATATGTTTCATAACTTTTTTATTCAGTTTGCTATCTATGATTTGATAGTAATTACTGTTTAGCTGCTATTGACTGGTACTGTACTGTACTGTACTGTACTTATACATTACTGTGACTGTGAAAATGAAACGCATCGATTTTAATTTGTATAACTGATTGTTTTATAAAAAGCAGCTGAAATTTGTTAATGTTAATTATACATAACTCTTTTACCACAAAATAAAATTTTCAAAATTTGTTTGGTTGTTTATTTAATAATAAACTAGTCTTTAAAATCGGAATAAAACAAGTTGTTCAAAAACGGTCAAAATGGCCTTATAAAAACTTAAATAATCTTTATAATTAGTAATCTGTATAATTTCCCAGGAAATCTCATTATAATAGTATTCAATTATCATAAATGGAAAACCCCTTGAGGCCTTAAATCTTACGTACTAGTTTCGGCTACCGAGCCATCATCAGCGTATTCTGCAAACATAAATTATTAGTACAATGAGGCGTGCTACCAATTCAATATTCAAACCGTCAGTTTTTTACCAAAGATCAAACAACATTCAATTAAAATCAATATTAAAATCCCAATAAATATAATTACTACCTATAGGTATAAAACCGAGGGGTAAATCTTCCGGGAAGTCTGGTGTACAGCTTGTAGGAAGTCCCGGGAAGTCCGGGGAAGTCCGGGAAGTCCGAGGAAGTCCGGGGAAGTCTGAGGAAGTCCGGGGAAGTCTGAGGAAGTCCGGGGAAGTCCGGGGAAGTCTGGGGAAGTCTGAGGTAGTCCGGGGAAGTCTGAGGAAGTCTGGGGAAGTCTGAGGTAGTCCGGGGAAGTCTGGGAAGTCTGGGAAGTCCGGGGAAGTCTGAGGAAGTCTGATATATAAAATGATATTAATTCTTGCCGCGCCATTCTTGCGCGCTATTGATCTGAAATTTTGTATATAGCTTCCTATGACCAAGTACTGGGATTCTAAGGCACTAATTTTTTTCTCGGTTTTTCGATATCTAGCGCCGTTTTCGAGTTATTGTAAATTCAAAATCTCAAATTTACAATAATATTTGTCACAATGTCTAAGGAAGTCTGGGGAAGTCTGAGGTAGTCCGGGAAGTCTGAGGTAGTCCGGGAAGTCTGAGGAAGTCTGGGGAAGTCTAAGGTAGTCCGGGGAAGTCTGAGGAAGTCTGGGAAGTCTGAGGTAGTCTGGGGAAGTCTGAAATATAAAATGATATTAATTCTTGCCGCGCCATTCTTGCGCGCTATTGATCTGAAATTTTGTATATAGCTTCCTATGACCAAGTACTAGGATTCTAGGGCACTAATTTTTACTGGGTTTTTCGATATCTAGCGCCGTTTTCGAGTTATTGTAAATTCAAAATCTCAAATTTACAATAATATTTGTCACAATGTCTAAGGAATTCTGGGGAAATCTGATATAATTTTACAATAACTCGGAAACGGCGCTAGATATCGAAAAACCGAGAAAAAATTAGTGCCTTAGAATCCTAGCACTTGGTCATACGAAGCTATACACAAAATTTCAGATCAATAGCGCGCAAGAATGGCGCGGCAAGAATTAATATCATTTTATATATCAGACTTCCCAGACTTCCCCGGACTACCTCAGACTTCCCCAGACTTCCCCAGACTTCCTCAGACTTCCCAGACTTCCTCAAACTTCCCCGGACTATCTCAGACTTCCCCAGACTTCCTCAGACTTCCCGGACTACCTCAGACTTCCCCAGACTTCCTCAGACTTCCCGGACTACCTCAGACTTCCTTAGACATTGTGACAAATATAATTGTAAATTTGAGATTTTGAATTTACAATAACTCGAAAACGGCGCTAGATATCGAAAAACTGAGTAAAAATTAGTGCCTTAGAATCCTAGTACTTGGTCATAGGAAGCTATATACAAAATTTCAGATCAATAGCGCGCAAGAATGGCGCGGCAAGAATTAACATCATTTTATATTTCAGACTTCCCCAGACTACCTCAGACTTACTCAGACTTCCCCGGACTACCTCAGACTTCCCCAGACTTCCTTAGACATTTTGACAAATATTATTGTAAATTTGAGATTTTGAATTTACAATAACTCGAAAACGGCGCTAGATATCGAAAAACCGAGTAAAAATTGGAAGGGAAGCTATATGCAAAATTTCAGGTCAATAGCGCGCAAGAATGGCGCGGCAAGAATTATTATCATTTTATATAATTCAAAATCTCAAATTTACAATTATATTTGTCACAATGTCTAAGGAAGTCTGAGGTAGTCCGGGAAGTCTGAGGTAGTCTGGGGAAGTCTGGGAAGTCTGAAATATAAAATGATATTCTTGCCGTGCCATTCTTGCGCGCTATTGATCTGAAATTTTGCATATAGCTTCCTATGGCCAAGTACTAGGATTCTAAGGCACTAATTTTTACTCGGTTTTTCGATATCTAGCGCCGTTTTCGAGTTATTGTAAATTCAAAATCTCAAATTTACAATAATATTTGTCACAATGTCTAAGGAAATCTGGGGAAGTCTGAGGAAGTCTGGGGAAGTCTGGGGAAGTCTGAGGAAGTCCGGGAAGTCTGGGGAAGTCCGGGAAGTCTGGGGAAGTCCGGGGAAGTCTGGGGAAGTCCGGGGAAGTCTGGGGAAGTCCGGGGAAGTCCGAGGAAGTCCGGGAAGTCTGGGGAAGTCCGGGGAAGTTTGGGAAGTCCAAAGTGGGAGGAAGTCTGGTGTACACAATTTTTAAGCGTGGTTTACCCCTCGTATAAAACTGTCAAGTGCTAAAATTTCAAAAACAAACACCAATCTAACTTGAATATGCTGATAGCCCTATCGACCACGTTAAAATCCAATCAGAAGACATCAAATACAGAGGTGTAACATAAATTTTCTTGTTCGTTTAAGATTTCAAGTTCTGTTCCTTTCTGTGCTTTTCTTATTTCGAAGCTTTCTAACAGGTCCAGCTTCTTTCCTTTTTTGATGTTATGTATTAAGTGGATGTTTCTTTCGCTGATCGTGTGTCCCGTGTTTAATAAATGCTGTGACACTGCTGCAAGTCTGGTTTTCAATTTTCTACCGGTTGAAAACCAGACTTGCAGAACATAAAAACAAAAATAAGTTTTCAGCACTGTCACAGCATTTATTAAACACGGGACACACGATCAGCGAAAGAAACATCCACTTAATATATAACATCAAAAAAAAGGAAAGAAGCTGGACCTGTTAGAACTAATAATTTATACTAGTACTAATAATTTATGTTTGTAGAATACGCTGATGATGGCTCGGTAGCTGAAACTAGTACGTAAGATTTAATAAATACCTTACATGAGGAAAGTGTAGTACCTGTTTTATTTAAGTATTCCATTAATTAGTTTATTATAAATATGACTACGTTTGTGTGTAATTGTATGAATTATACATACATAGTAATAGTATCTACTATATATTATATGCAATGGTAAATATTCAAATATAGTAATCTTTATAATTAATTAATCAATAATTGATTATTATTAGATTTATTGGGAAATTATACATATTACTAATTTTAATGTTTAATTTAACTTTTTAAAACAAATACAAGGTCTATTTTGGCCGTTTTTGAGCAACTTGTTTTATTCGGATTTTAAAGATATTTACTATTTTATTACAAAACAAACAACAAAAACAAACTATGAAAATTTTGTTTTGTGGTAAATCATTAATTGGCATTAAATAATTTCAGCTCCTTTTTGTAATGCAATCGGTTTAAATGCAAATTAACATTGTTGTGTTTCATTTTCACAGAACTGTATAACTATTTGCATAGTTGGATTACACATGATAAGTAATATTTCTACTATAGGTGGGTTTGGTACACCATTCTGCATTTTTGGTAAAACTGCTTTTTTTCGTTAACTAAATCTAGATACTAATAACTATTAAGATATAACACTTTTATATTGTATTTTTATCTCAAGGCTGGCATGGCTTTCTGGCAGTGATAAAGGGCAATAAGAAGATTGTGAGATTCTTTCCCGAAGATCGCCTTCTGGCTCTACGCTAGTAACAGTGCCGTACTCCCTATATCAACTGCGAAGTGATGCGAACGACATCCACTGTAACATTGGAAACTCTTCTGTCTTTTGGAAGACCAGGTGTTAGGATGCAGGCATGAGGCGTTTGGAATTATCAGGATCCTTGAGAACTGCTCTAAAACGGTGCTTCTTTTGGGCCAAGTTGCCGACAGAATTTTTCCCAAATATGTGTTTGATAGGAAGTTTAACATCTTGTCGAACGCAGCAGGAACTGACTGGTAAGACATATGTCTGTATACGGATGACTTTAAAAGCAATACTGTCTGATGTGCGGGAACTTTGTCTTCTGAATTACAGCTGGACATAAAGCCTATTGCTAAGGTAGAAATGGGTAATAATTTCTACTGTGCGAAAATGGTCCAGGAAACGGATATTTGGGTTAAAAGACTTAAATACTCAAAGAAAGCAGAGCTGCTCTTATGAAACTTAGTCGACATAAAATACACAGATACTGAATGTGACATCAACACACATTGTTCTTACTCTTAGTTGGTTAAAAGGGTGCAAAGGTAATGAGGGCAACGAGAGGACTGATGGACTGAATCAGGGCTCGGGATTCCCACCCTATAGTCCTGAGCTTTTAATTTCGCCGACCATTAAGACCTTAGATTTCATCATAAAGAAGGAAACAAGGGTCCGTTACTTTGGCCCCCCCCAGTTAAAATTTTTGGCCAAAAAGCTAGCTCCCGAATCGATATAGCTAGCACCGGCTAGCACCCTAATATTAAAGCTAGCACCATTATAGTTTTTTCACAAATCCACATTGAAACTGGGGGGTGGGCTAAAGTAACGCTAGCCCCCCCAGTTAATATTTTGGCTCCAAAAGCTAGCTCCCTAATCTATATAGCTAGCACCAGCTAGCACCCAAATATTAGAGCTAGCACCATTACAGTTTTTTCACAAATCCACATTGAAACCGGGGGGGGGGGCTAAAGTAACGCTAGCCCCCCCCCCCGTTAATATTTTGGCTCCAAAAGCTAGCTCCTTAATCTAAATAGCTAGCACCAGCTAGCACCAAAATATTAGACCTAGCACCATTACAATTTCTTTACAAATTAGTATTTGATAAAAATGATAAAAATGTCTAAATGTTTCATTCCACTGCGCATGATCCGATATATTTCACACGCTCCGCCCATTCTAAACTTGACTAACAATTTTTTAACAGCTATGGCTTATTGTTAATCTATATTATGCAATTTATTTAAGAACAAAACGATAAAGTTAATAAATACAACCTTAATTATCATAATATATCGCTTTGTACATCGACACGGTTTCGCTATATCAAATTGTAATACACTAATATCGTATAATATGAAATAAATAGTAAATACGTAGATATACTATAGTAGTAGACAAAGTAAAATAAATTTATTTAAAAAAATATCAACAAGACAACTTTATGTGAAAATAAATCACAATTTTCCGATATCTCTTATAAGGTATAGATACACTGAGAAAACACTACTGTCAGTAATACGCAAAATGTTGTGTATTATACAATAAGTTGTAGAATAGGCGCCAGCAATAAAAATTTTTATACATTACAACAACAACTTGGTAATATAATAATGATATCAAATACTATACCGATTATTTAAAAGTACCTCCTTGATGAGTTACACTTACAATATTGTTGTTGTAAACGTTAATAATTAAAGTATTATCCTATAGCACTGGCATTTGGAATTCATTACCTACGACCAATTGCTAGATATATAAGAATGTTATCTTATTGAATAATACCGTACTTTTTTATTACATACATTATGTTTTTTTTTTTTTTTTATTTTAAAGAATTTATATTACATATTTACATCAGATTTGATTAGAGTCATCTTCAGCCCGTGCATCAACTAAGAAGCCATTAGCTACGGAGTGAGTGATGACTCCTCACATTTTATATTTTGTTATATTGGTTAGTTTTTTTTAAGTAATTTATTAATTTGTTTATATTTTTCTTTTCGAGCGCTTCATTGATGTTACTTGGTAGGTTTTCTTGTTTTCGTATGTCATCATGTTTGGTACAGTTTATTATGTGATCACGCGTTATGGCTGTTTTGCATGTCTCACAGTAGGGTTTTTCCTCCTTTTTTATAAGGTACAGGTGTGTTACATTTGTGTGTACCATTCTTAATCGGTTGTAAATAACTTGATGTTTTCTGACCATATTTAGCGGCAGCTCTTCACGAGTAGTATTTTTTATTTGTCTTAGCTGGTTGGTAAGTGGTTGGTTCCTCCAATCTTTCTCCCATTTATCTCTTATGTTGGTTTTGATGTATTGCTTGAGATCTTCTCGGGTTGTTTTGGTTTCATCGAGTGTTTCTTTGGTTTGCGCATCCTTGGCGCAAGTATCAGCTTCTTCATTTCCTTGAATGCGACTGTGAGAGGGAATCCATATGAAAGATATTTGTTTATTTTTGGAATGTAATTTATACAGTTGTTCGTGAATTTTTTGTATATATGGGTTTGAGCTATAAATAGTATTAATTCCTAGCAGAGCGCTTTGCGAGTCGCAGCAAATAAGAAGAGATTTTTCGGTATTATTAAATTTTTGTTCTAGCGCTTTTTTAATTGCGTACAGTTCAGCGTTATAGATGCTGCAAAAGTCTGGCATTCTATATTTTCCTTTTACATTTTTATATATAAAGGCACATGATGTTTTTGAGTCGGTTTTTGAGCCATCTGTGTAGATTGGTAGATAGTTTTTGTAGCATAATTGTTTTATTTCCAAGAAGTTAGTTTTAATAATGTCAGAGCATGTTTCATTTTTTGAAAATTTGATAAGTTGAAAATTTATGTTTGGCTTTGGTATTGTCCATGGTGGCGTCTTATAATGCGATGCTTCGACGGGTGGTAGGTTTAAGTTATAATTGTTTAGGATGTTTTTAATTATTATACGTAAAGGTGGTTTAATTTTTGGCTGGAGGCGATAAATATTTTGGTAGGTGGTGTTTAGGATATCTTTTGCTACTGGGTTTGATGGATATGATAGTGCGTTTGCAAGGAAGTTTAGTGTAAGTTGTTCTCGCCGGTAGTTTGGTGGTAATTCTCCACTCTCACTATAGATGTTTATTAGAGGGGTTGTTCGAAAGGCGCCTGTTACAATTCGTAATCCTTCATTGTATATAGTATCTATCATTTTTAAGATGTTGTTGTTTGCACTTTGGTATAATATGCATCCATATTCAAGTTTAGATCTGATCATAGTTTTAAAAATTTTCATTAAAGTTTGATTGTCTGATCCCCATTCGTGATGAGAAAGTATTTTTAGAATTTGCATACTTTTGTGGCATTGAATTTTCAGGTTTTTTAAATAAGGGATCCAGGTTAATCTTCTGTCAAAAGTTAATCCGAGGTATTTTAATTCATTTTTAAATTCTAGTGGTGTATTGTATAATTTAATTGTGGGATTTTGATTGCATCGATTGGAGCGACAGAAGTGAATACAATAACTTTTTGATGATGATAATGTAAAGCCATTTGATGTGGCCCATTTTTCCAGTTTAGTAGATGTTTTTTGAAGTAGGGTTGATATTTCGATAATATTTTTGTGTCTATAGAAAAAGGTTAGATCATCTGCATAAATTAATCCTTGTACTGGTGGTCGGATATTTTTTGATAAAATTTTGTTTACTGATATGAGGAAAAGAGTTGTGCTCAGTACAGAACCTTGTGGTATGCCATTTTCTTGAATTTTAGTGTCAGATAGATTACCATTTACTTTTACTTGAAAAGTTCGATTTTTTAGAAAATGTTTAATGTATGCTAATGCACGGCCTGTTATTCCCAATTTTTTTAAATCTCGTATTATTCCATATCGCCAAGTTGTGTCAAAGGCTTTCGTTAGATCAAATGATATTGCTATGATGTGTTGGTTTAGTGCTAATCCATCTTGAATGTACGTTGCTAGTTTAATTTGTTGTTCCGTTGTAGAGTGTCCTTGTCGAAAGGCGCTCTGATTTTTTTCTAGAAGGTGATTTTTTTCTAGGTACCACATTAAACGGTTGTTTACAATTTTTTCTAAGATTTTTCCAACGCAACTTGTTAGCGATATTGGTCTATAGTTTATCGCTTGTAGTTTATTTTTTTCGGGTTTTAGAAAGGGGAGGATAATTGACTTGTTCCATTGTATTGGGTAGGCTTCATTTAGCCACATAGTATTAAAGATTTTTAGTAGATAGTTTTTTCCATCTGGTGGAAGATTTTGTAGGAATTTGTATGGGATGTCATCAGGTCCTGGGCTTTTATTTGGAGCATTTTTGATTGTTGTATCTAGTTCATACATTGTGATGGGCACGTTGTAAGGTTCCTTATTTTGACTATCATGGCTTATGTTGTTTTTTTCGGATTCAGATTTTATCTGGAGGAATTCTTGTTTGTAAACTATATTACTTGATGTTGATGAAAAGGTTGTGGCTAAGCAGTTTGCAATACTTTTGGCTTCTGTTATGATATCATTTCCGGTTTTCAGGGCTGGTATGGTGAAATTCGTTGTGATTCCTTTCACTTTTTTGATTTTTTGCCACATTTCGCGCGTTGTTGTGGTGGAATTTATGGTGGATATAAAGTGTAGCCAAGATTCTTTTTTACTAGTACGAAAGATTAGTTTGGCCTGTGCTCTTATTTTTTTTAGTTCTATAAAATTTTCAATTGATTGGTGTCTTTTATAGTAATTGTATGTTTTCTTTTTGCGTCTAGATATTTCTTTACATTTATTATTCCACCAGGGTACCTGGTAATTATGTTTGCGATTTGGTGTTCTTGGAATAGATTCCTTTGCTGCGTCTAATATTGTTGTATTGAAGAGATTTATCATTTCGTCCACGGTGGTATTTTGATCTTCCGTATAATGTGGTTTTAATTTTATTTCAATTATATTACTAAATTTTTCCCAGTTAGCTTTTTTTAGATTCCATCTAGTTAGATTTTTGGTTTGAGTTGGTTTCTCATTTGATTGGATTTCTAATTTTATTGGAAAGTGATCACTTCCGTACGCGTTGTCCAAAGGTTTCCACTCTATTATAGGAGCTATATTTGCGTGTGAAAAGGTGAGGTCGATGCAGGTATATTTTCCACTAGCCAGAGCCAGGTGAGTGTGTTGGCCGTCATTTAGTAGGATTATGTCTGGTCGTTTTAGAATTTTCTCTATTGTGGTACCTCTTTTGTTAGTTTGTTCTGAGCCCCATATAGTGTTATGTCCATTGAAATCTCCCAATAAGATGTATGGGATCGGAAGTTGAGCTATGATTTCTTCGAGATCATCAGAAGTAAATTCCGTGGAGTTTGGGAGATAGATGGAACAAATTGATGTTGGTGTTTTTTTTATTATTGTACTAACTGCTATAGCTTCTAAATTTGTTTTTAGTGTTATAAGTTCAGAGTGTAGTTGTTTTTTAACGCAAATAGCTACTCCTCCGCTAGCATGTAAGGCTTGAGTTCTATTTTTGTAATAGATTTCATAGTTGTTTAATTTGGGTATTTGGTTGGTTTTAAAATTTGTTTCTTGGATGGCAAGTATATTTGGTTGGTACTCTTGAATTAATGATTGTAATTCAGGTAGGTGTGCGTATAGGCCGTTGCAGTTCCATTGTATTATGTTCATTTTTAATTTGAAGAAGGAAGAGAGGGGAATTAAGGATGTAGAAAAAGGTAGAAAATAAAAAGGTGAAAGGAAAATTGGGGAAGAAGTATTTGGTTGTACCCTGGATGTTTAGTTTGGATCTTGGCTGGATGATGAGAAGTGTGTGTCATTTTCCTTTCTTTGGGCTTTGTTTATATTGGAGATTATCCGTGTGAATCTATATTTTATTTTACTATGTTGCAAGAGAATGCGTAGATCGCTTAACGTTGCTATTACGCATTCAATATTTGAATTGAATTTGAGTGCCACCTCAAGCGGATTTTTGGAGTTACGAATTTCATTATAAAAGTTTTCGAATTTTTCATATGTGTAATCGTATTGAGTAGGATTTTTTGTAATTTCATCTTTTATAGGTTTTAGTAGTTCGGCAGTTGTTAAAATTTCTTCTTCATTTTTTTTTGCTTTTTTGGTTATTTTCTTTTGTTTTTTTTCACTGGTGTTGTTATCTATCTGTTGATTTTTAGGGAGGGTATTATTTGGTATAGGAGGAAGTTTGAAAGGGTCTTCTTGTGATATTTGCATGATTTCTGGTGAAGGCTCTGTGGAGCTTGTTTGCAGTGGGCGTTTGGGATTTGTTTTTTGGGAGTCTGCTATTTCAATTTCGTTTTGATTTTGGGGTATTTCCATATTAGTTTCAGATTCATGAGGATTGGGTTTGTTTGTTTGCGGAGATTCTCTTATTTCGGTATTGCATAAGAGATGTACATTGCAGTAGGCGGTTGTATGCCCAAATTGATTGCATCTTTGACATTTCTGATCTTCATGGTGTATGTAAATTCTGTAGTTTTCGTTTTCGTATGTGATTATACTTGACGTAGGTATATTTTGATCTTCTTCAGTTTTTTCTACGTAAACGTATCGTCTGAAGCTAATTACATGATTGTATTCTGGGTCATCTAAATATTTTATAAAATTGATTGGAGATGTTAGTTTGAGTTTCAGTTCGTTTTTAATAAATTCTTCTAGGATTGTATTTGTTATAGTGGGCGATACGTTTGATAACGTGAGTTTTTTTGATGGTGCAGTAAGCCGTTTTATTTGAATTTGTTTATCATCAATATTGATATATTTTGTGATATGCAATAATTGTTCCACGTGTTCTTTTGTTTTTAGATAGATACAAATTCTTTCGTTTGATACGCGTGAAGCAGCGATAATGTTTATTGGTTTTATAATTTTGCCTATGGCATATACGTATTCCTTAATTTTGGCTCCATTTATTGAATTTAGTATGATTGCTTGATCTTTCTTGGGATGTTTAAAAGTAATAGTATGATTTTTGAGTATGTTTGAATAGGAAGAAGTGGTTTGTGTATTTGTTCGTTCCATGTTTGTGCTTGAAAAACCCCTGTGGCTGGGGGTGTATTGATTGTTGTGATGTGGAGAAATAAAATATAATTACTCTTTACAGAGTAATTTTGTGGATCTTTGTATTATAATATATTGTGTTTGGTCTATTGGTTATAGAAAATTTAAATCTAACCTTTTATGAAATAATCTTAGTTCACATGTACACGTCTGCTCGCTAACACTATTGCACATAAACTCTACATTATGTTGTATTATTGCATATCAGTATAGCTATTATACTGATATTGAATAAAAGATATTAATTATATTAAAATTTGATTTATTATGACAAAAATATATATAAAATACTAAAAATAACAAAAATAGTTAAAATAACTAAAATACATAGGTACGTAATAATAAAAATAAATTTTTTACTAAAAATAAAAAAAATACATAGAACAAAAATACAAAGTAAAATTACTTAACTTAAAACCTACTATAAGTAATTAAAATCGCGACTTCAAATATTCAATTCTAAAAGTTTTGATAGAAAATCGTGAGTATTTGGGTCAAGTAATAATAAAATCTTTAAAAGTTATTTCACTAACTAGTTTCGATCTAATTGCAGGTCTTCAGCAAAATACTACATGACCTAAATACCCACGATTTTCCATCAAAACTTTCAGAATTAAAACCTATATTTGGAAAAAGCAAGGAAAGTATTAAGAAAGCAAGTAGATCCTTTGTTCCTAAATTTTTGAAACACATTTTAGATATAAATGATAAAATAAAAATTGCAAGACTTACTATCAGCAGCATTTTCAACTTCAATATTTTTTTAAATATTTAACTAAAATAAATACTAAATACTAAATAAATAAATACTAAATAAATAAATAAAAAAAATAATAAACTAACATTTTTTAAAAATTCCAATTTTTCCACAAATTTCTCCCTCGTACCTATCTTAGGAATCAAAATTTTAATATCGTCGGAAGTATTCATTGGCTTCTTTCTTCATCTATATTGTTTTCTAGAAATAATAAAATACAGCAATACAAATTCAAAAAAAATTTCAGCAAGTTTACAAAAAATTAAAATATGTTATTTTAATTTAAATAAAGTTAGAATTATTATTAATTACTATTAATAAACTATTTTGTTTGTTCATTTTAATAACGGCTATTTCAAAATGCAAACTTAAGAAAGATTACGTTGTGGGCTGCAGGTACATTGATAAAAAAAGTGTCCAACATTCATCATGAAGGTTTATTATAATATAAAATAATTGCAAAAATTCTTATTTTCCTGTAACTAGAAAATTTATTCTATGGCCTTCTGATTGTAATTGAGGATTATAAAATTTTCTAATAAGTTAAGATGCGATTTGTAGGTGCAGTGAAAGAATTGTTGAATTATTATTGTCACACAAAAATTAATACAGTTACAAAAAACGCAATTGTGACCATTTACTGATCACCAGGTAATATAAGAGCTTTTACTTACCAGCAAAGATGGGTACAAGTTCTTCAAGATTCCAAATCTTCAGTAAGTTTTCCATTATTTCACTAATAAAAACACTTTCCACTCGTACGTACGCTCTTTGCAAGAATAAATCTGCTAATGGGGTTATATTTGTTAATGTTGCACTACTTGCAACTGATAAGATTAAAACTACAAATTTTATTATATATTATACTATTTTGTTGTTGTAAAACTTACAACAACATTTTATTGTATAGAATAATACAGTTTCACATTGTAACTATTACATTGAAACTAGATAATTAATACGGAAAATAGATTAATTTACTTTGTTGTATTTTAGTGGTTTACTGTCTTGTAAGAAAAACTATACTATACGAGTTATGAATAAAATATTTCCTTTTAATCAGTTTGTTGTTGTATGTACAAAGATCAACGTTGCTATTTTATACGTTATGATTGATACCATTTGGTCATACTATAGGAAAATACTTGATGTTTTAATTCATAATTATATTTTAAGTATATTTATAATAAAACATTGTATACTATATAAAAATTTCACAACAACTACGTTATGTATTAATAAAACGTAAAATTTCTCTCAGTGTAAGATAATGACACCTGACTGTTTGACTTGGCGAAACATCTTCTTTATTTTTTAATAGGTCATTATAAATTTGCCATTTTCCGTTGTGTCGTCTCCCATAAGTCAAAAAATGTCCGATACAATTTGGAGTACTTTGAGAAGTTCCTTGAAATGCAACTATACCACGCAGAACATATTTATCGCCATTTATAGAAAAATGTGGAGGTATATCTTCCAAATTTGTTGTGAGTTCTAAAATCATATTACTAGTTGCAATTGGTTCTATCGCAATATATATTCGGTCTAAAATTTTCTTTCGCAAGAACCCATTGTTTCCACATTCATTGCATGTTTTTTTGATGATGTTTTTCTGTTCGGATATATGTGCCTCTAATTTCGTCGGCAGTTCTTGAATAGTATTAAGTTCTACCGATAACCATTTTAGATCACTTTGTTGAATATTTTTGCAATTGTTGCATTCGTCTGTTTGCATTCCTATCTTAAAACTTTCTAAAGTTGTATTAGCTATATTGGTTATACTATCTTCACAGTTAATTTCTGTAATGTTTTCTGGCAATGAATGTTTCGGAAAATGTTCGTACAATAGTTCTGTTCGAGTTCTATATATATGAATGTTCACACCTTTATTCACAACTTGTACTACTAATTTTGCGAACCTATTGCTGTCTTTAATTGATTCCATGTATTCTTTGATAACTAACGAATCACAATATCCAATACAAAATATTTGAATTAGTGCATCTAGTCCGCAAGTGTTTCTTAACGTTATCAATTGCTTGAAGATTTTTAGTGGTTTTTGATGAACTATATTACCATTTCGCAGGAGTCCAATTGTCGTTATATTTATTTTTCTCGTCCAATCGACAACAGCCATTTCTGACTGTGGCTCTAAATATGACTTTAGGGGTCTCTTCTTGGGAGGAACGTTCATTCTCATCTATGATTCTTCAGCGACTCTTTTGGATAATGTTTTATCTTGTGTACCTCTAATATAACATTCTTTACAAAATATCTCATATTCGTATGAGACAGTGCAGTTGTCATTGTTATGCAACAGCAAATTGCATAATTTACATACCACATTGGCACTTCCAATTCCTAACTGACAAGAAGCACATAGATTATCAGGCAACAGAAGATTACGTTTTGGTTGTGAATTATCTGTTTCAGATTGGAAATTGTTAACTACGGAGACTTAAAAGGAGACTAAGTAGAAAAATAAAAATAAATTTGAAAAAAAATTAGTTGCTTCTATGTTAGGTCGAAAACTTTTCAGACCACCCTCGCATATAAAAAATGCATAAAATATTTCAAACATTTTTTTTTAAGTATTTCGGGAGTGTATTTTTAAATCCTGACAAACCTCATATCAATAACTTTATTAATAATCTCAAAAAAAAGTTCACAAAGATTGCTTCTTTTTTGAGCTTCCAAAGTAGAATACTGCCTTAAGCTACTGTACAGGTGTAAATCAGGCATAACTTCTTTTTGGAATATTGCATATTTTGTAACTTAGCTATTTGTTCTGGGATGAAATTTTCTGTGGTCCAATGGAGCAATGTTTTTTCTAGTACGACAAGAGTTCGGTGTCCGTTTAACTTATTTACTTCCAATAATTAAAATAATAATTCTGTTGTTTATAACCAACCAATTTTAGAGTTAAATGGTGAAAGACCACAAAAATGTAAAAAAAGCACTTACAATTAAATTCAACCACTGTATATTTTTTGATCCCTGTATTTAAAGTCATTAAATACATAAGAGTATCTAAATCAAATAATTGTATTGTCATATATAACACCGAACAAAATTTAGTTACCACTTACCTTTGGATAGCATGCAGACGAATGAATTAAATAATGCTTTAAATACTTAGGTTTTTGTGATATCGTGTGGTAAATGTGAAAATAAATGTAATGTAATTAAGTTAAATTAATAATGAAGTAAATCGCAAACTGGTAACCGTTTTATAATGCGTTTTCATCCTGACTTATTATACTGCATACTAGACGATAGTCAACATAGTACAGAAGCTATGCTGCTTATGCAACATATTATGTACATTTGGAACAATTATTGACAAGTAAACGTGTGATTAACTTTGCAATAGAAATTTTTAAACAACTTTTCTCTAAGTTATTCGCAGTTTAGTAATTAATTAATTACTGACTTGCTAATTTAATTAAAGATGAATTAAGTTTTGTGGTTTTACTAGAGGAACTGCTGTGAATATGAGAATTGTATTTAATATGGGCCCCTTTTTTATATATTATAGTTTAATCATAAACCGTCACTAGTGCCTATTTCATAATAATTATGATTCTTTCATCGCCTATTATTCATGTTCATCGCAACAAATTTGATTTGTTATTTAAAAATTATTTATAGCAAAAATTATTTAGTTTCTTTAACTTACCTTCTTTTGGAGTTTGCACTAAAGGTTTATAATTTCTTTGAATAAAACAACTTTATTTGTTTGTTAGTTTTTGTTGACCACGACATACATGTGGAAATTTATTAAAGAAATAGTATTGTATTGTAAAGTATTGCAATGAGCTACCTTTGGGTTTTTAAAATACTAACATTATGGAAACCCTTAACCAAAATTTTATGAAAATAGATTTGGATTACAGTGTCAATCACACATTTATTCTGATATGAGTTCTTAAGTTACAGAGTTCTGGAATCAACATAGCTTCCCTACTTACCCAATTTCTACCTTTTATTGATATAAACGTCGTTCTTTAAAAAAACGTAAGAACTGAGGTTGTTAATTTAATGCAAACACGAAGACTCACAATGAAGAACATATTTAATAACACTGTCAGTATATGAAAAGAGTAAATCAACGATAATTACACTTTAGCGTGTGGAACTTACATTAGTAACAAAACTTCCAGAATCGCCTCTGGGTGGACAATGTGAAAATATAAAATATACAACTACTTCATCATTTGAACAGTGGACCTAACTACCTATTTTAAATAATATTGTTGTTTAACTACAAAACGATATTATAATCATAGAATATTAACGTTCAGAGAAGTGCCTTGCAGGTAAATTGAAAAAAAGATAAATTGCGTACCGTCTTACTTTATAATTAGCAATTATGACTAAATAGTTTTTAGAGATTATACAGTTTCATTAAAAAATAAATTAAAGTTAGATTTCTCTCGTAAAAAATTTAAATTTTGATCGTATGATAGCAGCAATTTGGTGACTACAATTTCATTCTATATTATTATATTATTTTGTAGTAGGATAAAAATGTGTAAACGAGTGTGAAAAGTTTTTCTAACTCCTGTGGGGATGTACAAAAATTTACAATATTTTTGAGATTATAGTAAATTGAAAAGGATTTCATTGGAAATATAAAGAAAACTGATACATATATTGGAAAGAAACTTTGAGGTGGCTGTGAAAGCTGCAAATTTATTTTTACTAATAGTATGTAAAGAAAGTGTAAAATTACTTCATTGTTCTGTTACAAGAAAGTCAATGATGCGATCTGTAACGCGTGAGCGATGAGGCGAATGGTGTAGAGCGTCAGGGTGACAGGAGGGTGAGCAGATAAGGTTGAGAAGATGAATTGACGGGGTTATGGGGCAGCGGACACGGCGGCGGAAGAGCAGACAGCACTCTCTTACCCTGGTGGCAGCAGCGATTACTCACTCGGCGACCTGGCGTGTCCCGACGGGAGTTCGGAAGTGGCTCTCCCGGAGATAAGCGCTTTACATTTGTAGCCTTTCAACTAACAAAGCCACGATACCGATAAACGTTTGGGTGGTGTCAGACTTTATTTATTTAATTCTCTTTGGTTAATTATCTTTTCAAATTTTAAATTTAAATTACAGATTATGGAAATCCGTCGATGGGACTAGCTGACTACACAATACCGTGTAAATCAAGTAAAAGATTGGCATGTGGCGAGGCGCGCCCGACAAGTCGACGAAGATTGATCTATGTAACGTCAGGGCACGATATGCTCACATTATTCACTGCCAGGGTAGGGCTTTATTGACTCACCCTATTTTGTATATTCTAATAAAACTACAGTACACAATTAAACTTGACAACAAATTAATGTACATTGTATTAAATTTTTATTGTTTATTCGATAATGGAAATTGTTATCTTACAAGAATTATTATTATGCAGATAATATATCGCGGCAATGACTTACACAATGTAATAACCTTGCCTTTTAAATAAAAGCGAAATATACCGAAATAAATATTTTTACACTTTAGAAAACTAAATCAGTATTAAATCAGTTTGGCGACTGCCGTAAGTGAAAAATAGTTTCCGCATTCCCAAGAGCGATTCCTTATGTACTTGATTCGCGCTGTGATGTAAAACCTCGTAGTCAAGTTGATTTATAGAGCCGGGACTGACTGCAGATTATCCTTAAGTGCGAGAAGGCGAACAAATCATCCCCTAGCGATGTTGGTCGAGCAAATCTACTTTATCATTAGAAGAAGTTTATGTTAAAAATACTTCTTATAGCGTTAAAGTGTAGTAATAGGTTAAGTGCAGTGTTTTTCACGTCTTTTAAAAGTTTATAAAATTAACAAAATAATTAACCATTTAAATAATAAATCATTATATTGTTAAGTTTAGCATATCTCCTTTATTGGCCTTCCTATCGCCAATAAATGGTTATAGCGGCATAACTCTAACTCGCTTTATACAACTTTTCCAATCTTATCTCTAAACATGACTTTTACAGACACGAATTTAGTTAAATTGGAACTCATTTCAGATTTCTTTTATGTTTTCACAAATCCGCGAATCGTTGCTGACCATAGTTATATCTTAGGATGAATTCGAAAGTAGAAAGGACGTGTCCGGAATTTTTCAGACACATTTATGGTTTTACGAACTACCATTGGTATTTTAAACTTTTAAAATAAACTTATCACTATTTGAAAATTGGACAGCGTAAAAATAGATTTCGTGTTTATCTAAAAAGATTAAATAAAGAGAATAATTAAATAAAATTAAACTAAACAAATAAGAATAATTAACATTTAAAAAAAATTTTGTTTGCTTTATTACTTAGATGTAGTAATAAATAATGTGTAATTTTAATAACTAGCAATTTTATCTTTAAAATAGTAATTTAAAAGCTTTTAAAATTTTAAGTAATCCTAAGATTAACATTCAGATACAATTAAGGGTAATACATTATTTTGTAATATAAATAGATCTTATGTGACAACTTAGACACAACATCTGCATTGAAAAATTGAGTAGTACAAAAAATACATTATTTTTAAGAGCAATATCATCAATATTCAAAGATTACTAGAGTTATTTAGAGAATTGTCCAAAAGCTTCGTTACCTCATAAAATACAGTATCAGATGAACGATATGATCAAAATGGAAAAAAATGCAATGTCTTGTTATAAGAATAGGAATAATCTCAGGAATTATATTCGCATTTTTTAAGAGTAATTACTAATAAATTACTAAAACCGATTGTGATACATTTTATGCGAAACACTCTGCTAACTATATTATTGCTATTAACGCTAGTATAGGTTAGCAGCCTAGCATAAATAAAATAAATAAAATAAATAAAATAAATAAAATAAATAAAATAAATAAAATAAATAAAATAAATAAAATAAATAAAATAAATAAAATAAATAAAGTAAATAAAATAAATAAAATAAATAAAATAAATAAAATAAATAAAGTAAATAAAATAAATAAAATAAATAAAATAAATAAAATAAATAAAATAAATAAAATAAATAAAATAAATAAAATAAATAAAATAAATAAAATAAATAAAATAAATAAAATAAATAAAATAAATAAAATAAATAAAATAAATAAAATAAATAAAATAAATAAAATAAATAAAATAAATAAAATAAATAAAATAAATAAAATAAATAAAATAAATAAAATAAATAAAATAAATAAAATAAATAAAATAAATAAAATAAATAAAATAAATAAAATAAATAAAATAAATAAAATAAATAAAATAAATAAAATAAATAAAATAAATAAAATAAATAAAATAAATAAAATAAATAAAATAAATAAAATAAATAAAATAAATAAAATAAATAAAATAAATAAAATAAATAAAATAAATAAAATAAATAAAATAAATAAAATAAATAAAATAAATAAAATAAATAAAATAAATAAAATAAATAAAATAAATAAAATAAATAAAATAAATAAAATAAATAAAATGAATAAAATAAATAAAATAAATAAAATAAATAAAATAAATAAAATAAATAAAATAAATAAAATAAATAAAATAAATAAAATAAATAAATAAAATAAATAAAATAAATAATATAAATAAAATAAATAAAATAAATAAAATAAATAAAATAAATAAAATAAATAAAATAAATAAAATAAATAAAATAAATAAAATAAATAAATAAATAAAATAAATAAAATAAATAAAATAAATAAAATGAATAAAATAAATAAAATAAATAAAATAAATAAAATAAATAAAATAAATAAAATAAATAAAATAAATAAAATAAATAAAATAAATAAAATAAATATAATCTAATAAAATCTAAAATCTAAGTAATCTATAGTAAGGTAAGCTGTCAGAGAGTTCCGTTTCTTGATCCTATATGATCTAGAATCAGAAATGGATTAAGTACACCCAGATCCTTAGAATAAAAGCTTCCGACTAACCCCACTCCCAATTGTTTAAAAATTTGCGTTTTTGCTGAAATGTATTTCAAAATAAATTTTAAGTAATGCACAAAAAATACTAAAAATTAATTGTTCTGTATTTTATTAGTGCTAATTTATCAACATCTTAAAATTAAATAGTTTACTTTTTAATTTCTTTTTCTGGTTATTCACGCTTTATACCAATGTGCCCGTTAACATGTTTTGACTTTTTAAATGTAAATAGTATTATCTTTAATTTGTTAAATAGGTCGGACTAAACTGCCCTTTAGAATCCAACTCTCTAAGGGGTCATTCCATATCAAGTGGTCCAACGCCGTGGTTCGATCATTCTGAAAAAAATTGATTTTTTTTGTGTAAACATCCTAACATATTAGTAGTACTAAATTACCATTATTTCAATTTTATTGTCTTTTGTTTTCGTGTGAGAGCCATGTTTACTTTGCAATGTGCGGCATATTTTGCAATTTTAAGGGTTTACGGCAACCGAATTATTTCAGCTTTTATTTGTCCTATCAAGATGGGGGAAAAATGAAATTGTTTAGAAATTACATATTTTTACCTAAAAGGGTAAAACTGCAGCCTCAATTCGTATCTAGGTTTATAAGAAAATGCCATTTTTAAGCGAAGTTTATGCATGAAGGGAGAATATCTCAAAGTTAAATATTTTTTTTGCAAAGAGATGATAAATAGTTGAAATCGCACACCAAATATTAACCCTAAGATTTACTCCCCTTTTCTTCTAAAAAATTTCAAAGTTAGAAAATTTAACAAAACAACGATTTTTGGCACTAAATATCGCTGGTGGGGGGCCAGATAAAAATCTGAAATTTTATGCCATAAAAGTACTATATAATGGCATTATGTAAAAAAAAATTTCAGTTTGATATTTTACTACAAGCCGAGATATAACAATCACAAAATGTCAAAAAATGTGCATGTCTCAATGAACCACTTGGACCACTTGATATGGAATGACTCTAATGCCATGGCTTAGGAGGCTTATGCAGTAAGTGCAAGGAAGAACTCAGAACGTTGGATAACAGAGTGTTCTAGGATATTTCACTACCACTTATAGTTTGTTATTAAAATTTTTTTTAAAGGAATATCTAACAGCCAACGGAAAATTAATTAAAATATGCTAATTGCAGAAAAACTGGAAAAATTGTTGTTACTATTATAACTAATAAAGAACAAAAGTAAAAAGTAAACTTATATTGCTCAAAAAGTAGTATAATAAAAAATACAAGGACTACTCCAATCTACAGCACATCAAGACAATACAATTCAAATTTAAAATATTATATTAAACAATGGAAGTCAAAAAAATTATCAAAATGAAACACAGCTATTGGGTAACCAACCAGTTCAGCTTTAAAAGAATTTGCTGATGGAGCAACAACAACATCGCAGGACAGTGAGTTCAATACATTTTAACCCTCCAGTACAAACATATTTTTTTATAACACGAGTACTAACGTCGGAGTATGAGACCGATTCTAGTTTTTAATTGTTTTAACGCATTGTTTACATTTTTTTTCACCATAAATGGAATAATATCAAATGTTTAGGTATTTTTCTTTATAATAATGTTAATTCTAGTAGGAAAAACTCATTTGTTTTATAAAATTTTAATGCTGTAAAAATATTAAAAATTAAATTTACAGAAATAAAAGTCGTCTGTCTGTGAGACCGATTGTTAGTACTGGAGGGTTAAACATGATTGCTTAATATGCTATTTGTGAAACTAGTAATGAAAAGCAAAATTTTCATATTTTCATATTGTTTGCAATAAACCTTGTTTCTAGGGTTTACACTTGAATGCGCATGTGTGGGAAAAGTAAAATGCACTAGTGGGTAAAAAATTACTTTTCTGCACTCTGTTAGGAAAAACGTATTTTACCTTACTCAAACGAATATCAAAAAGTTGTACTGTATCAAACATAGTAAAAAAAATATTCCTTCGCTTTTGAACGATAGTTTTTGTAATCCAACATGAGGCCATTACCGCGCAAACGCTGATCCTTTCTGAACCGCAGTATAGGTTGACTAATGTCAACCGAGTTAAAATTATGAACCAAGCGAAAGATTAGATCGTTATGAACCAGTCAATTGCATTCACTTGAAAGATCAAAAATATTAAAGTGATTGGCGGTACTATAGTACCTTAGTGTGCCCTCTACTTTGTTGTTCAAAATCGTTTTTAGTTGGTAAGCCGATTCCTAACTCAATGTGTACTAAGGCACGTTTAAGAGCAGTTTACTAATTTCTGTTGGCCAAATGTAAACTTACGATAATTTAAGAGGAGAACCATTCAAGTGTAACTCTAGAATCGAGATAAGCATTATTTAAAAGCGTAAAGTAATCGCTTCTGAGAAAATAGCGTTTAAAAGTTTAAATGCAGTACTTCAGGTAGTTTATGCATTAAAATCAAAATTCTTTGAATTGAGATGGGAAAAGATCAGCAAGTGAAAAGAAGGAAATGAAGGAAGGAAGGAAAAGAAGAAGGTTCACTTTTCCGCAGTGATATCTTTTTTCTTATTATACTTTTTGAAAACAGGTCTTTGTTACATTTTAATGCCCTTTGAACCTACCAAAGCTTGTTCCGATCTTTGAGTTACACTTGAGGATCTTTTCTCGTTAATGTACACTGAGTCAACACTTTAAACTTAACTTACCACCTAAAAAGGCTATAACTTTTTGTTATATTATTGTAAGGTAAATTTAAAACAGAAAAGCACATTAATCAGGTTTGCTCTTGTTTTGGAAGTGTTGCTCTTTGTTTGTTTTCCCAGTCCCTTCCCACAATATTGTTATTATAATATAATACAAAAAAATAATAATTATTGTGTATGTGACACAACAAATAATTAAAATGTAATGAATGGGTTACCTAAATAAGCAATAATTATATTCGTTAGGCATATATTATGTAATTACCATTAGAAGAATGATTGATAAAACCACGACGAGTAGAAGATTTAAATTAAAGAAAATTGTAGGCGAAAGCGAAAAACTTATTTTATTAAAGTTCGAAAATGTTGATTTTTATGATGGCTTCCACTTAATAAAAAAGAAATCATTGTGATAAAATAAAAAGGAAATTTAATTTTTCTATTACATGTGGTACAATTTGAGTATCATAAGTTACACTGTCAATTCAAGCTCCGGAACGATGACCACTCGTTTTCTTTCATTTCTTACACACCTTGCTTTCATATCGAAACCGTTCTGTCTGCCGCAGCGTCTCCCTAAAGCTCTATATCCGGTGATGTATGGGCAGCACACATTGCACTAGATGGAACGCAATATGTCCGTTCGAGAAAGGCAATAACCATTAGGTTTCGAGAAAACTGCCCCATTTAGAATGACACGGCCGGCGAATATAAGAAAATTTATATCGACTGCGATATCGGATTAGTAGAAAAGTCCGGCTTTGTTTGACTGTAACATTTGTATTAAAGCGTACACTGATAATGACAAATGAATAATTAATAAAATACTTCGGGCCGCAATTATTTTAACTGCATCTGTACGAACACAACTTTCCTTCCCGTATTTTAATGCAGTCTTATTACATTTCCATTATCTGTATTCTAGAGAAAAAAATAACAGTTTATAGTTTATATTAGAATTTAGATGTGTTCTTGAACTTATATTTCTCGTAAACAATGTTATAAAGCACGATCTAGAACATTGGCATTTTATTTGTTTCTTAGTAGCACGATATTACTTTTACAGAAACCATCCTGAGGCAACATCTTGTTATAACAGCTTTTCGTAAAAATATACTAAGTAGAATTGGTACTGCGGACGTGGTCACAACTGTGGCTATTTCGACTCTAACAATTACGTTATAGTTGTATAGCACCTCAGAAAAGATCTTTTAATTCTGAACAAAAGATAGAGATTTTTACAAGAATTAGAAAGTATCAATGCTGCTGCGACGTTGTGTATTTATCAATATCAAAAGTTTAGATGAATTTTAAAATTTAATATTGTATGCACAACAATTAGCTGTCAACATGATTGCTCAAGGCGTCATGCAATTTCCGTCCAGAAGTAAGAGTCTGACATCAACAGATGCAAAAAGAAATGGTAGGTTTCTAGAGGCAATAAAACTTTGCTGACAGCTCAAAATTAAATATGAAGTTGAACTGTCTGCTCTAGCTTGTCAAAAATATATTTTACATTTGTTTATTCATATGACACACATTTTTGTAGAACGAGTAAGTAATGTGAATTTTGATACCGAAAAAGCATTCGCAAATTATAAGCGACACTACATACTACTTTACTTTTGAATTAATCATGTTTTAAAAATCGTCGATCGGTTGAAATGAAAATCTATTGGTTTGCAAGAGAGGCTAGTAACTTATTTAAAGGGTCATAAAATAAATAGATTTATTTCTAATGGACTATTCGCTTGATATACTTGACAACCGAACAGGAGAAAGCTTGAAACCATGAATTAATTAAGCCAAGGAAACCAAAAACATCCCGACAAGGAAGTAAAATTGCACATTTTCAGAGAGAACCGAAAATAAGAAAAAGGGTGGAACGATAGACGCATGAACTCGAAGAATTAGAGTAATTAAGAACGGATATTGCAAAACTAGTTCATATTAAATTTCTAATCAATAAATTCGTGGTTCATGTAGTCCGATTCGAATCCGTTTTTTTGGAATTACTAAAATATGCACCCTTATGCATTCAACTTGACCTACGGCTGCCTCGGACAAATCATTCCTTGTGCATTAAACATTAGCATATCACAACTAGTTGTATAAATAGCTATTAAATACATACCCTTTGTAGATTTTACATCTATAAAAAGGTAGATTTTATCTTTATGAAAATGAGTAAAGCAGTTTTCTCTAGGAAAGCAATAACAAGATGCTGATAGAGAGAAACTATTTTATTAAATACAATTTTGTGTATTTGGTATACCTATCGAAAATCAGCAGATCAGGCTGGTCAGGTGTTGGAACTTCTCTAATCAGCACTACCCTAAAGGAGTCGTAAAAATTAGTGCTAACAACTAATTTGCTGAATGTGATAAGATCGTTGTCCTAAATTAAACCAAAATAATAAATAAAGTAGTTTTCCTAAAATAGTCGAGATTTTTTTTCAACAGCAGAGGTAATCGCCATGAAAATCTAATTTTGAGTTTACGTTATAATGTAATAAATTTGTTTAGAGAATTGGAGTTATTTAATAGATCTAAAATGTATTTGATTAGATACGCAATTATTTTTTTTTATGTTTCGATAAGACATAGTTAAAAAAACAATTATGAAAAATTTATTAAAATGTTAAAAAGAATTTCATAACTCTGCCTGCTAAATAATGGAAAAATCTTTTTTCTTTTAATTTAAATCCCAGATTAACCAAATATCTCATTTATGACTAAATTTTATTTATTCTTAAATTTGAAAAGAGATTTGAAGTTTAATAATTAATATTAATGAATATAAGAGAATATAACAAAATTAAAAGAAATGTATACTATTCTTTTATTTTTATTGGATTCACAATAAACTAGCATAGTCAAGGTAACTTACTGATAATGTAATAAAAACGCAATGATTTGAAAAGTAATAAAGAGTATTATAAAATATAATAATATAGTATGTTAGAATTATCACATTATTATAATAAAATATTTTAATTTTAATTTTATATTAATTTATTAATTTTTTTTAGCTTATTATACTATATAAGTAAAAAAGGATATCGGGTATGTTGGAAATCCAATCAAACAAAATAATTTGCTAAGTCGACGTTTCGGAAAATTTATTTTTCCATCTTCAAGACTAAAAAAGAGAAATTGACAAATGAGCCCTGTAACGGAGCAAAAACACAGATTATACTCACCAAGCAAATAAAGGTGTTAACTTGTTTAATTACAAAATTATATGGAGAGTAATGATAACTTTTAGCGGTCACAACAAACGAAGTCACATCAATAAAATTGTAAAAATAAAAATATAAATAGTCATATGTATTAAAAAACATTTGCGAAAAACACCATGTAAAAAATTTCGTGTACAAAAATGCATACAAATTTTCACTGATTACAATTTTGCTTTAATTTCCGCTTAGATAAAGATAGTAACCAATAAAATCAACAACATGTAGTAACAAAATTTCAAATTACCCGCCAACAAATCTCATTTCATCTATGTACAAATCATGTAAGATTAGAAAATCTGCTATAATTCAGCAAAATGAAAGAGTTCTGCAAACGTGGGTGCAATCTAATGTAAAATATAAGTAAACAAACATAATCAAGTTTACAAATAAAACGTCAACAGAAAGTGTAAAATACAAAAATATACAAAAATCTTAAACAAAATTTCAAGGAAAACTCGCCTGTAAATGGTCAACACAAAGGAATCAATTCGAACTGAATCGGTTGTTAAAGTTCTGGAGTAACCTCTTATATCCTGCATTAATATAAGAAAAATCTGCTTGAAGATTGATATTTCCAGGGGTAGTCGAGATATACGCCGGCTCCACGAAAGTTCTCTTGTGGTAGTTACTTTCATTTGCAAGAATTCTGACATTTTCGTGCGAGAATTTATGTGCTGCATTTATCATGTGGTTAGCCAATCCAGTTTTCTTAGAATTAGATTTAATGTCGTAAAGATGTTGGTTTATTCTTGATGAGAGTCTTTGTTTAGTTTGGCCAATATAACGACCACCACAATCACACTTTATCTCATAAATTACGTTGGCTTTATCAAGAGTGGGTATTTTGTCCTTAGTTCTCGAGTAGAGTATGTTATTCAGAGAAAAACGGTTATAAAAAGCCAACTGCAACTCACCATCCTCCACACATTTCCTAAACACCTCTTTCAGTCTACACGCCAGCCACGGGTGGTAAGTGATTTTACTAAACTTTTTGATAATTTTTAGATCTTCAGAGCTTGAGGAAGACATAGGTGGAATGTTTGGTTTCTTCCGAAACAGAGTCAAATCTGTTGGTAGACGAGGCCTTCCTATATATGGCAGTGACTAAACCACCATTTACTTCTCTCTTCACCAATAGGTCCAAATAAGGAGTGGTCTTATTTGTTTCTAATTCATAGGTGAATGTAAGTCTTTCATCATACTCGTTGAGTATCTTAACACAGTTATCTGCTTCTGTAATCAGAACTGCAGTAAAAACGTCATCCACGTAGAGGATAAGGAAGGGCAACTTAAAGGAAAGAGATCCAAAGAAATTCTGAAGCAAATCGTTCATAACAAAACAAGCAAACGGAGGTGAGCATGGATCTCCCATCGCACTACCGCTCAACTGGGCGTAAAAGTTACCATCATAGCTGAAATAACTATTGTCAAAAATAGTCGCTATTAGTTGAGTAAATTCACGTAAAGGGATGGACGTGAAAGGCTCGATAAGGTCCCAATTATTTTCAATGGACGCAATGACGGCTTCTTTAGAGATGTTAGTAAAAAGCGAGTTGACATCAAAAGAAACTAAAGTATTGTTTTCCGGAATAGTGCTATTACAGATTCTCTCTTTTGCGTCCTTCGTGTTGCTTATATTGAAAGGCAACGAAGGAATGGCATTCTTCAAGATGTTGTTAATAAACTTCGCAAGCGGTATAGATGGAGACTCCACACAACTGATAACAGGGCGTAAAGGAACATCTTTTTTGTGTACCTTGGGAAGGCCATACGCCTTCGGAAATTGAGAATTGTATTTAGTTAAAGATTTTTTGGTAATATCATCAATGTAACCTTTATCGTGTAATTCCTTTATTTTCCTGTTAAATCTACCTTGCATGGTTGTGGTAGGATTTTTGTTCAATTTCCTGTATGTGGTGGTGTCACTCAGTAAATTCATCATTTTATTATTATAATCCCCTCTATGCATCACAACTGTGGCGTTACCCTTGTCCGCTCTTAAAACTAAAAGATCTGGGTTTTTCTTTAAAAAGGTCTTGGCAGTCCAAACTTGTTTAGAAATAGGGTTTCTCTCCTCTCGCCTGTTTATAAAGTTTTGGGTAATATTGATAAGTTTTCCTCTAACTAGATCTTTTTTATGGGAAGGTAATAAAGTCGATTCCAGAGTGTGATCTAGTTCTGACAAAAAGGTATATACAGGAAATTCTTTTATTATCAAAGATAATATATCAGATAAGATATCAAAGATATAGTCTTAGAGACGATATCTGGTAGTTCAATATCCGTGAGATTAACCACCCAATCATTGTCTCCCAAAACAAATGACCGCTGCTGTTCACGAAGTAACATCTGGAACTTTTTGCACATTTTTCCCCGGATGTCAATAAAACTCCTACCATAATGCCACCTCTCGATGCTGGTGAAACGATCTATAATATCGTGAGGTACTACCGCTTTCAATATGTTCATATGTAACATCATTTGGCTATTAATGTAGGTAATACTCTTTATAGCTAACTTAATGTGAATATTAAGAATGTTCTTCTTAAAACGATCTAAAAACCCATCAGCCCTCCTCAAGATCTCTCTATCAGGTATAAGTTCCTGAGTTAGACAAGCCACTTTTTTCTGAATGAAGTTTGGGTATATCCCCTTGGCACGATAACGCAGGAGGAAAATTCTCCTGTTAGTTGACCTAGCGAGCTTCCTGAAATTCGCTTTAATTGCGTTTAAAGATGCAACCACCTCAGGACCATAAGTCATCTCCATATCTAAATAAATTTTCATTTTTACAAATGGTTTTAATTGATTAAAATTTATTAGTTATGGTTTTCTCCACTTTTATTGCTATCACGACATTACCTTCCCATATCACAACATTAAATGTCCTATCACGACATTAACTTAAATTTCTGTTTAAACAAAAATAACAATAATAAAATTATGTTTCGTTCAATATACTTAAATTTTTACAAAAAAGTAGATTAATTGTAATATTACTGCCTCCTGATATCACAAATAGAAAAATTTATCATTCAAGCCCATTAGCAACAGTTTTTCTAAAATATCACATAACCTTACTTTACCCAATAATAAATTTTGCCTATTAAATAAAACAATAAATTTAAATGCATTACAATAAGCTTGAAGTTACGTAATTGAATAAAATTTTCTATAATTATTACTTACCTTTTTAAATTTTACTTACTACCTCAAATTTTGTGGCACAAAGATATGCAATATTATATTTAGTACCTATGACTATTGCAAAACATTTCTACATAGCATTTGTAATTGTTTGATTCAGGCCCGTGCGCAGGATTACAAAAAAATTTATAAAATAAATACAGTAGAGTTTCGGTTATGTGTACCTCTATTTATATGAATCTTCCTGTATATATACAGTAAAATTTTTATATGGGAACTCTATTAAATGTATTTATGTATACCACAAAAAAATTATAAAACTCGATTATAATATGTTTACTTATAAAACAACTTAAGAAAATACTTTTTTTATGCTAAAAATCTGATGTAGACACTACATAACTTTCTTGTAATTTTGATAATAATTGTACAAGAATCTCGTTAATCTATTCATGCGCGTCATTAATTACGACTTTCGGCACGGACAATCGCAACCAAAAATAGGATGTGGCCAACTAGATACTATAAGTGTCTCAAATCCAAAATTTCAACTTTCTACGATCTACAGTATTTGAGTTATGCACCATACAGACATCACAACGAAAATAGTCAAAATGGATTCAGAGAAGGTCAAAAAGGATATTTCCGTCAAAATCTGGAAACCGAAAAAAATCGGGATTACAATACTTCCTTATTTTACAAGGAAGTAATATTCTAGTACTAGGATATAACAATTATAAAAAATAACGTACCCCCAGCAATCAATATTTAAATGAGCTATGAGACTATTCAATTAATCAAAATATTAATTATAATCAAACCAATTTTCCAATTTTATATCCAAATTATTTTTTTAAATTCAAACATTTGTAAATTTTAGTTAGTCACACTTAGTCATTAGTCATCACAATTTTGGCTAGTTATTCACAATTTGGTACCAACTTATAAAACTGTTAGTGCAAAAGGATGAACAAATTCAAATTTTCCTCAATATTCCCATAAAACTATTTACAAAATTAAACTTTAAGAACAAATTCAAATTACAAGACAAAATTCAAATCTTAAAAATATTAAATTTAAAATATTAAATAGTCTACAGCACAACATTAAAAATCAATTTTTCAAAAAAGGTTTTTTGGAACATGACAGTATATAGTCCACATTAGAGCCCACCAGTATGGAGTAAAGCCCACCACCGGCCAATTACAAAACCGGTACACGTCGGCGTCGGTCGTGTCGGCGACCGCAGTTCGGCGAAAGCGATTCAGCAACGTATATTCGGCGACCCGAAATTCGGCTATGCTACTTTCGGCGATTCCAATTCGGCACCGGCATTTCGGCGATTCTCATGCGGCTACAGAAAATTCGACTAAGTCGATTCGGCGACGGAAAATTGATTTAAGTGTTATAATTTATTAAAAATATTAAAAAAAATTATTTTTTATTTTTAAATTAAATATTTATTTACATGTGCATCACAGGTATATCATAATTATACATACTTTTTAAGCAATTAAACAAATTTTAATCCATGTTACGTCGATACGGAGGGGAAATTTAGGGGAGAGTGTGGCAAGATGAATTGTACTGAATTGTATTGAAATATGGAACACCAGGGAAATACAATAATATAATAAGTACCTATTAATAAGTATTATTGAAAAGGAGCAAATAATAACAAAAGAAGGGATTTATTTAAGGGAGGGAGAGAATAACCAACTTTTAACGACGGCTTTTAAATACAAGTTCGAAAAAAACCATAAGCGTTCGTACTAAAGTTTTTTTTGTCATTAAGATTTTAGATTTAGAAGAATAAATTGAATAAACTGAAAGTATACCTCCCGTCGCCGATTCGAAGTAGTCGAATTTTCTGTCGCCGAATGAGAATCGTCGAAACTGGCCTAGCCGAATATTGGGTCGCCGAATTAGAATCGCCGAAATGACGGTGTCCGCAACAGTATATAGCTCACATTAGAGACCACCAGTATGGAGTAAAGCCGACCACCGGCCAATTACAAAACATACACACAATGGTCGGGGATACACTACTGAGGTTTAAAACCCAAGATTGTATGTGACTATAATTATCCATAGGGAAGAAATCGAGAAACCACCACCCCTTAAGTTCCATAGTAAATCATCTTGTTTTTGGCCAAGTTGCTTCGCAATAAAATTATACTTAACAACACACTGCAAGTGTTCCAAACGAGAACAAGTCCTATTAAGACCAGGTTTAAGATTTAAGCCTCCACTGTACATCAACCGTTGTTACATCAGTAAATAGTATTATGTTTAACCTTCGGGTGGGCACGTGGGGTCTTTTGGGACCCCCGGGGGTTACTTTTACACATAATTTAAAAATTTAAAGATATTTCACTTTGAAATTTTATGACATCTCCTTTAAATGTTTAACTAATATAAATAATCTATAAACGTTGAGATAAGATTATTATAGACGGCGAAAAAAAGTTTCAAAGTTAAAACACCTTCGGATGGGCACAAGGGGTCTTTTAAGACCCCAGAAATAATTTTTTTTATTAGCGGTCTGCAAAATAGCTTATTTGTTGCCTAATTAATTTATTTGGTTTTAATAAGGTTTTTCTCTTTTAATTCTTTAATAAATCACTAGTATTGATAACTTTTATGTATTATATTTGTATCATAATATGCCGTAGAATTCATGGGGTCTTAAAAGACCCCAAGTGCCCATCCATGTAACCTTTTTAACGTTCTAACAAACTTTGTACAAATTTGAGTTTTTTGAAAAAAAATGTATATAGGTACATAGGTAGTTACCAAATATTTTAATAAAATTAATGTTCATAATATATTAAAAACCAAATTACACAACTTTTATGTGCAATTATTATACCGTAGAATTCCTGAGGTCTTCAAAGACCCCAAGTGCCTATCCGTGTAACCTTTTTAACGTGCCCACCCGAAGGTTAAATAAATTTTTCCAATAGATAAGAATATGTTTACGTTAATAGGTAAAAAATATGTGATGGAGGGGTGAACCCCCCCCCCCTTGAGCACGGGCCTGGTTTGATTGGATGACAAACTATCGGTAATTGTCAATTGCGAAATGTGATTTGATGTATTATGATTCGAAATCAAACCACGCGATTGGTTGAGGTATGCACGCACGTATATGCAATAGTATTATGTTCATTATGTTCTTGCAATTTTTATGTTTTTGAGGGTCACATTAAGATTTAGATTTAATTTATTTCTAATTGTTACTTGTTTGTAAGACTAGTACGTAGTCACTTTAATATTTCAAATTACAATATTATTTATTATAGCAACGCTTGAAGGCTGTCTGTCATGAGGTATAATATCTTTGTTTAAATTTTTGACATAAATGTGAAGAGATAGAGGTAAATTTGACATGGAAAATATTTTTGGTGACGTTAGGTATATTATTTATTCGTCGTTCTAAACTTGGCTCGTTTATCAAAGACCGTTGTTCGGGCTGTATAATTAGATTGATGTGCGGATGTTGATATCAGTCGGGCCGCCGCCACTTGACTTCAAAGGCGTTGTTGAAGCAGAGCCATGCGGTAAATTGATGCTACATCGGCTTGATGCATTTACAACAATTGTACACTCAATTAACCCTAATTTATTTAAGACTACGTTCTTTCCAATAAAGAAGTAAAAGTAGATAGAGTTTCATAAGACTTCCTCATAGTAGTACTAAGTATTTCTTCTGGTATTTGTTCTTGAATATTATCCTAATGTATATTGTACCAAACTAGAGCGAAATATTATTGTGATATTCTGTATACAGTAGCTGTTTTCATTGACGTTGACAACTGTAGTTATTCGATAATAGTAGAGATATAAGCATGTACAAAGCTTTTGAACTGATACAACACGCAATAATCAATCTTCTTTTATTAATCTGTCATGATTACAACAATGAATAATTATTATTATTTAATGGCAGCTGCAATAAATTATAAAATAGTGATCGTAGTATTTCTGAGATATTTTTTACCATTAATTAATCTTTATATCGTTAGTTTTTGAAATAATTGTTCTACACAATCACGTTTTTATTATTGTATATTTTAATTTTGTGGGTAGTAATTATGAAATAAAAATATAATAAAACTGGGAGGTCCAATAAAATTTAATTTGAAGCAATTTTGAGCTATATTTAGTTCATTACTGCACTGAAAGACATATAGGTAGGTACTTCAACTACAGCAAAATAAAAAGATTTATTCTCGACCACCACTGGCTCTTATTTGTGCTTAATTCGGAAACGTTTTTTTCAATATTTATATATTATTTCGATATTTAGGTTATCTCTATAACATCTAACAGATCTCGATTTCACTAGATAATATTACATCAGTAAGTATTACATTTTACTTTCAAAAAATATAAGAATAATACAATACGTAGAAAATCAAAATTCAAAAAATTTAAAAAGGAGACAATTAACACATAACAGGTCTGGATTAAGAAAATTTGAAAAAATGAAAATTTCGTAATACGAAGTACAATATAACGTTATTTCATGGTTATTGCCATTCATCAGTTGCACGCATCGATTACGATTACATTGTAAAATAAGAAGAAAAAATTTTTCAAACTAAACAAAATTATCGACTAAATTGTACAAAATTGACTTACCATAACCTCCAAAGATTATCAAAACTGAACTTGTTACACGAGGTATGAATAATTTAAAAATGATTTGAACTAAGAAATTCGTTTACCTAGCACTGCTAGTTTGAAATCCGAAGGCACTGCCCTCTTAATATGATTTCTAAAAACTTTGAAAAAATTCAAAATTCAAAAATTTTACCACGTTTTTTAACCGTGAGGCGTAAAACTAGAAAAAGAACTCAAAATAAAAAATTTTAAGTAAATTTGTGGTTTTTAGTATGTATTTATGGTTAAATTCAAAAAATATAAGAATAATACAATACGTAGAAAATCAAAATTCAAAAAATTTAAAAAGGAGACAATTAACACATAACAGGTCTGGATTAAGAAAATTTGAAAAAATGAAAATTTCGTAATACGAAGTACAATATAACGTTATTTCATGGTTATTGCCATTCATCAGTTGCACGCATCGATTACGATTACATTGTAAAATAAGAAGAAAAAATTTTTCAAACTAAACAAAATTATCGACTAAATTGTACAAAATTGACTTACCATAACCTCCAAAGATTATCAAAACTGAACTTGTTACACGAGGTATGAATAATTTAAAAATGATTTGAACTAAGAAATTCGTTTACCTAGCACTGCTAGTTTGAAATCCGAAGGCACTGCCCTCTTAATATGATTTCTAAAAACTTTGAAAAAATTCAAAATTCAAAAATTTTACCACGTTTTTTAACCGTGAGGCGTAAAACTAGAAAAAGAACTCAAAATAAAAAATTTTAAGTAAATTTGTGGTTTTTAGTATGTATTTATGGTTAAATTCAAAAAATATAAGAATAATACAATACGTAGAAAATCAAAATTCAAAAAATTTAAAAAGGAGACAATTAACACATAACAGGTCTGGATTAAGAAAATTTGAAAAAATGAAAATTTCGTAATACGAAGTACAATATAACGTTATTTCATGGTTATTGCCATTCATCAGTTGCACGCATCGATTACGATTACATTGTAAAATAAGAAGAAAAAAAAAAAAATTTTTCAAACTAAACAAAATTATCGACTAAATTGTACAAAATTGACTTACCATAACCTCCAAAGATTATCAAAACTGAACTTGTTACACGAGGTATGAATAATTTAAAAATGATTTGAACTAAGAAATTCGTTTACCTAGCACTGCTAGTTTGAAATCCGAAGGCACTGCCCTCTTAATATGATTTCTAAAAACTTTGAAAAAATTCAAAATTCAAAAATTTTACCACGTTTTTTAACCGTGAGGCGTAAAACTAGAAAAAGAACTCAAAATAAAAAATTTTAAGTAAATTTGTGGTTTTTAGTATGTATTTATGGTTAAATTCAAAAAATATAAGAATAATACAATACGTAGAAAATCAAAATTCAAAAAATTTAAAAAGGAGACAATTAACACATAACAGGTCTGGATTAAGAAAATTTGAAAAAATGAAAATTTCGTAATACGAAGTACAATATAACGTTATTTCATGGTTATTGCCATTCATCAGTTGCACGCATCGATTACGATTACATTGTAAAATAAGAAGAAAAAATTTTTCAAACTAAACAAAATTATCGACTAAATTGTACAAAATTGACTTACCATAACCTCCAAAGATTATCAAAACTGAACTTGTTACACGAGGTATGAATAATTTAAAAATGATTTGAACTAAGAAATTCGTTTACCTAGCACTGCTAGTTTGAAATCCGAAGGCACTGCCCTCTTAATATGATTTCTAAAAACTTTGAAAAAATTCAAAATTCAAAAATTTTACCACGTTTTTTAACCGTGAGGCGTAAAACTAGAAAAAGAACTCAAAATAAAAAATTTTAAGTAAATTTGTGGTTTTTAGTATGTATTTATGGTTAAATTCAAAAAATATAAGAATAATACAATACGTAGAAAATCAAAATTCAAAAAATTTAAAAAGGAGACAATTAACACATAACAGGTCTGGATTAAGAAAATTTGAAAAAATGAAAATTTCGTAATACGAAGTACAATATAACGTTATTTCATGGTTATTGCCATTCATCAGTTGCACGCATCGATTACGATTACATTGTAAAATAAGAAGAAAAAATTTTTCAAACTAAACAAAATTATCGACTAAATTGTACAAAATTGACTTACCATAACCTCCAAAGATTATCAAAACTGAACTTGTTACACGAGGTATGAATAATTTAAAAATGATTTGAACTAAGAAATTCGTTTACCTAGCACTGCTAGTTTGAAATCCGAAGGCACTGCCCTCTTAATATGATTTCTAAAAACTTTGAAAAAATTCAAAATTCAAAAATTTTACCACGTTTTTTAACCGTGAGGCGTAAAACTAGAAAAAGAACTCAAAATAAAAAATTTTAAGTAAATTTGTGGTTTTTAGTATGTATTTATGGTTAAATTCAAAAAATATAAGAATAATACAATACGTAGAAAATCAAAATTCAAAAAATTTAAAAAGGAGACAATTAACACATAACAGGTCAGGTAGGTAAACGAATTTCTTAGTTCAAATCATTTTTAAATTATTCATACCTCGTGTAACAAGTTCAGTTTTGATAATCTTTGGAGGTTATGGTAAGTCAATTTTGTACAATTTAGTCGATAATTTTGTTTAGTTTGAAAAATTTTTTCTTCTTATTTTACAATGTAATCGTAATCGATGCGTGCAACTGATGAATGGCAATAACCATGAAATAACGTTATATTGTACTTCGTATTACGAAATTTTCATTTTTTCAAATTTTCTTAATCCAGACCTGTTATGTGTTAATTGTCTCCTTTTTAAATTTTTTGAATTTTGATTTTCTACGTATTGTATTATTCTTATATTTTTTGAATTTAACCATAAATACATACTAAAAACCACAAATTTACTTAAAATTTTTTATTTTGAGTTCTTTTTCTAGTTTTACGCCTCACGGTTAAAAAACGTGGTAAAATTTTTGAATTTTGAATTTTTTCAAAGTTTTTAGAAATCATATTAAGAGGGCAGTGCCTTCGGATTTCAAACTAGCAGTGCTAGGTAAACGAATTTCTTAGTTCAAATCATTTTTAAATTATTCATACCTCGTGTAACAAGTTCAGTTTTGATAATCTTTGGAGGTTATGGTAAGTCAATTTTGTACAATTTAGTCGATAATTTTGTTTAGTTTGAAAAATTTTTTCTTCTTATTTTACAATGTAATCGTAATCGATGCGTGCAACTGATGAATGGCAATAACCATGAAATAACGTTATATTGTACTTCGTATTACGAAATTTTCATTTTTTCAAATTTTCTTAATCCAGACCTGTTATGTGTTAATTGTCTCCTTTTTAAATTTTTTGAATTTTGATTTTCTACGTATTGTATTATTCTTATATTTTTTGAATTTAACCATAAATACATACTAAAAACCACAAATTTACTTAAAATTTTTTATTTTGAGTTCTTTTTCTATTACATTTTACGATCAAGTAATTATTGTTAACCTATTTAAATGTCGATAGATTTATTGATGGTAAGATAGTGCAATAGTTTATTATACTCGATGACGTATCTATAGAAATTTAAACCTCACAACCACGCAATACGGCTATATTTGAAACACAGCATTATTTGGCTCTCTGCTGGTGGGTTAAACTGTCAATCTCCTGCAGAGAACGTCATTAGACTCTTGAATAGAAAAGACTGCCTACCAAGCAAATTAATGATGGGTCGATTGCGTGTAACTGTTGCCAGTTTGTCATTGTAAATATTTTCTACTACTGGAAATATGCGAAAGTAAAATATGACCAAGTTTTTGCATGTTTATTGGAGTTCTTTAATCTCTCGGAATAAGAGGCACTCACTTATTTGTTATTTCTCGGAATATAATATAATTTGAACGTTTTCTGGAAATAAATGATGAATTAACGAGCAATCAAGAAATGTTTGAAAACAAGTAAAATTAGTAATGGTGCGACAAAGCGTTGATTTGTTCTAAAAGACTAATGGCTCTTCGACTTACAAGTTTCCGCCCTCACGTAGCCCGTTAATTCAATTGCACCCCAGCCACTTGATTAAACGTAACGCGTTAGAGATCGGTACGAGGATGTCTAACTGCTCCGCCCATAATTCTTCAATTCTTTTAATAAAGGACTTGAGGATTAATGAGGCGAGCGCCGCGAGCTTGCAGAGTTCAGACCCTATTGATCATAGTCGAGTTCTTAATTACCTCGCCAGGCCGTCTTGGCTGCCCTTCGCGCCCTTATGCACGCTCTGCCGATTCAAACTCGATTCAAATTGAAATAACTATTTCCTTCTCTCATAAATTATGTCTCCATAACAAGCACAAAGCGCGAGGCTTGCTGAGACTTTGATAAATGAATGAGCATTCCATTAAAATAAGTGCCCTAATATATCCAGTCCTGATTTATATGTTTATTCGATGATTTTCTAGTTAATTGTTTTCTAAAGCTCTCTTAAAAAATCGTCTTAGGTACTACTTTAAATTAATTCTACTATTTCTACTTATTGTTACAATAATTTATTCGCCTCGGCAGAGGGTATACATAATTATTTACGAGTTTACCAGCTTACCTCAAGCTTTCCAATAGTTTTCTTGCATCAACATTGATAAATAGATGCAATACAAAAAAGCGATTAAAAAGAAGTTAAAATATAATTTAAAGTTCACATCTTCTAAATAAATACCACAGCAAATTTTCTCGTAGATTTATGAATTCCTCTTGATAACTTTCGTACGATTTTATAAAAATTTTACCGACAGATTTATTAACCAATAATGGACTAATTGAAATCAATTAAAAAGGCCATAAGGTGTAACTAATATACATAAATACATATTTTGTTGTCAGGTGTAAACAAAACTAAGAGTTTTAGTTTATTATTGGACTTAGATATAAATTAGTTTATCTTACTACCGCACTACGGAACGTTAACAGGATTTATGGATGCTTTCAAGAAGTTTCTTTGAAGTTAAGCGCAGTATATAATTATATCCTGCACAACACCATAAAATGGACCGGCTTGTATTATGGACATCTCGTCGGTCACTGTCAAGAACCACACCGTCTTCGGTTCCAAACTGATCTCCATCTCGAAATCTATAGATACTAAAATAACATATCGTGTCATTAGTAGGCGGTATGTTTTATTATACGGACACTAAAATGGAAGTTAATTCAAAAAGAGTCTCCTTACATTAAAATATATTTCAGTTTCAGCTTTGCTTTTATTGTTGTTCTTAAATATAAAAGATTTTATCGTGAAAGTTGCGGGAAAGAACTTAGTGAAAAGCTGTAATTAATTCAAAGTGATGTTTGCTAACCATATACTTTGTGCTCTATGCATGCAAAATAATAAATCTTTTCCTCTGGTTGTTTGCAAACGCAAAAGATAATTCATAACGGAAATGCTCCAAAGTCACGAGCTTTATTTAAGCACTAAAATAACTCGAAAATAACAAATGCTTCAACCTTCCAGAAGCACTTCTAATTTTGTATTTCATTAATTACTTTTTTGGTTTAATGAGGTTAGAGAGTCGCATCAACATAGCAGTAGTTTATTTTTAATTTTTGGTAAGAAAATTCAAACTATATTTGACCATTTTATTTTTTAAACAAATATAGTGACTGATATGGTCATTATTCCATTCAGAATTCAAAATATAATAATTTTCAACGTGAATTAGATAAATCCACAAACGTGAACAAAAATATGCCTTTTCGTAACGAAATCTTTGCGTTTCATTTGATGAAACAACAACAAGCTATTTACTTATACCAACTACGAGTAAATATTATTTTTGAGAGTTACACCATTACATCACATTTACCGCAATTCTCTGCAACTGCACTGAAAGAAATGGTTCATCACATTATTATCATTTTTACGCTGATGAACAAAATTTATCAATCCAATAATTTTTATATCAATACTGTGAATTTTTTATCAATGAGATGAATTTTGTATGTACTTTTTTTCAGTATACATAATCAAGATCATTTTTACTACAAACGTTACTATTGTGGGTATGCATGGAATGAACCCAGGTACAAATCTAAACTTATGGATGATGATGATCAGGATAAAAAGATGCATAAGCAAAATCAAGTCGTGCATAAAATATTGCATATACCGTAATCACCCCTATTATGATTTCCATATAGTTGAAGTTTTACAATACTCCTTGTATTACTGAGAGATTTCATCGAAAAACCGTACTAACGATTCTTATATATTTAATACCATTTATATTATGACTTACATTATTACCACAATTAAAATACGATATTTATTCAAATATCAAAACATTTTGACAAAATACAACGTTAAACATATATATTTATTGTAGTACTTCAATTAAACAAACAGCTATTAACAAGCCGCCAAGTTGAATTCAACTGACATTTTGTTGGAATAACAACCCTAATTGGCATATTTCCCTGCGTTTTTCATATAAGGCTGACCCCAAACACATATGTCCAAACACACTAACCATTTGGTTTCTAAATTTTGGACATTTAACAGCTAACATTTTTAATTGTAATTTTCCTAAAATATAATTATACATCAGTCATCAACGTATAAATAGAAACCTATAGGTTCCTAGCACGTTAATAATGATATAGTTTATTTAATATTTCAATTGCTCTAAGAAAATTAATGGTACCCTGAAAAATGAATTGTCTCAATTAAATATAATTATACTGCTTGCTTGGACCAAATCTCAATCAAAATAAATATTATTATTATGATAAGAAAATAATTTACCAGATTACAGATTTATTTTTTTTGATTCTTTTCTCTTCGGATAGTGATCAAAGTATTAAGGTGACGAAAAAATATTAAAATAGGGTCGTTACTGATAAGCACTATAATCGATAAATGATTTCAATAATTCTGTAGTCGACACTTAAAAGGTCACCTCATAAGTTATATAATACTTATGACTAGATAAAAAACTCAAAATAAAAAATTGTAAGTAAATTTGTGGTTTTTAGTATGTATTTATGGTTAAATTTAAAAAATATAAGAATAATACAATACGTAGAAAATCAAAATTCAAAAAATTAAAAAAGAGACAATTATCACATAACAGGTTTGGATTAAGAATATTTGAAATTATGAAAAATTCGTAATACCATAGTACAATATATCGTTATTTCATGGTTATTTTCAATCTTCAGGTGTACAGAATCGATTAAATTGAAAAATAAAAAAAAATTTCGAACTAAACAAAAATATAGATTAACATGTACAAAATTGACTTACCATAACCTCCAAAAATTATCCAAACTGAGCTTGTCACATGATATATGAACAATTTAAAATAATTTGAACTAAGAAATTCTTAATCTTGCACAGCCAGTGTGAAATCCGAAGGCACTGCCTCCTGAATTTGATTTCTAAAAACTTTGAAAAAAATTCATTTCAAAATTTAATTTTTCATAATTTCTAATACTTATTCTTAATCCAAACCTCTTATGTGATAATTGTTTCTTTTTTAATTTTTTGAATTTTGATTTTCTACGTATTGTATTATTCTTATATTTTTTAAACTTATAACTAGAGCTCATATTTTATGCTTTTCCATGTTTTATAATAATTGATATGCCAACAGATTCGTTTTGAAATCTGGACAAATTAGGTAAAAACGAATTCGAAAAACAGCTTGTCAAAATGCATATTTTCAAAATTTGGTGCATATTTGTGCATATTTGAGCCACTTTTGGTGTTTTTTGAAGAATTTAATAGAAAAAATAAAAATTATTAAATTTTCCAATTTAAGCAATTATTTTATTTAATTTTAAGCAATTTAATTTTTATATAATTTTTACAATTTTTGAAATAAGTAAAAAAGTAATAAATAATTTTTTAAATAAAAAATTAAATTGCGTAAAATTGAATAAAACAATAAATTGCTTTAATTGGCAAACTTTAATAATAATTTTTTATTTTCTCTATTAAAATTCTTTAAGACACACCAAATGTGGCTCAAATAGGCTCAAATATGCATTATTTGCTCAAATATACACCAAATGTTGAAAATATGCAAAATTTTTCAAATTTTATCTAATTCTTCCAGATATATTATTTATTATTAAAAATTAAAAAAAAAAAATATTATTAAAACTTATTAAAAAGAAGAAATAAAATTGAAAAATAGATATATTTTAGTTTGCATACCCATGCATATTTTATCTATTTTTATTAAATTTAGTGCATATTTTAAGGAAATTCGGTACATATAAAATATGCGCATATTTTCAAGTAATTTGGTGCATATAAATCCGAGCTCTACTTATGACCTTTTAAGTGCAAACTACAGAATTATTCAGCTGGTATAGATTTTTGGTGCGTTGGTCACAAAATACTTGAAAAACTGGGAAAACTAATCAAAATTGAATCAACATAAACTTGGTAAGTTTATTAACATGGGCGGGTGGTTATTAAACCCTTCCTTGAGCTTTCTCAAAGCTCATCAAAAACAAATTTGAAAAATGACACAAACACTAATTTCTTATGTTTGGCGTAAGCGTAATATGGGTAGTTCTTGAATCAAATAAAACCGAATAAAACTAACCTAGATTCTTTGAAACAAATATATTTCTATATGGTCGTATTATGTTTTATTTGATTCGAATCAATATCTATCTATATTTCGCTAAATACAAGTAGGTATATTGTATTTAATTCAGTCAAATATTTATTTTTTCAGTGTATCCATACTGATTTTGTTTTCTGGGTGTAAAACCTCTAACGGACAATCCCACCAGACAAAAAAAATGGAGTTTTACACAAAACTTGTTAAATTGCCTTGGTAACGCATGCTAAATTTGTTATTTTAATCTAAGTTTTGTCTAAAACTCGATTTTTTTGTCTGGTGGGAATGCCCCTAAGTTGTGTTTTCGTTTTTTCATGTCCTTATCAAATATTCATTCTAAAATCCTGCAATTCTGTATTTCTTGAAAGTCACCAAAAAATTTACGAAACCTCTCTATTGTCGCTCTCGCGGTGTGCGCCGTGGTTCTATTCTGCTCAAACCATATCTCAGGGTTGTTCTGAACTGCAGCTGGACTTAAAATTTTTTTTTATTATAATCCGGTATACCGGCCTAAACACAGTTTATGAATGTTCATCGTTAGCTTCAAAAAAATTATGGGCTGATGACTCTATTTGCCATAATTCATCATTAAACAAGTACATCTAATAGGGTGTAATTGACACTGATGCAACGCTCTCTGATTCTATTTACCCCAAATTTAATAAATCTGTTCAGTTACATTTTTATTTAAATAGAAATGTGTTTCATCACTCATAATTGAATTGTTTAAAAAGTTGTCAATATCTTCCTGTACAAATCTATTGGCAGATCGAAGGCGTTGTTCTGGATCCTGTGGTAAAGCTGAATAAAACTCTTTAGTATAATCCAAAAAAAAATTGAATTTTTAAGATTGAAAACGAAAAAATTGATAGAGATTGTCGGCTAAAACTCACTGTAAGTGCATATATTTATTAAAATAAAATAAACATAATCAAAACGACAATTATTGTTTCAAAGGGATAAACCACTTCTTCTTAAAGTTTCACTATGACATCATGAAACCTCTTATTTCTTTAAGTAGGAAAAAAGTAAATATCAACCGTAAACCATCAAAGCATATAGAAGGTCTCAAAATTGTGAAAAGTAAAATATAAAAAATCTTCTTGTTGTTCTTCTTCTTCCTCTTCTTCTTCCACTTTAGGCTAGGATAGCTCCTGTTTGCCTTGACCTCTGGCTCTCTTCTATCGAAGAGCAGCCAGAGTCACTATTACTGTGAACATATTAGTTGTTTTACATCTGAGGTAGCTTGCTAGGCTCGTCTCAGATGTGCCCGTAACCCTGGTTGTTTTTGTTGATGAAGGCAAATCATCAACCCAGGGGGACCGCCGGCTTTTCGTGCCCTCCGAAGCACGGAGACGATCAAAAGAAATTTTAGACTCTTGCCGGATTGGAACCGGGTACCTTTGTGTCAGCAGTTATTCAGCTAACATACAAGGCTATAGACCGTCTCTTTAAAAAAAAAAATAAAATGTGAAATTAAAAAAAAAAATATGAATTGAAAAATATAAAATAGACGATAATTTAACCAATCCTAAGGGATCCAAAACAACAGCAGTGAGCTGGTCTCTTGGAGTTCCACTTGCGAATTGGATAAATGTTGTCCGCTCAGTAACGCTTTCTTAATTTTGAGACCCTCTAGTAAGGTAGACAAACGCAATTACATGCTGTATGCAATAATTCGATATTCTTCGTGTCCAAACCATGGTTTGTGTAATGACAATGTTCAGAAAACCCTGTACACCTTCTGTTGTTGGCTATGTCCGCCAAATGTTCTTTTAGCCGATTATGGATCGACCTGCCACTTTGCCAGACGTAGATGGCGTTACACGAATTGCATTTAAGTTTATAAATTCCACTATTGTTAAGGTGATCTTTCTTTTTTAATTTGTTAGTTAGTAAGGAGCCAATGTTTACTTTGTTAATTTCAGTAATTTTAAGATTGAGAATGTATAACTGTCTTTGATTCGATTACTAATTCCTGCTATGTAGTTGATGACTTTCCAATTGGGAGCTAGCTCTTCAATTGAATATGCAAGTGAAGCGGTAACCAGACTTCTTTCAATTAGTTTTTTTTTCTTTATAAGGTTATCAACTAAATTTATTGTGTATCCATTTTTTAATGCAATCGAGCAAATGGTATTTACTTCTAATAAGGCGTGATAGACAGCCATCTTAATATTCCAAGATTGATCGGAGGATTGCGGGATAATAATGTCAGTCGTAGTGGGTTTTCTGTAGATATTGATGTCAAGGCGATCTTCCATCTTGGTTATGGTAACCTTCAGGAAATTTAAGCTGTTGTCCTTTTCATCTTCCATTGTGAATTGGATTTTGGCGTTCAATGAATTTAAGACAGCAAGAAATAAACATTACGTCATCTACGTAACGACACCAAAAAACATCATAACTTTATCGTGTGGGGTTTAAACGGTCTAAAAATTCTAGCGTGTTCTTCGCACTGTATGTCGATCTACAGTGGGCCAAAAAAGTCTCCGTACGATCCCATATTTTCCTATATTATCAATGTAAATTGCATCGTACGGAGACTTTTTTCCGCCATATAAAGATCGATTTTTCAGCAAAATTTCTTAGACATATTTTGTTGTAAATTTAATTCCCTTCATTTTTGTTTTTATACATTTTTGAATTTTGTCGGGCCGTTTTCGAGATATATTGACTTTAAAATATCTAAGAAATGTTACTGAAAAATCGGCGGAAAAAAGTCTCCGTACGATGCAATTTACATTGATAATATAGGAAAATATGGAATCGTACGGAGACTTTCTTGGCCCACTGTATATGGAAACTTGACTTAAACTTAAATCTAATGTATAATTATCGTAAAAAATAAATAAATTTTATCAAAACTTAAATTAAAATGTTAACACATTTGAATTTTATCTGTAAATGTAAGCAGATACATAGAAATTTTATTCGAATTACAACTTGAAAGATTTATTTACACTCTGTGACAGGACAGGCTAAAAATGTGTGTTTTATTTTGTACCCATCTATCTGCACTTACGAAACGTTAAAATTCAAATATTTTAACGTTGTAATTAGTATTTGATAAAATTTATAACTAATCTACAATATTTAGGCACGTTAAAGATCATAAATAGCGTAGCAGCATGTGCTACAAATTTGTGTATAAAACTTTCACCTGATGCTTACCAACATGAAGTTAGCAATAAACATCCCATATTTTACAAATATGTCACTTTATTCTGCACGTGTACTAGTATATAGTTCGATTTAGGGTTATGTAAGGATGAGGAATGCAATTTTCACCTTATCTAGCATTATCAATACGATCTTCAGTTCACAGACATGTAGTCGTTTATTGGAGTCATTTCCTCTACGATCCGGGTCGTTACCGAACATTTAATTATGATTAATACCTCCTTCTTGCCAAAATTGAGCACTATATTTCCATAAAACCGATTAACGTCCTAATATCACGCTTTACACAACGCCCTTTTAAGAGTATCATAAACATCGAACATAATATTTTACTAAACGATATTATCGCCTCAGTTATTTGACAATAAACGAGACGTTTGATTGCTGGAAAATTAAGGTGAAAGACATTAACAGTGCGGGAATGGTAATGAAATTGAAAGTGGAATCGTAAATACGCTATCACGCATTGTAACCATCTAAATTAATATCTCGTCAGGAGTTTGCTTAAAATTTTCGCAAACTGTCAGCGATTTTGAAGATTACATTATAAAATTATACATAATAATAATAATAATAATACAAATACTTAATCAAGTATGAAATGAGAAAAGCTTTATAGACTATTGAAATTTCCGTCAGTATACATCTATGTAGTATGTCCGTCAGTCATATTACGAAAATCTAATAGAGCTACAGTAATTAGCACATGTTAGCATGACAGGTTGGGCGTAACGCGTTCAAATAACGGGAGGGTAGTTAAATGACAGCTAGTGAGTTACTTCCCGCTGTGCCAACTCTACGTGACCAGCAGGACGCCGATAACAACACTGTAACCTTCACATATAAGAATATAGAGAAATGTACGTAGTGAATTTCTTATTGGTGCACGTTTAAACGTTTTTCTGTTCTATTATGAACCATAAAACCATTGATGTTCCTATTTGCAGTTTATTTAAATTACTTTCTCAACAAGGGATATCCAGCCAATTTTCACCACGAAAAGTAAAGAAGATTTTGTGTCGTCGAAAAATTGATAGATTCTAAAGAAGTTTATATTGGCTTACATGTATAGTAAAAGTGGAGGGTCGATCAAAGCACCCCAAAAATCCTTTTCGCATAAAATACATTTTTATGTTTCGCATATTTCATAATTGATTACAGAAGGGGAGACATAACCGCCTGAATTGCCACATTATTCTTTTTTATATTCAACAAAAACAAATGGAAAACATTTATACTTAGACGATGTGATTTTGAAATTGATTGTCTCATACAACGTTTTGTAGAAAAGAATCACATCAATCACCTTGTTACAAAGTGAGCTTTTATGTATTCCAATCGAATAATATTACTTTGTTTGCACCAATTTTGATATCTTGTGAACAAATTTGTATTTTGAGGTTTTATACTTTCACGAAACAGATAAAATTACAATTTCAAAGTTTTACAATTTTAAATTTAAACGCAACTCTCGCAGGCGCCATTTTTGCAATATCGAAAAGTAGGAAAAAAATGGCACCTCCAGCATTGGACGGCAGCGGCACACACAGACAAAAGCGAAAATATTTCGCCAAGTGGGAAGGACGTTTAAACAATTAAAATAACTAAGTTGTTTAATTTCTTTTTTTTTTTTTGTAAAGTTTTCTATTAATGTTAATTGATACTCAATCCTACCTACATTATAAGTAATTGGTGTTTTGTATTTGATCAAGTAAATAAATTAAATTAAAATTTGTTTATTTTCTTATTGTGGGTGTTCGCGTGATTACTAAAATTTACGGCTTTATTTGATGGTGTCGACAAGATATTTAATTAGAGGATCGATGTAGGTGCGGGTAGTGTGGTCGGGAGCGGTCGAAGTCAACACGGTTGGTAATTAAGGCGACACAAGATGAGACATTCGACCGCCAAACAACCGTGTTTCCGTTCATCCCCGACCTTTACTGTAATTTATAACTGAGAAACAGTTTGCAATCAGATTGCCCACATAAATCTAGACCGCCACCTTATTGATACGATACCGCAATAGGGAGACCAAAACCATCGACTTGTTCAATCAATTTAATCCGTTTGTTGGCTGTAACCGAACTACCCATAAATTTATAAGCTACAACAAGATTGAATTAATTCATTACTATAAATATTTCAATATCATTCTGGTTTTTAAACATGAAAAGCAATTTTTTTGATAAGTATTAATTAGAGCCCTACCTACTTCAATTATTTTTAAAACCGGAAAAGAAAGCATTTTAACAACATAATAATTCTACAAATTAAATCTTAAAGTTGTTTTATAATTGAATCAATTGATCAATATTTCATGAATGCGAAACTAATGAACCAAACTTACAATTAAGTAATTCTCCTGATTTATAGTTATGCGCTGGTGGTCTTTTGATGATTTCTACTTAATGAAGATGATTAACCAGCTGCAGCCATTACTTTGCAATTACAGTACAAAGGAATTGTTTTAATTTTACATCTTGTCGATTTAAACTTGGTATTCGAGATACGCATATCAACGATAGTATTATTTATAGTTTCTATAGAGGCGGACGAGAATGTTAAATCAAAATTTAAGAAAAAACAACAGGTATAAAAATTATTAGTGTTTAATAAAAATTAACTATATGTTGATAGTATAATAATGCTACATTATGCTATTGCAAAAACGGAATGAAATAAGTAAAAGTTTCTTGCACAGAGGGAAATATGTATGTGTTACTAATCCACACAATTAATTGTGCACAAAGAGTACAGAATTGTGTAATTTTTAGTGACAGTTATTTTAAATTTTTCCACAAGTTTTTGTTAAATAAGTTTTTCTAAAATGTACAGAGGGGTAAATTGTGATGTTTGTATATAGGGTGCCCAACGCTTTATTGTAGATTCGTAGGACATGCATTAGGCAGATTGAACTCTATTTACCTGTATAAAATATGCACCGTTTTACAGCTACCGCTCTTTGAAGTTTTCAAACTCTGTTTATTTTGTAATGGCTAAACTGTTTGAGTGGAATTTTAAAATTTTGAATACATTTGCTGTTTATAGAAAGGTGTAACCCTACAAAGGGCATCCTGCACACTTTTAGCGACAAGAAATAGCCCCAATTAGTAGAGGTGTAAAACTCCCATCAAGAAAATAATGATTAAAATAATGAATCTCTGCAAAATCTCATCAGAGCTACTGTACCTCTTCTTTGTGGTAAAACAAAAAGTATGGGATGTATCCACATCCCTTCGTTTCATGAAGTTTCATTAAAATGAAAAAAGAACTGAATTATTATGTTTTGTAAACCAATAATAGCAACCAATTGGTTGGGTTGGTAATGATTTATGATTTTATTATTTTTCAAATTTTTTTTATGTTTTCAGTCAAAATGATCGTCAATTATAAAGGAAGACAGATTGCGCAAAATGAGAAGAGGTTCACATGAGAATAGCAGTTAACGCTGTTAATGTTTATAAACCTAATAATAAACCTATCAAACTAAATCTTAAATATAACTTATAAACTAATTAATAATAAAAAATCTTTTATAAAAAAATCAAAACTGTTTGCAACTGACTGCGCATCATATTAAACTTGAAAAATATTACAATTTGAAGATTAAGTTCAATTTACATAATAACGCAATATATTAAATCTAACTGATTTAGTTTGAAAATATTTCATCCGCTCCAAACGTGCACTGTAAAAAATTCCTTGGTAAATTTACCTAAAAATTGGTGGCAACCCAGTGGACGATATAGCAGTTATTTATACCTTTGAATATATTTTTAGTCATTTATTTAAAGAGTGTTTCAGCTTTAAAATGAAATTAATGAAAATGATTACCTACGATGATTATATGGATACAAATTTGATTTGTTTGATTGGAACGAACTACTGGAATATGTATTTAGAAGCTACTCATTTGTCTACCAAATAATACAGGTATCAATTTAGACCTTATCCTATTACCTATTAGACCTATCACTTTGAGCCGTTTTACATTATAATAAATTTACAGTTAAATTTTGTCACAAATTTGCTAGCAACTATTGTATAAAATTTAAAGTGAATGTCATTCATATTTATGTCACATTTATGTCAAAAATATTGTTCTATATTTGTTACAATAGGTTCTAAATATTTGGTATCAAATTTAGGATGCAAATTTGTGAAGTAATTTTCTTGTATGGCACTCTTATAAAATTGAATACAATTTTTTGTCATAGATTAGCAACAAATTTTATTATAATGTAAAACGGCTCTTCTGGACTTAAAAATTAATAAAAACAAATTCATGCGAAATTCAAAACCGTTTGGAATTGGCTGCGCATCATCATATACCAAACTTGAAAAATATTAGAACTTTGCGATTAAGATCAATTTATATAATAAAGCAGTATATTAATATATTATAATACCTAACTGATTGAGTTTTATTATCCATACCAAACGTACATTGTAAAAAATTCTTAGATAAATTTATCTTAAAATTGGTGGCTACTGGGTTGTCACCAATTTCAGGGGTACATTATTTTTGGTATAATTTCCAATAAATTATATTTTTATTTTATTATTAAAATTATTACAAAGTTTGCAATAAATCTGTCAGCACGCATAACGATAATTCATCATGTGTAGCATTGATTCCAAAACTGCGTCGTTTACTTTACTTAACTTGAATTTGATTATTTAGATAAGCAGCATGAACAGCTAGAATGGTTTCTTGTCAATCAATTATCATAACCTGACTGAGAAATCTACATTGACTAAGTAACTACTACAAAATTCTGTTTACAATACTAATTTCCATCCAAATGACAATTTGCAATCAAGGAGTGCCTTTGCTATTGGTACGAGTATAACCAAGTCTATCTTACCACTGATTATCGTGCAGCTGCAACATATTTAGTCTCTAGCTCGAATCTTAAAGAAATGATATTCGAGTAAGAGAAACTTCGGTTTGCTGAACTATATGTAGCATTTAAAAAAAATGATAAAAAAATATTTATAGAATTGACTAATTATACCTACATATCGTTTTATATGCTCTGTGTAACGATAATTAATATCGTTAATGAACAAGTAAATCCTAAATATAAACCTTGCAGATCAACAGATGATAACTAAATAATCGATGAAAAAATGTTATCCGTCGTAACGTTTTGTGCATTACCAATAAAACAGCAATCTACGGCTATTGTATTGTGTTAAAATATTATACAATATACTATAATATTGCATTATATTTTATTTTATTTTATTGTATTGTATTGTATTGTATTGTATTGTATTGTATTGTATTATATTATATTATTGTATTACAAGAACTTGCAAAAACCAATCAAATTAAAGATAAATCTCTTATTAATTTGAATGGTTCTCGCAAACTCGAACAATACAATTAACCGAACTAATCTCTATGTCGATTAGTTTGTCATGGTTGTAATATGGGATGTGCAAGTAGGAAAGTCGAATTGATCTGGACCGAGGCTCTAGTTTTGATCAAGATTTCCACTTAGACACTGCAGTTTTTCTCATGACTAAGTAGTATTTTTATCATAGTATCAAAGGAAGTTGGTGGGTGTATAACATGATTTATAATATATCAATTATAGATTAACTATTATTCAAAGTTTAATGTCCAATTTTCTTTAAAATCGATCTTAAGTTTTAATTGTATAATTAAAGGTTTGCGATACGTTATTGTATTTATATGGCACCACAGTTGATTAACACAATGCATAAATCTTGTGACAAGTTGTCAAGATAAGGTTAAGCATTAAATCATACTTTTAACGTTTCCATTTTTGACACGCAAATCATTATAATAAAGTATTTGCATAATTATTTTTTTTTACGTTTTTTAATTAAGATAGTATAAATGCCTTATACGACTTTCACATGCAAGTGTCATTTTGTAATGAAGTTGTAAAACATTCCATTCCTATCATGCAGTTTATGTTGTCCCAGCACGATATAAGAGTAATATCAATTTAATTGCGAGATTGAATTATATTTAATTATAGAAGTTGAAAATTCTTTTAAATTAGGACGGCGTTTAAATATTTATTTGATTGGAAACCTGTCCGATACGGATGTTTCTGTTCTAAAATTTGTTTACTTTATAATTTGTGAAGTATAATAATTAAGTTGTTTAGTATACCAGACATAATAAATTAAACTTGAAATTATTATAATTATTTAACCATTCGTCAAAATTGTATATCTGTTTATTTAATTAGTTGAATACAAATCACGAAAACTTTAAATTTGTTGTGTTTGGCTGTAATTATAAACTCATTACATTCAAACCAAAATTAACGAACCTTGTTTATTACATCTAACTGTTTTTTAAATGATTTGCAACTTTAGTTTGCTAAAACAATTGCAAAAATTCAATAATAAACATGTTGATATAAATAATGCAAAAAAATGCAATGAATATAATGAATAATATATTGTATTAACAATCATTATACAGATAATAAATTTAAAAATAATAAAAATATACAATGAATATGTCTATATTAAAAATAATATTATTCTATTACAAGTGAATGTTTGAACAATATAAAAACCTCACTTTTATATCATGCAATTTCTAAATAATTAATAATTATATAATCAAGTTCCGAAAAGTACTGCTTTGTGCCCACTCGTTGCCGGCAGCAAAAGTAAAGTTAAAAATAATCACTTTTACTCTAAAAATGTTTAAAAATAAATTTGGAGCAAATGTAGTTTTTATGTCTTGTTGTCAGCGGTGAACAATTGATTGCTTTGTAATAGGTGTGTCAATTTTAATTCTATCCATTATAGTTTCTAAATTTTTGAATGTATTTCAGGTGTAGAGTCTAGATTGTCAATAAAATAAAAATAATTATCAATAGCATATTTAAAATATTTAAAAATATATTCTCTGCATTTTGATTCGAGGTTGGGATGTTTTAATGTGTTTTTTTTTAACTTTTTATTAGTTCTTATTATATCATTTAACTGCCGACTTCAAATTGATTTTCAGTGGCGATTGTTGTTGTGTACTCGGCATTTTTTTTAAAGCAATATCAAATATTTTGTTGTAATAAGTGCGTTTTAAGTTTTTGAGAAAAAAATCAAATTATTTTGTAGTGATCTACGCTCTGAGCACTATGTTTCACTAATTACCAGAGCTAGTTGCAAAAGTTTACATCAGGGCTCAATGAAGTTTAATAAATGCTAAAGAAGACCTATTCTAAATACCCATTGAAATAGAAATAGAAAACTAAAGAAATAGAGATGGAAGAGGGAACATTAGGTTTAAGAGTTTTCCTTGATTTGCGAGGTGTTATAGATATCTTAGAACCCCTTGGGTCCAATCTGGTTCTTATAATTGAATACGTGTAACATACGATAAGATAAAACGATGTAAAATTCGATGGTTTTGAATTTTGAAACGTCGTTTAGATCAACTTTGATCATTGAAATTTGCAATAGCTAGTAGGTTTGTTAGAGAAAGATGCCGATTGTCCTGCAATGAACAGAAAAGTTTGAAAATAAAGATAGTTTCTTGGCATTTTGTTGAAATTAAATTTTTTTGTAATTGTAATTCTTGATAAGATGAGAGTACTAGTAATTGATTACAATGAATTATTATTGATGTGTGATTTATCTTGTTTTGTAGCTTATTATCTCAGTGTTGCAATTTTGATTGATGCCACCACAGAAATATGCCCCAAAAGATTGCCTTTGTTGAAATTGGAGTTTGCATTGCTATAGTTTAACTATAATACTTGATTTGATTGATTTTTTGATGTTTTGTACCTGACCATTAGTATTTTTTTTCTTTAAATAAGACAAGGTTTGGACCAGGGCCAGATTGGAAGCAAATTATTTACCGGGATTCGCAGCCGGCCACCGGCCCCCATAACTTATGACATATTAAAATGCGCCGCAGGCATAAATTTAAAGCATTTGAAGGTCAACAAAATTTAAATGAAAAGTATTTTTACAGAAAATTTACAATTACTAATTTACAGGAAACTTATACCATGCAACGGCAACCTGTTCATTCCGATTTTTTACCATATTTATGTTGGACATTTTTCTATCTTTGAATTTTAATTACCTAACAATTTTCATAAAAATTTTTAAGGAATCAGTTACAGGCCCCGTTAGGCCTACGGCCTACCGGGAACTTCCCGATTTCCCGGTGGGCCAATTCGGGCCTGGTTTGGACCTCAAAAACTTCATGTAGTAAGTGGAAAGAGAGCGTAGAAGGGAATTTTTTACATTCCCGAATGTTGCTTGTTGCGTAGATACTTATAGATTTTTGCGTTGTGTTTTCAGAATGATAGGGAATAGATCTTGCGATGATTTTCTACTACATCTTGAAAAAGTAACTTAAAAAAAAGTTTTGAACTTAATTCTTTTGTTATATTAATATGCATCTAGTATAAGTTAAAGCTGAAGTGGTTGATATAATATGATGTAGTGTATCATAAATAATTGTCGTTTTAATCTATTCAATATGAAACTGATGACACCAAGTTTTCACACTTTACACTTTTGTTAATTGCATTACACATTTTCTATAACTAAAACGTCAAAAGTAATGAGGACGATGCAGAGTATGATTTATGCCAAATTCATCGCTTGAAGCAGCCGTAGTTTGATGAAGTTTTAATTCTAAAAAATTATGTTTTTAATTATAAATTTTTAAATCTAGGAAATGTAAGTATTCATCATTTTCAAAGTTACCAAAAAATACAAGAAAATTGAGAAAAAATAATTGCCGATAATTTGTAAAAATATCTAGCTCTTCTATGTGATAGAATAATAATTTCCATTTCAGGTTAATTTAGTCATCCTCTGTTTAAATTAACTACATGTAATAATATACTATTAACAAATTACTTGAACCACAAGAGAATAAAGATTAGAATAAAGATTAAAGAAGCAAATTAATACGCTAATATTTCTTGTGTATTCAATAAATATGTAACAACTTGATTTGCAGGGTTTGAGCTTTAAATAACTAAAATAATTTTTATAGTTCAGTCAATACACCCTGTATTTTACATGAGCATCACGTACTTGTCGAACTGTCAAAGAGTGGTTTATGTAAAGTCAATACTCGCTATGACATCATCTCAACTTGCATTGTGAATTATTCAGATCAGTTGCCAAATTGATGTCTATTCAGCTTGAACAATGCAATAAGCGAGATATGATTAAATCTTAAATTGGATTATGCGATTTTCACCGCTTCATTAAAAATTTGGAATATTACATAGTTTTTCTTCTGAAAAATGTCATAATATTGTCAGGTAGGTACTTATCTGTTACTTCTATTTTATTAGGGTAATTAATTTTTGTTGAAATTTTTAAATATTCTAATAATTCCTTCTGTAGCCCTGTAAACCTTAAAGAACTAACTATAAGCTAGAGTTAGTAGCAAATCATGTTACCATTTTTTTAGATGTAGAATGGTTATTTTATTATTATAACTTACAGTCCAGGATAACAAAAAAAAAATTAAAGGAACACTCAATATCTCAAAGTCTGCAGATCAGTGTTGTTAAAGTAAGTGAAACTAAATATTAAGACACTACAGAGAAAAAACATACTTATGTCAAAAATTTATAATTTTTGCGCTAATCGCAGTAAAAATGATAGACTTTTCATCAATATGATGATTTTGAGATTTCAATTTGCGGGTTCTTATAACTTCATTATAATAAGTAACAGGTTGGTAAGTCCTCTATACAAAAGTCCCATTTGAGAATGTAAAGATCTAATCGAAAAATACTTGAAAAACTATTTTAATAATTACTAACAAATTCAGTTGACAGTAAAAAATGTATTGCCATGAAAATAACTCTAAAATGAAGTTTGTTTGCATAACACTTTTACTGTTGTATCAGAAAAAGGATTATAAGATTATAACGTTATGTTATAAGGTTTCTACATCAAGTTCAAACCAGATCAGGAGCAAATGTGACAAGAAATCTCCACAGTAGCCTTATTAATTCAAATTTTTCTATCTACTTATTAAATTTTTACATATAGCTGAAAATAACTGAAAACGTCACAATACAGTGTAATATTATGTAGTCTATAGAAGTAATTAGAAAACTTTGTGTGTTATTGTTCAAACAGAAAGATATAGTACTTGGTAATTATAATAAATCAAAATAAATGTACCTATTTAGATAATGTTACTTGCTTACTTATTTTTTTCAGGGAATTAATAATTATTACATTATATATAATATCTATACTAGAATTAATTGCGCTCGTAGATTAACGGTAGCATAAATTTAAATAACGACCTAGTTATTATTGAATAATAATAATATAATTTATTGTAAATATAAAAACATTTAAATTAAAGTTCGCCGTTAATTAATTTTATATTGACAGTTGTCCTTTTTATTTACTATTATAATTAATAAACAGATTCAAGAAAAGTTCACATTGTTTTCAGATATTCAAATAGTATACCTACTGAATAAGTTTAATAAATCATGTAGGTCGTAAATGTAAATAAATGCACAATAGCCACATAAATTTAGTAACAGGATTCGAGTCTACGTATAAAAATCGCTTGGGAAATCATTATTAACGATGGCGTGCTGAGCAATTTATCACTTGCGCTTCGACAGCGCATGATAGATGTTAGTCAGCCATGCATGTAAGCCAAGGATCTACTATAAACTAAAGGAAAACTAGAAAGCACATGCAAAATTTCGAATCAACCGCGAAATGTCAAGTTCTTTATTAGAATGATAAATAATAGAAGAAAAATGGAGAATTTTTTTCCAAGCGCATTCCAATTTTCAGCAAATAAATGTGCGCATTGAAAGACGGCATTTGTCTTCATCGTGTAAATCAGTGCGAATGGCAAACACAAACTTGAACGGTTTCCTAAAGCGGGTCGACAAGATAGAAAGATCGCCTGACAGCGCGCCAGAGTGATGAGCCCATACATCTTGACTTTCCTCCCAACTCTTCCGCGGACAGAGAAAAATAACCCTCACGCTCGCAAGTCGAAAGAACTGACGATGTAAGGGAACGTCTAAAAGAAAACGTTCATCTTCCCTATTTATATTCGCCTAGATGACATGTATATGTATGGCCACAGACACATCTCATTTACAGAGCGGCATAATTCTTTAACACTTTACGCGAGAGTGGCCGTAAATCTGAATTTTCTCAACGTTGTTTATTGCAAGCTGCCCTCACGGCAATATTTCTGTGCTTGATTTATCGAAGACAGAGTAAAACGAGTGAATGATAAATTATATAAAAGAAGCTCTCTAATGTTTATTCGCACGCAAAATTATACTTATTCTAAATTATCGATTACGCGTCTATATCTCTTCATTTCGATTCAATAAAATTTAAATAATTTTAATATCACGAAACAGTTAACGTACGTAAAAAACGCATCTCTAGGGAGGTGTGAACCACTGACAAATCGCATCACGCGCACCCCGACGACAAGGATAAAGTAGGCGACAAGGCTCGACAAATGTGGGCAAAAATACAAGGACACGGTCTCTTCCTAATGACACCATTTATTTTCCTTTATGAGGCAAGCGACATCACAAAAGACCTACGACCACCAGCAATGCATTTCCCAGCATCGAGCTGTTCACGCTTGGCACACTCATCGTGTTTATCACAGCGACGCAGCTCTATCAGTGTCAACTGTAAACGAACAATAAGGCCATTACGACGCGCTAATGGAGCTGCGGAAAGCTGTTCTATTTTAATTTAAAGATCACAGTATTAAAGCTTTTACTATGCGATGTACTTTTGCCAGCATGGTAACATTTGCTTTGACGTTGTAGCCTGCCTGCCTTGCATCGTTTACAAAGTGCATTGCTCAGATTATATAGCTTTGTTGCGCCATTCGCAAATAAATCAAATAGATTTATGTTCCTTGTGGAAAGGCCGCGCCTGTGAACATACATTTGAACCGCTTTAATGCAAATAATAATGCCATTATCCTGACATTAAAAGAGCAGCTGTTATAGATACAAACTGTAACGATGACATTTATTAATCTCAGAACTAAAATTTTCTGGCAAACAACTGAAATTAATATTTTATCATTGAGTTTTTACTGTAACTTTCAAAACGCTCATAACTTTAAGTGTTGAATAAGCTCAAAAGCTTGCATAATTATTTTTCATTAAAAACTACTTTAATGTTCCAAGTTATAAACTTTCATGACGGAATCGGCACATTAAAAATTTTCTGTTAATAGTTTTCGAATGCGACACTTAAAGTTTGCACTGCAAACCGTTTCGTAATAATGCTCAAATTTAAGTGGCTTAGAACCAGATTTACATAAAATTTAATCCTCCTGATAAATTTGATGAATTATGTTGCTAGATCAAAAAAACCGTTTCGGGCAAACCATTGTTCGCTGTTGAACGTTTTCATATTTTTATATCCAACCGTAATTCATGTCGTGACATTTTAATAGACTTTATTAAATAACAACTTACTGTTTTTCATTTTATTACTATTTTTAAGATGTTTTTTTATTTTATTTTTATAACAACTCTTGCCAAGATTGCAAATAATATTGTCGCAGGAAGCAATTTTATTGAAAATAAAATTTTTAGGATAACTGAAGATCTCATCGCTTACACACGAACGGAAGATTTGGACCTCCACTTCCATTTGTCCAAAGTCCAAGATTAATGTCGAACCAAACCTCCGTCGAAGACTAAAATGCCAAAAGTGTAAAAGAGAAAATTTAATTTCTTTCTTTAATAATTTGAAATTCAAATTAACAGTAATTTCAAACTGGATATTGTTGACTTGTGACTGACTACTCAATTCGTTTCTTAAAACGGTTAATTTGATTTATGTTCTCTTTGTTTGACGTGCGATTAAGTAAATAATAATATTACAAATTTATGAATTTTCATGATTAATCATAGTCACATAATATTTATTGTAATGATAGTTTTGCAACATTAGTTTGCTGGTATGACGTAGGTGGCTGGAGAAAACCTCATGCTGTAAACTTTAATGATTATCTGTTGGCCTTTGCTGGGAGGTCATGGTTGGCAGCAACAAATTACATTATTATTCAGCAACACTCACACACGCTATTTTATTAAATATATAGTATGTATACTGACACATTATGCATCACTGATCATTTATCATTGCCCAACACGCCCGCCAAGTGGTAATACAGTGATGGAGTGTGCATAATTATCGGTTGAGGCTTCAGCAAAACATGGAACGATTGATAGTTTTACACTTGTTACCGTGTTATTAATTTGATCGCATATTATTATACTCATGTCGATGACTGCTAATTTAACAATATGTAATATTTATAACAGCAGAACAGAAGAATTCGTGTTTTGTACAAACCTTTGATTTAAAGTTTTTGCATAATTCAGGTAATTACAGTGCATGTGTTTGCGATAATTGCCATCATGTAGTTGAAATTGAATTTTGATCTTGTTACTTTACACTTTATAATAAGAATTTAAATTTTGATACCAAAATATAATTAAAATATATGTTAGGCTTTTAGAGTAACGGAAATGTTTTTCTTTTTCAATTAAATTGTTTATGCAATGATACAATGAGAAATCCTATTGATATGATATTAGTACGCACTCACACAGACGGCTTTTAATCGCTCTTTTCCCTGTTTTTTGCTATTAAAAATTAAAAAATATTAAATACTGAACTGTTGTCTATACAGCGACAGAAACCAACGACAGAAATGACACTCGAATTATTTGTACTGTAAAAATTTCATCAATTATTTCATTTAAGTCTTCGAGTTTTGTTATCTTACACAAAAATAATATAATTAGTAACGTAGACCGTAGGTTGTTAATATTACAGTATTAAATTTTTATTGTTAGTAAGTAACAGCAATTCCTAATTATTTTTGAAGACTCTGTTTGAAGTCAACGAAGTTAAAAATATATTAACCGCAGCAAGCTGCATTTTCTTAAAAACACTGATTTTCTGTCCGCCCACCCCACTAACTATTAATTTGGCAATGTCTGTTTACTTTCTAAAGAAACCTATAGACGCCACTGTTATTTTAATAAACGATATTCTTACTCTTGTTATTTTGTATTGTTTCTAGACTTTATTTGAGTTTAATTGGTACACTTGAACAGGTATTCGGAACCGATCTCACTATCGATGAAACTTGAAATTCCATATGATCTTTACCCTATTAGGGCTGTGCTTTCACGCTCTTACGTTCCGATGTTTCACTTTTACGGGATTCTTAGAGACAACTTACAGCCTTTACCCTGGAGTAGTTTGACATCGAAAATCCTGGCCGAAGTATCTTCGCCTACTGCCTCAAGCCTGTGAGCGGCATAAATGTAATCATCTATTTTACACATCAAATATAAATTAGAAAAATTAGAAAAACTTTGTTCAAAAGTATATTCTATATTCTTCAAATGAATTTATAAAAATTCTGATTAAGAAAAGACAATCAACTTATTTAGCCTATTCGATTGCTATGATTTATTTGCAAAATAAAAATCTATGACTCACCGCTAACGTTATTACTTATTATGAAAAGAGAAAGTTTGATTCGTATACTTTGCTACAGCCACAATCAAAGAAGAAGTTATTGAGACTATTGTGATTTTGAGACGAAAAGGTGAAGTGGTTTCACGATCAAGACAATATTTAAAACAATAATTGTTTGTCAAACAATTAAGCACAAAGAAATATTTTAATCTTATAACAACAACAATTCCTATTATGGTATATCTACTTCTAGTATGTACTACCGAATATGATAGTGGATTGCACATGATATTTAAGCGGGATCGAATAATAATTAATCCAAATAATTGAATCATTCATTTCGAATTAAGTAAGTCAGCTTTAATTGATTAATTTCAATTATTTTGCAGTATTTCACTTTTGCTTGTTAATGTAATTTACATGTTAAAGTGACATACATATAAAATAATCAACCATGGTCGGTAGTGGGTTTATTGACAATAATTTGCATAAGCGTCGAAGCTGTCAGTCAATCTATTGAATTGATCTTAATTAGTAGTAGTGAATCCGTCGACATTTATAATGCCGACTAGTTCTGACAACATATTATCACTCCAACAATAAAGTGAACTCGACACTGGGTAATTTCATAGTATTGCGCATTCCATTACGTATGCAAATCAGAAAGTTGATAAAATGCAGATCCAATTTTTACCGACTATCAACTATAATCAGGATGGTAAGCTTGCACCTGATAGACATGTAAACTAGACAGCTAACTGACAGCTTAACTTGAAACAAGCGACAGCTGACAGTAACAACTTGCTGTTGGGGCCTTCTGATATTTTGAATATTAGCCTATACGTTTATTATATTATAAATACAATGGAAATTTTTTGCAAATATCAATATTTAATTTATGCATTATTTATAATAATAACGATGGCAGAAAATTGATATTTCAATTATTATTTATCCTTTATTTCTCAATTTAAAGAGAAAGTAATGATTAGTTTTAAATTATTTTAAATAATAATCTTATAATACACTGTATATCTGGCAACGGTATTTTCAGATTATAGCAATTAACCAAAAGTAAAAATATCGAAAGTAATTGTTGGAAAACGGGGTTAACTTGATGTGGGATGAGGTGAACTAGACCAGCAAGTCGAAAAATATTTATAATATATACAGATTTGTTATCTTTTCGCATATTATGCTACCTACATTGCATACCTTTTCTAAATATAATGCTAACAATAAGCAATGACAGTGCCACGAAGATGAAGGTAGATGAAGATACTACAGAATTAAGATATGGAAAATCAGTGGCGGAACTACCGGGGTGCAGTTGGTGCGACGCACGCGGACCCCCGGCTAAAAGGGCCCCAGTTGTACTGTTTAATTTTTTTAATTAATTAATTTAAGTTTCAATATTCACAATGAAATATAAGTAATATTTTGGCAGTTTTCTCTTTTTGAGGTAAACAAAGAGCATCATTCATCATCAATAATTCAATGTCTCCACTAAATTCTCAAAATCAAATCCTGACATTTCTAGGTTTTCCCTGTAAATGAATAAAAATTTTCCATGACGTTTTGATAAATCAGAAAATAAAAAGACAAAAAAAATCTTAAATTTTAAATTAAATTGTTTACCTCGACTGAAAATTTAATTTCAGTGACTTTGTGACTTGGCACTAAATATGACAAATTCCCTGACAAAATAGGGAATAAATAGCATGGGGGAATAAATATATTATGTATTTTGATAAGAATGTAGTCATATTTTTAAAATTTTAACAAAACGTAGTAAATTTTTTGTATTCTTAGATCAGGTTGATATCCCGTTATAATATCTGCCTTTGCCTGGCAATCTTAGAATAGCGGAAATGTCAAAAAGAAAAAAAGCCAAGGAAATCTCAGAAACTTGAAAAAGAAAATAATAGAATTAATCTATGAATTTTCCTAAGATTTCTTTGGGAAGAAAATAGTATTCAAAATTTCACTAAAATTTTTTCATAGAATTTCCTAAGATATCCAAAAATTTGCTTGGATTTCTATTCATTTTCGCATATCACGATTTTCCCTTCGGTTTTCCAGTTAGTACAAAACTAAGGGGAAATTGACGGAAAAGTTGCGTGTGCTAGTGCTAAGGAAAATCTGAAGAAATTCTATAGATTCTTAGAATTCCTAGAATATTTGTAGAAATATTGAAAATCTCAAGAAATCCATAGAAATTTTAAGAAAATCTCAGGAAACTCTAGAAAATTTTAGTAAATAGAAAATAGAGAGAAATGAAGAAAACTCTAAAAAATCTTAGGATATTCTAGGAAATGGAAAATTCTAATGTATCTCAAGAAATCTAGAAAAATCCAGAAAATTTTAAAGCCAATGAAATCTCAGAAAATGGAAAAATCAAAAAGGAATAATCTATAATATTCTAGATTTCCTCAAATTTCCGCTGATTTTAGGAATCTTAGGAAATGTAGAAAATTAGAGGAAATAGAAAATTCTAGAAAATCTTTGAAAAATATCCAAAAAAATTTCGGAAAAATCTTAAGATTTTCAGGAATTATGGAAATCTTTCGAAGAGGGGAATCACAGAAAATTCCAGGGTATTTTAGGAAATCTATACAATGCTAGAAAAATCAAGGAAATTTAAGAAAATTGAAAAATAAAAAAACTCATCTACTATATATTTTTAATAAGAATTAAGGTATAATTTTCTAATTTTAATAAAATTAAATAGTGGGGGGGAATAGGGGTATTTAGTCGTCTTTATATCCGCTTTTGTTTTGAAGGAATTCCAAATCACTGGAATTGCATGGTAATCATTGGAATTCCGAGTCTCGTTTACAAAATAGTTTTTTTTGTCTTTTATAAAAGCAGAGCCCCGTTAACAACTTCGCACACGGGTCCCTCACCTGCTTGTTACGTCACTGTGGAAAACAATAGTATTTATTTAATTAGTTAACTTATAACTCTGATGTTAACTAAGACCATTACAACTAAACTCGTTAATGTATAATGAGATAGTTTTTCCAGTGGGGTTTCCATAACATGCTGTACACCAGAACTTTTTCATATTTGATTCTAAAATTTATCAACTTGAAGGTGAATTAGTAATGAAAAAATGAAAAAGATATAACTTCCTAACAATTCGTTTCTAAGAACTAGCCTGAACTCTGAACTGGGAGGGACTGCAAAATGTCTATCTTTCACAATTAAATCAACAAATCAACTAATAGTGACTATTGACAAAATATAATAAAATAATATTTAATATAAGTAAAAAAAAGATATTGAATAACAAAAAGGAACTATGGAGTTAATGATAAACTTTTTTACATTATTTCATGCTAACTACACAAGAATTTATTTTTTGCTATTTTTGTTGCTATATATATTTTTTTTGCTGTTTGAACCTATTAAAGAAAAGTTAACGTCTTTTTTATGATACTAATGTAAGGTTTAAGCAAAAAATTTTCATTTTTTTTTTCATTTCTGATGTGTAATTTCTATGAAGATCTATTTTTTCACTATGTAATTACTGAACTATAGTGCATTTTTTAAATTTTAAAATCAAATTGAAAGTTTAATAATTTTAACATAATTAAGGAATGAGTAATAGACACTGCCTTTCTTGTTATACCTATTACCTCCACATTATGCCATATTGCACTGCCTTTGTGCCATGTCTTTGTGTATGTGTAGTATTATTGAAAAAAATGCATTAATATTTACTTAACTGTAGCGCTACAACCCTGGATGGGTTTTGGTTGACCACTTCATATTATAAAGGGTTTTCAAAGCAAACTACCTCGGTGGTTTGCCATTCCTTGCCGAGGGAGAACGGTTAGAATAATGTTCTTGCTGCACTCGGGCTCGAACCATGGATCTCTGCTAAGTAGTCCAAGCACTTAAGCATTAGACCGTAACCGATCTCAATGCATTAATATAAATGCAAAAATTTTGATGCCTTAATAAAAGTGAATTCTGATAATTTTAAAAATTCAGTTTAGAAATAAAATTAGTGGAGAGAATTGTCATTTTTTACTTCATTTCCTGTACGAATAGTAAATATTGGCATACTCCACAATACCAAGTAGAAAACGGAAATATGCATATATTAATTTTTAGTTGTCGAACACAAAATGAATCTAAAACTCTTATAAATAGGAAAAGTGTTGATGTATCAACACATTTTCTATTAATGTGTGTTGACATGTTGACATATCCACACTTTTCCTATTTATACAACTTTTGAATTTATTTTATGTTCGACAACTAAAACTACTTTTATTAATATATTTCTTACTCATACAATAAGTGGCCAAAAAATTTTAAACTTTTGAAATTTTGAAATATCTAGAAATTTAAAAATTTTTAAATGAACCTATTGTTTGTATATCTCTAGTACCTAGCATCCATTTTTCACAATTTAATAATAATATTATCTATGTATGTTTTGTACAATATTCTCTTACCTTATCTAAATAATTAAAAAGTTCAAATTTTTTGGCCAGGTTTTGTATTTTGGTTTGCTAACTAGTTCTGTTGTATGTTCCAACATTTCATAATTTTAAACATAACCTACTGTGGGTTTGTAATAAATTATTGATAATGAGCGATACCGTACGAAACATGTTGAGTATGTAAATATTTGTTTTATTACAAAGAAGATAATATACCTATAAATTACTTATTATATCAAAATATACCTTTATTTAGGGAAGAAATACAATTGTGTAATTTAGATATTTCAAAAAGCTAATAAAATTATCATTGTTTTTTTATTTAAAATTATAATTTTAGTTTGACAATCAGCGATCTCAGAAACTCGTATACCATTAAAGTATTATTATACAACTGCAGGGATAATAATAAATTGTTATTATCCATAATTTTGTTATCGTCCATTACTTAATCAATAAATTAGATAATTATTTTCGGGATTTTTGAACAGATCTAAATAGCCGAATAGAGAAAGTTGACAGGTGAGAATACAAAACAGAAAAAAGAAGATGAAGAAAACAAAGAAGGATGTGAAAATACATCGTTAGTCCAACACCACGAAAATACAGGAGATTGCTTTGATTTCAAAAAGACAGTTACTATTTTAGATTATGAGTAGAATGAGTTTAAATGAAACCTAAGTGAGATGTTCTTTATAAAATCTCATAAAGTGTTAATTAAAGGGAGGTTCTCCAAAAACTTAGTATCTACCATTGATGACCTTCTGGGCGAAGGTTAATTGATTTAAAAATTTAAATTAGATTATTCTATCGCAATCGACTTCTTTTTTGTTTTATATAGTTTTTTACATGACTATTTTAGTTTTTTTTTTAGATAATTTTACTTTAATTGTATTCAAATTGAGGAAACAGAATTGATTATACTTTTTTCAGGTTGCTTGCTATTATGTTTTATTGTTGTCCCGATGAAGAACACAATAAATGTTTGAAACGTCGACTGTAGGAGAGAGATCGGATGAGGTTTGTAATTGACTTGGTCAATAATCATGGTTTAAACTCTAAATACCTACTTTTCCTTTGGAAGTCAAGTATCAGTAGATTTTATAGATATCCAATATATAGCAATGACATATCTTTACAATTTGGGGTGCCTAGACAGAAAATTCCAACTTTTAATTTACTGTTTTATCAGATCTGATAAACATCTGACAAACAATATCATCAATTGAGCTGATTCACTTTGAATGCTATTAATCTATTTTCACGATTCGTCAATTAGGCTTCTTTTCATCGTTTTTTTTTCAAAATCAGTAGCATTACATCATCAGTTCAACGGATAGTCATCCAGAAAATGTTTTCTTAAATTGAAACTTGCATTTAAGCGGAACTTCTTGGTATATCAGATTAAAGATAGTTCTCTGCAATATTGGAATAGAAGAAGAAGAGACTCAAAAGATTTTGTATACCAAATCAATTTTTTCCTGCTCAATTCCGATAAACTAAAGAATTAAAATCTCTTAAAGCATTTTCCAAAAACAAACGATGTGGCTTTCTTCATTTGCTTTCTTGGGCTTTACACTTAAGTTGGTTAAAAATTATACCGGACAGGTGAACATATGCATTCTTATAAAGCAAATCGATAATTTGTAGGTGTTAGCTGTTGGTGGCGAGAATTTATCGAACACATTTGTTCAATTTATTGTAAGTACATCGAAGTACATTTGCATTGTAATGGTTAAATATCTAATGAATTGATTTGTTTTGTCGTATTGTACTATTCTTAATTATGCTGTCAAGTTGTCAGACAGTGCGCTATCTACAGAAACATACCATTGTAGAGGGTGACGTGTAATGATGTGGCTGTACGCGCCATGACGGCTGCTGAAAGAGACCGATAATAAACGCGCATTGTATGCTTCCTTTCCGTTTCGGTATTAAGGCACACAATGGTCAATTACCTGTCGTGATATGGCAGTCCATTCATGCCTGACATGCGGACATATAACTTAAAAGAAAGCCGCAAACACCAGCTCAAAAACTAATTTTCTTTGATTATATCTCGGGATTTTCTAAAAGAGCCATCGTGTTTGCCTTATTGTTTGAAATAATTGCCTTTCAAGTGGAATTGCTTCTTGTACGCTAAATATTTTTTTCGATCGATACCAATGTAAGATTTGACGTAAATATTGTTTAAATAAATTATTTAAGATTTATTGCTAATTAATATTTTGATGTACTTTGAAGTGAAGCTCTTTGAGGGATAGAATAGTTAACCATACTGAATAATATTGATATAATATACTATTGTGTTGTCACGGTGTGTAATTTATAGGTTATTGGAAATCAAACCTACTTTGTTATTTTTAAATGAATAAAATGGTATTTTCTTTCAAAATGCAATATAGTAACTACAAACAATCGTTTGGCGTGTTTAACAATTCAAATCTTAGGATTTACAAAACTTCTAGAATTAAAAGAATTAATAATAAATTAAAATAAAGAAGGATGCTAATCAAACATGTTCACGTCTTGGAGATATATGAATATAACAGTTGTTGATAAAACGTGATGGTAATTATTTAATTTAGTCAACGAAATTTATTAATGCTGAAAAGAAATTTATGTGTTTTTTACAAACTGTAAAATTTTTGTCGGTTTACGATAGGAATGCTAATAGCTTGTCTCTCAACACATAGCAACACATAAGTTATTTATAGTTAAAAGTAAAAAAATATGTTCAGTAAAATTATCCGAAACTTTGATTTTTTAAATTTTACCGATCCGTGTCAATGTTTCGTAAATTTAGAAATAGTTAATCGGATGCACAAAATAATTGATTTAAGAGGTTTGGACATTGATTACAAATGGTAAATGATTTATGATACATATTACGGAAATAATTTGCAACTTTTGACGTGTTATTAATAATTTATACAATTACATTTGATAAATGAATGTCTTTATTATTCAACGGGAAATTATGACGATATTTCATGAAGATTAATGTATCTGATCTTTGTCCCTCATTATTCTTTTATTAATTTTAATTCAAAATGCATAAATAAAGACTACACAAAGGGGAAGAACAAAGGAACTTTCCACCTGAACGAAACCACTTATAAGTTAATGTTATTTTTGAAAATGTTCATCTTATAATTGAATTAATTTTGCCAAATCATAACGATTTCCATTTTATTGCTCAATTAACAATTTAAAAAGTTTTGTCTGCAGTTCTTTACAAGCTTATTATATTAATACATAAATCTGTCAGCTGTTAAGAAATCCAATTATTCTTGCAATATTGGCAACATTCGAAATCTGGAAGAAACTTAAATAATTAAGTTTTAGTGCAGGTGATAAGTATGTATTGATTACTTATTATTAAGTAACTTCCACATTCAAATACAGCGGCGCCATCTATTAGAACATGTAAATTTTTGGATATTGATTTTACAAGGTTTCGAATTGTAGAAAACTAGTTAACTTTGGAGCTATAGATATCTGTCTAGCAAACGAAAAACAATTTTGTTTATGTTTTTATTCAGAAAAGCACCAAAGGAAAACCTGGAAAATCAGTTTTCTGGGCGCTGGCTTATATACGTATTTCAATTTCACAAATTTAATAATAAAGCAACATAAAGGAATTTACACTTGGACGATTCACTAGAAAGAAACTCTAATAGTTCTGTTTGAGACACAATATTTCCGCTTTAATTTTTAGTCTTTGATCGTGATCAACTGAATTAGACATACTTATTACATTTTTGGGCAAATATAATGTTGCATAATTATGTTATACAACTCATATTTTTTGGTTTTTAATAGAGGGTGTTCCAAAAACAACTTGCATTTTCTTATTTCTGTAGTCAAATATTTAATCAGCTACATTACGGTGAAATACATTAGGGTTGTCGTCGCGGCCGTTTCGCCGCGTTAAAATGCAACACTTTAAATTTTAATTTAATTTGTAAAAGTTAAATTAAACTTGATAATTAGTAATCTGTATAATTTCTCAATAAATCTCATAATAATTAATTGATTAACAAAAATTACTATTTTTTGCACATTTATCATTACATTTATGTGCAATTCATACAATTACATACAAACGTAGTAATATTATTTATAATAAACTAATTAATTGAATATGCAAATTCATAGACCATTAGAATCACTCAAAACAAGATTCCAACTTGAGTAATCAACTAATGTAGAATACCCCGAAATTCTTGAGTATTTACATTTGTGCAATTCTTAAAGGAAATTGTTATTCAACAGTCAACAAATTGACAAGTTATCCAGCTTTCCCACGTTCCTTGATTGAAAAGCCAGTACTTCCAGATATGAGAAAAACACAAAGTTAGAAAATTTTATTTATTTAGAATTTAGCGTTGCATTAACAACATATTTGTAAATTAGAGTTAAATAGACCAGCATATAGACTTAACACACAAATAACAATAAAATCTAGAAATTTAAATCTGATTTATCTTCATCAACAAATCATTTTAAAAGAAAATTTTCAGGAAACGGTTTTTAATTATTGTTTAGTGAATTTGATATAAACAAAATGTTAGTTTAAAATAACTTAAGATAATTTTTACCTAGTGTATTTTAAAGGCTTCTAATTTGAAACTTTCTTTTTTTTTGCAAGTTTTCAAAAATATTTTACAATAAAAACCGCTTCCTGATAATTTTACTTTTAGGACAAAGCGAGTTTTGAAAAAACGGTCTTCAATTATATATTACTATTTTTTTTAAATACAACTAAAATTTCCTGATGAACAAAATTTTAAAATTGTCATAAAATTAAAAAAATGCTTAAGCATAATATAGTTTGGTTAAAAGGTAAAAATCAAGAGTACAATTTCTAAGCTGCAATAATTTTACAATACACAGTCAACCATCCATCTTTGATAAAATGTTGATTATTAACTATGATTCCAGCTACAGAAAATACATCATCAGTGTTAGAAATACTGGTAATCGTAGAATAGAATTTTTTATATCTAATGGTAGTAATGTAATCTATGTGAAACTTTAAATCAAGTTTCTGTTTCTTGGAACACGTTTTCATGGCAAAAGATATTTTGCCCTTCCCATTGCTGATTTTTATATACATAATAAAAATTTCATCTTGGTAAAGGAAGTACTTACGTATTTCCGTATTTAATACTCTTGATTTAATTTTAAAAGGATTCGTAACATTAAAAAGCTTACTCTTGTGTACAACTTTTATATGATCCGATAATTTTTGCACATCTTGAGTTAACATTTCTAGGCAATTAGCCTTAAACGGACATTTAATTAGCGGCTTAGATGGTGTATTTTTGATTGTACTTATAATGGCTTCCACTGTAAGATTTCTTGTTTTAGTCATTTTTTCCATACAAATTGGACAGTTTGAAACGCATAGTTCGCAGTTTTCACAGATGTTATGACCCAATGAACATAAATATATTGCTTCTGAAAAATATTCCAGACAAATCGGACATTCCATTTCTTTAGGATCAACTATTATGGCGTTCATATTTAATGTAAGATAAAAATCTAAAATAACTATTAACTATGCAATTTTACAAATGATAACGTATTAAATTTATAATACCTTTGATGCAACTTTAAAAACTCACTTGCTTCTTTATAACAAAATGATTTCAACTTGGCGTTTGAATTAATAAATAAAACTGAACATACTGTTGGAATCCATTGGTTTATACATAAATGATAACGATAACAAATAATTCACATTTAATTTTAAATGTTGCATACCTATTTAAGTTTGTAAATTTTATTTCAGGGAGGTTTATAAATTTTTTGTTGCTTAAAAGTTTAATTTATTAAAGTAATTTTGATGACATAATATTGAAGTTGTGGTGGAAAAACGGAAAAAATTAAAAATCATTTGCTGACATTATTATTCAAAATACTAAAATAGCAATTACACGTATATTTGCAAAAATCACTGTTACAGTAATATAATGAACAATAATTAAATCTTTTAATTATTCTGTCTGGAATATTAATGTTATGGGTATGTTTATAATCATTATTAACCGGAGGCTTGTTATATTATTTTAATTAATACCTTTCTCTTATAATGGCGTTGCAAGTAATAAACCTACATGCATGTTATCGTATCATACACAGTTTATTTTTGATTTACAGTCGACTTCCTGCCATAAATTCTCACACCTTTACATGCTATTCTAATCAGGTCATATGTTTTTAAAACTACGCTTTTGTAACGACTTTGGTTTGCAACGTTTGATCAAAACTATTGTAAGCTTTATCAGTTCTATTATTTTCATATTATAACGTATAATTAAAGTACAAAATATAATTTAACATCACATAGCACATAGGTATTCTTTTGTTTCGTACAAGAAGCTAAACAAAGCGTGAATAAAATTATGTAAAAGATAAATTGTTATAGGTCATATTAATTGCCTTTAAGCATGATGAAATGCAAATAAATTTTGAGGATGTTCGAAATCAAAAGTTTATTACAAAACTTATCCGATTATCCTGCACAAGAAGAAATAAAATTTTTTTTTGACCTTGACTCCTCGTCAATTGGCCAGACTTGTAAATATCGAGCCAATTCTTTTGACCCTAGCGTGTCGATGTCCACCTGACAACCGAGCTTTAGAAAGTCAGGGTTTGACTGGAAACTGGAAACTCCATTAATATCAAGAAAGCATTTGGCAGATTACAACGAATAACTAGAGAGGTACGCGATATTTATACCTATTTTTCCGTGGATGATTATCCATCCAATTATTTGATCAATCATCAATTTTTTTAAACATTGGAATATGAAGTTAAAATACATTTGGTTTAGCAAAATAGTTTTTGATCGAAAATCGTGCAAACGAATTGTATTTTGATCAGCTGCAAAAACTGATACTGGTAAAAGATTCACTTTAATAATTAATTGCTTGCAATTAGCCAGAGAAAAAGTTAACTGAAAGATTGTATGTATTTTTTTGAAACACTAACATATTATTACAAAATATTTATTCAATTGTTTCTATTAGTGATATCTAAACTGAAATTATGAAAGTTACCGTAAAACGATTTCTAGTATATTTTTAGTAGTACGAGTTTCAGCTATGCATAGTTAGAGGACGCAACGATACCACAGGCAAAGCAAATTTAAAAAATTCAAATTACAAAGTTTCTTATACAATCTGAAACTTTTTACTTTAACTACTGTGAAGTTATTAGGTTTATATCTTATAAAGTGCTGTTAATTAGTTTTGAGTCTCCTTAATTATGTAAGAGTACAGAAATAAAATTTTTATTAAACGAAAAAGTAAATATATTTTTCGTATTTACTCGAGAGAAAAGGTTGCTATATCATTGCTTGTTTAATTATATTAAATTTGTAAATAATAAAGTTATTTATAGTTATAAACTATAAAGGATTAGAAATTTATCACTATTAACTGTTCTACTATCTCATCGTAAAACTTTTAGTATTAGTTAAATTTCAATTTTACGTCTTATCATTAAAATAATGGCTAATACTAATAATTTCTCATCAACCTATTTATAGACTTCTTAATTCGATTGAATGCCCTTTTAATGCTACCAACCTAAGATAGCAATAAAGTATCATAGTAAATTTAATGTAATTAATACAAACAAACCTGCTTTCGAGTATTAGTTTATTATATTTTCTGTAACTTATTTCTGAATCAATATTAAATACCTATGTTAGTTAAATAGAAAATGAAATGCTTACAACTATATTTAATTAAAATTAATAAAAAATCTTGTGTCATTAATTGCCAAAGTTTTATTTAGATAATAGAAGTGGTAATTTTGCTTCTTTGGCCTGCTTGAAGTGATTCACTTTATGGTACCATCCTATACCATTACTTGTAATAATGCAATGTTACAAGGGTTCCATAGGACGAATTATTTGTATAATTTTCCTATAAATCGGACGTACAAGAGACAGGGATACTTGTTTTTAGGTAATAATGTATACACATTTGCAATCTCTAGCTTCAGTTGAGTTAGTTGATTTTTCTTAAATTTTAGGATTAAGATTTATTTAATACCACATGATTGATTATCATGAATGTTTGTAAGTTTACTCATTAATTTTTTTAAATACTTTATAGATTATCTTATTCTTGTCACTTTCGAATTTCGTTGGTATTTTTTAAACATCAAACATTAGAAACAACCGTTTTCTATAAATTCTGTTGAAATAAATAAAAAAATTGATTATATTTTTCGCTACTTTTAAACAATTAAAAATTTAATATAATTAAAACTAAAAATTAAAAATTTATAAATAAATTTTCTGACGATAGCGATAACCTTCGCTGAAAGCTTAAAAATTAAATTGATTTTTATTAACGTTTAACTAATTTCTTATATTGAAGTTTTAATTATATTATATTTCACAAGTTAATAATTTATATGTTTAATTAAAAATTTATTTCAATAAAGTGTAAACCTAATTTGCAATTTAAGGTATTGAACTTCATTTAATAAATAATGATCAGGTAGGTTTTGCCTGTGAATACAGTAATATTTAAATTTATTCATTCATTCATCATTTATTGAATTTATGAGCTCAGATCTGTTTTTGTTTTCATTTGAAAAGTGTCCAAGCCCTATAATAAAAGTCACATTTAAGGAACAACCCTAATGTGAGCTAGTATAAATCAATATGAATTTTGAAAATTAATTTTGGAAAAAAAATTAGTTTTTGGATTTTATTAATTTTTGGGTATTTATTAACAACAATTATGCTCAGTGTACTTGTAAACTTTTATTTAAAAAAATTTAGATGTGAAGGAGTTACGCCGCTTAGCATATACTGTTGTTTTTTGTGTGTGGTTGGATGGTATTAATAGGTCTAGGTGGTTTTGACTATTGGTTTTATTACTATAATTACTATATAAGTCAGCTGAGTAAATAATAACCTAATTGTTTCTTTCAGGTTTAAATTATTTAATAATTTATATTTATATAATAATAAATAATAATTAATAATTCATTAAGTGTATAATATCAGGTACGTTGTTAATCTGTTATTAATATGTTTGTTTTAATGTATACGTTATTTTATAGATTATAGATTGAAATGAATAATCAAGCAAAATTCATTTTGGGTTCCTGTGGTTTAATAATTGGTGCATCTGCTTGGCTATTAAATAAGAAGATTGTGAAGAGTACACCAAATAGACGTTACTGGGTTAGACCATGGTTAGCCAGTAGTAATTATAATAAAGGTAACATGAATCTTGTCGAGGAATTCAACTATCCAAGAATATATCTAAATTACTTACGAATGGACGAACCTACGTTTAACAAACTTCTGAAATTAGTAGAAAATGATATTACTAAAGAAAATACCAACATGCGTCAAAGCATTTCTGCAAAACATCAGCTGATTGTGACGTTGAGATTTTTAGCTACTGGAAATTCTTACCGTAGCCTAATGTTTGAATTCAGAATTTCAGAATCGACAATTTCGTTATTTATTCCAAAGGTTTGTAAAGCTATTTACAATAATTTGAAAATTAATTATCTAAAGGTAAATGTTATAATAAATTAACACGTTGACCGTTAGATCATATGGACTGCTCCGTAGTTGTTTTTATATATGCATTGGATCGCTACGACTAGTAGGATAAATCCCTTGATGATTAGGATGTTAAACTATTTTTAAGTAATTATTTTATTTTAATAATTTTAGTGTCCAACAACGACATCGGAATGGCACAATATAGTACAGGGTTTCAACGAAACTTGGAATTTTCCAAACTGTATTGGTGCAATAGACGGAAAACACATTGTATTTAGAGCTCCAGCGTCAGCAGGATCAACATTTTACAATTATAAAGGGGAAAACAGTATTGTTTTGCTGGCTATGGTGGATTCGCAATATAATTTTATATATGTTGACGTTGGCACAAACGGAAGAATATCTGATGGCGGTGTTTTCCGCAAAACCACACTGTATGCAGCTATTACAAATAATAGTATAAATATTCCAGAAGACACTACTCTACCACAAAGAAATAAAATGGTTCCGCATGCTATAGTTGCAGATGCACCTTTTCCATTACAAAAACATATTTTGAAGCCGTATCCATTTCGTAATATGTCAAATGAGCAACGTATTTTTAATTACAGATTAAGTAGGGCTCGTCGAGTGGTTGAAAACGCGTTTGGTATATTAGCTAACCGTTTTCGAATATTTTTGACAACAATTCAATTAAGTGCTAATAAAGTACAAGATATCACATTAGCATGTTGTGCACTGCACAATTTTTTAAGTCAAGAATGTAAAACTACGTACAGGAGTGGTGATGGTTTTGACGAAAAAAATAATTTTAGGAATCGATTAAGTCAACAAATAGGAAACAGGCCAAAACAGGCAGTTGTTGACACCAGGGAAGAGTTCCTGGAATACTTCAATGGGGTTGGTAGCGTACCTTGGCAAAACAATGCTATTTAGTTTATTGTAGTTAAATTTTATACCAATTATAATAAAAAAGTGGAATAGTTTTTAATAAAATTTTTTTATTTATTTTCTTTTAAACAACATTTAATTTAAATCATGTTCTTCCTGTTGGTTATCATAAACATAATTCATGATGTTCTTCTTCATATTTAGCAGTCTTCTAGGGCACTTGCTTTTTTCATTTCGTTTGCCATTGATCTAGGTACAAAATAACATTTAATATAAAATATTTTGGGTTTATATAAATAACTTACTGTGCAAAACCATGCAACCCGTCACTAACAGTAGGTGTTAAAATAGCCTGCGAAGTTGAAGCCATAATTGCGCTAGCATTTGCTATTAGATTTGAAAGCTCATTTTCATCTATAATTGAACGTTTTCGTTTTTTGTCATTTTTTACCTTCCCTTCATTTTGTGAGCTTTCCTGAATTTGTAAATTTGTAACGTTCCTATCCTCATCGACAATACTATTAATTGAAATATCATTTTCGTTCTCCGACATTTCTTCCAAATCATTTTCCTCGCCGATCTAAATAGAGAAATTGTTTACTAATGTAGGAATTAAAAATATATGCTTACTTACTATATTAAGATTCGATGTACTATCCCTAACAGGGTTACTACATCCATCGAGAAATTGCAATAAGTTATAGTACCATAGCTTCGGTATGTATACTTCTTCTGTTCCAGCACCACTTGTTTTTGACGATTTGATTTTATTGCTTTCTTGCAGATATTGTGTTTTCAGATTATGAATTTTGTCATATATATAAAGCTGCTTGGCTTCACTCACTCACTCACTCATTCATCACACAAAAATGTTTGACCACTTCTAGATGTCGTGGAGAGCTGAAATTTTGCAAACCTGTGGGGTTACTTGCACAACCACCCAGAAAAATCGAAAAAGTTGAAAAAGTCACCCCCGAACCCTTCCAGGAGGGTTGAAACGTGTTTTATAAATGCGCACGCATCGCCCTTATTTGGCGTCGGATTTTGATTATCTAAAAAGTTTTGAAATCCTCGTGACGGTGGCTTTCGATTTGTAGTTTCAAAATTTCACAATTTTTTACCTTTGAACTATCTATTTTGCTTCGAATGTTTTAAAACTTTTTTTAACCACGCCGCAGCTAATCGGTCTCGGAAGGAAAAATGGAAAAAACTGTTGGAAAGGAAAAGTTGAACTGAATAAAAAAGATGTCTTTCGATTTTTGCGTAAATTTGATAGTTTACGAGCAAATGTAAAATTAAATTTTAATTAAAATGCAAGTTGCAATCAATTTGGCGTTCGGGTGCCTTCCGTAACAAGGCTCGGCAAAAAATTTGCAGGTGTCACAATACAACAAACGATAACTTTCGAGTTTAATTACCAAATGGAAATAATTAATCTGAAAAATATATATTTTCCTCAAGTAACATTATCTACGTAATATGAACGAATATTTTGGGGTAGCAAAACCGTGCGTTTTCCGTATTTGTAATAATAAAGGTGATCGCACAATGGAAGTCATAATTTGACATTTGGTATTACGATTTACCTATCGAATTCAAATTCAATAATGTTACAAAATAGAACGAAATATGATTCTCAAGTTAGTATATTTATTATTGTTATTAAAATAATAAATTAGTTTGGTATAATAAAATTTTCGCCGAGTGACAGCTACATAAAATAACAAAATCTTCAGTTTGAAATAGCATTATTGGAACATTTAAAGTAATGTAGTCGGTAGCGCAGCGGTGTAGGCATGGGACTCTGGAACGTAAAATCGCCGTTCGATTCCAGTTGTGCGAACAAGTTTTTTTTTATTTTGGAATCATTTAGAATATTCGAAGCTGTTTTATTATTCTACAATTTGCTTTTGGAAGTTTTGTACCCTTCAAAAATAACCCTTAAAAAAATTACTACCTACCGAAAAAGGAATAACTTGCTCATTTGAGTATCGAAGATTTTCCGGTGAATATAAGGCCGAATATTTTTGATTATCTAACATTTTCTAAAAAAAGGCCAAATAAAGGCTCAAATGAGCAGGTTCTGATATTACAAAAATTTAGTTTCACAATCTTGCAGTATTAACTGTAAATCAAAGTGCAAGTTTTAAACGTAAACAAATATGCTTTCGAAAAAGTTATCTGAAGCTTTTGTCTTTTTTTTTAAGAATCTAATGACCGCATTCACCAACTACAAATAGCACTATTTGTCGATTAAATACAAAAGTTTGCATTGTATTGCATTGTAATGTCATTTTATTGGAAAAAATAGTGCTATTTGTATTTGGTGAATACGGGCATAAGTAAAATTAATTTAAAAATAAAAAAAAAAATTAAAAAATTTTTCTGAAAAAAAACCAAGGCCTTCAGATTTATTTAAAATAATTGAATTCGCATTTTACGGGTTTACTGTTTAATATACAAAAAAAGTCAACCATATCAATATTATAGGAAATTTACATGCGCTTAATTACTTTTTTTGATATCAAAAATCGGCTGATAAATAAGCTCGCTACGGCCGAATTAAAAATATTTCAAATTTTGACTTTCTTACGCCCGTAGAGCTTAAACTGTTAAAATTTTCGAAAATGTTTTGAGACCATCTTGTGGTCCTTGCGGATGGATAAACTTTTGTTCCTTACGAATTTTTTCAAACACGATTCCTTACACCAACTAAGCGACGAAATGTCGCATGGCGAAGAATTTCTTTTCAAACCAAAAATTTGAGATTTAACGATGAAGGGGTGGTTTTTTGGAAAAATGTTAAATACATTTTTCGTTTCCTTTTCACGAATATTATCGACGTGAAAGTAAGAAAAATTGAATTTTGAAAATTTAAGAAAAATCGTTCGACACCAAAGAGGGTGGACGCGTCGAAAAAAAATTGGCGGTTATTGTCAATGGCCGAGATAGATGTGCGCAATTGTCGATAACAATTTAACGTCTAAAATTTTAACTTTTTCCTTCTTCGTTAGCGTGGGACTCAAATAAAAGTAAAATTTGCGTATATTTTTGAAATTTGATTCCTCGCAACATAATTTTTCGGCAAATTCAAAATAAATTTATAAAAAAAATTTGAACTAAAATCCTTCCAAGTATCGAGTGCATTCGTTTGTGTCGTTAAATTTGAAAATTTTCAGAAGAGAAACCAAGGTAAAAACCACTTTAAAATTCTTTTTTTAAATTTCGATTTGGTTTTGCAGCCTGACCGCTATAGATGGGATAAAATAGTAATATATCAATATTGTGGCAATCCAAATTACCCACTAGATCCCGCTTTGAAATTGATATTCGGTTAACAAATAAAGCCGCAACGGCGGAAATAAGAAAATTTGAAATATTGACTGTGTTACGCCGATTGGACGTAAACTGTCGAAATATTTGAAAATGTTTTGCAACTACCGATTGAACCTTACTAATGGCTTTACTTTTTTTCCTCGCGAATTTTTTTAAAAACGCATTCTTACATCTGCCAAACGACAAAATGTCAAATCACGAAAATTTTCCTCTCAAATCTTGGCTTTTTTTTGAGTAAACCAAAACCGCCAGTTTTAACAGTGAAGGAACGGTTTTTTCGGAAAAGGCCAAATGAACTTTTCGTTTTCTTTTCCAGAATATTATTGATGTGAAAATAAATTCACTATAGGTACTGAAATTTTAATTTCTGTATTTTCTTCGAATTGTTCACATAGTTTTTTATAGGCCAATTCCCGCAATGTTTTATTTTTATAGTCTTGTGAAGAAACTACGTACAATTCTGGAAAGCATTCGTAGCATCGGATAAACGTTTCCAATGCAGGTTTGCTCCACACAAATTCTTCAATATTTTTCGGCATTATAAATATAGTTTGCAACTATTGACTTAGGAATTTTATTTTTAACCGTTTCCTCGAGGAAACAAAATGAAGTTTGTTAAACTGTTGAGGATTATAAAGTGATATAATGCGGGTTTTCATATTATGAAAATAAAATCAGAATTAGCGGTTTTTCTTAGACCTATAACCTATAACCTATAACCATGTGAGTACCCTAAACATATCTTTTTGCCACCCCTTATTGTTAAAAATTGAAATTATTGTTACAGCATATATTTATTAGCAAAAAAAAAGTTAACTCTGAGAGCAAAAACAAAAACAATATAATACTACTTTAGTCTTTGGTAAGAGGTAATTTAGAATTTTATTCGCCCCTAAAAGACTGCAGCCCTAGGCAGCTGCCTTGCTTGCCTAATCAGGGCCGGCCCTAGAGCCGAGCCAGTGAGGCCATGGCATCGGGGCGAACGGCAAATTCGGGCGCCAAATACATTATATGAAAAAAAATTTCAAATCAATCTTTCGCAAAATATTAGGGCTCCGTGAGACTTTAATTTATTTTACAGTTAGTTAAAACTATGATACCCACATTATATTATACAAAAAATTATCAATTATTTTTCATCTGTAAGATTATTTTCGAGGTTTTTATGTTAGTACACCACATTTTTTGTTTAGGTGACCTAGGAAGCGGCAAACTTTGAAGCCCATCTGGAATATATTGTACAGTATCGATCTTTTCCTAATTTTATTGGTCATAACCATAAATATTATTACAATAAAATGTAATATTGTACCCTCCTACCTGCACAACGTAAAGAGAAGTGCTATAGTATATTTAATTTACATTTTGCACTTTCAAACACTTTCAAAGTGTTTTTAAAATGCAAAATAATTGTTCAGTATTTTGAAAATTTAATGGTATTTTAAGCTGTAAAAATAAAAAACAATAATTTATGTAGTACATATAAGGGTACTCCGTATCAATGAAGGAATATAAAATTTAATTTTCTTAATGCATTATTTTTCATAACAATTAATACTCGTAATTCAAAATAATGCTTAAAAATAATGCATATACTTGCTTGAAATAATTCCAATTTTATCAATTAAATAATAATCATTAATTGGAATTATATATGTTTTGTTTTAGTTATTTTGTTTTGTTATACAAATGAATAAAAATTGGCTATGTAAACATTGCATAACTTTCCCCATTAAATTTGGGTATAAAAATTATCATTCAACCTCCTCTTTTCGGGAACCATTCGACGAGAAAGACAGCGAGGAAGCTAAAGTTCGCATCAAAAAGTCGAAAAGTTGAAAAATTTGAAAACCTGTTAAATTAAAAGTGCAGATTTGCTTCTTTGCACACATAATTGGAGAGTAAATTTTCGTTCGCCATCTTCTTGCAATGTACCGATCAACGTGGAAGACCTCAATGAAGCGACAGGTCGCATCTGCGGGGCTCAAAAATCGCGCTACGCGGGACAGGGAGGGTAAAACCCTAAAACATGTTAAAATTTCATAAACGTCAAACTTGAATTAATTTCCAATAATTTGGATATAACAAATGGTGGTCCAAAAGTAATTGACACTTGAACTTTTTTTATTTTCTTTATCATTTCCGCAATTTTCAACAAATTTTCACCATTTTCAGCTGGCCTCTAAGTTTAACTATGATGTACATTTATGCCAAATTTTTTGACATTTGGTTGCGTGGTTTAACCTGTGCAATTGATACTATTTCATTTCATGATCTCGTAACCACATACAGACATACAGACAGACATACAGACATACAGACGAACATCCAATAAAAATTCATCAAAAACTTATCAGGACATGATAAGGAACATTTTAATGCAAAAATTTCGATTTTTGATTTTTGAGTGGATTACAATACTTTCCCTTATACATACGTATATGTATGGGGAAAGTAAAAATACTGATACAACGGCTTTTGGGTACGGTTGCTGTCTTCCTAAAACGTCGCTAGTCATAATGAGACACCACATTTCACGACAGGCGCAGGCGGATGGATTTTCTCGATTAAATATAACACTGAGGCTAATATTGAATATAAACTTTCTTATTGAAAATTTAACGAGCTTCAATTTTTATATAAACTATATTTTTGTAAAGTTAATAATTTTGGAGATATTATTGAAAAACCATAAATTGTCACTTAAAATCCAAGATTGCGGACACTTCCGGATCTCGGAGAGATGGCGACTTTTTTTTGGTTAAACAGTGACCTAAGACGAAACTTTCTGCAACGTTTCCAAACTTTATTATTTATTGCAAGGTAAAACTGGACTACATACCTACATACCATCCGACAACACTTAAATTTTATAATTTTATTTATATTTCTTATTTAATTTTTTTTTAAGTTTTATATATTAATTTAAAGATTAAAGTTTAAATAAATATTAAAATATTTATCAATAATTCATATTTCAGGTTAACTTAAAAAATTTTGATGGGGCGCGATTTAAATCTTTGGCCTAGGGCGCCTCAAATGCTTGGGCCGATCCTGTGCCTAATGGATAAATCGGCCCTGCCTATAACAGTGGAAAATTACACATTATTCCACATATTACAATTCCACAATAAATATTAATGATTAGTAATGTGTTATATCAAATATCAGATAAAAATACATGATTAAAATATTGGAGGCAAATAAATGTGATTAAATACCTATATATCTAATTAAATTGAATTTAAGTACATCTAATTCAAGTACGAAATTGAATGTAAGCTTGAAGCTTCTATTAATATTCACCTGTATTATTAACTATAACAACTATATAAATGATGATAACTCGATGTATGTACATAATCTGTGGTACCACATGAATTAGTTTGCTTATGTGGAACACGTTTACAAAGCAAATTGGCTTCAGTTTGTAAAACTTTCACTTCAAATTATAAAATTGTTTCAGAAGTTTCTGATAAAGTACGACAAAGTTCGATTAAAACATTAAAAGTTGCTTGTTGTACGTACCTACGTATACAGTATAATATATAGATAGCTAGTACATGTAGATTTGAAATAGAGAATTTTCCAGAAATGCTGTCTGTGTAGATCGACGAACATGAATATTAAATTTTTTCTATTCAAAATAAATGGGCAATAATAATTAAAGATCTTCAACCAAACAGCAAACAAAAAATTGTAGGTAAACAAATTCCATTTTTAATCACTTCATTTTAATGCCACTTTCAAATTTTATAGCAAAATCTATGGACTCAATAAACGTACTACACTCTGACTTTCCTGTATGGTAAGAGTCTTTATGCTGCTAAGTCGAATGCCGAACAGCCATCTCAATCGTTAACTAAACATTTTGTTTTTATTTAGCTTTGTTTGTCAGTCTTTGCAACTCTGCACAAAGTAGCATAAGATGGTCTAATTAACAAAGAGGTTTACGGAAAGTTGGCGTAAATATGTATATTAAATTGGAATGCCATATATTCAACAAATTGTCGTTTATTGAACAAATAAGATTTCAAAAGTATTAATAGCGGGTCAAACATACTAATGCAGTATTTTAGCTTTATTTGAGTTTTAGTTTAGTTTATTACTTTATGAAATTGTTTTGCGATTTCTCGTAAAATTGAAGTTTTGAGTTATAGCAAAATAATTGAGAAACATGAAGTTGATATAATATATTATGATTACATTAATAAGGTTTTCCTTTGTGTGAAATGTATTTAGTACAGTTTTATAGTGGTCCTTCGGAGTATAAAGTTTATGGGCATACATTTAATTTAGTTTACTTCAAGTTAAAATCTGTATATGAGGTCACATATTTAACGTTTCTCCACTGCAAATACTATGTAATCAAACATTTTTTTATTTATTGCGATAACACATTGCATAATATGGTTACATTTATTTTTATAAGGTTATTGATACAAAGACTAATTTACAGAGAGGAAAATACAATTAATTTATGAAGTTTCAAATTTCATTCATCGGTCTTTCTGCAATTTCAAAATTATATAGTAGACGTAAAAGCTCTACAGGTACTTAGAGATGGAAAAGGTAAGGCAAAATAAAAAGAAAAACTATTTATAGAACATTATACAGTGAAAAATTTTAACATGTCCATAAGTAAAAGAAACTATGTAAATTTATAAAGCAGAATATGTAACCTGGCGGAAGATCAGATATAAAGAAATTCATAAAATATCCTGTGGTTATTTTTTATCATTAAATCAGATAGAATTCAACAAAATATAGTAGAATATACAATAACAAGAGAAGAACAACAAAAATAACTTATTAATAGTAAAACAAGAAAAAAATATGCAAATAGAATCAACAAATGAATAAACAAAAAAAAAGAGTGAAAAGATGTGAATTAAGAAATGAATACAGTAGAACCCCTCTATAACGAGAGCTCAAGGGACCAGCCTACTTACTCGTTATAAGCAGATTTTCGCTATAAACAGTCAGTTTAGCATATAAACAAAAGTCAAAGGACTAAACTTTTACTCGTTATAGCCGATAAATCGTTATAACCGGACTCGTTATAGAGGGGTTCTACTGTAACTTATAACTCATACAAGCATAATAAATATGCAAAAATATACACAGATCGTATGAAATAGGAAAATTTAAAGATACAGTAGAACCTCGATTATCCGGGTCGACTGGGACCGGGCTCAGCACGGATAATTGAAAAACACGGATAATAATAATTGACGTTTTTTGTTATTATTACAAAATATACTTATTATATAGCAGATAATAAACAAGGAACATATTAATTTAAAAGTTCTATTTGAAAAAATCAGATAATTTTGTTTGTTTTTTGACTTTTACTTAAATTAAATAAAGTAGATAAGCAGAAAATTTAGACGAATTGACACTTTAAGTACATTTGTACAAGTCATTTGTACAAAACAATAAATTCAGCGAAATTTCATATTATGTATAACGGTATAACAAAAAAGATGCCTTAAAACCGCCGCACGGATAATCCGCGCACGGTAATCGAAGTATAACGGGCCCACGGATAAACCGCTTCACGGATAATGCGCGCACGAATAATCGGGGTTCTACTGTAGTTTAATGAAAACTATAGAAAAATTTGCAAAAGAAGGCAGGATTAAAATGGCAATGGCGAAGAAAGATTGAAATGGCTAAAAACCGGAAAACAATCAGATCGAATAACTATAATCCGAGTACAATAATAGAATAAGAAAGATAAATAAAATGTATTAACCAAACATAAATTAATAGATAATAGAGAATTTAATGGTAGAAATAGAAATACAGAATAGATTTTAAAGCGCAAGAGTCTTTTACCAGTTTTACTGTAGAAAGTAGGGTAATACCCAGAAAAATGAAAAGTAAAGAAAGTAGTGGCAGAAAACATCAATCAAGGTTATAGGTGTTAGATATATCCAAAGCCACTGGATAGAAGACTAGAAAAAAAAATCTGTTATTCAAAATTCAAAACCACCCACGCTTGTCGATGACATGTTGATGTTGTGACCCAAAAGTTACCAATAGCAAACTTTCGTTTAAGATTTGTCAAATTTTATGTGACCTCTCACATCAGATCACAAAGTCAGTCTTGTAGTCAACTTCCTCAAAGTTAACCACGGGACTCCGTTCCGATCATTTCTTTGTTTAAAGTGCCGTCTAGCGCCGATAGGACATTAGAAATTAAAAAATTCTAAGTATATCAATTGAGTAAAAAAAAAAGTAATTCGGATAATGTAAATTTTCGCTGGAAAACAGGCTCGTACCCGTTGATTCCTCATTTTCTTTGAAGCTCACGTATTTTACAATAAAATCTCTTTCGAGGATCAGCATCCAGCACTCAACCGCAATTATTTTTTTTTATTCTGCAACCTAACTGGCATCATAACTTTATATACCGGATGATAGCGAAATCTGCAATCTTTCTCATCCAGCTTGCTCCAACTAAGAAAGAACCATAAACTTTGTAAGCAATATTAACTTTATATTTATGTTGTGCCGATACTTTTAGAAGTGAACCGCGAGTGTTTCGAAATTACCGTACCGACCCCTGTATTTTTGCGAGTTAACTTTACAAACGCTCATTAGCGACTATCCATTTTCAACATTTTTGTACCACTAAAATTTAAATTGTTATTAACTTAAGACAGATTAATTTAATAATTTATGAAATTCTAAGATTCACTTTTGAATCGGTGCACCTTACATATTAAAAATTTGCATAAATATTTGTGAAGAATTCATTATTAAAACCAACTATTTGTTTATTATTATTATTATTATTTTTGTACACATTTAACCCTGGAACTGCACACTGGGGTCTCAGAAACCCCAAGCGTCATATAAATTAATGCCACATGTGCTGTAATGATTTAAAAAAAAATCCATTCTTGTAAATTAAGTTTAAAGTTATCTGAGTAGGTGTGAATATTCGTAGGTGCCTTTTAGTCATTACGCAAATTACAATAATTGAAAATAAATTTTTATGGGTATCTCAGACCCAGTGTGCAGTTTACGTATACTTTAAAATCTAACATTAATTTAATTTTATGGAATATTAGCTTTATTTATCGTCAAATAATTATTACTGATTTATATCAAAGTGAGTTTTAAAGATATTATGACTTTATTATAAACATATTTTAACAAATTTTAAAATTTTAAATTAAAAAAAATAACAAGCTGTGCTATGGATGTCGACAGCAAAGTTGAGAAGCTTGGCTATGAGTAGTCAACACATTTTTTGGCAAACTAAAATTTTTTTTTGTTAAAGGTATACCTTCTCAATAACTTTGTCAATATATAATTCATTTAATAAATTTACTTTTTTTATAATAAAATGTTGAGCGTAATTTCACGCAATTTATCCCATTTTTCAAGTTTTTAATAATAATTTGACCAAAACGGACGAAAAATTACTATCTAATATATCCTACGTATTAACGCAGTATTGTTAAATAGTACTAAACAAAAAATTTGGTTTAAATTGGTTGTTTCTTTCAAAATATCATAAAAACAATATTGGGGTCTCTAAAACCCAGTGTGCAGGACATGTTACAAAAAATAAGTGTGAAGTTCCAGGGTTAAGTATGTTAAAGGTCTTAATTTCACTATATCGTTTTCCTGTTTCATGTGTTTTGTTTGTGTGCAAGTTGTAATTTTCAGTGTAAAGTTGGAGCAAACCAGGTTGGGCAGGGAGCCCATTGTTTATACGATTACAGGAGCAATAGAGTTGAGTTCTGGCCGCTCGATTTAACAACTCGGACTTGGCCAGTGGCGTCGTTATTTTTGACTCCGTACATTGCGGCATTATTTTTTTAGCAATTCACAATTTTGCGCTGAGCCTTGCCGGAAATTCATCTGTTGCGCGGTTGTGCATTGTGCCGAAAAGTAACGTAACAAATTATAAAATAATGTAATGAATGAAAAAAATGATTGTATAACAATGAATTATGTGCATTTTAGTTTACAAACCATCAACAAACAATGATCATGATTTTTTATAATTACAAAACGCTGTTTTCTTGCAAAATATGAATGCAGAAAGCAGACTAGTAAATAAACTATAATGGAACTGAATCACTTTTAGCCAAAACTGTTCTTTATGACAATTACATTTATGGTAATTTCATTTAAACTAATTACTATAAGGATTCACTTCACGAAAAGCCCGTTTAGAAGTTCGGGTTAGAGGGATGGATTCTGCGGGCAGAGTATCTCCTGAAATGTATTTTGAGACTCTAACTTAAACGTTTTATCAAAATTTACTTAAATGTTTAAGTATTATAATTTACAATTGGTTCTTTGACTTTTTAACTTTCTTTTTACGTTTATGATACATTTTCAATACTTTGAGTTAATTATAGCATCTTAATTTTATTATTATTCGATACATTTAACAAAAAGATAATATAAGTATTATTATGACAAAAAAAAAGTATTTCGATCGAAAACTGTCATTGATTAAATTATCATTCGTAATATTGCAATATAATGCTAGAAGAAAAAAACTACAAAAGTGTTGTTCAAATTTCAAGTTGCCATTGTATATAAAATAATGTCATTGAAACACATGTTCAAATAAAATTTTGTTCCAGAAGAGTAGCTCAATATTGCCATGCATATTGCAAAGCAATTTGGTATCTCAAGCCAAAAAGCAATTTCAAGTAAGGTGATATTCGAATGGTCCGAAATGTTTTTAAAATCCCTTATATTGTAAAATCGGTAACAAATATATTAATGATATTGTCGGATATACTTATACATATTATATCAATTATTATTTATGGTCTATATTATCACAATTTGAATTATATGAAGTATCAATAATTTTTATAAGTATTGTTTGATGTACATTTTCTATGGCAAAAAGGAAAGTCTTGTAAAAAATGTACTGCGACTGTCACAATTGGACAAGTAAAATGTGTAGTTGGAAATATTTTTATAAAACATTGTAATATTTTTATGTTGTAGCAATTCAATAGTTTTAGCGGATAGTAAAACAGAAATATCTACAGAAAGAGGTGAAAATTGCTTTTTATGGATACGCACAAACATTTGTCGCTAGGAGGAAAACAGGAGAAATTGCCATAAACTTTTAAGACTTGCTTTCATGCATGAGTAATCGTACACACTTTTCTCTCATATTATTCATAATATGTAGTTTTAAATAACCAATGAGTTTATATTGCATACCCAAGGTGGGTTTCGATACCAAGTGCATTGCAGAGAAACTCAATTATGTATAGGGTATATTTTCAGAATAAAAAACAAATAAAATTCGAGATAATGAATGTTGAATATCGGGGAATATTTCGAGGTATCCGTAAATTACTAAATACATAACCACGTGTAAGCTACTTTAATTAATAGTGTGTTTGTAATAGGATTACATCACGTACTGGCTTCCACCTTTGCATTATATTCGGTAGCTTCCTATGCGAGAACTATCTCAAATGTGCAGTAAATTTAATAATTTTTAGTTGATTACCTGTATTTATCTTAAGAAGTATACGTTTGGCGAATTTATCTTCCAAGTTAAAATTATTATACTTGAAATTTAATAACTAGTATTATATAGCAGGAGTATAAAAAGATCATTTTCATATAATAACTAATTAACTACCTACATTGATTTAAATTTCGATTTTCAAAATCAAGTTTTAAAATCAACGATTTTAAACCTTTTTAAAAATCTATTTTAATTTTTATATTTCGAAATATTCAAATAGAATTTATTTTCATAAGTAGCAAATGCTATAAACTGGATGTAAGTATGGATAAGTGTCTGTTAAACATGCTTAGCACCGTTATATGCATTTCCTGGTAAATATTTACCGTAAAACACACACTAGGTAAGTCAATTAATTAAATGTATAAATAACACGCGATATATCTTAAAAGTAATTATTGCCAGTTAAACGCTTAATTGCGTGATTAATCGTAACATTTAATATTAAAATAATATTTATGCATGTGGAGAAGTTGTACTTCACAGTGAAGAGCTTTTACTCCTTGCATTTAGTGGCTGCCTAATTATCAAGCTCTCAACAGAAATTGGCGGGCCGCATCTAAACACCTTCATTATCTTAGACTACGTTCTTGTAAAATATCGCGGCTGACGGTTGTTGTAAAAGGTTAATAGGGTGCCTGTGAGAGATGGTAGGTAACAGGTCCCTAGAGGAGAGCATTTGCACTAATTTGTTCCACATACATCTTTGAATAAACGAGCGAAATCGTGGAGTGATTTTTGAATTATTTGTTTTACAGTTGATAGTCGATTTCGTCGCTTTTTAGAAAAAGTAAATTAACACGGTTGTCTGCAACGATAGTAATTTATAAGCGGATGCTTCTCCCCAAGGCAATATCGAGCTTCGTAATGTGAATGTCTTGTGGGACGCCCGATGCTTTATCTATGATATCATCTGTGTAATGATGTGTAGCAGTACCGTGCCCGAATTGATGATTAACAAAGAAAATCAATACTTGGTGTGTCACGCGATCAAAGTATAACAATCGAACATCTACGTGCATTTAAAGTTCTGAATAAATATAGTTCGTGGTTGAAAAATAATGGCTAAAGCCAACTTGCTGTCACGATACTTCAAATTCTTAGAATCTACGAAGCAAACTCGACAGACGAAACATTTATACCTTTTATTGCATAATTCAAAGAACTTCATTTTTGAACTAAGCGCGTTGTCACTCACGCTAGAGATTGCGTGCAGCACTTGCAATATGTGTTTCTTGCGTGTTTTGATTTGATTTGATTTAAAAAAAATGAGATTGGAAGTTCATCTGTTTGAAACGAAACGAGTTTGATAACGATGCTATAACTTCTACTTTCAAAAAGATAATCTTACAATTTTTTCATCGCTATTACTACATTAATGAAAATATTTCCTATTTTTCCATCTAATTTTCTATGAGAAACAAACATAACTTCCATTTTATTAACTTTAAATTAAAATCTTCTTAAAACCTTATCAAAACGGTTAAGCACTTTAATTTTAAGTAGAAAGTTAACGTTTCCTAGTTAGTAATCACGTTTGTAAAGTGTAGGTAATGCAAAGTTCTAAGCTTACAAATCTGCTAATTATGGAGAAAATTTTAGTAGTTATTTGAATTATTCAAGAACATTAGGTATTCACGGTTGAGCCCTTGTCCGGTTTCAAATCAGTTCTAAGTTGAAGTTTCTTTATTTCTTAGACGAGAATAATACTCGCGAGTAATTAAGAAATTTTCTTCTAGCGGTTTTTGAAAAAGCATTCTCTGGGGTCTGTCGAAATAATCAATACATTTTGCCAACTCCCTTTTTGGATTCTGATTATGATATCTTTATTCAGTGGCGATGTAATACGAGACCATAAAAGTGATTGTATATAATGCTACAAATAGTGAAGCATTAAATTAGCACCCCAAGAGTATCACGACTACACGTGCTTTGTGGCAGTCCCAAAGTAGACACGTGCGCGTAAATAAAACATTAGGGTAAAAGTCAGTAGTAAATTTTATGTTTGTTACCATATTGATAAGTTAGTCGTAGAGAACAATTTTATTGACTCAGTAGACACTTATTCCATGTATTCAATATCCCATGTTGATGTGGTAGAAATATTGAATCAGTTAATGATTGGGGTATTTAACGTGGGAAAGTAAAACGCACATTTTAAAAAAATGGCTTTTAAGAATCCATTATTTTAATGAAAAAAGTTTTTGCTTTGTTATAGAAGAATTTTTAAAGTAAAGTTAACTATGTATTCTATTTCGAGCACGTTAAATTTTATATTTTCCCAGTTTTCCATAGAACAAAGAGCTATAAAATATATTGTTTAATTTTAAAATTTATTTTGTTTTATATTTTTATTTTTGTTATTTTCTATAGCAAGCAATTTAAAATTGTTGAAAACCAATAAAATGATCAATGTTGGCTTCCTATGACTAGACTTTCTGTCTCAGGTCTATAATATAATATTAATAATAAAGATATACCGCACTTTGTCACTTTTATCATTTAGTAAAAATTATACTTCATTAGTAGATAACTACTTTAATATTATTGTAATTTAAGGACAATACAGGATGCTAACACTTTGAATTAAAAAATTAAAGCTTTAGAAATTCGAATTTATTCGTAAGATATCTTTAAGAAATTTCGATGACTATAAATTTTACAGGACAAACTACGAATAATTTTATACGTTTATAATATGTACAATATTGCATACACAGTAGCGCTGCAACCGAGAGGGGGTGGATTGGCCAATCACTTCATTTAATGAAGCGTTTTCAAGGCAGATTTCCTCCGTGGTTTGCCATTGCGCGCCGAGAGAAGCCGGTTAGAATACAGTTCTTGCTTCACTCGGACTCGAATCAGGTTTCTCTGCTTAGTAGTCGATGAATATTAAGTATGGCTATTATGAAACCTGATAAATTGTAGCAAAAACAAATTTTAATTTATTCTATGTAAACTGCTTGTATTGTTTGATGTTTGAACGCTCACAAAATATAATTGGCAGCTAGTGGGTGAAATGCATAAAGTAGAAGCAGATGCTTCTATTTCAAATTTAAATAAATATAAATGAAGTTTGGTGGGTATTATTAAAATCAAAAAATATTTTCATATAATTGGACATTCTCGTCATTCTCGTCAGATGAACATTAACCCGGTATCTGAAACTGTTGCTCACAAGCAATATAGAATTTAAATGGTAATCCTTAACTTTATAGTGACACATCACACTAAGAATGCTGATCGTCAGCTACAAACATTGAAAAGCCATTACGAAAGTATTAACAATTACAATGTTTTCATTAAATTAACCCTGTATCTGGCAAGGTAAAAACAAATTTGAAGTCTTGATTTTTTTGTCATAGATAGGTCTTTAGAAAGCTCAATGTTTAACCTTACCAGATAGTTTAAATAAAAAATAAAAAAATTGCTTCTACTTTATGCATACCAGCCATATTGCATGAGAGAATGTCTTGAATTACTAGTTAAGAGATAGTAATATACATTTTTAAATATAAATTTCCAAAAAGCATTAGACATACATACTCGTACAAATCAGAAAGATTATTATAGAAAATGAATGAAAAATAATGAATAATATAAAAATTTTAAAAATGATGCTTTCGGAACTGCATTCAAATTAAATTTAAACAGAGTCGGATATACGTATTTACATTATTGGAAAGAAAAATTATTTCAATTATATTTTTTTCATCGTATTGCTCTTAGGTTGATGAAGTTGTTTATATCATTTCTTGTCGAAGGATTGACAACTCTGACAACCGCTGCTGCGATTAAATGCGATACTCTGTAATAAGTATAAAAAATATTTTCATATCACTTCAATGTTTGAATTACGTTTATTAATTATATTAGTCAATATTAATTTGTTAGTTTATGTAATTTAAATGTTTAAAAGTTTTTTTATTTTAAATAAATATTGTATTGCGTAGATAATTTTCAAAAAAATATCAGTTTTTAATATAATTAATACTCACTATTAGTTTAATTTTAATGCTTTGACTTTATTGTACAAATATTTAGTCCTAAAAATAAACAAATTTTAATAAAAATACAAATTCACCAAATTAATAACACAGTAAAGCGTTGTTTTTAGCAAATTAACGCTAGATAATTTAGACGTCAATTTGAAAAAATGATACTTCTTATTTTAAACTTCGATTTTATCGATATGTTTGATGAAAATTAGTTAATAAAATAAATAAAAATTTATTTAAAGTCAAATACATCAATGAAAATAAGATTTATAAGAAAAAATGTCATATTTTTCTATCTTTTTTTATTAATTTGCGTTGCGTTAATTGGATGAGAACGCCGCTTAAAATTTATAACAATAAACATATGAAAATATCGAGGAAAATATAGTATCTAGCTAGTAAGTTAGAAAAATTGATCTTTAATTGCGTTTACAAGCATCGGCGTTTACAAATTAAACAAAACTATTCCTTGAGTTCGTAAAATTGTAAGAACAAAGTGACAATCTTTATTTAAAGAACATTTATTTTATAAATACTGTAAATCATGACAAAAATTTGCTTTGGCGATAAATATACAATTGTCTGCTATTCTCGAGCAAAATCAAAAAATTAAAAATAAATTTTGACACTTTAAATTTGACACAAAATTTGTAACAGTCCTAAAAATACTTTTATTCTCTAAACGTTAGAAAAACTTGACTGTTATTCAATAAACGACATTATGATTCACTTTTTGTGAAAGTTAATTCAAAACATTGCCAATTAAATAATTATAATTATTATTGTTAAAAATTAAATTACTTATGTTTCTACACAGTAAAATAATACTAAAGCGTCGTTCTCAGCCAATTAACGTGACACAACATAGCATAGCATAACACAACAGTTAAAATACATTGAAACATAGTATGTGTGTTCAAAATGACATTTGTCATTTGTCATTTTTAATTTTGAACACACGCATGTGTTTCAATGTATTTTAACTGTTGCGTTAAGTTATGCTATGCTATGTTGTGTCACGTTAATTGGCTGAGAACGATGCTTAAAACTTAAAAGTTTGTACTGATAAGTAACGACACATCACAAAAAGTCAGTTTTGCTCCGAATAAGTCGGTGCTAAAATCTAGTAGTCAATTAATTTATTTTATTAGTTTTAATAATTTAAGAATTATTAGCATCTTACCTATTTTCTTTAAAGTGTTTAAATTTTTCATTCGCTGATAGTCATGAACACATTGTGTTTGACGTATTTTCCAACATTTAATCTGGTTATCGGAACTGATTCTGCTCTACTAAAGAAAAAAGCCAACATAATTAATTACATTGATAGTTCTCGATTACGGTGAAGCTTTTGATAGGGTAATTTAGACCGATGTTAATTGTCAATTAGAAAAAAAACTTGATTGACTTATTTCTTTTATTATGCGGGAAAAACATATTTTGATGTCGTTTCACCAAAGTGTAAATACGGATTCACTGTAATTTTCTTTACTATTATTATTCCGATTGATAATCGGTGATTTCTCATTGACTTGTTTTGCTCTCTTCGGTTATTTTAGTAACACCAGAAAATGCAGTAGTGATACACCAAACAAAAGACAACGGAAAAACGACGATATATAGGGATTTAGACAATAGGACAAAAACTTTATTGTTAGAAAGATTTGAGAGGCCCAGAAGTGCGCCGAAAAAAGATTTTCACATTTTTTTTTACTTTCCTTAATTTTTTTTATTTTTTTTTTATTTATTTATTTATTTTTTTTTAAATTAATTCTTTGGATTTTAAATCACCTATATTGCATGCAGTATGACGTGAGATGTTGCTCCATTAAATTCAAATTTTTTTATTATACTTTGACTCAGTTTGGTCAAGCGATGTTTTCAGAACATTAAATTTGAACTTTAATTCGATGGCGAAAATTCAAAAAAATATTAAAAGATGGCTTGCTATTAATACAGCTAGTACAATCCGAAAAGGTATAATAAAAAATATTACAGAAAGGGAACAAAAAAAGTTTTTTGAAATATTAATAAATAATAATTATAATTGCCGATGTTGATTTCAAAAGTAGCCAGTTAAAATAACTTTTGTTTCTAAGTATATTTGAGAAAAAGGAAAACACGTCGATTTAGAAAACCAACACTATTAGAATTTCAAGTTTAATTTTGAATAAAATCACCTACTTTGCAATTCATAATTTTTTAAGTTGGAAAGATCGTCGTTCTTCCACGATAAAAAAATTAGATTGAATTTATTCTTTTATGAATAGAGGTATTAATTGAAAGATGAAGCACGAAATAATTTTATTCAAAGTTATTTTATTTTTCGAAAATTCCGTTATTTGGGATAATTTGAGCATGGAGCTTTACAAAGCTCCTTTCGAATATCTTCAAAAACTGAAAAATAGGATACAGCCAGAATAATAGGCGGAATTGTTAAGAATCATTATCAGGAAGTCTGCTAAGAGTTTTAAAATAGGGTTTAGTATTGTTTGGCTAATAACAGAAAACGTTTTGAAATTGTTATATTTACTATGTTTTCAAATATTTAAATTATAATAAATAAATAAATAAAAAATAATAAAACTATTTTTTGTTTCAATTTTCAATTTTTACCTTTAAATCTTAACGGATTTATGTATTAATTCCAACTTTAAAAATAATGTATCGCAAGCTAAAGCTGATAAATAAAATCTTGAAGTAAAAGTAGCTGATAATGGCTAGGGGGTAAAAACATCTTCCTCGTCAACTAAATTGATGTGTTGTTCACTTTCTCTCAAATTTACACAAAAACATTGGTAAAAATATATATTGTATCTAATTGGTTTTCTTCTCTCTCAAAATACGAATACTGGTGTTTACATAATTTTACCACTTCTGGTAATAGTACTACCTACTGATTTCATTAAAGATTAAAATATTCTTAATTTTGTTATTTCTGGATCGGAAGACTCCAATAAAACATACAGGAGTGTTTTAGTCTTGCATTGCTTAATTTTTATCAAGTTTTAATTTTTCATACTTCTTGAGCTTCTTTGAAAAGCTGTCCAAGCGAAACCACAATAGCATAAAAATAAGTTTTAATAAATAAAAAATAATGAGAAAGAAAATATAAGGAAATTAAAATACTAAAAATTAGTATACCTGTTTTAACTCATCAGGACGATAATTAATTAGTGACAAGCGAAATAAAGGGATAATAAATCTTTAGGTGTTATCAAAGAGTGATGTTTATGTAGTATTTGCGTGGTAATTACGTAGTACTCGCGTGGACTCGCCTTGCATTAACGTAGTATTCGAAAAATAACTGCAAGCTTAGAATTCAAGACCAAACGAACGAGAAACAAAAATGTATCGTAATCATAATAGTTTCCTGAAATAATAGTAATTTTACAAAATGTTGCAAAGTTTTGGTCAAGTCTGTATACGAGTATTAAGCATTTTAATAGGTAGACTAATTATCGAAGTCAGGCCACGAAAACGAACGTTCTGACCTAACAGCAGGTATTGGGTCATCTGACAAGTGTTTTCAGCATATTGTATTGCAGCATTCCTTGCTTCAGATGACAACCTAAATAACCGGTGTTAACTAGCTCAGTAATTAGTTTTATTTGTAAAGATAGTACATTCCGTATCTTAATAATTAATTAATTAACGACACTATATTGATTTTATTCAAATAAGCCATTGAAATCTTTATAATGGTTGTAAGTTGTGAATATATTGAGTTATATCAGTTGCTGCACAAAGTTCTTTAATATAAGAATTCTGCATGAAAGCGATTGTAAGCTAACATCATCTCTCAAATAAAAACTTCTATAAAATATCTGTAAAAAATCTATGAAAAACTAGAACAAACTAATCTCTGATCGTTTATTTTTCAGAGCTGTAAATTATAAACAACAATGGCAAAAAATAAAAGACAAAAACACCAGAAGATGCCACAAATCGCCAATCTATGATCGATAGCATAATATATTATAACCATTAGGTAGTCTCTTAATTTTTTTTACCCGGTACTTTACTAGAATGTAATTTACAAGTGCTAATATATTATCATTTTACTTACTTGAAGAAAGTTTAGGGAACATCTTGAGGTTCTCGAGTCATTCGTACATCCGTTAACATCGGCTTATCGTATTGCTTTGTTGTTCCAGTGGCACTTACTTACTAAGTCATAATCATAAAACAACAGAGGGATTGATTAAATTTATACACAGTTAGCACTTTCAATGCTAAATATTGATTCCAAAATATTGTTTCGATTGCCTTAAGCACCTTTCAGAGTGAAACAACACAAATATTACTAAAATTTTAAATCAACGGAATTCGTTTTCAATTTTATGATATAAGGTTTGATACACAAAAGGTACTAAAAGACCGATTTTTCGAATATCGAATATTCGAATTTATCGAATTATTTATTATTATTGTAACTTTAAGCTAATAACAATTTTAATTGAGTCAGTATATTTTGAGGTAATTGATATGCTCCCATCGGCACACATGATCCCGAAATAAATAAAATTTTCATAATACAATAAATTTATTTTACAATATATTATTTTATCTTAATTATTAATTGTACAGAATTTGGTAATTTTTAAAGAGCAAAATTATTGTTTTAAAATATTTTGCAATTGTTAATTAATAAGTAATATATAATGTACTCTAAACATCAATTTCTCTACTTAAAATAACGGTTAAATCTATTTCAATATGTACAACAAAAATACAAGTAATCAGTCTTAGATTCAAGCTAATTATAAAATTTGTACAAAATTAGAATAAAAAAGGTAATTACAAATATATCTACTTCAACTACATTTAGCAATATTATCTATAATTATGTATTAATTGCCTTTAGGAATGTACATAATAGGATTTTTATTTATATGTTACCTCTAAAATTGTACTTTTAAACACTTTAAGTAAATAATTTATATACACAATAAGAAAAAATTGTTAAATAGAAAACAATATGTAGTTCATACTGTGTTGAAGACGAAGAAAATTTAAAGTCGCCTACTGCATCTAATTCTTGGCTACTAGGATCACTAGGGTCGCTTCGAAGTCGTAAATCTGTATGAAATATTAAAATATTTTGGCAAATATTCTTACAATTTTTTGGTTGGCACACGTATTATATATATAAAACAAAAATTGTGCAATTTTGTAAAACAAAATGTGAGCCTGAAACATTAAATAAAATAAATGTAAAAGTATTACCTCTTTCTTTCGTCGTTTCAGAAAATAAGATTTCGTTCGAACTAAGATTTAAAGTTGGTTCTTTATGACGGTTGCGTTGTTTTATATCTGAATAATAAAATTTTATTATATCGAAAAATGTTTTTTAATAAATTTGTTACCTTTTGTCGTTGGTTTCGTTGTGGGCATCGAGGTGGTTGTTGTAATCTTTTGTACTGTAGAAGGAGACGGTATATCTAAAATTTATTATATAATAAACAACAAGATTACAACATTTATTATTATAAGGTACCAGTGCAAAACATAATTTTAGTTAATTAAACTACGTAATTAACTTTTTCAAACAGATACTTAAGAAAAACGGTGCTTCAAAATTCATTAACACATTTCATTTAAATTTGAAATTTCACGTTTTTAAGTTTTGTTAATAATAAAATAAGTTAACATGTTTAATTAAAATGAAAATTTAAGTTACAAAAACGTCGTTATTTATCCACTAGTTTTTAATTAATTTCCAAGCTAGATACAGAATTATTATTTTTCATAAAGCACAGTCAATGAATATGGATGTAATTTCTTAAATCAACAAGTTACTGCTATTGCAAATATTGATAATTTAAATTTATGTAACTTCCAACTTTTGTATCACCAAGAAATTTTGTTAGCATATAAATATGTGCTGAATGAAAAAAATGAAAGTAATTTTTGTGTATCCGGATAGCATTTCGTGGGGCTTGAAAAGAAAAATGTGAGTGAAAGGATGACGTTAAGGGTTGAAAATAACTTGACGATTGCCGTCAACAGCAGTTTCACGGTTGCATTATACAAGTTGGAATTTACATTCAATTTTATATGAATCGGTGAAAAACCATTTTATTTAAATAACGTGAAATGTCATGCCTATATAAATATGATATGTATATATTTGCAAATTTTCTTAACTTATCTGCTAAAACGTTAACGTGTTCGGGCACTTTCTTATTTTAAATAATTTTACATTAATGCAGCTCATTGTATTTTCATAAAAACAATAATGTGAAGGTATAAATTCTCACAATGAGCAATGTCTGGCTTTATGTCTATTGAATTCTGGTAAAAGTTTGTTGCATCTTCTATTACTATTATTAATTTTAATGTTAGCTCGTTTGGTTGGATGTATTATTTTATATATAAGTATATATTTTAACGTTTCAACTCGTCAGAAATATGAGACAATATAAATTGTTTATATAAAATTTAGAAAAAGTAAAAATGAAAAATCCGGAGTTTATATAAATAAATGTGTAACTCGCTTCTTTTCTGTCGGGGTTAAAAAACAATATTACAGATCGTGCAAGAATTTTTAATAATGTCGTCTTGCTATTTTGAAATTTAATGCACAATTTTGAATTTGCATTAAGTAATTAATTCGATAAAAATAGTAAAGATAAATTTTGGAAAATTAAGTAACAGTAAATCAATACAAAACTCGTAAAATATCCTTCTGAAAAATAGTTGTGATTGGTAGGCAGAAGATTATTTCTTCTGCATCGCCGCCAACAATAAAAAGACAAAGGTTTTTATAGAAATCGGCTAACACTATTGATGTTCATGCAACATTAAAGTAAAATTACTTATAAGAAACGAATAAGCTTTTGAAGTTCTCAAAAAATGATTTTGTCAATTTTAATTAACAAAACATACGAGCAGATTTAACAATTAATCTTCGGATGTATGTATCAGGTATGTATCAGCCGTAATACATTGTTTTAGCACAAATATAAACTAATAATTATAGTAATACGCAATTTTTTATGCCTTCCAATTTAGTTAGTACCTACTATAAAGTAAAATTAATTAGTCATTGATGTCAAAGGATTTCTTTGCTTTAGGAAATACTGGCAATATTGTATAAAATACTGGCGCATAATCAAAGAACTTATTAAGTCGAATTACTAAGAATGTAATAAATGGGTTATTTTGGTTCCATATTAAAAATATAATTACAGTAGCTGGTATAAGTGAAAACTCGAAAGTTCAACATACTTTATCCGCCTACAGTTCGGAAAAGCATAGTTTCAATATCCACTCAGTAAGGTAACGTCATATATTTATTTACGTTGGTTTTAAGAAGTATTGGTCACCAATCATTATTATATCAGTATACATTAATGACATCATATTTATGACGAATTAAAGACGTTATATATTATATTATGATGTCATAAGAAAATTAGGTTTCTTTCCAGAAATTATTGAGGGGTTACGACCCCCCACTGTTACCTTTGTTACCTAAAAACTAAATCGAGCTAGAAACTTTATTACAAAAAAGTTTGTAAGTTGATAATAAATTTTTGCGTAATTACACGTAAAATTACACGTAAAAAGTAGAATAAAAAATACTATTTTTAGCTTTGAAGAAAAAATTCTAATTATTTTTTTGCAAAAATTCAAGAAACAGAACAAAACCTGAACAGCATAAATAAACAAGATTTAGTAATTTACAATTTTTCTGAGATTGCTGTTATCACATTTCCACTTTTTGAATTGCTTTACAACTTATACTTAACGTGGTGATTTCTTTGCTATAAAAATATATTTCTTATTGATTAAACCTTAAGTACCTTTTTGTGAACCAGTTTCGACCACCGGTCTTTGTCAATATATTCATATTAATTCCTGCAATCTAGGAATGATTTATTCAGCATTTTGTTTTAAAAGTTTCAGTATAGCGGCCTGGTGATGACGCGAATAGCTACCTGAAAATCCATATCACAATGTAAGCTGTATCTTGAGCAATTGTGTAGCAGCTTACTAGACAGTGGCAGAACAGTCACCGAAATAAATCAAATTCATCATTGCTGATGATTTGATTTAATTACGTACCTAGTAAACTTATTGAAACTTATCAAATTTGATACTCAGTAATAACAATATAAATGTATTATCAAAATTATTTTTAGTATTCGAGATACCTATAAGATTTTTCGATTGCTCGCTAGAATAGTTTGTGCATAAATTTAAATTAGATCTATAATAAAAGTGGACTGGTAAGATACTTAAACTTAAGGTAGAAGATAAACACATATTTTATTTATGTTTTTCTTGTGTTTATTATTTGTAAGAAATAAAAACACAATTCGAAATTTTTGGTATTCGAACTAATATTAGTTCCCTAAATATTAATTTTTTTTTATAGGAATAAAGAACATTAATTTTGTGTACCTTGTAACGGTGGATGTATTTTTAACATTGTCGAAAAGTACCTAAAATAGCAACTTGAAAACTGAATCAACAATTTGTGATGATTTGTTAGTTAACTTTTGTAGATTAAATTTTTTTAAACTAAAAATAACTATTATTAAATAACAAATAACACAATAGTTATTTACGTAACCGGCTGGAAAGTGGAATTTTACTGAGCGAGTTGATATGTTCTAACATAAGTCGCTGTCAATATATGGAAGGCCAAGAGTGCAGTAAATACGCTCTCCGGTAGTTATTGATATAATTTTTGTTTGGGACAGTTCATAATATGTAAAATAAATTAATTAATTATATCTTTTGTTTAAAAAAATCCATTTATGTGATGACTTCTATTTATTATCTTGTATTTTATTCAGAGATTATGTGAACGTAGCCGTTCTTCTTCACATCACATCCTTTAACAATATTCTAGTAAACTTTGGTGGCTTCTCGCAAATAAAATTTTATCCTCAAAGTTATCTCAACGAGAATCACAGACGAGAGTGTCTTTTACGATATTATTTTAACGAACACTCAGTACGGCAATAATGTTTTAAATATTAGACAAGAAAGCTTTACTTTGGTCAAAGTTATATCTTCATTAAAGGTAGACATTTCATAAATTTTAAGAAATTATATTCATATTAAAACCACAGGTCGACCAAGTAAAATTAGAAATTAATCCTACTTTATTATCATTTATTGGATAACATGTTTCTTCTCTTATCATAGAATATCCCAGCTATATATTCTTAAACATTATTTTATTCCCTGTGAAATTTATAAATTTTGAAAAAATCTCGAGTGGAAATAAATAAAGCAATAGAATCTAGAAATTCTTAATACTGATTTTCCATTTTTTTTTGAAGTTTCTATTACATAATGATTTGCATACAAATCGTGGTATAACAGAAACTTTCGTGTAATGAATACTCACTGGATAAAGCGTCAGTTTAACCATGATCCCTGAAATCCTTGAAATGACGTCTTAATTTCAAAGAGCATGAACAAGCAGGGCCCTTAAGTAGCCAATTTTTTTTTATAAAATTGAGTTTGAATTATTACTTAATACACGGAAAAAAAATTACTTGGTTCAAATAAGTACCATTTGAATGAAGAAATTCTCTGTTTTCAATAGCCGCACGCAAATAGTTTCTTTTTGTAAGAAAAAAATATTCTTAATTAAGTCTTCTAGGATCATACAAGTATATTCTTAAATGAAGTAGTTAAAAATTTATTTGATTTAAAAAAAATCTCTTTGAATAAAGAAGTTCTGTTCTCTTTACTAAATTACTCCGAAATATTTGGGTTTTTGTCTATTATGTTTTGTAACCAAAGAGTGTCGGTTGTGCTAGTATTACGATATTATATATTTTATATTTTATTTTATATAGAACTTCGTCCTGTGTGGGGTTCGAACTTAGGTTTTCCAGCTGCGAAGTCGTGGGATGAGTACAAATTTAAATCATAAACTCGGATTGTCGATGAGTTTAAACATAAAATTATGATAAATACTTAGTTATATTACTTATTGATTTCTCCTAATCGGTTGACCTTCATCTTTTATATTATATCATTTGGTTACGGACATATTTTTGAACTTCCTTATCAAAGTTTCAAACATTTTTAAAACCGAAGTATACATAAATAAATAATATATCATTTAAGACCCGGGTTTTCATAAAAATTCTTGTTTTTAGATATAAGTCGACGAATGAAGCCCCTGTGCAGTTTTTATTAAAAAGTATTGAAAGGCGCAGTTAAATATATGAACGTACCATGTATATACTACATATCTACCTACCCAAATATACCTTTGTTTCATATAATCTGAACAGACAAACGGTTAATATGGGCTCAATGCTAAAAAGTATGAGAAAATCCTACTTGAACCTTCTTTGTTAAAATTACAATTCACAAAATTTTTAATTTAGTGTTTCATGACTTCATTACGGTTGGAAATTGGAATTAAAAAAGTAATATACTGCTAGGGTATATGAATGTTATCCGGATCTTATTGTGCCTTCGTCAGTGAATTTAGTATACATATATATCCTATATATCTGACCATGACAACTGACACCCAACATTGATACCTATCCAAGCATTCAATTTTGGAACGCATTAAAGGATACAGATCAAACATAGTTATATTATAGCGAGTTTTTTGTTGCTAACTAAATTATCAACTTTATGTTCTAACAAACTTATAAATATATTTAACCAAAATTAATGGATCAAGAAAAAAGCCTTAAAATAAAGTTTATTCCTGAAATGATAAAAAAAGTTTGTATAATGCTGTACTCCATATTCTATAATGGTCAGTAAACTATAAGTGATGTTCAATATGCGACAGAATTGTGGCCAATCAATAGACAAGAACTGGGTTATTTCCACGCTATTAAATGTTATTTACAGTTAAACCTAGTTTTAGCTTTAAAACTTTGCCGTTTCCCTTTCTAAAAATGGAAGTGTTTTTGCAAACATTTCATTTTAGGATTTAGAAAACTATCGAGTCGCATAAGGTTTAATAAGTCTATTTACATACCCAACTATAAATATTAAAGTTTCACAAAGTCGAACTTTATATGGAGGATTTATATACATTGAACCTTAAAAAGACGAAACTATAAGATACTTTTTTTAAATAATATTATAGATTTTTTTGACACATAATAACAACCAATATGAGAAATAATATTCGTTGCTATAAAAGCCAAGTTTAGAAATGCCGTTTTCCATATCCAACAAATTATTTCAATGATGGGCTATATAAAGTAAATAATGGAAGAATTTGATAAATAAACGGAAACTTAGTATTGAATTAAAAACTAAACGAGTTGGCTTGAAGCCAACTTGATTGAAAATAATCACTTAAATGTTTATATAAAAATGTCACAAATACTGATTTATCTGCCTCTATTGTGTACTATTTTAAAAATCAATATTTTTAATATCAAATTATCAGATATTTCCAGAATTTTCATTATTTCCGAGATCTCTGCAAAACTAATTTTTTATGAAAAGTAGGTTACTGCTTAGGTATACAAAAACTTGTTAAAAAAATTAAATTTAATTAAGTAGTCAAATAAACCCAATCCCAATTTAATTTTATCTTATCGCTTTCCTGAATGAACATCTGCTTTTTTAGTAATCAAGAGCATGTGCTTAAAACAGCTCACAATAAAACTAAGCAGCTTATCATAAATAAAGTTGATATAATCTTATTTTCTTCTTAATAGATTATTTTTTTTTATACTTAACGGTCTTGAAATGTTGAGAAAACTCTGCTTTTTCCATACTTTGACCTAAAATAGAATATTGCCATTCGAATATTACTAAGAAAATATGGATTTGCATTGGCTACCATTATCGCTATTCATATCTATTAAGAAATTACTATTACTACACATGTAGACATAGACTTAGGTTGCTTAGATATTATCGCTTAATATGTGGCACATAAATTTCAAATTTCACAATGATATATAATATATTATGTTCAAAGAGTATTATTAAAGCAAATTTGAAGTTAATTAAATTTGAATTAAATGAACTATCAAACACTTTTTGAAGTAACTGGAAATATATTGAAATTCCATATTATCTCCTAGTAAGATGATAGAGAACTTACTTCTAAATAATATTCTATATTCTTATATATTAAATCAAAGAAATGGATAGATATCATTTGTGCTGGTACTTACTAAAGCTTAATTAAGATTAATATTATAATAATACTTACGATATAATTTAATAGTGCCATCCGTGTCTCCAAGTGAATTTTTTGAAACGCATTTATACGAACCATAATCTGTAGGTCCGACACTTCTAATGGTAAGTCTCATATGAACTTTGTAAGCGTTATCCACCATAATTGGTTCGTATTTGGCTCCTAAGCAGAGAGTAAACTACTTTAAAAAGTAATAGTGAAACTTATGCAATAAAGTAAAAAATATGAGTATTACCAAAATTAACTGGGTTCGTAAACTCAAAACCGTATATTAAATGAGATTAAAATTGCATAAACTTTGCTTTCTAGTTTGACAGGTACGATACTACTATAAGTTATTTTCAAACTACATTTCCTAAGTCTACTGAAGCAAACTTTCATAATTTGTTATAGGAGTTACTATTTGTGATTATTAGTGTACACCGAAAGTAAATTTTGAGTGTTAAAAATGCTGTTAGTAATAACAACCAATTATAATAAAATTTTCGAAAGAAAGTGAATAATGGGTTAACATCGTCGTTGGTTCCTAATAGCAAGACATCAGAAGATTGCTACAGCGACACGTTAGGAATTCCCAATGTTATAAACTGTTCCCGCTTTTATATGTCGTTCGTTTTTGGAGTACCGTGTATGAATTGTTCATTAGTGACGATGCCGAATGCCCCAATCATAGAATTTTTTGAAATATTCATGGCATCACGTGTATTATATCTTAGAATTCAAGCTGCTAGCAACATTTTTATCATCAATTTGTGCTTTACTTTGACAATTGCCATAATCTACAAGACCATTGAGTCTTGTTATTATATATATAAAATTTTATTTACAATTTTAAGTTGGCTTTCTAAAGAGTTTTAAAATTAGATGCTTAAAATGCTTTAAGAATTACATTTCTTGGGAGATTTATATCCCGCAGTGTATTTTTAAAAAGAAGTGTGATTAATGGAACACAATTAGATTGTACTTTAACGGTTTTTAATAAAATATAAAAAGGAAATTATTAAGCCAGACTTTATTGCAGGTGTTTGGATTTTGGATCATCTTTTGTTCATTCATTTCTCTGTATAGCACAAGTTTTAGTTTTTCCAAATTTTTAGTTCTAAACTATAGGAATTCCTATACCAGATTATTATTTTATTTGCCTATTTTTCACATGATCCATGATCCTGATGAGAATCCCAAATTTAAAAAATTCGAATACACAGCAGTTTAACAAAAGTAGGTTAGCAAAGTATATTTTTTATTATAAAGTAAATTTTTATGGATACTTTACTATTTAAAAGAAATTCAAAAAATATATGTAGACTTAAAATAATTAATTTTGGTAAATATTATTACTAACGAAAATTTATAACACAAAAGTATACTACCAAATATAAATTCCATGTTAACTAGTATTCAAAATGATCACCTCTTTCCAGTAATCAAGATGGTAATGACTGAGAATACTTTACAATAAACTGAAGTAATCGAATACCATATTCTTCAGATTAAAATGCGAAGATTAGTCAAATTTTTGGGAGATCTTTTAATAATTCTTAGTTTTAGCGGAGATTTGAGATTTTCTTTAGGAAAAAGATCTGGACTGTCATTTGCCTTCAAGTATTATTATTTCATTTTAGAAAAAATAATTTTTCTTACTCCTGCTGAACACATACACCACCAAATCATTAACCACTTTTATCATGGTTTCAGTGTGCATTTTGTTTGTTAGGTTGGTTTAACAGTAGACTGTTATAAACTCATACTAAAATGGGTGCATCATACATCTACCGAGGGGGGGGGCGTTGAATCAAATGCAGCAGTATTGGCAATATCAGCAGTAAGTGCAAGTAGCATCAATATCAAGTAGTATTATGCAGTAAAGAGCAGTATTAGGCAGTAAACGGCAGCAGTATAAAGTAGTACACGCCAGTATCGGCAGTAAGTGGGAATATTAGGCGAAGTCAATTATTTATGCTATAATTTGGTATTTACTGTTAGTAATGTTACTGAGTTGTTATTAAAACTTGTTATTAATAAAATTAAAAAAATAAAACTTTTTTATAACAGTTTATCATCAATTTCATCAAAATTTATATAGATTGGATAGTGAAAATTATAAGAACATGATTTGCACCAAGTTGATGTATGAATATAAGCTGTGACGACGACAACCCCTGTGTAGGCTCCAAATTTCAAAGAACAACAGATTAATAAATTTAAAAAAAATTTGCTTTAGTTTTGTACTATTTTAATATGGTTATAGTTATTGACAAGTGAAATTACCGTAAAAGTTTCAAAGTTTTTACATGTTACGGAAATTATTCACATGTCGCAAATGAATGCAATCAATTTGAATTTTTTCTTAAAAACCAGTAAGTTTTTCAATTATTAATTTTTCTGCCATGTAAAAGAATTTAAACTTTTACATTGTACTTTTTCAGGAATCTGAATAACCATAGAATAAAAACTTGAATTTTATGGAAGTTTTATCTTCTAATCTCAAAACCTCCACAAAAGTCAGAGTAATTTCAAGATTGCACTCTATTACCTATATTTATTAGAGCTCGGATTTTATGCTTTGGCATGTTCTTCAATATTGATATGCCAACAGATTTTGTTTTGAAATCTGGACAAATTAGGTAAATACGAATCCGAAAAACTACTTATCAAAATGCATGTTTTGCATATTTTCATCATTTGGTGCATATTTGAGCAGATAATGCATATTTGTGCATATTTGGGCCACTTTTGGTGTTTTTTGAAGAATTTTAATAGAGAAAATAAAAAATTAATATTAAATTTGCCAATTTTAGCAATTATTTTAATTAATTTTAAGCAATTTAATTTTTATAATTTTTTAAATAAATAAAAAAATAAATAATTTGGTGCATATTTGAGCAAATAATGCAAATTTGGCTCACTTTTGCTGTTTTTTGAAGAATTTTAATAGAAAAAATAAATAATTATTATTAAATTTGCCAATTATAGTAATTATTTTATTTAAATAATAAAGTGAAACTACAAAAGTAGCTATAGGTGGATTTTTGGCCGTGAAGATCTATCTAATGATAGATACTCTTTTCACAATATGTTACCAATGAGTAACGTGGCGTTATTGCAGAATCACAATCCCCAGCCAAAAAACATACATGCAGATAGTTTTACACCATCACATGGACCACTAGGTTTTATCGTAGTACCGACGGTTTCGAGATTACTCCGTAGAGATTTCTCTTCATCAGGCACGAATTAACCCGCAGTGCTGATGCATGATCATAAACTTCCACATAAACGCATGCGATTAAAACTTAGAAAAATGATATGTTAAAGTTTGTCTTCTTACTTTAATATACTATTTTTGTTCAATATTTGCTTGGTGGTGCTATTCAGTAGCGAGAGAATTGTTTGCAATTTATTGCATACAATTACAGGTGCCTTGATAAGGACGCTTTATGTGGAAGTTTATGACCATGCATCAGCACTGCGGGTTAATTCGTGCCCGATGAAGAGAAATCTCTACGCAGTAATCTCGAAACCATCGGTAGTACGATAAAACCTAGTGGTCCATATGATGGTGTAAAACCATCTGCATGTATGTTTTTTTGGCTGGGGATTGTGATTCTGCAATAACCCCAAAAACACATTTGGTGTTTTTTTGAGAAATTTTAATAGAGAAAATATAAAATTATTATTAAATTTGCCAATTTTAGAAATTACTTTATTTCATTTTAAGCAATTTAATTTTTATAATTTTATAAATTTTTTTATAATTATATATATCTTCAAAACGTTGATCAATAAAAATTGTTTTATTATCACCTAATGTTCACTATCCCCACGAATTCAACAGATATAATTTTTAAATAAATTAAAAAAAAAATTAAATTAGCAAAATTTAATAATAATTTTTTATTTTTTCTACTAAAATTCTTCAAAACACACCACATTATTTACTCAAATATGCACCAAATGCTGAAAATATGCAAAATTTTGCAAATTTTATGTAATTCGTTTAGATGTACTATTAAAATTATTAAATTTTATAAATCTAGGTAGTACTTATTAAAAATTTAAAAAAAAAGTGAAAAATTAGAAGATTAGATATTTTTTAGTTTGCATATCAATGCATATTTTATCTATTTTTATCAATTTTTGTGCATATTTTAAGGAAATTCGGTGCATATAATATATATGCACATATTATCAAGTATTTCTTGCATATAAATCCGAGCTTTAATAATTATTATTAATCTATACAACTTATGCTGGACTAAGTTCCAATGCAGTTATAGTTGTTTGCAATTTCCGTCTTCTAACTTCAGGATCCACATACAAAAATGATATTTCATTATCAGATCACTTCTACTAAATAATATTATTATTCCACGATATAGGCAACTGGCAGTAATAGCAGTATTGGCAGTAAGTGGTAGTATTGAGCAGCATCGATAGTAAGTTGCAGTGTTAGGTAGTATTTAACAGCATTAGGTAGTAAGTAGTGGTATTACGAATGGGATACTGTCAAATGTCAGTACAATGTACATATTCAAATGCACATATAATATATTACATATATTATAATACATACACACGTCCATACCTACTACATACAAATAGGTACTTATATTATTTATTGTAGTTTGTAAGGTGAACAAAGTTCACTTTGTATCGTTTCATGATTTTCATTTAAGTAACAATTGTTGATTTTTAATTTATGTAAACGATTTTTAAGGTAACTTTAGTATATTTTGTTAGCCAGCAGATCGGACTCAGGGTACTGGCTCGGTAAAAGAAAAATAAATTGCCCCTTTAGGCCAGCTCAGAGCAAGGATTCCCAAACGTAAAAAAAAAATTTTATGCTCTATTCCTTATTTGTGTTGAATACGGAGTGTTGCTGTGAGAAATCGCTCCGAGAGCAAGCCAAAGATAGTGAGATTTGAGCGCCACGCAGTTAATGACACTCCGTAAACAGATGCAACAAAACCACCTGAACTGCGAAGGTAGGTTAAGGAAAAATAGAGTACCACCCAGAATAACTAAAATTGAGAGCAAATAGTGTAGATTTATTAAATTAATTCCCCAAAAGGGGCAAAGAACAAATAATCAAAAAATATTGGGCTACCCTCTAATCTTACTAAAACTCAATGTAATATTAAAAAAATGCAACAAGTAAGATGTGAATACCACGTATACGTATACTAGGCGTACAGTAATCGATACACGCCTCTGGATTAACTCCAGGATAAGACAGTAAAAGTGATACGGTAAAATTAGCAAGAGTAAATATTAGTAGCACGGCCCAATATAATTATAATGTAATTTATAATGATCAAAAAAGGTATTAGTAACAAATCTGACAACACAACAGATCTCATCTTAATATTCTGGTAGGTAAAAACTGGAGTCTGGAGTCGTATTGGCTGTCGATGGATAATGGAAACTGGAGCGGCGGATCGGTGTTGCAGCGATGATGTAGGACGATTATCGAAACGAAAATAAAAGAAATGGTCAGCAGAACTTCGTAAACGCTGGATCAATCGTCAAAAACAACCGTACGGAAAGGAACGTACAAAGACCCTCTGATGTTCGAGGGTCCAAAAGTGAAAATTAGAGTTATGGTGTGAATCCTAGATGTAACAAATCGGAGCAGATGAATCCTTCAAAGAAGATCGGATCGGACGAAATGCTTAGAGCCGGTAATTCCAATCCAAAATCGGTGACGAAAAAAATCCCACAAACGGTACGGATAAATTCCTATAATAATCGTCAACCGATATGCTCGTCGAAAAGAAGAGAATAATTAAAACTAACTAATTAATAGAGAATTTCACAAACCAAATTCAAATCTAATGTGAAAATTATCTGCAAGCAGATAACTGGGAAAAATGTGTTTTAATAAAATAAATCAAAATTAATACTGCAATGCTCCCTATGCAAATTTAATATAAATTAAAGTAGAAAACTAGAAAAATTCGCCTAGAAATTCAGGACCGTAACAATTTTATAGTATTTAAATAAAAATCTACTGCCATGACATCATTCCAATGTTCAAAGAAGCGATCATTCTGATTAGAATGGACTGAAAAGTTAAATTGATTATTAGTACAACCAAGAATAGTTGTGCGAGTGATTTGAACTTCATATAAATTAGTTTTAATGATGTTTCCTGCAAGTTTCAATTTTTAATAAGTAGTCATTATTTTTCTAAGATATTTTATTCGCTATGCAGTTCATTTATTGCCATATAATATCTTTTGATAGTTGGTAGTTTTATTTTTATTTTTATTTTGGAGTCATCAATGGAATTTTCTTTAACTGTATCATTTATTCAAGAGGATTTAAAAGTTTAACTTTTCGTTTTTTTTATTTTTCTTAGCTTTAATTGCATCATTACGTCTACACGTATATTGTTCATTTTTGTCTAGTAAATTCAAATAAACATTACTGTAGATTTCGATGTTTTAACTGCTTATGCTGATCGACAATAAAAAGTTTTAAGGATTTAAATTATCAGTGGTTTTTCCCTTTAACTAATTAGTTTTTGCTTGTAGAGCAATAGAGAGATTTGCTTCCAATCGACGAAAATTGATAGGCGACTTCCATCTATCAATCCAATAAGAATTTAAGTACTATTGTAATTATGAGACCCGGTTTTGAAACTTTAATAAAATTAGACAAAAATATCAAAATCAAAAAGGGCTGAAACTGTAACACAGAAAAATATGTGTAAAACTATCTTTAAAACAGGAAACGGAATACAATATGTGGGAAACCTACACACACTGAATTTCAAGTAAAAAGACAAACACAAAAAAAAAGTTATTGTCCTATTATGCGTTTGAACTTTGAAACAATCGAAAAGCAAAACTTCAAATGAGACGAGCTAATGATGATGATGAGACATCGTAAATCAGAATATATTTTATTATCATCAACTCAGTAAATACTTTTTATGCGCTCCTGTAGAAAAAACTAGGAGAATGGGTTGCTTTCGGCAGGAGGGTACATTCGGCCACCTCAAATATATCGCTTTTAATGTAAATTTGGCGCCTGATATTGAGTATAGCCAGTGTCAGAACCCGTATTTACTGATTGGTTGTTAAACGAGTCGAAATAGGTGTTATATTTAAAAGTTATCAGTGGTTGTTTAATTTTGTGCATTTATAGTAAATTTTTAGTAAAATTTAATACTTAGGTAAAACAAACTATGAGGTACTTATATTATTTTGCTTTTATTTAGGTGTTTACTTTGATATGTTGCTATTAATCTTCTATAAGTAGTTAACCTCAAAACTTTCACATAATTTAAGTACAATTGTTTTTTCTAAATAACTGCTAGTGGGGTGCTTTCGTCATAACTACAGTGGGGTACATTCGGCATGTCGTATGCACTTCACTCACTACATTTTAGTTTTAAAATTTACGTTAAGTAGTACTTTTTAAATTCTAGATGCCACGCAAGTATTTAAGAAAAACGAATAGGGCTTAAATTAGTGAAGGAGATGTAAACGCTGCCTTAGTCGATGTTTTTGAAGATCGAAAATCAATAATCCTTGGAATTCCCTGGAATTCTTTAGAAATCCCTGGAATTCTTTGTAAATCGCTGGACTTCCTTGGAAATTTCTGGAATTTCTTGGAAATCGTTGGAATTTCTTGGGATTCCTGGAAATCGGTGGAATTCTTGGAAATCATTGGAAATCTTTGGAAATCATTGGAATTCTTGGAAATCTCTGGAATTCCGTGTCTTGTGTACAAAATTTTCACTGGATATTTACCCTTTGTAGATATGTACCTACTTATCTATAATTACTAAAACGTGTTTATTACGTGTTTATTACTTGATATTTTCCTGTTTTACCTTATGACGAAAGTACCCCACTGGTGGGGTATATTCGGCCATTTGAGAAGTTTTTTATTTTATACTATAAAATAAAAATAAATTATTACAACTAAATTACTAATACGGAAATTAAGTACCCAAATAGTATATAATTGGTTAGAGAAAAAATATTAATGAAAAATGTACTTATTCCATGAAAATTTCAATTTATAAAAAAAGTGGCCGAATGTACTCCACTCTCCCCAATACTTTATTCTTATGTTCATTGTGTCAAGTAGACGATGATCTACATAATCAAAGACATACAACAAGTCAAATAAATGTCATCTTTAGAGATGAGAAGATTATAAAGTAGCAGAGAAAACGAAGGGATCGATGATACAATTATTAGATAACAAAATAGCAGCTGATTTATATAAAAATAGTTGAGTTTACAAGCTGTATTACAAAGCTAGCACCAGTGTTTATCTAGAAGAACAGATGGACCCGTAAAAAAGAATTCAGAAATATTTGGGAAAAAATACAAAATTAAAAGAAAAAATTAACATGGATAATACAAAAAATAGGAATCCTAAATAACCATAAAAAGGTTGAATTAACAACAGTGATTTGAATCTTAGCGATCCACTTAAATTAGGGTTCAGACCAATATTAAGCGCCCTATTTAGGGGCGACCTAGAAGTAATTTTAAGATAAAGATGCACAATTGCACTAATTTTACAAAATACTATTGAAAAGTTTGTAACGTTTATTAAATTCAATAAATGTTTTACTAACTTGATCTATTGATTTATTTACAGATATTTTATTTATACATGGATAGTTGCAGCGTTTTTACAAATTTTAGTTCTTGACACGTAGGTCCTGTTTTATTCATAGAAATTGCAGAAGTTTAGCGCTTTCTTAACAAATTTTTTAGTAGTTATCCAGACAATCATTAAATAATAGAAACTAGTCGATAATAGGAATTTTGCAAGAAAATAATTTTATGCTTATATACTGACTTTGGAGTAGAAATCCGTCATCTTATTGAAATAATATGCTTACAGGATCGTAAAAACAATTCGACAAATGTTGCTAAAGACTTAAGGGGCCGTTCTTTAATCACGTGAGATTTTTTATGCCATTTTTTACCCCCCTCCCGTTTGGTGATACATCGTTAGGTTTTAGGCTACCCCTACCCCCCATACCCAATATAACGTGTATTTTTTTTGAAAAATTTCTTCAAGTAGAAACGGCGAGACAGAAGGCCGCGGGCCGCGGGGCGACTAGTGCCGTCGCAAGGTCCAGTGCCGGAAGCTAGCTGAGAGCTAAATATTGTTGTTATGTTGCTTTTTAAGCATAAATTTGCTCGCTCGGGCTTTCACGTGATCGCAAGAAAAAACACACGTGATTGTCACAGCATACCTCCCCCCATCGTGATCAATCATGATGTTATTCTACCCCCCCCCTGCTAGAACCTCACGTGATTAAAGGACAACCCCTAAGTATAACAAGATGGAGCAGCTTTGAAAACTGTAAGAATACGTTTACAGGAATTTAGTTTGCATGGACGTAGAGCATAACCCGATACCGTACAACCTTCTAAAACAGTGTTACAATAAAAAAGAATTGAAGAATGGGAAAGAAATACAAACGAAGAATGTTCTCAACCGGTAAATGGTATTCCCTTAGACATATTGTCGTGTTTCAAAAGTAAAATTTTGAAATTTCTGAATTTATTTTATTTAGTTTAAAATTAATTTGTTTTGTTTTTGTTAATTTTTAATATTTAAGTTTGATTTTGTAAATAATTAATTTGAATTTCGCAGTTATGCGCGAAATTGTAAAGGTTGGTAGGATTTTTGGAGGAGTAGCGGACGCGTTCCGTTGCGCTCTTATAAAATTTGAGATTTTTGAACAGTGTTTGATATTTTTATGATATTATTTGAATTTGTGAGATTTGATTTGTTGATTCAACAAATAAAGAGATTATTTTGGTGAGAATGTTTGATGATTTTGATTCTTCGATTATTTTATTAAAGTTGATAATAATTTGGATATCAATAATTGGATTTTGACAATTTGGATATTAATTGATTAAATTAAAATTTGGATATTGCAAGAATTGGTTTTTGGAAAAATTGGAATTATAAAAATTGTAAAGGCGTAGAAGATTTGTATACGCGTGTCGCACCTGGGGTGATAACGTACTCACAAACACCGTTCCATTTACAAAACGAAAATTTTATTTTAAAGTTATTTGTAATTGAATTTGAATTGGAAAAATTATTTCATGGGTTGATTTTTGGTTTTCAAAAATAAACTCGACAATTTTGAGCTAGTCTGGCAAACTTTTAGGATTGTAAAGAATAGGTAAATTTTTTATACAAAATCCCACAACAATATTTTGGTGTTTCTTGGAAACCTTCAGAATTCTGGTTTTGTGTACATTAATTTTCAGAGATTGAGCTTTTTTACGACTTCTTAAATTTCGATATTTTTCATTATTTTCGTTTCTTTTGAAAAGCAAGTAACTTTATAAAATATTTTTATCTAAAAATTTGTTATCTTAAAAAGAATGTTTAAATTTTCTTTCAAGTGTTTGATTTTTACATAATTTAATCAGTTACGCAAAAACCGTTGATTTTAGACAATGCTGACAGTACTGAGCCACTTACAATAAATTGAAAATCAATAGTTAAAAATGCAGATTTGAGAAATTGTTTTAAAGAATGCTAGGTTTCTCTCTCTCAGATTCCTTCGCTCTACGTAAGAGCATAGTGACCACTTCTTTTTTTTTTTTTTTTAGAAGGGTTTTCTCTAGGCAGATACCTCGGTGGTTTGCGATTGCCTGCCGAGGGAAGACGGTCAGAATAAAGTTTTTACTCCGCCCGGGATCGAACCGGTGTTTCGGCTTAGTAATCGGCGCACACAGGCTCCAGGTCGTGACCGTCTTCCTTTTTTTTTATTACATTTTAATTTATACAAACCTAGAATATAGGGACTATTGTCAAAGAAACACTCTGTATATGCGTTTATGTTGTACGTATATCTACATGAAAAACCAATAATTGTCAGTATGAAAAAGTTTCTTAAGCTTAATGTTAAAAGTTTGAAGAGCAAGTATATTTTTGAACAAATAAAGTTCTGTGTAGAGTTTGTTTAATTAATGAAGTAGTTCATAAAGTACATTAATAAATATAAGTTATATGTCCGTAATGCTCATTATTTTTAAATTTTTAAATTTATTTAGGTGTAAAAAAGTTACAATTAATTTACATAAAGGTGTGCGGCAAAAACGTGTTGTATAATTAAAACTTAAAGTTATTAAAAGTGTTAAACATTTAATACGTGCAATTAATTTTTTTAAAAACTTGTTAACTACTTAGTAAATGGGTAATTAAATTCTTAACAACCCTTTGCAGTACTTGGTTCTTTTATAACCAAATCCTAAAAGAACAAGAAAACGAAAGTTTTAGTTAGATTTTACAGTTTAGCAGTAAATAAAGCTACCCTTATATTTTATTACTTTACAAAAGTAAAGACAATGCCTTCAGAATAAAATGCGTGCGTTTTCAGCAAAACGTAAAACGCTTATTAAATTGAGGTACGACCGTATTTTTTGGGTAAAATACCAATTTATTATTTAATCAAGATAGAACCTGGTTCAAATAACACATTGAAACCGTAACTTGTATCTTGTTTGGTATTTAAAAATTAATATACTTTATTACAGAGATATTGCGAGTATTACTTATTGCATCCAGTGAACTTTAAACTGGAACGCCCACGAAAATTCATTAAAACTGTTTTAACATTTCAATAAAAACTCTACAATCTAAAATATTACATTTTTAGTCTGACTTACATATTTATAACTTTTTCAATTTTTACAAAAGATTATTACTCGAAAAGCTGATAGATAATATACCAGCAACCATTCCATAAGACGACAAGATGATAATATCAACGATGTGCTGTAAGTAATCTAAAAATTAAGCCACGCTTTCGTATACTCATGGGTATTATATTTTGGTTGCTTTATAATATACAACCAAGTGTGACGTCAAATTTGTAATATATAACACTTTATTGCTTTTTTGTGAAAAAAAAAACAATACAAAACTTAATATACTACGAAAGTTCAAATTTTACTAAGGCTTAATTTTGTTCGACTAAATATTTAGATTTTTTATGGAAATCAAGCTTTGTCAAATTTTGATCTTGCTGGAAGAATTGCTTTGTTTAGTTATGCGTATTGTTAAATTTTTATGCTTAATAAAAGTGTAAAAGCTAATCTGCAGTTCGGGTCGAGTTCTTATCAAGTAGTTCCACGTTTATATTGTGCAAATCTTGGCAATTTCTTTTTTAATTTCCATTATTCAGACTCTGCTGTATTAGATAGAAATGCGGGTGCTAATTGACTTTACCACTTCAAAGCCCCACGTTGAGCGCCACACGTCTAAATTTTGTTTTGTTAAAATTTTCATATTAATACTACCATTATAATATCGATATTTACCCAACTTTTACAATTATTATTCTAATTATATACAAAATTTAATAATCAAAATATAGGTTATATTTTAATGACGTGGTTAGTATAAAAAGTATAAAGCCCAATTTAAGTTAAACTCTCTTAGTAGCTCAGCTTAAAAGTAAATATTTAGTTTAAATTTAAATAATCTTACCTTGCGAAATTATAATTCCATTATCTTTAGTCCAATAGTTAATTGATTTGGGGTAAGCTTCAGAGTGACAGTCTAAAGTAATTTCTTGTCCTTCGTATGCTCCAACGAGTTGATTTTGAATCCATATCATGGGAGGAACTAATGAAAATAAGGTGAACACGGACAGTGAAACTATGGAAAAAACTTACAGTGAACTATAAGCATTATCCTTTTGCTAACCGAAGGAGGAACCCCGTTTGAAGCTATGCATAAATAAGGGCCCATAAAAAGTCTGTTAACCTTGCTTATGTTAAACGTGCTTCCATCTACGCTAGGGACTGCAACAAAAACGTTTTAAATTAACTAATTTAGTATACTGTTAGACAATTGTACATATTCATTCCATAAACCGTTCTTAATTTAACAAATCTGTGTTTAAAAGGTAGAAATCGACATTAATGAATAAAGCGATAGTGTCATTTTGATACACGACCATGTGTGTAATTGGAAGAGAGGAAACACGCACAAAAAGCACGCAACTCTTTTACACGCAACTAAGAAGTGTTAAAATATTATCTTGTTATCTCCATGCGTATTAAGAAATAAATTAGAGCGATAAATTAAATCCAAATTTAAATTTTAATTATTGAGTTCCTTTTCAAATCGTGAATAAGCCGTCCAGTTGGAAATATGGATTCGATACCAATCTTTATTGATAATGTATTTCTGCATTTCTATTTGATATAAACTTATATTTATGACTCATTTAAGCAGTAAAATTGCCAGGCGTGCTATCTAAGCACTTCATTAACGTGCAAAGGGTAAGAGTGGTGTTGTTAAGTTATGGTGTTTGCGATTATCGGAAATCTTAATGAATGCTTTAAACAATGACCTGTCTGGTAACAACACCAAATATAGAGTTAATATTGTATCCGCAGTCCGCAAGAATTAAATGTAAATTGTAAAACAAAGTGTTACAAGGGATCGTCGGAGGCGGTCTACCGGAACTTTTAAATTACCAAAAACGCAGGTGGTAAATCATCACATTTGTTATTCCAAAATATTTAATCCTTCTTAATTTAAGAATCTTATTTGGTCGACATATAATTATGCATTGGAACCATTTTTTTTCCGTGACTTGGCGAACAACAATTAATACCGTTTCGACATCCAAGTGCAAAACAATAAATTGAATTATCATAATCACAATGTAATTGGAAATTGTAATCAGCTATAATATTATTTGTTTCATAATATTTAACCATCCAATTGGCTAAGAGCTTACCGCTTTGATCCTTTTGAAGTCGAGTCAACCATTAACATCACCCGAATATTCGTTAAGAGCATTCAGTATGCGAACGATGCATCACTGGCTAAAAGCTCCAATTCAACTAAATGGGCTATTTATAAAATTGTTATTTGTTGCATTTGAGATTTGAATTCCATTAAAATTTTAATATAATTTTTTTAGCACACAACCTACTAAGTTAAACCAAAACGAAACCAACAGATTTTTTGCTATCTCCAGCATTTATATAAAACCGCTACGTTTTTTAATTTATAGACAGCTAAATTTTAAAAATGTAAATTATGCAATTAAAAAAATGGTTATAATGTTTATCGAAAGAGGAACCGGAAATTTTTTGAATATGTAAATTTATGTGGCGAATGTATATTAGCATTACTTTAGAAGAGTAAGCTACGTGTACAGAATGTGTGATAGATTAAATAATATAGGCAGTACAATGCATTTTTTGTATTTGAATATTTAAAAAAATGTATACCTTCTTGTCCATTACCCAAAGAGATTGGATCACCTGATTCGCGTCTCCAAGTGATAATTGGTTCGGGAGATCCTGTAGCAGCACATCTGAAACTCACATTCGATCCTTCTCGTACTACCATGTCGGTGCTGGTTGGATAGTCCAATATATCTGGAGGTACTGGGAAGAAAAAGCACTGAATTATATAATATTTTATCTTATTTTTTTCAATTTAAAAATACCGAAATGGGAGTATGACAAACAAAATTTCTTTTTACGTTTTTTAAATTAATTATGTATTTCTAGGTTTCAATTTACATAATCTATCATTGGAAATTATTTACAGTGATTAAAGTTTTTTGTTATGTGCTGTAATAAATCTTTCGGATAATATGAGTTCGAACAGATTTTTTACCAATAAAAATTCGAGCACAAAACGTTAAACGAGTATAACTATAAATCGAATGATACTTACAGTTTTATTTGTAGCTTTATTGTTAAAATTGTAAAATTTTAGTTTTCATACTTCAAAAGACGTTCGGTGAAATTTTGTTGTCAGATATATGTAACTAAACATCAAAGCTAACTTCTAGATAAAGGAATCAAATTGAACACATTCAGAAAGCAATATTTCTTCAAATGTTGTTTTACACATAGGTACGCAAATTTGAATGTTTTATTAAAAAAAATTGTAACAAAAACCATCTATATTTTTTGTGGGAGTATAAGGCAAATTTTAACGAAAACATGATTCAATTAATTTAACTAGAAATAAACGTAGATATTATATCTCATTAAAATCAATGATAATAATTGTATGACAAATACTTGAACTGTCTTTAACCTATTCAATAATAATATTACCTATATAATTATGTATTTACGAAAAGCAGGTTTTAAAAAATATTTATTCATTATTGATCAATGGAGATTTGTGAAATTTGATTTTTAGGGTTCTGTTCATTGCACGAAATAAAAAAATATTTTAAATATAAAATAAATTTAAATTAAAGTTTGGAACTTGATAATTTTATAAAAAAAAGCTCAAAATTAAGAATGTAATATTACTAGAACATAATATACACTACGTCTTCAATTTTGTATATTTTTTCACATTGTATTTAATGCTGATGAATTAAAATATTATGATAGCCAAAAACCAATGCCACTGTTTGAAGCAATTCAATAAATGTTAGTATATTATTTTGTCAAGAACAAAAAAAAACTTTTTCAACGACAAATACAAAATTTATTTAATGAATATAATGTATTGTACCGGCGACAGGCCGGTAAGCACAAAATTATTTTAGTGCCGCCTGTCACCGGCAGTAAAGGAAACGGAATAATCGTTTTAATGTTTTAATAATTTTAGGATAAACTCAAAACTACCTATATTGGTTGTTAATATAATTTTCATTTGTTTTAATAATAATGTAAATGTTTGCATTAATTTGATTTAATCGATTTCAAATTTAACATTAAATTTATATATAAAGGTAATTTCAATACAATATTACAGTTCAAGTTTCACAGTAATTTGCGTATTTATTGGATATTTATATGGTTTTGAAATACCTACGAATCAACCACTCTGGAATAGTTACTTTATGTTATCAGTATAGAAAGTAATAAATCATTAAACCTGCAAAACAAAGTTGCACACGATTTTAGAAATTACCGAAATTCAATAATAACACGTTTGTACACGTGTATCACACAAAAATGTATCTTCTAACGTATTTTATTTGAAAATCGTTGAATTTTATTAGAACTGACATTTCCCACATTATATTTTTAAATTAATAATATAATGTGATTAAACTATTTAAATATGCAAATATTTATTTTTCTGTTGGTTTACATTTGGCAAGTAAAGTTACAAATGTCAGTTACTTCAATTTAAAACAAATAAAATCATAGCGATTTTTCACGAATGGACATTTATTGTTGAAAATTAAAAAACATTGTGTACGTTTTGTTGCTAATTTCTAATAACGGTAAATCCGTAATAAGTAAATTGGAACTGTCCAGTTTTCGACGTGTGTAGATTATATGCGATGTATTTTAAAAGATTAATAAATATTTTACGATATTAGATAATAAAATTGTGTCATGTGTTACGAATCTGATTGTATATTTTATGTAGGTAATTTAACAACTGTAATGTAATACCGTCGGAAAATTTTAAAACAGTAATAATTTTCTTTAAAACAATTTATTAGCAAAATTGTTTTCATTGAAAATTACGTCTAAGTGTTAATAATAATAATTATAAACAATATTTAAGTAGGTATATGCTATATTCCGCTTGAGTTATCAATTATCATAATTAGGTGTCAGAATGGTTTGAACTTTGAAGTACAAAGTTTGAATTTAATATGTGCTAGATATTTTTCAATAAAGTTTAAGTAAAACTGAAATAATATCATAAAATCAAAATACATATTTATTTATTACTTCTGCAAACGTACAAAAATTAAAATAATTGCTAGTCACCGCGAATCGTAAAATGAAAACCAAAATTAATTTACACCTTAGAAGATTGGGTCAGACTAAAACTAGAATTTGAAAATCACAAATCATAATTTCAAGTTTATGTAATATTTGTATGAGTAATTTACTTTTATAAATTTTTATTTTATTTTGAAAGGAAACGGCATAAGGGATGAATTTCGCCAGAATATTCTTTATGGTATTTAAAAAATCGGCCAAGTGAAATTGTCGCTTATCTGTCACTCCTCACACTCGAGGATATTTTTTTAATACCCTCTTCAGTATTTAAAACGTTTGCAATATCATTAATTTTAATTTATTTAATTGCTTTGTGTCAATTTAATTAAATTTGCAGGTAATTGTTTGTGATATTATCACCAGGAAATACGTTAAATAATAAATTTACAATGACATAAACAATGGAATTTTTGACAAGATTTATTTATATTACTTTCGCGTGCCTTTCAATTAAAAGTTATTGATTTTTATTATTTCAAACTTTGCAGAAATATAACAGTCCAATTTTACGTAATCACCTTAAAACATTTTTTAGTAGATTTTGGTTACATCTAAGTAATAAAGTGCAAATTGGGATTTTGATTTAATGAATATTTTATATACTTTGTACGAAATAATCTGGAAAAGCAATAAAGCTCATAATTTAAAAGCTACACATAACTATTATAATATACATATATTATAAATATCCACTTTAGTATGGAATTTTATATAATAAATTTAATAACCAGAAGGAAGTAAACCTACATACTGTAAATTAAACATTTTAAGTTTCGGCATTACATTTTAAGTATTTAAAACATGGTATACATTAATTTGTTTACAAAGTTATAAGTATTCAAAGTATTGATTAACTACATTAATTTTATGATGTTGATAATTTGATCCTTAACTTACAAAACTTATTTCCTAGACAAGTATACTACAGTGATTAATTTAGAGTTGAAAATTTCCAAAGTTTTTAGAGCATTAAGTTATTGGTTATTACAAAGTATTTTCCTGATACATAATGGTGAAAAATATATGAAATTAATTAATACAAAATCGTATCACACTTAATATAAGTTGTTACTTTAGCATAATAAACGACTACGTGTTTTGTGCTACTTACCAACAACATCCAAGTATCCGACTTGACTTTTCATGGGATCTGTGTTAATTTGGCACATATACCACCCTCGATCGGATTCTCTCACATCTCGTATATGTAAGTACCATGTTCGATGTTCGCTGTGTGTAACAGCAATGCGATGATTCTTCGTAATTACATGGCTGTGAATTGTCAAAATTGTCTGCGTATCAACTCGTAACCATGCCACCTACAATTAGACATAATTAAACTTTCGTAATCTACGAAAACAAATGTATTAGTTTAATATGAAGACGCACAAGTTTAGGTATTATGTAGTATATATTTATTATATGTAGGCTTTGAGAGGTATAGTTTGTATTAAATCACATATGAGAAAACATTAATTTCCTTTATAACTTTTTTTTTAACAAAGTTTCTCAATAACAGTTTAGATCATATTATGAACAATACAATAAAGTTCTTTATAAAATCGTCTATAGATCTATACAATTCATTTACCGATTTTTATCAGTTCAGACTGAAGTATAAGTTACTTCTAACTAGAACATCAAGTTAAAGCCAGCCGTAACAATTAAGTTGCAGCGTTAGCTCTCGATAATTGCAAAACAACAAAAACAATGTTTTAAATCTCATTTGAATATTAGCTGCAAAGCAGTTAGATATCGTATAATATTTTAAGCCATTCAAAATTTGCATAAAGGATTTCTGTCCGATTTTTACTATTTGATTCTATTGATTAATACCTATTAGTCACTGATTGAAAAATATACTTTAGAAGAATTTGAAACATTCAGATGCATCATATTTTATATTATTATGTAATGCAATTACACTAACTTGTGATTTAAAATTTATTTTATCTCATAAGTACCTAATGCATAATATATAGCTATTTTTATTTGTAAAATGCATTTCGTGCGAATTTAGGTGCCTAATCAAAAATTATTTAAAAACATAAAAATTAATTGGTTCCGATAATCATGATAGATTGACTTATATGCCCATTAGTATCACAATTACATAATTTCCTATAGCCACACTAATGTTTGGAAATACTCATAATTTTGATATGAGAAAAAACTTCACCATTTTCTTCTAAGTAGCTTATTTTCTCTTCGTTTTTGGGACAGCTCTTACAGTAATTAGTAAAACCAATACTTTAAGTTTTGCTCATCAAGAAGATTTCCGTTTTCGCTAAAAAGTTAGTACAAAATTAACAAGTATAATTTTTCACAAACTTATTCTTACAATATGAAGTTTTACATTGTAGAGCTAAGTAATATTTTTCCTGAAAGTTTTTAGGACAATGTAGGTTTTTGTATCTCACAAAAGCTAGCCAGTAATTCGTGCTTTGAAAAGCCATAAAAATAGGTTTTTAAACTTTCTTACAACGACGTTTTGTTTTATAGCCAGCCAGTTTGATAGTCTCATCTTAAACAGTAGACATCAAGTCCATTATTAATAACAGCAAATATACTGAATTTTTTAACAAATTAGCTGTGAGTAGCTTATCGACATGTTTATAGTTAGAATCAGTACATATGTCGTTTAAGTGTACGGGTAAAATTATTATATTTTGAGTTTCAGAAACTCCAATATTTAGTATAACTTTGAAGTCTCTTAAGTTTGATTGTATGTAGCTACCCAAGAGAGTTTAGGTAGAAGGTTTTTGATCGGCATGGATAGTAAATTCTAGTTGGAAATTATTTTGAGAAATTTTAATTGACTTCTAGTATACTACCAAATCATCAAATTTTGAATTAAAAAAGCAGTAATAAATAGTAGTAAATTTTATTTAATAACATAATTTTTGTGGTAGTTACTTTTAAGGTGCAAAGCTGAAAATATGAGGTAAATCTGTAATATTTATAAAATTATCATAACTTCAGTGTAATAATTATTTATTTCTACTACCTGTAAATATTTCACATGCATACTACGTGAGTACCACGTGTCAACTTCAGGTTGCAAGTCTTGTAGTATAAGTTTATACTACGATTTTGTCTGATCACGATGTATTGCATGTCATTGCATCTGAGGATGAAGGGTCTCTTCAGAATAACTTCAAAACCTAGGTTATATAGTAAAGGAATGTTGTTATTCATGTTGTTGATTGCTCTTTGCGCTTACAAGCTCGACAGCATGTTAAGAATATTTGTTGTGAAAGAAGTATCCGTTACTTATCTGAAGAATTTTTGAAAATGAGAAAAATAACATACTCCAGTATTGAAAAACATTTTAATCGATATGCACTGTGAAATTTTTATGAATGCAATAAAGCTTGGTACATTATGACTCCAGTGCATTGATTCAACAAATATTTCCATTGTGTTTAGATTAGTTTGTGATTATAAATAGGTATTAATAGTTAATCTATAAGCTACTAAGTAGTTAAAGAGTTAATTTTATTTTATAAATTCAATGCTAACCAGAGAGTTTTTCTAAATCAAAAAATTATATATTCTATCTCAAATTATTGTGGTTTTAAAAAAGTAATAATTTTCATGAATTTTTCGTTTTTAGAAAAATAGAAATCATATCCTAATTCATGTCAAAGAAGAAAATAAAACGTGCTAGTTTTTTTTAAAAATATTTGACAGCTAATTTTGGGACTTCAAATTTGAGTTTGTGAGTAAAACATTACATTTTATTGTTATGTTTTTCTTTTATTGAAATCCGTTGTTTACTTACTGGAAATATACACATTTAATGTATAAATTTTTATTGTAAAAGTGTGATAAACTAGACTTTTGAGTGTTATTGTTATTATGATCACTGGAAATGTTGGAAGAGTTTATAAACAGGAGGTGTTTGTAGGAGTCATTTACAAACTTTAGTACTGCATACCTTTATTTAACAAAATATAATAAAAAGAATGAAAAGGTTGTAAACTGATTATTGATTGGCTCAATAATTTATTACATTTCTGTTTTTAATTAAATTAGTGAAAATTGCTATTTAAAGCTGATCTGCTAGGTAATTAATTACCATAAACAAGCCACAGCCGTCAACTGAGTTCAACTGGCCGTATTCCTGTTTGAAACATTATGCCACAGAGAGATCGTTTATGTAGTCATTTTCCCTGTTTAGATTTTTTGTATTTATTTTCCTATAAAGTGTTTATTGAAGTTTGAAATCACCCTTAACTAACGTGTGCTGTAAAAATGCATAATCCAATTCATGGCAACAGAATGCAATCAATTATTACCAGACTCGTGTTTTCTGATAAAAAAAAATTTACTTGAAATCATTTTCAAACTTCGTGTTTAAATACAATGGGTACTGCAAAGAATTTTCAAAGACTAAAAACAAAATACTAATAATATATTATTTCGTACAGAATGCACGGAGAATGTAATAACCAAGAATTTACATATGGAAACACTTAGAGCAATATTAAGCAAAACAAAAATAAATCAAAAGAAAAATGTTAATTTAGCGGAACATGTTTACATATTTTTTAAATTTGCACCCAAAGAAAAGTTCTGTAAGAATTTTTAAGTTTATGCGTTAGCGTATATATAGGGTGGACAAATTTTTATGTTGCTCAATGGGAAAACTTGCGGTAAATTTTTTTTTTTGGTTGGTGGACAAGTTCGACTTTCCAATTTTCAATGCAGATCAATATTTTGGTAGTTCAACTTTCAAGTTATAATATCATGTTTTATTTTAATGCAAGAGAAAATAGCTCTATTTAAATAAGAATAAACTTTTATTTCAAGTTCAAGTTATGTTTAAACAGACCAGCTACCCCTACATGTATGTTTCAAGCTGCGAGGGTTCGATACTACCACAGCAGTGGTAGTGTTAGGTCCCAAATTGTTCAACATTTTGTGTATTTTAAGTTATCTTATAATTAACTTTGTTCTTTTATTTAACAAATTTTATTTTTGCAACAGTTCGAGTAACTTTTGTAGAATTCAGGAGTAAATCACACCTGATTGTGTAATCTGTAAGATATTTACAATTATTGATGTTACCTATCTAACAACTGTTTTCAGATTAATGGCTTATATGATAGGTGATTGTATATTGTCCTATCAACTCACCAGAATTCTAAAAACCTTGATATTTTTATTTTGTCTTTACGTAGGCTCTCGTTGTCGATAGATACGCCTTATAATATAAATATTACTCCATAACGTAGTTTTAATAAGTCAATTCAAATTTTTAATTAATGAACACTAAAACATGAAACTCGATGATGTTGTTTCACAAAAACGCGATGAAAAGGGATCTTATAAGACGAATCTTAATTTAAACTGTTAGTGAGAAGTCTTGCTATTATCAAGATAATTTCGAACTTTATCTTATACAAAACTTGAGCAGAATGATCAAGTAGTATCTGCTTAGAAATTAATTGAAAAATTAATCTTAGCATACAAGTTGATTGAAGCCGATTATTTCAGGTAGCACAATTTATAAAATAAATTATTTTAGGTAAAGGATATTATAAAAGAAATAAGTTTTAAACGCAAAAATGTTTTACATAATAGAAAGGTATTCTTCAAACAGTGTATTAACGTTATGAATGAAAAGTCTTTTTAATCTCTACAGGAACTCTTTCTTCAAGTTTAATAAAATTACGGGGGCATAATTATTTATATATTATCAAATTCCTTCTTAGCTAAATTTTAGATTTTATTGTAGTTTCGGTTAATCTCAAAGTTTTGTGTTTATTTAAGCATAAGATTTGCTTATCTGGTCAATAACACTTGAACTTTAGTAATAAAAATGTAATATTTATTAAAGTTGACTTATAAGTTATAAGATATTCACCACTGAACTACTACTAGGAATTAATTATCACCCAACTATACATCTCTGGAGATTATTTGCTTTATAAATTTCAAACAAGTTGGATATGCATGAATTATGACACCCTTTGACGATAGCATAGTACATCTACAAAATTTGATATGCATGTTATTACTGTTAAAGCGAGACGGACACCGAATTTCAAGCTAAACTAAGCTACAATTTGGTGAATCAAGTGAAGCTTTTTACGGTATAAACCTACCAGGTTTTATATTGGTAAACTAACTCTCTAATTACTTTACATTTCTTGTGAAAAAAAGCAAAAATGCACTTAAAAGTAAAAAAAATTCGAAAGTTTCCTGAAGTTCTAGGGGGGTACCTTTACGCAGAGGTTCAATCTGATGCGCTGTTATGGCAGGTTAATCTGCGTCCGATGGTAGAAAATATTTTCTGAGTAATTTAGAAACTGCCAGTTGCGATCTTTGATTTTGGTTTACCATCTGCATGTATAACTTTTTAAGTTAGCCTTTGACTATCTATTCTGGGAAAGGTATTTATCTTTGATCGATCAGACGATCAAAAATTCACTTTATTTATTAACAAAATTTATTTAACAAAAACAGTCCTTGCTTTCTGTCAGATCGACAATTCACGAATAAAATATGAAATTGATTTAAAATATACATTTACTTGATCTGACACAATGGTCACCTATATAATTATGTCGGATTATCAAGATCAAAGATACTTAAATACATAGGCTCTGGTTTTTGATGTATTAGAAATTATTTTTTACTATTTAGTAGGTACCTACGTTGGAAGATCTTTAAAAGTCTATACTTACTTTGTTTGTGCAATGAATGTACCCTTATCGAATTACAAAATTAAATTTAATTTTCATTTTTGCCAATTGCCCTCTATTTTTAAATATCTGCTTTATCAGCAGCGAGAAACACGTTTAACACCTACTTCTTTCTACTTTTTCCAAATATTTTGTCAAAAAATCCCCTCGTTCTCTTTCCAAATTGAATTTGTTATTTTCGCTTCTAAAGATTTATTTTCATTTCACTTTGTGGTTTAACTCTCTTTTTTGAGGACCACACGTAACGAACCTTTCTCTCTGGGATTCTGTCGTCCACTGATTTTATTTTTGTTATTATTCTTCATCAGCCCGTTGTCTAGAAATTTCATTATTTTCATATTCAATTTTTCAAATCAATGCTTTTTAATGATAATACGATTCGTTATCATTTATTTCATTCGCCTGTACACGCACATTCAATTGTTTATTTTTAACCAAGTATTTCTTTCAAAATAAACTTTTTTTATAAACTGAAATGTTAAGTTTCTTTGAATTTGTATTTTTTTAAAATGAATTTAACCACTGCATTGGTTGGATTGCTTGCATTCTAAACACTGCAATACATAAGATATTCTTTATTATTATATATAAATACTTGTTTTTAAGAGCCTGACCAACTATTGCGCACCTGGCAAACCTGCCGTTAATATTTTTTGTTAGAAATTTAAGCCAACTACGAAGAATTAGTAATTACTGGTAATATGATTGCCAAAACTACACTAAATAAATATGCATATTATATAAAAAAAAAGGAACAAAAATATGTCTCTATGTCATTTGGCACAGTTCAAGTTTCTCTTTTTGTTAAAATTTTTACCATTTTTTACTTTAATTCCTGTGATGAGGGGCACTAAACAGCTTTTAAGCCTCTTCCTATTTTTTTGCATAACTTTTAGTCCCGCACCTAACTGATAGGGAAAATAATGTTAATTAAAGATTCTTCATCAATTATTTTTAAAGCGACAATAAAATGCAAAATATTTTTTGTAGTGAAAAAGAAATTCAGATATTTGGTGTGATTTTTAAGATTTGTTATTATGAGTTATATATCTCACAATGTTATACCTTTTATACTAGGAGTAATTCTTTAAATTTTATAAATTCTAATATTCATGTTGCCGGCGTAACATACGGTTACATCCTTTATATTAAATGCTTATATAACTGTGAAAGTTTTATTTTTTATTTAAATTATTCATTCAAATGTTGACACTTAATTATTATTCGCAATTTTCTGTTTATTAATTAAACGTTCAAGACATTGTTATCAATAACAATTTAATATTAAAACGATGTTACCTCTCCTTTACGTAATTTAGTTGACATTTTTAATTAAAGCTAAACTAGAATGAAGTGTCAACTGATAAACAACAAATCAACTGATTAACAACAAATCAACTGATTCCGATTTTCGTAGATATATTAATAATGAGATTTTTACAAATTTGCTGATGTTGTTCGAAAGAAAGCTGATGAGCTTAATTTACAATTTGTAGTTTGTTCAGCTTGAAGTACGGTGTCCGCATTGCTTTATGGTGGTCAAATGGATACCCACTTGATGCAACTGTATTGAAATAACACATAGATAATTGAATTTTACGGGTAAAATTTAAAAGCTTTGAGTAAAGTGTTGACAAATTTAAAAATTACAAGGGAGTGCTTTCAATTTTCTATACATTGAAATATTGATGCTATACTTAATAGCCAGAAAGTTATGTATGCGTTAGTATATCTTACAATGTAATGTATTATTTGCATTCCCTCTGTTAACCACATAAAACTTCCCCTTCAATATAAAACAATCTGTGAAGGGATCTTAATGGTTACTGCCAAAAAGGATATATAATGACATTTTCAGCAAGCATTTCGTAATTAATTTTGATATGGTATTGTAAATGTTTATTCCTTGTGAATGTTAAAGTTAGAATCCGTTACGTTTGTAGTACGAAGACCTTTTAAACTAAAATCAGCTTTTAGGCTAATAATAATAACTATCCAAAAAGTTAATATACTTTGAGTAAATTATACAAAAAGAAAGGTTTATAGCAATTTTTTGCCCATTAATTCTAAACTTAAAGGTGAAATTAGTGTCTTAGAAACGAGTCGTGCTACCGGAATTCTTTTAACGAACTTGGGTTGACGCGCTAAATGTTGAAGAACGCGAGATTAACTTTGCTTCAGGCCAATAAGAAAACGTAGCTGAGATATTTTCTGCAGGTAAATAAGTTTAATTTAGAAAGCATTTCCCCACTTTTTAAGTTTACTGTACGATCTCATGTCACCGTAAAATCTTGCTTAGGTCCAAAGTAAGAATTTTTAATTAGTTATTTTTTTACGTGCTTGATATTTTAAAAGCGACCGTAAACAAGTAAAACTAAGTTGGAAAAAAGTTTACATACCTTAAAAGTTGATAAGTTATCCACTCCGCATTCTATTAGGGCTTCTCTTCCAACTGCAACAGTCACGTTTGCTATTGGACTGCTGAATTTTGGATTATCTGGAAAAAAGTTGTTTATTTACTTTTAGGTAAGTACACATAAAAATATCCAATTCAAACGAATGTTCTCAATTTTTAAAAAGCCAATGAATTTTTTTTATTAAAACAAAAAATTTTAAAATTATCAATAATGAAAATTAAAATAACAGAAAGCTGTTACATATTGTTTACTCGACTTATTAATTTTATTTAAAAAATTCTTATTTTAATATTAATCTCACATGTCAATCACTTATGCTTTGGAAACTATTCAAAGAATTCTATACTGGAATTTTTATTTTTGTTTTCTTGATTGTAGCAATCAATCTCCTTACAGGTGAATTCTGGAGTCATTGTGCCACGTGCATGTTATCAAGCGAATGTGCTATTTTAAATTTTGTAAATCACGTGTACGTATTTTGAAAGTTTCTGCTTTATTTTGTATAAAAAGACAGAAACCTTACCCTGCTTCCGAGTTAAAGTAAACCGAAGTATGTACTATCAATTTACATAGAAATGTATTTTGTAAAAATCCATATAATATTGGAAAATGTATTTGAAGGTATTTCCAACTAATGCACCGAAAGTTTTATGAGAGTTGGGAGCTGGCTTTCATATTTTACATATTAGTAAATCAAGTAAATCGGTGTGTGGGTTCAAATTTCAGAAGATGCATGTAGCGGACGAGCATACCAAAAGTTCAAAATACAGTTTCGTCACAATTATCTTTGCCGTGGTTCGAATTCCACGTTAAATTGTAAGTTCGGCTAACTTGTACAATTCTTAGATTATTTTAAAAATATGCAATTTTCTTTTACTGCATTAAGCGCTGAGAGCATTGAAATTTAGGTGAGGTGGTGCTGTAGTTGTGCAGACCCACCCTAATCATTCGACCAATAGAATTTCAGCAGTAAGATGATGAACGTCGCTACTTCACTACTACAATTTTTTGTTTTATTTATTATTATTTTATAATATTATAATATTATTTTATAATATAAGTATTGCAGAAATGACGAAATTTGAAGTAATAATTATTACACAGAAAGATTTTATTAAAATTTATCCGGGAACTTACATTTATTACTCTGTAAATAGTATCGTAAAATACAAAAAATTGTAATACTTATGCCTGATTTACACGTGTACAGTAGCTTAAGCAAGCTGCTAAAATAAATAACTAAATTTAGTTACTTGCATCGTGTAGACGATCATTTTAGTACTAAATTTGTTGTCTACACGATGCAAGTAAGCAACTTGCTTAAGCTACTGTACACGTGTAAATCAGGTATTTTAATATTGTTATTTTCGTTGAAAATAGATTTTCTACAAAGGAAGTAGGTAGATTAACATTTTAGTTATATTTTAAAATTTGATATTTGTTTTTCATTTTTATTTTGTTTTTTTTTATTATTCAATGCTTAAAATTATTAATTTTACAGTATAACTGACGTAAAATAAAAGGTTTTTGATTATTATTATTATTTATAAAATTGAAAAACTTTTGAGATAATATTTACATATTTGTTGCAAGTTTAAAATTACAAACAAAAATTAATTAAAAATTTTTTCTAAATATACATACATATTTGTGAGCTTAAAATTATTTAATAACATTCATTTTGTAATCAATTTCGATAATTTTTTTAAATATATTTTTGAAGCCGTGAGCCTTCTAGCATAAATTGAAGTTTGTTTGAAATCAGCTTTTTTTAAGTCCTTAGCAACTGTTCGAAACCGTTCCTTTTTTATTTGTATAATTTAATTCGTAACCGTTTCTTAATATTATTTATTGTTAAATAATTATTTTTCACGTCTTTAATCCGAACGTATTGTACGCCAGAGAGTAGTGTGAACGCGCACGTTGTTTGACGCACCAGTTCTCCCTACTCTGATGGCTTAAAGCGAGCGCTTGGTCCTGCCAATTATCTTTAGTAATGTCTCTGCTTCACGAAGAAGCGGTTACTCCTTTGTGCGCAATTGCTATTGGCTCAAAGTATTTACGAATTTGCAAACAAAGACTTTGTTTGTAAAAAACAATTTGATTGATGTACAAGGTTAATAAAGAATTATTAACCACAAGAGTTTTATTATTCAAATACAGTCCACTGCACGAGATTTCGGAAGGTAACATTAAGGTCTTCCGACCAAAAGAAAGCTGAGCATTCCTAAACACGGTCCACTAAAACATGGTCCAGACGAACCGGATGGAAACAGCGAATTTATGGAAAAGCGAACAATAATTAAAGCGACGTTTAATTATTACAACACGAAATTCAACAACAAGTTACAACTTGGAAGTTGGAAAGGCGAGGTCAGCACGACAAAGCAGCAAACTGGCAAGGCAGAGCGAGAGAGTAAGACAAACATTCCTTTCTTATCTTTCCCGCGCTTGCTTCAACCAAGCACAATAGAGTACAGTGGTGCTATTCATTTCATTTTTATTACAGTGTGTTTTTATCGCATTTATCATTGCGAAACTAGTTCTTGTTTCAAATGCAAACGATTCAATTTTAGCGAATCAATTTATCTAATTACCTCAATTTATTATTTATTGAATACATTTAACATTCAAAATGAACGCGTTGATAAACGAACGAGGCCAATTAAAAGGCAAACTTACGCGGTTCACAACGTTTGTGAACAATTTAAACAATTTGCACATCATCGGTGCCATTACCAGCGAAAAGGATATCTTGGAATTGCAAGCGCGTATCCAAAGCGTTTCAACGTTGTTAGAGCAATTCGAGACGGTTTCAAGCAACCTAACATTACAAAATTTAGATGATAAAGCAGAGGATCAGCTAACAATCTTCGAAAACACTTTTTATGAACAAACTTCGTTAGCCAAAGTATTATTGAACAAATTATCACCTAGTGATACCGAAACCGTAAGGCGAGTTTCGCCAACAATGGGCAGCAGAAACTCAAAATTAAATTCAAACGCAGCGTCGAGGCAAGTGTCGCCAACACCTAGCAACGCGAGTAACGCGAGCAACGCGAGTAACGCGAGCAACGCGAGTTCAAATCGATCAATTGAGTCAAACGTAGCAATAAATGCAAACGCTTTTGAAAGCAGTCAAGGGAGAATACATCTTCCAAAAATTAACATTAATAAATTCAACGGCGATTTAGAAAAGTGGCTTGAGTTTAAAGCAATATTTCAAAGCATGATTCATAACAATCAGCAATTAAACGAAATCACTAAATTTCATTATCTAAAGGCATCATTAATAAATGAGCCAGCGGAAATAATACAATCTCTAGATTTTACTGAAAAGAATTACCGCGTATCGTGGGAGGCTTTAATCGAAAGGTACGACAGACCTAAGCTCATCCTAAAAAATAATCTCTCCGCAATAATTAATTTAAAATCAATAAAACAAGAGTCTGCGAAAGACATAAGGAAAATAAGCGACGCGCTGTCAAAGCACGTAACATCTGCATTAGCCTTATCTACAGCTGATAAGCTTTTCGATGCAATCATTGTGTATCTAATTTCTAACAAACTAGATCAAATTACCTTTAGGGAGTGGGAGGTTCTCTCAAATAAATCATCTAACGAGTTACCTACTCTGAAGGAATTCAAAGAATTTCTAATAAATCACGCAAACTTTCTTGAAAATATCGAGAAAAGAAATGTAAAAAGTCATTATCAAGAAAAATCGAAATTCATTTCAAAGTCATTCGTAATAAACAAATCAACTTGTTTTTACTGCAAAGAAGAACATTACATTTCAACTTGTCCAGAATTCATTAAATTAACAGCTCAAGCACGCTCCGATAAAGCACAAGAGCTCAAACTTTGTTTTAATTGTTTATCTAATAATCACTTAAAAAATGTATGTCCGTCCAAATACACTTGTAGGGCCTGCAAAGGTCAACATCATTCATTGTTGCACGTCAACTCTCGAGTTACAGCACTGGTGCAACCAGAAGTAAATGAAGACGTGCCCGAAGAGCCGATTCAAATTATATCTACTTTTTGTTCGAACACGGTACAAGTTCTTTTACCTACGGCTTCTGCCAAGGTACGGGATAACGATGGAAACGAGAGAACCGTTCGTATTTTACTCGACAGTGGTTCGCAGAGTAACATGATAAGCGTCAATTTTCTTAACAAATTAAATATACCAGTTAAGCCTGCAAACGTAACCGTTTGTGGAATTAATAATTCAAATTCAACTGTGAAATCACAATGCGAACTGAAAGTCAGCGCGCACCATTCGACATTCAGCATCGCGCTAAAATGCCTAGTAATAAATAAGATCACAGGCAACGTGCCTAGTTTCAAAGTTAATCGTAAATCTTTTAAATTACCAAGCGACATCTTAATATCTGATCCTTCATTTGACCAACCTGGTGAAATTGACTTGTTGATAGGATCACCTGCATTTTTTAAACTTTTATGCACCGGACAAAGAAGCTTAGGACCCAATCTTCCTTTGCTACAAAATACGCACTTCGGCTGGGTGGTTTCCGGACCCACTACTACGGTATTAGCTACTCAAGTGCAATGTCATCACGCAAATACTCTAGACGTTCAAGATCAAATCACAAAATTTTGGGAATTAGAAAGCTACCCGGAAGAAAAGGTCTTTTCTGCCGAAGAAAGGGCTTGCGAAGCGCACTACGTGCAAAATACGCGCAGAAATTCTGACGGTAGATTCATTGTTACAATTCCTTTTAAACAATCACCCGAACTGTTGGGCGACTCCTCATTTGTCGCAAAGAAGCGGTTTCTGTCTTTGGAGAGGCGTCTACAGGTTAACTCAGAATTACAAAAACGATACCTTGATTTCATGCAAGAATACGTGGAATTAAATCACATGACTTTAATTAATTCTCCAGGTGAAACATCTTATTACCTGCCGCATCACGGCGTTTTAAAGGAGGAAAGTCTTACTACCAAATTGAGAGTAGTATTTAATGGTTCATCTGCAACTACTACTGGTTATTCCTCAAATAATCTGCAAATGGTAGGACCTACGATTCAACAAAGTCTTTTTACAATCTTATTACGATTTCGTCAACATCTTTACGCAATCTCGGCTGACGTAGAGAAAATGTATCGCCAAGTATTGATCAATCCCGATCAAAGGCATTTGCAAAGAATCTTTTGGCGTTTTTCTTGCGATCAACCTATCTCGACTTACGACTTAAACACCGTTACGTACGGCACTTCATCGGCATCTTATTTAGCAATACGATCATTATTTCAATTAGGCATCGAATGTGAAACTAGTTCACCCTTAATATCTTCGATAATTAAGACGGATTTTTACGTTGACGATTGTTTAAGTGGCGCTAATAGCATTGACGATGCAAAATACATTTGCACCGAGCTAAATAATGTATTATCTACCGGATGTTTCAAATTACGCAAGTGGATCTCCAACGACTCACAAGTTTTAGGAAATATTCCTAAGTCGGACCTGCGTCCGGGTTTATTAAATTTTGGTGACCACGAGCAAGCCAGAACACTTGGGCTTATTTGGGACTTTCGCGACGATAATTTTATGTTTCAAATTTCCAATTTATCTACTGATAAAATAACTAAACGACAAATGCTTTCTGACATTTCTCAAATATTTGATCCGCTAGGTCTTGTAACACCCTGTACCTTTACAGCAAAGTGTTTTTTACAAAGTCTCTGGTTGGAAAAATTAGATTGGGACGATAACATTCCTGCAGAACTTAATAAAACGTGGATAGCTTATCGCAAAGATTTATTACATTTAAATGACGTCAAAATACCTCCATCTGTCACTAAACCAATTATGGGTAATTTACCTTTAGAAAGAATAACTACATCTCAACCGTTTAATGTAACCGGAATTGATTACGCAGGGCCCATTCATTACAAACTTAATAAGGGTCGCGGCTCAAGAATTGATAAATCCTATCTATGCATTTTTATTTGTTTTGCCAGCAAGGCCATTCACCTCGAATTAGTAACTAGCCTGACTACCGACGCTTTTATCTTAGCTTTGCGCAGATTTATATCTCGACGCGGTAAACCGTCTCATATTCACTCTGACAACGGTACTAATTTCGTTGGCGCTAACAATAAATTACGCGAATTAGGAAGGTTTTTAAAACTTCAAGAAACTTCTATTATTGAGTCGTTTGCAAGCGAAGGAATAACTTGGCATTTCATCCCGGCCCACAGTCCACACTTTGGCGGCCTTTGGGAAAGTGGTGTGAAATCCACCAAGTCACATTTAAAACGAGTTTTAGGTGCCTCACTTTTTACTTTTGAGGAACTCTGTACTTTATTGTGCCAAATTGAGGCAATCCTAAATTCCCGACCTATCGCACCGTTGTCCGCCGATCCTAACGACCTGCAACCTTTAACTCCTGGTCATTTCCTTATCGGTCGTGCTCTTACATCGCTGCCAGATCCAGATGTCACTGGAATTCCTGATAATCGCCTTACTTATTTCCAACGAATTCAAAGTTTGCACCAACATTTTTGGAAACGTTGGAGCAAGGAGTATATTTCAGAACTTCAGCAGCGCACGAAATGGAAAAATCATCATTCCGACCTTGTCGATGGTTCCCTCGTTCTTGTGAAGGACGATAATCTACCTGTTTTCAAGTGGAAATTAGGTCGAGTTGTTGCGCTTCATCCCGGCACCGACAACGTAAACCGAGTTGCGACGCTACTCACACCTGGGGGCTTGATAAGAAGATCGTTCGCCAAGATTTGCCCTCTACCTGCATCTTGACAGCATCATCACTTGTGTTTTTTGTGCTACGCTATTTAACCAAAGTGTTGTGTGCGCCTACAAGAATTTTATTTGTGTTCACATTTTTTTTTCTGACTTGTTCGAGAATTTTATTTTATTTATCCATTTGTGTACCTTATTTGTTGAGAACTATTTTGATTTATTTACCTGAATTGCTTATATTTTGTGTTTTTATGTTAAAATATCTAATGCTTTATATTCATTGTACATCAAATCTTAAAATGCTTTCATTTCAACGGGGGCGGCATGTTCGAAACCGTTCCTTTTTTATTTGTATAATTTAATTCGTAACCGTTTCTTAATATTATTTATTGTTAAATAATTATTTTTCACGTCTTTAATCCGAACGTATTGTACGCCAGAGAGTAGTGTGAACGCGCACGTTGTTTGACGCACCAGTTCTCCCTACTCTGATGGCTTAAAGCGAGCGCTTGGTCCTGCCAATTATCTTTAGTAATGTCTCTGCTTCACGAAGAAGCGGTTACTCCTTTGTGCGCAATTGCTATTGGCTCAAAGTATTTACGAATTTGCAAACAAAGACTTTGTTTGTAAAAAACAATTTGATTGATGTACAAGGTTAATAAAGAATTATTAACCACAAGAGTTTTATTATTCAAATACAGTCCACTGCACGAGATTTCGGAAGGTAACATTAAGGTCTTCCGACCAAAAGAAAGCTGAGCATTCCTAAACACGGTCCACTACCACAGCAACATACGCATTCAGTTTAAAACACTAATATTTCATTGGGCTTTTGTATATATTGCAAGATCATATATATATTAGATAAAAAATTAGTTATTAATTAATTTTTTAGAATTTATTAGAAATACTGAAATAACTTCGTTTTCTTCTTCTCTTGATACTAATCCGTATTTGTAAGTGAGATCCTCCTATAACATTGTATGTAGTAGTTTACAGATTTTAGAATTTCACTTGTGCTGAAAATTATATTAACCTAATCCTAAAACATAGCCGAAGAATAGTTTTCGAAATTTGGAAGTTGTGATTTACACCAGCACGTATTGATTAGCACAAGATGTTGGAATATCTTAGGCCGGCCCTGACAGTTTGTTTTATTTGAAAAGTTACGGCTTTGATGATTTATTTGTGTTCTCACCTCAATAGCAGAATAGAACAGCCAGTTTAAGATGAGAACACTGATTACTAATGTCATTAACAAGTAAAAGTTCTGTGAATAATTTCAAAACGGGATTCAATTAACCTCTCAATTGAAAAAGAAGTCTTTGGGTATATACAAAATACCCTCTTATTTAGCTGATGGAAATGATAAAATATCGTTTAATTAGCTTTCAACGCGAGTACCATCTACTTCTGTAAACATTCAAAAGATGAAACTACAAAATTTTCAAGTTGTTAGCGTCAGTCCTACTGTCAGCGTCGCTGCGCTCAAACGGAACGGGAGTTGATCTTTGAAAATTTGTATTTGAAAATATATGCAGTTTGAAACAATGCAAAACCATGGATTATTATTGTCAAACTACATACGTGTTGAAAACACAAATATTTAAGAATGCACTTTTAGTATACAATTATGAAATAGTACTTATAAAAAAATTGACTTGATTAAAGGCGTCGAAGAAAATATTAATTGATTACTGAACTTATTAGAGTTTCTTAAAAATAGTATTTTGTCTACGAACAACTTTTAATTAACTTTTTTTGAAAAACTAGATTTCTTGTACCAACAAAAAATTAATTATAATTATAAGAAAAGTAATTAATAATAATTATGTTGTTAGATAATGAGTTCGGATTATTCAAAATGTATTAAAGCGAGCCTGCTTATTATAAAAGGAAAGTTAATTCAACCATGATCCAGAAACACAAAAAGTCATATCTATTTTTCGATTCTCAGTCTTGAAGTGGTTCATTAGCAATGCAAGTTAGCTAATGGAAAACTCGAGCATTGAAAGGCGATAAAAGAAATTTTTCGTGCATTATAGATTTTTTCGTTATAATTGAAAAACCAAGTAATGAAGTTTATTTTTTTGGAATTTTAGTTTAACTAAGGAAGCCTTTTAATGCAATTATACGAAAACTTTATATTAAAATTTTAATTCCATTATGCTGTTACGTTTCAAAAATGTATGTATATTTTAATTAACAGTTTCCCTAACTGAAAACTTTTTAATAAATACTTTAGGTTGTAAATTCAGTAGATTGACAAAAAATTTGTACTGTTCCAACTTTTAGTGTACTTAAAAATTTGATGTTAATTGACTTTCATAGTTATATGTCATTAGATATAAAATTAATGATTTTTCAATGACGTTACAGATTTTGAGTGAACCCGCTGGAAATTACAGTGTTTGATTATGCAAAGCCGAATTTATAAATATTGGAAGGGTCGTTTTATCACCAGTATACATTAAATGTTTTGTACAGTACAGTAAGGATAATGATATGGCGTTCGGAAGAAATGCATTCGTTGCAGGTCATGTACAACTGTAGAAAGTGGAGAAAATTCGATTGAGCGAGTATTTCACGATTTTCTAACAAAGGAGGGCTTTTTAAATTTAAAAATTTATTCAATATAGAAGGATAAACTAATTTCTAGCAATTTTTTGTTCCGGGAAATGTGACTAATGATAGCTTATGAGATTTATTAAAAATTAACCGTTTCGACCTTTTAATTATTGACGATGCCACAGCCTTTCTTTGTTGTAAATTACAGAGAACAACGTAAAAATGGTTTTTCAAATAATAATTTTGATAACTTACTCAAATACAAGCTCGTTGGTATTCTGTACATTTATCGTCACAGATTGTTTTATAAAAAGTTTAGAGCACATGTGTCTGTCTCTTCGAGCACGCGGTACCTATTGATATGAAATATCTCTATTATAAAAGTATGAATTTAGAATAAAATAGTATCACGTTTTGGTAGTTTTGCGGACGTTATATTACGTTTCAAAAATTAATTTAATGGTAATGCTGCTTCGAAACAAAATTTTAAGATTTATAAAAAGTGGAAATTTTATATTGTTTCTGACGTTGTAAATGATTACTTCGTATCAATTCAACTTGCACAGCAAAAATGAAAAAGTAGGCCGTATTGTGTGTAACATTTTTGCAATCATTAAATCGTGCAATAAATTGTAATGGTTCAATTCTTATCGACAAATATTCAATTCAAGACCGACAGCAAACGTTGTTTTATTTTGAGCGATAAATCAAATAAACTCTTATTAAAGAAAGCTATCCATTTGTTGTCAAATAATAAATCACAGCATGGTAGATAAGGAAAGATGACTATAATTAAATTAATGAGTAAATTAAAGCACTTTATCTTCAGCAAATTAATGTTAGAACGCCGTCAAAATTCTTGAGTCGATTAATCAATGATGTTAGCTTGATATATGATCGTTATGGGGCAAGAGATATATACGTGCTGAAACCTGGTGGAGTGATGGTTGTTTTCTGGGATGTGGGGACGTTGTGATAAGCGATAGACAGCGTGTGGTCACGCGAATTCAGCACGTTAGTTATCCCGATCGACCAACAACGTATTGGACAGGATTATCATCTGGAAAGCTCGTTCCATTAGACATTGTCGATTGTCGCTATTGTTTGAAAAGGGATCGTGGAATATTCAAGAAATTTGATTTGATTTACTTTCTTATCGATATAATAATATTACTTCAATGTAAATTAGCAAAAGATATTTAGAGAGAAAATTTAAATTTTAAATCGAATATTGACATTTAAGATTATAGCTGATTACTTACCTACGGTAAGAATAGCCGTGTTTAATGTACCGAAAATGACATTATTATTCATGTTTTAAAGGTCTAACTCCGAATAAATGTCATACATATCGCCGTTGAGACAGAAAAATTAAATTTATTTTCGAGTTTGTTAAGATATCCCTCACTTTATTACCTATATCTTTTATCACCGAAATTAAAAGTCATTTTATTTAAGTAACACGCCACACGCATTTCAATTAAATTTAATTTTTTGCTACATTACTAAGTAGTTTTCAAATCACACTGGGAATACCATTAGTAAATTGCATTCTAGCTTTTACGTTAATCAACAGTTACAGGTATTGAAAAACCAATATACAAAGACACACTTTATTTGAAAAATCTATAAGTTCGCCAGAAACTAGTGCTCAAATTTTTAATAAGCATGAGAGTGTAAAATACTCCCAGGTTTTCGACATGAAATGGAAAATTAATTAAAATCCAGCTAACAAAAAATTAAGTAACTTCAGATAATGAAATTAATTCCAATAGCTTTTTCTACCACACTAAAGATAGGGCATTGTATTTGTATTGCATATAATGCTGCAGCGTAAAATTCGACAATCATTGAAACACATGAAAGCGTTCATATTATTTGATTAATGGCTTGAAAACCGTGTAGAAGATAGTATAATTTAAACTTTTCCACTACATACTATACTAATTTATGCCACACTAATGCAATGTTCTATCAGCATGCGGCTGTGATAGGTAAGGTATGTATCGAAAAAAAGTTACCAATATTACTTTTTATTTTTGATACTCGTTAGTTTTTCACGACACACACTGCCCACTAACAAATAGCTTACCCACCTGTATATCGCTGCAAGAGGAGCGGTAGTTTTCACCTATTAAATTAAAAATTAATTGATGTTCTCAAAATAAGAAAGGGCGAGTGCCATTGCTATTTTGGTGAAAACCAATAGAGGAGATCAAGAGATAACAGGCTTCAAATTCAGCTAATCACGAAATTACTGTAATACTTCATTTTTATATGCGAGCATGATTATGCAATGATTTAGCATAATGAAAAAACTACATTTTTTGTACAAGTAACCCAAATGCTACAGTACCAAAAAATTATGAAGGATACAAAGTTTAACTTATTCTAATAATAACAACTATACTCGTATAATGTATTAGGTACTTAACTAATGTACATCAAATTAAAATAGTAGTGTTTACTATTTAAACAAGAATTTATTCTATGCATTAGTAATGAACATTATTATTTGTATTGGGTGGCGTTCCAAGGTATATAATTTAAAATAAATGTCCTCACCATAAATTTTTCGTTGAACACTTCTATATTTCAAAGTAACTACACAATGTTAAGCATTTGTACCAAAAATAAAAGATTTTCTTTAATCGAAGAGTTAGTTTATCTGTGACAAAGTGTAATTCTACCTCTATTAAAAAATATTAGTTGGCAATAACAATAAAGTACTTAAACTTGATTGATGCAAATAGTGTAGAATTAGATTTCAGTTTTAAATTTTTGGACCTCAAAATCATCACCTTAAGACCTGTGGAGTTATAAGACACAACTCGTGGAAAGCGAATGTCAAGTAAATTCCCAGGGGTGTCACAAAATTTTTTGGGGGGTCGCTATTAATCAAAATTATGAGAATTTCAAATTAAATTCATCGAATTTTTACTCATTGGTAAAATTTTATTGATTCAACAAAATTTTTCACTGTTTCTAATTTTTCTTCGGATCCGACTTACTACACAGTGCAAATGAACATATACGTACTGTCTGACGCCTCAAAGAAGAAATCTTCCATGTGACGTTATGACTATACAATCCGCGAGTTACTATTGATTGGAAAATTGATATCTTTGACTTACCAACAAAAAATAAGTATAAGCCGCGGGTAGAATATATTACGTATAATTTACCATGTAAACATATTTATTTACCTGAGTGATCAAAATGCAAGCGTCCGTCAGACCGCTACAATCGGAAATAAAATTTCTCGAGTAACTACAGTGGACAGACAATAGAGTAAGAAACAAAGAAAATAAAAATTTTTTTTTAAATTAAATATTATTGGGTAATCTTAACTGGTTATATGCTAAGACTATGATTTCTTGATAACTTCTAACATTAAATTTTTATTCAAGTTGATACAGCGTACAGTACTTTTTGTTTATAATTTCATAATTTTGAAATCATTACAGTATTTTGTTTTATTCAATTATATTTTACTGTTAAAAAAACATTGTCAATTTTATAAGATCTTTTTATTTAGAGAAAATTTTCTCTAAAAAGTTGTTTTTCTTAAATTCAGGCGTCACAGAAATAAATTCAATTTTATTGAGGTGTCCTTTAAACGAAGAACTACTTAATAATTAATCAATTTATTTATTTATTAATTGAGAAACATCATGTTTTACGTTACTATATTCATGCATACAAAAAGCTTCCATCATCAGTTACATCAATTTCAAATCAACACTTCATTACTATTAAAATTATAAGTTTTATATGTTTTATAATGATGATTATAAAATTAGAAAATGGGTAGATTTAAAATCTTCTTTTGGAAAAAATATTTATTTATGCCGAAAACCATCAGCAACATTATTATATCTAAAAGTTATTTAATTGATAATACATTAGTTTATTGTTTGATCTAAAATGTTGTTATCTTTTCATCTGCAGCTTTCTATATTTATTATGAAATACCTACACACAAAAAAAAACAAGAAACCAAACATGATATTATTATTAATGTTATTATTCATACTTGCTTTGTGCCTTTCACATTTTACTAAGAAAAAATTTAATAATATTTAAATAAAATCAAGTCAAGTTTATTTAATGTTAGCGAGTTCTCTTAATAAAGTTTTCTTTTCCTATTCTGTCAGAATCATTTTAATTCAACATTTTCACTTTTGTTGGTTGTTCATAACAAAAAAATATTAACGTTATTTGCTAATTTCTGCAACTAACGCCTTTTATCTTCAAAAATTACTGATGTAATAATAAAAATGAGAGATAATCCAAATTTACGAATAAGACACGAACGCTATGAGGAACCTACATCATATTACTATGATTCATTGCAAAGGAAATAAATAAATGGGATTAATTTTAGTAAAAAATAGCATGGAATTTTTTCGCTTTGATGTTTAATTATTGCGAAAATTCGAGATCTATTTTAGATTCGTTAATGCATAAATTTTTAATTTAAACTTATAGTGGCAGGTTTATTTAACCATCAAGCTTTGCAATCGCTAAAAATCAGCAGTTCATTTGACTTGATCCATCATTGTCAGTTTAATTACTTACCGATGAAAGAAACGAAAAGTTACAATGAACGATTTGCCAATTCATTTATTATCACCTACCGAACTTTTGAAAAATAGTTTAATATCTGATTGAAAACTTAGCTTTTGCCATAGAAAAGCGTGGTAAAGTGTCATTGTTGCCAAAAAATTTATTAACTGACGTTTAAATGGTATGGATATATGGAACGTTCCGTCAGATTTTCTTAATTTGTATCTTGATATATCACCCCACGATGTAGCTAAGTTTACATGTAGCACATTGTGACATTGCAGGACTCTGGAAATGACATTTTGCCGCAGGTTGGTTCCTGTAGTGATTCATTACATGCAGGATGACAGCCCCTCGACATATAACTAGTAATCAGTGCTATCGAATTTCTCCCTTGTGTCATACTATACATTAGTTCAATTTTACGAGTGCTTATGAAAACAATTATTGCAGTTGTACTAAATTTTTATTGCTCTCCAAATTTAGTGGATATTTTAAATTATTACGCCACATATACGTGACAGGATTTTTCAGAAATATATATTATACAATAAAATAAGAAGACATTCCTATAAGAAAATGTAATAACTGCTTATTGAAAACTTTTCGTTTTACTTATATACATGGAGAACTGGGAATGCATGTTTTCTAAAGTTGTCAAAGTTCTATACTGAAGAATAAGGCACTATAAGCAAAAGATAGCAAACAGGTGCTATAAAATAGAGACGCAGAGCTTTTAAAGTCTCTCATCACATTAAACTATCAAGAACATATTACTAACTTACAAATTAGGTTATTCATAATTTTTAAGTCTTACATTTACAAACAAATTCTAAAAGGCTTTCTTATAAGAAACTGTACAAAATTTATTTCAACATACACAAAGAGTTTGTTAATCGCAAATCAACAAAAGCAAGTTTCTTAAATTGGTTTTTCTTTCAAGATACACTTAAAATCGAAAGGATAACGTTTTCAAATTGGATTAGCAAACCATAGAGAAAGCCTACAATGTCAATATTGGAAATGATATTCACAAATACATTTAAAACTTTTTTTCTAAGTCTAGCAATAACCAAGTAATATTATTTTAATTTGACCTTTATGTGTTACAGTTTGAAATAATATTAATTGAAATTGGAGCGTAGCGAAGGTTTTCTCTCAAATTTGATCAAAACGCAAACAATTTGAGTGGGTTAATCGATAGTGGGTATATTTTCTTTTTAAACTTTATTAAAATTTTGCTCGATTGAAGTGCTTCCACCGCTACCTCAAATTAGAAACACTGCGATAACATAATAGTATTATTAAAGTAATACTTCTATAGTTTTACAATACAGCAAGCACATGCAAATCAATTGTAGTTGTTGATAAACAATTTTCAAATACAAGTTCAAAAGTTATAGCTTTAAATGGGTATTTAAACTGCCATGTCCGGCGAACTTCTTTTCAAAACTTTTTATCATTTTACTCCACATTACATGTAGGTTTTAACCTCTTTCTGCGAAAACAACTGATTTTCTAGTTAATCATTATGTAACTTGTTAAAACAATGTACTATATAAGTATATAGTATGTAGATATTAAAATTTTAAATGCTGCTCGCATTTGACTTTCGGTTATTAGTGTTTTTAGTACAGTACATAGAAGAGAATTTATAAAGTAGAATAAAAAGGTTTTTATTACTACAATATATTTGTACCCTAAATTAGAACAATTGTTTTTAACCTCAAAGGATACAAAATAAGTAAGTGTATAATATATTCAATATGTACCTACAAAGAATATTAAATATTTATGTAAAAATATAGCTAGCTTTTATATTTCCAATCATACTACTAATTATTATTTATACGGGGTAGCACGAAAGGCATCACCTTATTTGTATAGTAGTAGGTAATATTTGAAATTACATTTTAAAAAATTAACATTTGAAAGCAGCGATAATTCTATTATTTTAAATTTGTATTGAGGTTTATAAGTTTTGTTCCATCAAGTGTGGAAGATGTGTCAAACAAATAATGTTCGCTTTCAGCGTTGACGCAAATTAGACCTTTTGTAGAACATTTTCCATTATTTTTTTTAAGACTTTTGGCTTATGGTGTCTATTTCCTGTCAAATCTACCTTTAAAGTCTGTGGCTTATTGGTATACATAAAAGTTAAAAATAAGTTTATTTTTAATATTAATTTTGCAATAGAGTTAAATAGCTCTAACTATTGATCCTGCATGTATTATTTTTTGTATTGTATTCAGAGCACCTCGTGCTTTCTCATATTTTCAATTTAAATATTTTTTGCCTAATGGCTTATGAAAATTCAAGATAATTGTTTTATTTTGTGTTCCCCAATATTTGTTGTAGTTATGTTAACATTTTCAGTCTGTTGTAAATTTTTTTAAAACCAACCTATGTATATATTTAGTTTATAAAAAAAACATAAACAAAATATATAATAAATATTACTTTTTATTCGACTAATTCTGATTTTTAATGATAGCGTGAAACTCTAAAGTTGAACTCTAAATTAAAGGATTTTTTTGTCAGAATTATCTAGTCAGAGTATATCGAAGTAAGTCCGCGATAAGCTGGACGCAGCAATTTTGATAAACCCAGTGATAAACCAGACAAATCTGATAAATCTACTGACAATAATTACCACTTTTTGAAAGGTTAGAACTAAGAACATTTGAAAAAGAAGAAAAATGAATATTACGTTATGAAAATAATAAAATACAAAATTAAAATATAACAATGAATATAAGATTATTTCACGAATATTTAGTCTTTTTTAAAAATATTTTTCTATAAGTTCTAATAATTTGACGTTTTGATTAGTTTTGTCAAATAATATCATATTTTACCAACAATACATACTAAATACCACATATTTTATTCAAATTTTCAATTTTTAAGTTGATTATTTGTATAACTGCAAAGATTTTGTCTAACATAATTAATTTACATTTTAATTAAACAAAGTAACTGAAAACATGATCTAATGTCAACTACTGTGGGAATTTTATGTTCAGATGACTTGGTAACATTATTAACGATAAAAAAACTAAAATTTTGCTTAGTCAATTTTCTATTCAGCAACGAAATTTACTGGCTGGTTGGAATTAACTTTAACCTTTTTTTTTAAATTTGAATGTTTTTCTAACTTTTTTCACTTACTTCTCACTTCGTTAGCCTTCTCACATCTTTCTTTCTGTAGGTTTTTGATTTCCGATTAGTTTATTTTTATAACGGAGTTTGTGAAAATCCAAATCTCGGCTCCATAAGTTGTTCTAGTGGTATGAACTAATTATAAACTTGAAGTTTTAGTTTTAGCTGTTAGCTGTCTGGCCAATCGTTTCTCGCAGTTATTTTGATTTCCTGACTTGTTTTTCAGTTAGTTACGGTATGCCCCAAATACTTGTATTTTGTATACATTTTTTATCGTTTATGTTTTTAACTAAGACAAATAAATTTATTTTTGATATTTTTAGCCATCTATTTCCTTTATCCTTTAACCATGTTATTTTTCGCACTTTTTTATATGCAATATATCTTTAACCTTATAAAATAAAAACCACAAGTTGTAGAAAGATGAAGTTCGGATTATCTACTTTTTCACTTTATACAGTCAAGGTTGGTCAATAAATAGATAGATTGGTCGTTCAAGGGTATATTATATTGAAACTATTTCCAATTTGATAGATAGAAAATAGTTCAGAAATGGAAACAATCGTCGTTAATGCGAAGGTTAATGAGACGGCAATAAGTTACTTTTAATGTTCAGTAGTTGCAGTTAGTTGAAATTTTACGATAAAATAATATTACATATTTTCATAAAATTATATATCTGGTTAGTACACGTCGTGACAACATCTGTTTGGTTTTAACGCCTAATATTATTCATAGATTCAAAATTATCATTTAGTGAAGTTATAAATTTATAACAATATCGATTAAACATTATTCTAAGTACCAATAGATTTATGTACAAACAAAATTGATAAACTAACCGGCGGGTCCTATACTTAATAGTTAAACCTAATTGTACTTAAGCGTTAAACCGATTAATGATTTTAACTACCATAACTTTAATTTTAAAATTTTTTTATACAACAAAATTAACGAAGTGTTTGGAAAATACAAAGGTTAATGAAGTATAAAGTAAAATTTAATTATAGCTATTTAAGAGATAGGAACTACCATTAAATTTAACTTACAAGTGTTCTGAAAACAATCTAATGTTTATCGATGAAATGTCTCATAGTAATTGTTTTAGTAGATGCGTCCGGTTCGAATTAAACTATTGCTAACTTGAACACACTTTATAGAGTCCCAAAGCCTCAGTTCCGTAGCCTAAACAGGAAACTCCGGAATATATGATACAGCCGAGTACACCTATTGATCAATGTTAATTAATGTCTTCAAAGTATAAACAAAGTTTGCTTAAATTAGAAACAATAAAAGTTTGTTTGATATGTTCCCAATGATGAATATTTCGAATAAAAGTTTGTTTTCGAATATCGATCAGCTTAAAATAATTTGCTTTCAAATTATTATTGTGCACGAGCCGATACAAAATGCTAAAAACTTTTATATTATTTTTATTTAAAAGTTTTAAAGGATTAAAGGAGAAAAATAATTAATTAATTACGTAGTCAAAAATTAGAGCAGAAATTAAAAAATTTATATTTTATATTTTTAATACTTATCCAGTTAGTTTCGTTATAAATTATTCCAGATTTTCCTGATGATAATCTGAAATTCGAAACGTTTGATATCACATGTAGCAAACTAATTTAACTAATTTGCATAGTTTTGATCAAATAATTAAATAGTAGGTTTTAGTGTTGCTAACATGTAAAAAATTTAATCTTTTGCAATATTTTCACATGTTATATATAAACCATATTAAAAAAAGAAGATGTAATTTTCAGGCAAATTCTATGAGGTTAAATTAAAAATCAGTTATATTTTAAACTTTTAATTAGATTATGGGAAGTCACATTATGGAACGCTTGAATGTAGTAGAAATTTAATTAAAATTTGCAATTTTTATTTTCAAAACCAAAACTTGAAAAGTTTTTATTATTATGTTTTTAAAAGTATTTTATTTATATTTTTTGCAAAACATTGAATTTCATCAAAATGAGTTAAAATCAAATTTATTATGATTTCAACTTAGATTACAAATGTTGATTATCTATTTTAGTCAATAATTAATACATTTTTTTTCTGCTGCCTTAACTCTGGAACTGCATATTGTAGATTTAGAAACCTCAAACGTTATGTAAGTTAAGGCCACATACAGCACATATGGCATTAACTTATAATGACGCTATGGATTTCGGAGACCCCAGTGTGCAGTTCAAAGATTAATAAAAATAATTGTATGATATTTTGTAAGGTGTGATAGTTTTATTTTTAATTTTTAAGTGTTATTGAAAAACAATCTTTTTAAATTACATTTAAATACATTTAATTACAATTTGGTATATTTTTTGTTATTTCATTATTGGTGTTAACACCTTGCTAGAAATTAATGTATTACTTTAACTGCTTTGATTGATAAATTGTTTTTAGTCTTGAAGAGTCTTAGAATAATTCAAAATATCAATTTTTACAAGGCAGGTTCATTAAAATATCGAACCCAATTTACAAAAAAAAGAAATATAAAAATAAAACAAATTTACAATAATAAACGTAATTGTTTTATTGTTCATTCAATTAAATTAATTTAGAATAACCTTTATGAAGCGAGTAATTACCAATTCCGTCCTAAATTTAATTTTTTTAACTTTGATATATAAAAACTTTTCAAGTTTTCTATTTATGTACTAAATAATAAACAATTATTATTGATTAATGACAAGCATTTTTTGTGAGTCAAGTATAGTTTTTCTTGTATTATTATTAAGGTACTAATTATTTATTACATGTATGAGAAATTGAAAACCTCTCCAAATTGAACTATTTGTGTTCTTTAAACTTTAGAACAAACAAAACTCTTAGTGTATCTAGGGAGGTGCAAAAGTCACGTGTTTTCCAACGCGATACGTAAAATATTACCTACTAATGTACTGCTTCCTATATTCTCTAGAAAATATTCCGTTTATGTCTGCCAATTGTGTTGATATTAGTTTCGTCTTGAACTCGATTTCATTGTTCACTATAATTACAACGATACCATACAAAGATTTGTGATTAAAACTGTCCATTCCCTTGGCACGATACATAGAAAGTTTGTCGAATAAAATATTTTTATTTGTATTTTCAAACGAGGACATCATTCTAAATGAAAACAAACTCTTAAATTAATTTATTACCGAACGGAATAGATTAAGAAGTATTATAAAGAATCCGTCGATCGACAACAGTGAATGAAAGAACGCCTCTAGAGACGTAACTTGGACATCCGCTGGAACTGCGACATTCCTTGGTATCACACCCCGGGGTTGTTTTTGTTTCTACATTTCGAATAAAAAAAGAAAACAAAAGTGTTCATTTTCAGTTCGTTACTAATAGAAAAACAAAATATATTTTCGTTCAATTAATCTTCTTCGAAAGTCATTGTAAGAAAATTTCAATGTTGAAGGAATTTTGATAATAAAAACTTTAAAACGCCTTGATTGAAATTCAATTTAAAATTGATTAGAAGAATGACATATTGAGTTATTTTAAAGAGTAGCGACAACTTAATACACTATTATATGAAATTTTTGCTTTTGTGAATAATGATCTTTTTCGTTAAAGAAAAGCTCAAATAAGGTCAGATTATGCTTCTCCTTTCCTTTTTATTACTTCTTTCGTTGAATTCTACTCAACTGTGTTATAGGATTTGATGCAAACCAAGACGATAACTTTGATAGAAAAATACATCGACGTGATTGTTATGTTTGATAGGTGATGTAGACGCACGCTGTGGTCAACGATGTATTAGAGGTTAAATTCTCCAGGGAGTCGAGCAATATTATCGGTTTTCTCACAAACCGTCGTTTTGACTGACGGCTGAAAGATATGTCACCAAAATTACAATTAAACTGAAACATATTAAACTATCGTAATACTGTAATTTTCTATCAATGTTTTCTCCAAAGATTATTAGAATGAAGAAAAACTGTAGTAAATCTGAGCCATCATAAAAATAATTCTTATTTATTTGAAAAGTTTGTGAAAATTCTACGTATAACAAAACGAAGAAAAATTTTACACACATATTATGCGTTATAATAAATAACAAAGAACAACATTTTAAAAAACATTTAAAACTTAATATTCACTTGTAAATCAAATCATCAATTATTTAATAAAAATTCTTTAACCGAGAAAAGAAATTAATCACCACATCATCTAATTTTTTAGTAATCGGTATTGGTTGAATATAATCTTGTTATTTCAATTAATATTCTGAATATTGTACTAAACAGTGCACAAGCAATAATAAAAATAATTATTGCTTACTCTTAAATACTGATATTAATTTAGAAAATTCCTAATCTTCTAGCAAAATCGAATAGATCTCGATCAAGATCAAGACAAGGAATTTGCATTACTTGCCAATACGAATTCGCAAATATTTGTAGTTGTAAATAATTTTTAAATAATTACTTAAATTAACAAGTGATAGTTCTCGGTGTATCAGCGTGGGTGATAAGCTGCATAAGAGATCAATACCGGTATCGGTATCAAGATTCGCCACGTGCGTCATTTGAATTAGCAATTTGAAGTTTTGATTATATTTTTACCAACTGTTGTTCGAACGTTATTAATTAGACCAACACTTTTAATTGTTTAAATTGCACCTAAATTTCTTGATTCTTAAGAAACAGTGGCGACACAAAATGTGCGCGAAGCGACAAACATCATGCTTCATTAATACTAAAGCGCCTAAAAGTTTAGCATCGAGAAAGTTTACAAATTAAAATTGCAAAATCTGTCTTCCAACACCAAACAGTTTAAATTTGAATATTTCAAACTGAGATTCCTAATTAAGTTTTACAACTTCGTAGGTATATTAGTTCAAAAGTTTTTGAAACTGTTTCATGGTATATTAATTCTATCATCGCTGCCATTCCGTCACTATTAATTAAAAGATTTTAGTAGAAATCGCGGCTTTTCAAAATCAACACAATTTTCACAATTAATTTTCAACAAGTTAAGTTAGTATAAGATTTGCACTTAATGGAAATGCAGTGGCTATGTAATCAGCGTAGTTAAGTAATTAGCCAAAAAAGCAGTGTTGATGTAAATTTGATGTTTATCATACTAATAATTTATTTACGAGATTATAATCTTAAATTAGAATAACTTGGATTAAATAATTTTTACTTAAGTTTTAAATCAATATTTAACTTTGTTTTAATTATTTACGTGCTTATACCATTGCTTGTTTGTTTAAACATTATAATATTACCTAGTTGATAAAATGTTTAAAAAAATAAAGGTATATTAAATATTGACAATAAGCTTTTGACTTCATGTGCAGACTAAAAGCAATGTAAGACAATGAATAATATATTATTTAATATATAAATAGAATTTTTTTTTTCATTTTATATTCCATTTTCTAATTTACAAAGGAAGTAGTATTTCAATAGCTTCGGAAAATTAGATTTAAAATTAGTTGAATACCGATATTATATAGGGCGGCCGAAGTAATTCGTTAAAAGTTCATTTCGGTTATATGTATGTACTTATGGCCATTTAAATATCTTCTATCAACATAAATGTAGCAGTATTTTGACTATAAAATAATACAAGAGATTGGCAGTGTTGCTTTAGAAACATATCCTTTTTCACAATTCACGTAGTCCCAATTCCCTCTGCCCTCTGGACACGGAAAGATTATGATAAGGAGGAGAATGCAAATGCAAGAGGAGGCAAACAATAACAATATTTATCGAGTTATTCTACATCTTTCAATATTTAAATAATAAAATACAACTTAGGATTGATTTTAAAGTTTCCATTATCTGTTTACTCTGTTAAAACAATATGATTAACTTAACAGCTTGTTCATATTTTTGATTAAACTTTTACTTCCGTTGCTTCGTAAATATAATAATTATTTTTTAGGTTTGATGAAAAATGGAAAGATTTATTCGGAGCAAAAGTATTTCTTGTGGTTGTCTGTAATTGTCAGTTTGATTTATAGCAATAGCTTATATCATTTTTTATAATTTATAATTACTTAAAAATAAATTGTACAAAAATACAAAAAAGATATCAGTCTAAGGGTTGATTCACAATGTACATAAGCATAAGAAATATATGTAAATAAAAATAAAAGCTAAATTATCCTTGATTTCAACACTATCGATGCTCTATTAGACTTTTATTTTTGTACTTACTTTTTGTACCTTGTGTAGTTTTTATCGTTCTGTTCATTGAGAATGAAAAAATATTTTTTCACAAATATTTTATTCACAAAATATTTTTTCACAAATATTTTTTTCTATATAATTATTACACTGATGGTATTGCAGCAAATAGCATGGAAGATTTTACAAGGTCAAAGTAGAAATTCAAAGTTAGGACTTTAGATTCAATTTATTATATCGCGAAAGATCTGTTTCGTAGGCAAAAGTTTTATGATGTTAGGAAATAAAGCGCAACATGAGGTCACATAGAGAACAAACTAGATCCATCACCTTTTTAACTATTTTGCAGATTTTTTGTTTTGTTTGAAAATATTATAAAATTGTTTGCGAGAAATCCCCATACATCATAATGTACAATTTTTTAATTACTTTGAAAAGTTAACAGCTTACTTATACTGCTTTCATTTCTGCTAACTTATGTTTCATCGTTCGTATCTTGTCTGCCTACAGCGAACAATGAGTTTCAAATTTTTATTTTACACACGAGAAAATTGGACTTTTTTACAATGTGCTTGAATAAAATTGTTTACATCAACGAAATGACTAACCAATACAAACATAATACATTAATATAAAATAATAATTATACTTTCATCACAGCAAAAGCATTAAGCTGTTGTACAGCCGCTTATATGTATTTTGTTCGGATTAATTTCAATGAAGTTCCTATATTGGTTAAAGATACTTTTTTCGAGTGCAATAAATAACTATTTCCTTAAATAAAAATTTAAGACAGAAAAAGAAAGAATAAGTTTCCCAGTTAGAGATACGGATTTCCAAAATACCCTAATTTTTGATGAAAATAAAAAAGTTTATTGTTTTGAAAAATATGTTTTGTTTCCAATTGAAAGCTTCCAACTAGGGTTCTATTAATATAATTACTGTTTCGGGCTCCAATTAATACCCAAAAATGGTTTTTAACAATAATTACAAAGTTTTTCTGTATTTAGATTTACAAAAAATTCAGCCTGATTTTAATTATCTAGATAAATTTAGGTAGATTCTTTTGCATAAGATAAACAGGAAAAAACTATACTAAAAGGAACTACATAATATATAGGCCAGTCAGTATGTACAAAAAAAATCGCTGAAATTGCATTAATTATAAGAAGCAATTTTCTTTCGCCAATCGATAGGGGGGTCATTGGTAGTCTAAAACACAAAACTTGGGAAAATCGCCATGTTGCTTTTTACGCCATCTTGAATTTACGGGTTCATTTTTGTTTGTTTATTAAATAACTCGATTATTTTCAACTTTACGGTAAAAATGCTATAAATCAAACTTGTTGAAAATTTAATTTCCCATTCTTTTTATCATAGCCTCATTTTCCGTACGATCGATATTTTGGTATCTACAGACGACAAAGTGGGAATGAAAGTAGATAATTGCATTATCTCCTTTGTTTTCAACTGTAGCGTATGAAGGGTAGAAAGAAAATTGTAGAGTTTTCCTTCCATCGTTTTTCTCGTAGAGTCACAGTCAGTATGTACATTTGAAATTGCATTATTAAAAAAAATTATAAAAAAACAATTTATTTTCTCCAATCGATAGGGGGGGGGGGGGGGGGTCATTAGCAGTCTAAAACAAAAAACTCGGAAAAATCGCAATGTTGCTTTTTCCGCCATCTTGAATTTAAAGATGTTTATAAATAACTCGATTATTTTCAACTGCCTTTTTTCACATCTATAATTTTTATACCATTTTGTTTCATTTCCTAGTTGTTGAAAACAAAGGAGATAATGCAATTATTTACTTTCATTCCCACTTCGTTGCCTGTAGATACAAAAATATCGATCGTATGAAAAATAAGGTAATGACAAAAAGTATGGGAAACTAAATTTCCAACAAGTTTGTCACTTAGCATTTTAACCGTAAAGTTGAAAATAATCGAGTTATTTAATAAACAAAACTCAACCCTTAAATTCCAGATGGCGAAAAAAGCAACATGACGATTTTCTCGAGTTTTTTGTTTTAGACTACCAATGACTCCCCCCCTCTCTATCGATTAGAGAAAAAAAATTGCTTCTTAAAATTAATGCAATTTCAAATGTACATACTGACTGGACTAATATGTAGGTATATTTCAAAAGTTAGATACACTAGAACTTATTTTAAAGTCTCTTACACAATTACGCTTAATTAATATTAACAAAACTAAATCGACAACTTTTTTTCCTAGAAAACTTACAGTTTTAAGAAATTCAATGGTTTAAACCTTTCTGTATTGACCTTCTTGTACAAAATCTATGGTATAAAATAAAGGTATTCCTATTATGTAAATATTTATTATGGAAGTCGAACATGAAAACCTATTCAAGTAAAATTTTTTCTGAAGTATTATCAACATTACGGACTTCTGTAACAAATAAATCAAGTTTTAATATTTCTTTTAGTGGAAGTAACAATCTAATCAATATCAATTATTAGAAATTTAACTAGTAAATTTATCAAAAATTTTAGAATTCAGAACATTCAGAATTCAATTATTTGTAGTTTAAATGTCTATTGTGAATCATTGCGTTACTTAGAAGAGAACAGATCATATTAAACTATTACGCAAAAATTGTCTCAAACCCAGACCATCAAAACTTTTCAAGAATTGTTACTCCAAAATTTTCATTTTTATATCGATCCACTCCAAAATTAAAAAAACCTTTAACGATCAAAATAAATGAACTCCTTAAGAAATATAATTTAGACATTAATACATTAAAAGATCAAGAAAATAAAAAATTTATAATAAAAACTAAAATACTGACAAAATGGGAAGACGAGTGGCAAGAAATTAAACATAATAAATTAAAAGACTCAAAAAAAAAACACAATTATTTGGAAACATATAGAACAATTAAGTAGGAAAGAAGAAGTTGTCATTGACCGACTTCGGGTTGGCCATACTATGCTCACCCACAGCTACTTATTCAAAAAAGAACAACCCCCAAACTGTCTTTGTGGCAACCTCCTAAACATCAGCCACATCTTAAGACACTGCCCAAAATATCAGGCAGCAAGACATTTTGCCGAACTGCCTGATAGCCTAGAAGATATACTATCAAACACAAGATGCAACGTTCTAAAGTTACTAAAGTTTCTACAGTCATCGGGTTTATTTAACAAAATTTAAAATTTAATCTTTTTATTATCTCATTGTTAATTCAGTTCAAATATGTTATTTAGTTTTTTATAGTCATTTAATTAATTGTGTAAATGTTACTATAATATTAAGTAGTGCTAATAACCTACATTGATGCATTTTTTTGTTTATTCCATTTTACTTTGTATCTGATAATAAGTAAAAAAAAAAAATATATACCTGATTTTGTGTTTGCGAAAATTGTACCGGTAGATATCGATCGCACTGCTTGCGGTTGAAAATTCAGTTAATATTTGGGAATTATTGGATCTACGATTCCCTACAGCTTTTCTAACTCGTAAGTTAAAAAATAATTTTTGAAAATACTATTGCTGTATATTTTTGTGCGGTTTTGAAGCGCTATACCAAATGGAAGAAGAACATATTTTTGCAACACACAGAGAAGCCTTTGAAGAGAATAAAGGTAATTTAATAATACATTATTTAATTTTATATATTAAATTTATTTGTTTTAGAAACAAATGTAAACATTGAAAGTGGAAGTATAAATTCCAAATGGACTTTTGTCAACATGAAATTGTTATTATTACGCTACAAGGAAAATAAAAATTTGTTTAAGTCTTCGAAAAAGACTAACGAATCAATTTGGAAAACAATCGCAATTATAATTATTAATGTAGGTACACAATAATAACAACTTCACTGGCGATTAATGCGATTTAAAATTTCGGAACTAAAAAGAAAACCTATAAACGAATCGAAAATAGCGTAATAGTTGAACCGGAAGAGGTACTGAAAATTGACAATATTTTAAGGACTTCGCTAAATTTGCACAAATTATATGTACATATGTGCAAACAGTCAATTTTGCCACATCAAATCGACTTGCAAAGCTTCTAAAATAACATTTTGAATGTTTTTTTTTTCAGTATAGAAATGCGTTTACGTTTGTTTTATTTATAAAATTTTGAATAACAGCTTCCAATAATTCACTTTCACTATTTAATAACTCAGTAACAATTGTAATAACTCTAAGGGTACGTGTACAACCTGCGTATCTACAAAACAGACTAAGAATCTACCGGTCGGTAGATAAATTAACGTTAAGAAATTATTCAACCTTGTATCAGCAAATCAGCTGATTAGCGAACGGTGAAAGGTAAATAATATTTACCGGTACAGTTTACGTTACAACCTATTATCCTTTAAATCCCATTACAGGGGAATTTTTTTTTGATTTCAAACCGGCTATACCGTTCTTTAGAATTTTATTTTTTAAATTTTCAAAATTCATTTTAACACGTGGCTTCGCTTCGATTTAATTTTCAATTTTGAATATTTTAGTCTTTAGTTCAAATAATTTTTGTTTGTTTTAATTTTCTTAGTTATATGCAGCTGAAGATCAAAAATAATCGTGAAATAGGGCTTTATATCGCATTAGCACAGTGTTTCTTCACTTTACTGATTACTGTTAAAATTCAATTTTTTAACGTTTTGTTTAGTCTGTTAGATATCATAAATATTAGAAAGTGGCAACTTTTTTTTTTATTATCAAGTATATGAGGGGTATATAAATATGCAAAGTGCGACATGTCCTCTAAAAAAATTTTTAAGAAAACCGCAAAAATTTGTCACAAGTGTCTCTATAGTGTTAGCCCGGTTTTATTTTTATTAATGGAATTGACTATAGTTATTCTTTTAGTAACACTATGGCTTTTAAAACAATCTGTTGAAACAAAGCAAAAATTTAAAAAAATTAGATTGACATGTCTGGTTTTGCATTTAAACGGTGGACATGTCGATATTTGAATCTAAAAATATACAAAAACAAGTATTAGGAACTACCAATAAGAAATATTTAAAAATCATCGGATATTATGGCCATGCCTATAACTTTATCATACTTTTAAATAACAATAAATTTAAAAAAAATTAAGCAAAAAAGTTTGTTTAAATTCTAAAAACAATATTTAAAAAAAATCGGATATTAACACTATTATTGATTAATGCTTTAATTTAATTTCTTTAATTTACAAAATAAGTTTTTGCATTTCCGTGTACCGATTTTAATTAAAATCTAATCAGCTTAAATCTCAATATTTATGTACTAAATACGAAATTTTATTAAAAAATTCCCGTTACTTTTTGAGGTAGAGGGCACATAAAATTTGACCACACACATACAGACATTTTTTGGAAAGGATGATTTTCCGCTTCTGTGACCCCAAAATGTCTAAATTCATTAAAATCTCAATTTTTTTTCTGCGCAAATACAATAGGTACTTTTTCATACTTCGTATGATAAAGTAAAAAAATTAGAAAAAAGAAAGATCACCTGCACAGATCACATGAGAATAATTCTATATTTCTATTGGTTACTGTGGACATGCCTGTTTCTGCAATTGAACTTACCAGGTAAATGTCGCATTTTGCATCTTATCGGAGATTTCAACCTACGAAATTCCTATTTATTTGTTTGATTTTGAAGCTATTTATAATACTAAAACATCGACAGAAAGTCGACAAGTCTAATGAGATATAAAACTCAATTTTGAAAATTTTGTGACTTGTTGCGTTTTGCATATATACCTAATTAGGTACTATATGAGTGGTATTTTACTTAAGTAAAATCTGTTTCAGGATTTTATTAACATTAACAGACGAAATGGCGCGATTATTAAATTTTAGTTTTAAATTGTATAAATCTTAAAAAAAACTCTTCGACTTATGATAATTGCTTTTAACAAAATAGATGCGGTCGTATTCCATTTGTCAGGCAAAAATTCTTTAAGATCACTTCTATGGTTTTGCTTAAGGGTCGGCTGTCAGGTAAATATATAAGGTGTAAATAGCGAAATACTTGTCTTATAAATAATTTAAACAAAATCCGGGGGAATCTTAAAGAAAATCGTATAAATGTTTTTATATTTGATCCAATGGTCGATATTTTCTAAATAAAGATTCGTTTGTATACTCCTTTATTAAAACGTCAACTGATTGGTAGATATACCGTATAGTTTATAAATAATCAAGTAGGTACAGATTTCTTAAGTATGTACACTTAATAATAGAACTAATGATGTTATCTAATTTAATAGTAAAGTGAAACTATACCTACGTGATTATTATCAAAACTGCAAAACAGAAGCGTTAAGTATTTTTAAAGTATGAATTAAATTTTAAAACAGTTTTGCAAAAATACTGCTCCATTAAATTATACAATCTGACTCTTATTGGCAATATCATAAATTTTTAAAATAAACTTTTGAACATCTTAAGTGAGTAACTTTTTCTTTCTGCAGCATTATAGTAAAAGAATTGCTATGTCTGTTTGCCATGTAAAGGAGTATAATATCATTGTGTTCATCCGATATGTGGTCATAATTAATTTCAATGAAATTAAAGTTTTCAAAAGTATATAAAATAAGCAGAAAATTAAAAAACTTAAAAAACTTAAAATAATTTTGTATAAAAGATTGAAATTTTATGTAGGTTTTATGTATTTTATGTAACAGCGATAATTAAATTACTGTTGTTAAAATATTAAAATATTTTGAGATGAACAAAATAAAAGTTATTTATCCGATTTTTTATAATTAACCGAAATTAAAAAACACTGGTTTAACCATAAAAAAAAATTAATTAAATAAAAATGAAACCTGGTTTAAGCTTATTTGTACATACACTGTCTAGTAAAAGTTTCATACATATTTGATCAATCAATTAAGGATTAAGTGAAAATACTTTAAAATATTGAAGCTTTAATAGCTCGACAATTATTTAAATATAAACTATTTAATGTTAAAATAATGTATAACCGCATATGAATGGGTTGGCTTAAAATCAATTTTGTTTGAAATGTAGTGGTCATGTTTCTCGCCTAACATGTTACTTGATGGATTTAATTCAATTATTATTATTTTGAGCAATTTGGTATGGTTTAATTTTAAGCATTTGATATTAAAACTGAGTGATCAAATATTTGTTTCATTAAATGTATACAATAAATAAGCACTTTACAATCGATAAATTGTGGTTGACGATTGGCGAATCAATAATGTATATAGTATAATTTAGTTTCCGTATTGACGAGGTGACTGAGTAAAAAATACAAATTGTGTTATGCAAAGTTAATAATATAGAAATTATGTACTTCAAAATCCAATTATATGACACGTTATAATATGTAATTACAGTAAAATAGTACAAAATAAAATATGTAATTTGAATTAAAAGTCTGCTATCATAAATTTTTGCAGTTCCGCAAAAATTACGGGTAACAGAAAATTAGAATCATAAAATTTGGATTCAAAATTGTTTGAGGAATAATGGTTTCTATAAATCAATATTTTTGTATCTACCTAAGTAAGATTATTATTACAATAACAACTGACGATTGATGTCTGCAGAGTATAGTAAGCATTAAGTTGTCATAAAGCTCATTTAAGTTTGTGACATGTGTACTTTGGTTACCACCCTATTTTGAGACTGAAAGGCTTGGGAGGGTCACGCTATCACTCAACATGCACACTAATTGCTTCATTCTATGCATAATTAATCCAATGTATTAGAAGCTATGTTTATAAATCGTTTTCAACTAATAGAGAAATCACAACAAATTATTATGCATTCACAACTGTTAACAAGTTCGTGCACATTTCATAATGTGTACTACTTCATGTAACAGCACAAACATGCAAACTTCCGTAAAGGATTTCTAATCTTAGAAAAATTAATTAAAAATTAAATTTCTTGAAGCGTATTATTCATTAATTAAAAAAAAACTTATTTTTACATACTGTTGTATTTATAGACACTACTGTTTGGTAAAAGATTAAATTTTTTTGTTTTATTTATTTGAATTATGGAGTCATTTTTTATATTTTTATTTTTTAACAAAATTTTTTAAGAGAATGTTTTAAGAGGATTTTTAATAAAGTAACTAAAATGCAATGGAATTTCTATTTATTCAATAAACAAATCAATTAATTATTGAGTAGAATATTGGAGAATTTCCTAATATGCATTAAATGAATGGTCATATATTTCGAAGATTGATTTGGAGAACGTATTATATTCACTCACATGTAAAATGCCTACTATAATTAATATTTTAATAAAATATAACTCATAATGAAATAAAAATTTAAACTTAATTATATTTAGTAAAAACGTTATAGAACAACCGATAAAATAAAACTGCGTGTTTAATTCGTAGGACACTTGTCACTTGCCAAAATTAATATTTATTACTACTTAGTTTAATAAACAGTTTATTTTTAATATCTTATTTGTCTAACATCAAAAGTCTCATACAAATTAATTCACCGACTGAGGTAAATAAAAAAAAGTAATAAATAAAAAGAAACATTTTTTTGAAAATTTTGTTTTGGCAATTGTTGAGCTTAGAAAAATACACTTTTTATATACATAATTAAATAAATATATACATAATTAAATAGGTCATAAAATAATAATACATAAAATAATCCATTTGTTGTAAATTTGTTATTAATGTATAGGTACTACAGAAGTAACTGTTATTAAATATTTTGTCTAAACGATCAATATTCCATTAGATTAGTAGAAACAACTTTCGAAGTAAATAATTAATCATGAGAAATTGTTCTACTGGACAAATTAACCAATAAATTCATAAATCTTGATTTTAGAATAATTTCCTTGTTTCATTTACAAAAGACACGAAGATGGCTTGCTGTGGCCTTAGATCGAGAGCGAATGTTGAAATGTGATAAAATGGCAGAAACTTTGAAATTTTAAATTAGAGAGAGGCTCTCCCGTTTTAATTTTATTTTCAGAACAAAATCACTTGTTTGGGTTTTCAAGTGCTTGATCCGGTAACAACATTTTGTAATCAAACGTTGTTCGGTTCGGTTTATAAATGCTTTGCTGATTTAGCTGAATTAAAAAAACGGAACCTTGTCTGCACTTTTTTATTGGGTCGAAGTGGGTGGTTCACAAATTTTGAAAAATATAATGATTTTCGCATTTTCAATTTAAATTGTAGATTTTGATAATAAAACTTTATTAGAAAGTCAGTCTTTCCCATATTGTTTTTAAACGAAATATTTCTAAAATAGCTTTATTATTAACAAAGAAACAAATATTCTCAAGTTTTTATTTGATTTGTGTATACGTAAAATTGATAATAATCGTTTGAGTAGTAATTTGATTTTGTACAATAAAGTTACATAGATGAATTATTCGCCATTTTCAAAAGTACTAAATATTGAAACAATCAGAAATATACCTCCGGTTATTCACTCATAAATTAAAATACAATTTACAACAAGTAATTTATATTTTTGTGTCCAATATGCTAACCATAGTTTGTGGTATTAGTGACGCGCATGATAGAATTAACGGGATTGAATATGTGACGCATACAGCATATACAGAGCACATTACATCGATTAGAAAAATTTACAGTTTTTGCAACTATTGATTCTTTTATTGTTGTCATATATATTCATAAAATCATAAAATTTATATTTTTTAAAAAATAATTTGGACTACAAAGCAATTATTTAGATTATCGACTTCGATCTTATTGTGCGATGCTAGATTTAAAATTTTGTAAAACAATAATTCATTAAATCTGTCACCTTTCTAAGCAATACCATAGTATAACAAAGTGTTCCCATTGTTAAATAATAATGTAACAATTTTGGAATCCCAAGTTAAATAATAGGTTCAAATATTGAGAAAGGATGCTAATACATACACACAATTACATCTCTACGATTTGTGATTTCCTAGATGTCCTGTCTAAGTATTCACCCGTAATAGGTAGGTCTATACAAACTGTTACTATCACATGAGTGTACTTTATTGTATCCTAGAAATGCCATTTTTTAAATCAATTTACATAAAAAAATATTATATTTTGTGTAAACTAAACCTGAATACTGTACTTAAACCAATACATTTACTTTTATCGTTAGTATTTAACTACTAGGATATATACATATGTACATACGTAAAAACTGCTACTAACCGCCGCGCCATTACGATAAAAAAATAACTACCAATTTAATAAATATAAACCATTACTAAACCTATTGGATCTAAGCATCACGAGTTCAAATTGGAGTAGGGATTCCACTTTAAGCTGTAGGTTCTAATTAAGCATTTAAATGCTTACATTTTAATTGTTCGAATTTTAATTGTTCGAATTTCAATTTATAAAATTTAATAAACAAGTTAAACACAATAAATAAAATCATATCTAAAACTATCACATTTTGATTATCGTGAAGAAAACAGCACCAAAATAGTACACCACCGGACTCTGGAATAGCTACTACGACTTAATTCTTACGACTTACTTATAACTTATAATTTATTTTAATCCAGGTTATTTGTTAGTTGTTAGATTCGGATATACAATCAGCGATGTTATATTATGAGTTTTGCCACTCTTTCCTTTGTCATTATGTCTTAGCGCACTTCAATGACCGATTTTGATTGCGTACCAACAGATAATTAAGAATTGTTCCTCTGTTAATAATCTTTTATTTTTTTTATTTTGATTTTAGGTTCTTATTAATAGCATTTCAATACGGCTTTCAATTGTGTTAAAAAATGTGTAATCATAAATTTTTTTGTTAAAACTTCTTGCTATGGTTAAATTTGTGTTTGCCTGCCAAGAAATTATATAGTTGGATTGAATGGCTTCCAATTACTATTAGTGCTGCTAAATTTTGGTTCTATAATATCTGGCTATACATAATAATATTGTGCTGCTTTTATTTTGAGTGGCTGCAATGGAATATTATATCAAAGCGTAGTCGTAATTCAGAGTATCATAAGGACAAGGTCTATGTTGAAATCTAAAAAAGTTTAATTTCGCAATTTCAATAATTCAAAAAAAATAAATAATTGGAACTTTCTAATTCACCAAAAAATATATCAATTTTATGTTGATTTTGTTACATTCATACAAATTTATTGTTTGAAGCAACGAGTAATCTCTTTACAAGCATTGATTTCGGTTCTCTATAAGCAATTAGATAGGTATAATGTTGCATGTAAAATAGCTAATTTACTAATTTGTTACCGTCTTATACAACATTAATTTATTATTACCTGGTTTTGTGGTATAACATGATGTGTCATAATAAATTTAAATTGATTTTAAGTGATCTATTTGATTCAACGAAATATTTATGCATTCATTTTTTCCCCCAAGATTTGGAGTAGGATATTTAGGATAAATATTTATGCTGATCGAATTTTCTAGTTTCATATTTTTGCACTTCAGTATCTTGACGACTAGCATTAACAATATTAACAGTAATCATTACAATTATCATCATATTTTGAAAACTAAAAGCATTCTGCGATGCGGTTTTCAGTGAGCATCAATAATCTAAAAAACTTAAATATGGCAATGGTTTTTTATTACTTATAAATACACTTTTTACATAATATACGAAATGAAAATATTTAAAATTTATATTAAAGAAGAATCCTATTGAAAGCTATTTTCGTACATTACAAGTACTTGATATGAATCTGGTGCAACGTGGTACGAATTTTTAGAATTGATTTTATTCCTTACGAACCGATTGCGAATTAAACTAAATTTATAGTTCAAAATTTGATTAAATTAAAAAAAATTCCAAAGGAAATCTAAATGGTAGTAGGTTAAGCACAGGAGGGAATACTAGTATGTTAAATGCTACAATAAAATAAAATAATTTATTTATTGATCTGTTGCTCTGGCAGTAATCATTAAGAACATTAACCATATTATAGTAATTCGCAAACATTCAATTAAAATTGCAGCTACATTATAATTACTGATAAATAATTAATTATTGGAAATATTAATATAATCTACAAATTATTGTTGTTATAATATATATGTTTACAAAAAACCACGAAGGGTAAGGGTATCAAACATAGAATTTACGAAATGTATAAAGAATTTCATGAATAAAATTTATTAATTTAATTTTAATCTTTAAGTAAATTCGTAGCATAGATAAAAGCATTTGTCATCATTAATTAAGATATTCTCATGTTTAAAATTGAATTATTATAAAGATTTTAAAAATAAATTTAAAATAATAAAATTGCAATCAAGCTCGGCTTACTAAAACTTTATATCTATCTTGTTCAGGCTCAACTGCGTTTTGTTCGAGTTAGATACTTGGTTAAATTTAATCACTTGAATGGTATTACATAATAATCGATAGATAAATTATCGTTTACCAAGTAATAAAAGTTCTTAATCGTAGCAAAACTTAAATTACTAAAAATTATTGTATTAAGTTAATTTAACAACTAAAATTGTTCTTATTATATAAAATTACATTTATATTTTCAACTGAACATTTTTAAATTATTAATTTGATTGTAAGAGCAGTTTTCCATTAGTAATAGAGTTTTAGAAATTGTGCTTTTAAAGAAGATAACACAGTCATTATATTAAATTATATGGCGTCGAATATCTAAAGGGGACTAACAATATGTCAGTATGCTTATTTAAATGAAATCTTGAATCAAACTGACAGCTGAATTAAATATTGAAAAATAATATTTTTAGGTAACTGGAAAAGTCGAAGCCTTGATTTTAGATATACTACGTAGGTTTCAATAATATAATAAAATATTATTCTCATTAGATTTTATATTTAATCAATGAAATATATTATCTATAGAAAAATCACAAGTAGCAGTAAAGAACATCAAAAATGTAAAAATACATTTATATTAAATATTATTACTTATTATATTATCGTTTACGATAGACAAAATTTTATCTATAGAGATTAATTTCTATTTACTATACTCTATATGCGATCAGCAACAAAAGACCGAATCATGAAGCAACAAATATTTATTTAGTAACCTAAATAAAAGCCAAGTACAAGATTAGAATTTACCAAACTGATATAAACGATATTCACAAGAAATGGAAACTTCTTTTGACGAAAATAAAGACAATCAACCGACGAATGAGAGCTTAATCTAGCCACTTTACATCCAGGAGATCATTCAGCAAAATGATAATTGGAATTGGAAAAAAGTTGACAGCTGCTTATTGATCTTGCTCTGACGTTTTCACCACTTGCTCAAGTTAATTTGTTGTCATGTAATGGGGTATTGCACAAAATTAAATATTTTCAAAATTGGGAAGATACGATCATTTACTCTTTTTGCTCAAGTTTTATCCCAGAATTAATTCAGTTTCAGTTATAAAATGCCGTCGAAACTTAAAGAGATATCAAGATATATCATGATATAGTATTAATATTAATATCTTCTTCATGTGTAAAATTTTCATTGTTGGAAATTCCGGATGTTTGAATGTATTGGTGTTTATTGATTTAACCTACACGTTGATGTTTATCTTGACATCGACAGGTTAGTACAATTCACTTTATTATTAAATTATTATTAACATTATGAGACAAATTATGGATATCAAACACAATTATACATTGAGTACCTAATTATAGCAAGGTTGAACAGAACAGAATGATATTAGTAACAGAGTAACAGATATCGGTATTGAAAGTAAATCATTGTAAAACAGAATATTATAATTGTGTTTGCACAACGCAACATCAGCCGAGTAGTTCAATCACGCAAGTTTGATAAACGACCATGATACATTTCAACACGTGGGCTTTTCTGTTTGTCAAATAATTTTCAAACATAAAGAATTTTATTCGAATTTATAATTTAATTTCATGTTTGGGGGTGCCTATATGATGTCAGATTTTAGTTTGACATAATATATTATAACTTTTAAGTAATAAGAATTAAAATATTATTTTTGAAACAAATTTTGTACGAGAGTACAATCAAAGAAGGTAGATCAAAATCTAGTAACATATTAAATGATAAAGTAATGTTGTAAATATCACTTAAAACATTTTTGTATCCCTATTTTAGTCCTAATATGATGCATAAGTTTGGTTAGAAATTTAAATGTGGTTCTTAGCATGCCGCTAGGTTACGTGTTAATTTAATCAGATCATTTCGTTCAGTAATCATAAATTTAATTTTAATTACCTAAATAAATTTCTTATAAAACTGTCATGTGTTAACAATTAATTAATTCGTTTTAAGGACCTATCATTTGATATTCATGCTCATTATTGAATCCTAAATTCAATTTCACTCAACTACGCCTGAATTAGAATTTAAATCAATGGAAAGAATTATTTTCTGCACAATGTCTTCTTAAATTTATTCGAATTTATGATACAATCTTTTCTTTTCAATTTTCTGAAAAAACTTTAATAAATACTAAATTCAAATTGTTAATCCTTTTAATGAAATACTGAACCTAACGAATAATAAATGAAAGTTTAATTATATTTCTTAATATTTATATTATTTTCGTTGTACTAAAATACTGCACCGTTCTCATTTAGTTTATGTAGATAAATTAATTAGTTTACTGGTTTTACTTGGCTGTAAAATTGTAGGTTAAATTAAATTTTATTTTAAATTAGAGTAAAGAGATTAAGTGTAAAGCAAAATTTTAGTATAAATAGGCTCTAACAAAAATTCGGTTTACTATAATCGCCTATTTTATCAAATCAAAGTGATTGAAAAATAGACAGGTTAATAAAAAAAAACGAAAAATTTTAAACAAAAAAGTTTTTTTTAATATTTTAATCTTTTTTATTTGCGAATTTGACGAATAGCCCTAATCGTTTAAATCCTTGCATTGTACCTATACATCAGGGCGCATTCAACACGTTCACGCAAATTATCGCTACCGAGTTAAATTATCGTTTTGAAGCTTTTGCCTGCAACGAACGCAGACATTGTCAAATGGACGCTGATAAATGTATGGGAGTCTATAGTATCGAGTAAAAGATGTTTAGAGACTTAAATATAAATGTGTTTTCTTGTTATCCCAATTAAATCCAATGTCCAATTTATAGATTCTTACGAAGTAAATGCTTTATAAATTTAAAACGTACACATTGTTAAGCAAATCCACAAAATCCAAATAATCTAAACTATTGAAAATTTCGAAAAGAAATTTTTTTCTAAAGGAAAACCAAACAACTTTTGAAATAGAAAGCACAACAACGGTTACTTACCCAATAGGAACTTGCGGATTGTGCTCAAGTTTTAAAATACGAGAATTCATACAAAATCATTAAATAAAACCAAACAAATAGAAAAGCAAACGGAAAATGGTTTTATGCTCTGCGCGCTAATATAAGTTCTTTATTCACAAAGAGTAAAACTTTAAAAGCACGTCTGTTATTCTCATTTGTATGTATAGAAACTACAGTTGCTTACAGTCAAAGGTTTGAATCTTCAAAACGAAGCTGAAATGTGACAAACGGAATATGATTTTATGTTTTGAAATTAATTTAAACGGCGCTTATAATTTTGTACCTACCTATTTTATTACACTATAGATAATATTATTTAAACTTTAAAGTAGCTAGAACAATGGCACGTATATTTGATTTAGTATTAATAATTAATAATAATGCATTTGTTTAATACAAGATATCTTGTTCGGATTAACGTGATAGAGTAATAACATTCATAATCAATTATGTAAAAGCTCAATAAAGCTTGACAACAAAGCTAATGGAATAGTGAAGTATATTCATCACACCAAGCATAGGCATAATTAATAACTGATTTAAATTAACGATATTTAAACATTACCTAATATCAAAAATATTTTTAAATTCAAATTTAACTGCCAATTTTATTATTTTTAATTGTTTTTAATTATTGTTATACAATATCTTGTATAGTTTCAACCGATAATATGTTAACGTATGTTGAAATTGACTTCTAATAATATAACAATGAAACTTTCCAATAATGGACTTCCCTTTATTTACCAAATGTAACAGCTATCAATATATTATCACAAAACACTAATAATTACTAACGGCGTCGTCGTCTAACTATGCAATTCCTCATATTTACCCTATATTTATAAAATCATCTAGTATAAAATCTATTTATACTTCAGTGTATATTTATTTTGATGTTTAGATGAGTAAAATTTGATAATTTTGTATAATATAATGTAGAGAAAAAAACAAGGCTTTTTGCCGAAAAAAGCCGCAGTACGTATTTGAGGAGACATTTTTCTGCTAAATTTGCATTTGTACTTGAACATGTTGAATTTTGCAAATACCTACATTAATTTGATTTTTGAACATTTTGATTGTTTACTTTAGTTAATACATTTTTGAATGAGATTAATTCATTTGAATTTTGGAGTTGGATGGAAATTTGGATCGAAGTTATCTCTTCGAATTACAATCCCATTTCAATGTTTAAGAATTTATTTCAAACATAAATTTAAATCGGAGTTGGATTATTTAATTTTAATTATTGCAATCAAGAGCATTTTTTATTATATTTCACCTCGAAAATTACGCTGCAATATATTTGGTAAAAATATTTGATTGGAGGATCTGGATAACTCAGTCATTGTGTTAAAAAGTTGCTAGAAACCGTTTTGTATACTTTCAGTTGGTTTAGAATTTAAAATTACAAATGAATCTCTTTCGGTGCCTTACATAACTCTCTCAGTATCTGCCACCACTGCAAGTATGGTATCCATTTTGCTATCAGTTTATCTTCAGGCAAACTGCAGATCTGGTCTGCAGATCACCAAGGCAACTGATACATCAATGGTTGGCAGATTGGAACTTGCAGATTTAGTAAACAGATTTGTGATAATGTGTGTACGTGCAAATAAACTTCAGTGGTCTTGGTGATCTGCATATAATTGATCTGCAGATAAACTAATAGGTGAAAAGATACCTTAACTCGTTTTATAAACTGACTTCAAAATTGATGGATATTCTTGTCACTAAATACTGTTCGTAAATTTTGTACATTGAAAATGTTTTGTAAATATCTCTGATTAACATTTTTCACTTATTTTTTTTTAACCAATTCATTTTTTTGAGTAACCTATATCTAATATTATAATTATCAAAACGTGGAAATACGAAAACGGCAACTTCTGATTAATTTTACGATTTGTAAAATAAAATTTAATCTCGCTTGAAAATTTAATGGGACAATTAAGTTAAAACTTATGATTTTTTATTCATTTGACTCTAATTGTCTTGTTGAACTTTAAAATTAGATTAAATTTAATTGTGAAATGAAGTCGTTAATACCTAAACGAAAATAATTTTGTTTTTACTAAACATTGCAGTGTTTTTATGTATGACCTTAATTTATACTTAAAGACAATAAGTATGACCGTAATTAAAACTATTACATTTAATTTTCAACAAATTCAATAACATTCCACAAAACATTAACGGGAGTTTCTCAATTGTGTACAATTTCCAACAAATATCAAGTTTGGTTCATGTTAAAATTTTTTATTTGTTTTATAAAAGAATTTCATTTAGGGAATATTTTAACTCGGGTTGTAAAAATAAATATAAACAATAACACACGAGTACGTACATATATCTGCATCTGAGATGTAGTTTTAATTTAAATTTGAAATTACATTTTTTAAATAAATTAACTATTTTCCTGCTATAAATGCAATACATATAAATATTTCTACATTATAATTGATTTTAAATTAAAATTATAAAAATATACTAATAACAAAATTGTGAAGTAGAAGTAATAGAATTAATAATATTTAACTTAAAAATGTGGTATAATCAAAAACATTTTGAATAAATTTAAACGCAAAACATCATTTATTAAGTATTTATCGAAGTACAATCTCTGGGGTAACAACAAGAACCAAGTCTCTACTCGAGATTAAGCCATAAATATTATTAGCGTAGCCCACAAAACCAGCGAGAATGAATATATCTAGCAACAATAATCTGCAAGTGTGAAACCTATCTTGCATTATCACCCCCAAACACACTGCAAGGATGAAATTCGTCCCACAGAACTGAATGGAAAGGGGCTTTTAGTTACGTACGTTAATATTCTATATGGTAATATAGATGGATTTCCTTTACTGTATCTATATTACGCGTGTATCAGATATCACGCATTTGCATTCAATAGTAATCGCAAATATTACAGTATATAAACTGATTACTTATGTTAGAGCCGTACAGGGGAATGGATGGCAGAAACACTTAAAGGCATGGATTTCGTCTTCAAACTGCGTAGGTATTTAATAATTTTCACTAAGTTTCATTTATCAAATTTAGTTGTAGAGTAAATAAAGTTCTTTAATTATAAAATCTATTATAATTGCTACAAAAATTAAGTAAAGTTTTAAGTTACGCCATTAATCAAGTTAAAAAAAATTAAAAACCGATTAATTTTACCATTAATTAATTTTGTACATGAATATGTATTGATTTCTGTAAATTTCGAATGTTTTATTAAATAGAGCGTAATTTCATATTTTAAAGCATTAATTAATAACGATATGTTTTCGTAATTACTTTATAATTGCAATTTTATAGGCCATTTAAAAAATGATCTTAATTAAATTTATTGTGGGTCAATAAAATTTTAATACTAAATGTATACATTCAAAATCGAACTTGCTTTGTAGGAACGATAAAAATGATTACGCACAACCCTTTCCTGATCAATTTTAAATTAAAAGGAAAATTAATGCTTTTCGCATTTAAACAGTTATCTGCAATGCGTGTATTAAACGTAGATTAAGTGTAGATCAATACAAAATACTTAGTTTCGTATTATCTGTTCTAAAGTTGCCCGAAAATATATTTCGTAATGTAAAAAAAATTTCAAATGTTATGTTTTCTACATATGCGTAACAGTTACTTAAACATAATATTAACTCAATCTTTGTCTGTTTTTCCATATGATTATAATAAAACATATCGAAAAAGCCGACCACTATATATTATCACCCTAGTGAAAAATGAATGAATTTTAAATTTTCTTTGTCTCACTAACATCGCAGCTATTTGATTTAAATTTCTCTAGATTAATTGTAATTTTGAAACGAAGACTTTTACTCAAGTGATCTACTTTGAATTATTTTGTCTAGATGTCAATTATTACTGGTCCTTTAGTTGTAAGTTATAATACTATCCATTTTAATTTCGCCATCATCTAAGAGATTTTCGAAACTTATTTTAAATCCCCACAAATTTAGTAAACTCCTGAAATATTGTGTAATAGATTACGTTGAAGTTTTTGTGGTTTTAAGCATCAGATTGCTAATTCTATTTGATTTCTATAAGCACTGGAATAAATAAAATGATGTATCGCGTTATATTATTGTTTCATTTTAATAAAACCGAGAGCGAAGCAATTAAATAAAATTGAAACAGATTGATAAAAAATTGTGTAAAAATTAATTCAAGCAAAAAATCCTCTCACATTTATGTCAAAGCAGTATTCGTTATCTACAAAGTAAATAATTTAGCAGCAGTTAATTAACTGAGCACTAATTTAAACGACATGCAACAAACAAAAGGTTTTTAAATTGTGGTAAAGCAATTATAAAGTTAGCTGGATAATGATCACTTCATTCGTTTCTGGACAACTTAATCGAGAATAACCTTTTGAATATTTTCTTTGCGGTTACTTTTGCTGCAATGAAATTAACAACAATATTGATTTTTCTTTTATTAGCCTCTACAGTGCATTTCAAATTTGAAACAGTAATATAACAAGTTAATTGAAAAAATTCCTGCGGTTGGGTTAGCATGTTTTGCCTTTTGCAGATTTTTAATAAATTTATAATATAACGGTTATTGTATACATTTTTAACTTCTTGGCCCGTTAAACTAGTGCCATTGCCAATATCACAATAATGCACCGACTTTTATTTATATTAAACTAGAAGTACACATTAAATAAATAAGATTAAGCACAATAGAAATGTAATTTCCTTTACAAAAACTAAAAATTACATTGGCGACTCTTTCAACATCATAGACAACATTAGAATCAATTTTAAAAATGACAGAAAAGTTTTACCCATGAGCTTTTCGAATTACCAAAACGCATTACGGTTAAGCTTTCATGTGTGAAGAGAATAAGAAGCGATGTTGTTTCTTAAATTAATTCATTATGTTTATGATTACTAAAACATATTAATAAGGTAAACCAGTAATTGAAATATAATCCCTCTGGTTCTAATTTATGAAGCAATTTTTGGAACTAATCATTTTCAGTGCCACTTAAAAACATAATTCAAGTTTTATGGCACAAGTATATTTTATAAAAAGTAAATAAATGATTTATAAATGTAAAGTATTTGCAGGTAAATTTAAGTTTTAGGATACTATAGCTACTATATATTTTGTCAGAATTTGAAAGATATACAACACTCGACTTGGCTATAGAAAGTTATTAATAACATGTTTTGGTATTTGTATCAGGCACTTGAAAAGTCATAAGTGATGAGATTGGAATACATGAGCGAAATCATTTATCAAAATTCTTCCTTCTATGTGAAGTAGGTAGGTATAGCGAGAAACTCCTGAATCAACTAAGTGGATCATTTTTACTGCATTCTGAAGCCAAATAAAATATAACGGCCCGTGTAATTGAATAGCTTATACCGAGGTACTTGAAAAACCGTCGTCTAACTTCAGCCGTTTCTTAAACTCGACTGAAAACTGCTGGGGTATTGTAGTCAGTACAGTGCGGTCACTTATACCAAATCAAGATAAATTATTGTACTTTTCGTAAGTACAATAAATTAATTTCTGAATAAGATTTTACTATCTACGTTTTCAGTTTTGAGAAAATCCAGCTAAGCTGAATGAGAGTTTGCAATTTTAAGTATAATATATTATAACATAATAATTGCATTATTTGGCTTGATTATTATAATTATGATTGAATGAGAGACATGGCAACTTAATAAAGGTGATCTATAAAACTAATGTGCGTTAGTATACGTCACTCACGTGCAACACGATTCTTGATAAATTGGTTTCTAGTGGAATGTGTGTGTTTAGTGCCCTATTTCGACAAAATATAAACAACGTGTAAAATTGCAAATAAACATTTACCTAGCTTTGAGTATGGTGATTATTTAGTATATTTAAGTACTTCATTTATTCGACAGTCCGCGTAAAGCACCCCTCATCAAGCTTGGGGATTTCGTCATAGTGTACGGTGAATTTTGCTAAATTTAAGATAGAGTTATTCCCCATCGTGTGGAGGATCTAGATGACCGTAATTAAGACGTTACTCCTACTCCCCCTCATGAAAAGACACTTTTATTTACCGTTTCATTAGTTTTCATTTTGTTTACTATCCCCCCCCACCTAGAATATTTGTCTTAAGTTGTAACTAATAACTTTGTTAACTTCAAATATATTAACAGATAAATTCGGAACCCAATCATTTAAAATGTATTTAAAATGTACAGTTTTTTCTGTACATTATTTTATATAAAACAATTATTTTATGCTTACAAAGCTAAAGAAATCAGATCGGGTTAATTATAAATTAATTGAAGAGCTTCAATTGCTTTAATAGTATTTTATCTTCTCCTGCAATCGTAATACGAAAATTAACACTTTGTCAACGTCCACTATAAATAGGAAATAAAATAACTAGTCTTAAATCTTTAATTTCCTCTTTTACGATGTAATAGACCCACGCTTTATGTATAATAGCAGTGGATTTTATTAACAATACAGCAAGCTGTATTAGGTTTCTTTGATATAGTCGAGACTAATGACTTTAAATATAAAAAATATTTTATTATAAATCTTTTCTTGATATAATCTGAACACTTTTTTAAAAACTTGTTTTTCCATGTATGCTTATGTACCCGTATACCGGGTGACCGGTCGACCATCTGAACATAGGCAATTAACATAGAAATTTGATTTTACTTTAATTCCTGCTTCCCATCACAACGGATAAGAATGAAAATGGTATCAATTTAAAGAGATTTTTATTCCGCTTCTAAAGATACCTAACACTTGATATTTTGTTTTTCAATTACTGGTAAAAACTGACTAGAAAAATGCAAAATAGAGATTTAAAAAATAATTTTAGTTGCCTTGATTGAATTTTATTGCAATTGTTTTTGTTTGAAAAACAATAATTTTCAACAAGTTACTTTCACAGATTACAATAAATTTGGTTAACAATGAACGCAAACACTTATTCTGTGGAAGAAAAAGTTTTTATGGTAAAATTATATTACAGTGGTAGTTGTATTACAAAAACAATTGCAATAAAATTCAATCAAAGCAACTAAAATTATTTTTAAAATCTCTTTTTTGCATTTTATTAGTCAGTTTTTACCAGTAATTAAAAATCAAAATATCAAGTGTTTTGGTATCTTTAGAAGCGGAATAAAAATCTCGTTAAATTGATACCATTTTCATTCTTATCCGTTGTGATGGCAAGCAGGAATTAAAGAAAAATCAATTTCCTATGTTAATTGCCCATGTTCAGATGGTCGACCGGTCACCCTGTATAAGTATTATCGTGTTACGAAATCTTCTTTTGTTATAAATTGTGAAAATTCAAAAATTTCATTTGTTAGGAGAAATATTTTCTTGAGATAATTTTTGTAATTCTGAATTGTTTTGTAAATATATTTAGGTTTTGATTATTTGTGCATTTAAATTTATTTTGTAAATAATTTTATGTAAATAATGTAAAATTTTGAATTTGTGCGTCTATTCGCGCCGACAATTTTTAAAGTTGGCTTAAATAGAGCAGTCAACATAATGAGACTCGACCAAGTATGAAAAATGTATAAAGATTATTAATTGAATAATTTAATTTAACAATTAATAAATATCAAAAGTATTAATTTTGTGCCTTAGAATTGAGATTTTTGATTTGATTTTGTACAATAAAGTTTGAGTTTATTTCATATTTTGAAGTTGTCCAAAGTTTGGACAGCATTTGGAACATTTTTGAAGATTTGAATGGATTTGGAAAGATAATAAATTGATGGATCCGTTAATAAGTGATAAAAATGAGATTGGATAATTGGATGATAAAAAATAATATAATTGGTTTTTGAATATAACTGGTTGAATTGAACGACATTGTAAAATTTGTGTGCACGTCGAGCACCTGGTCCGATAGCGACGTACACTTACAGATCTTGTTGAATTTTTGGATAAAAATTTATTTAAAATTATTTAAATTGTCGTATAAATTTGATTCCAAATAAAACAGAAATTGAATCGACTCCTGAGCAACTCTGCCGCTTGTTAAGCTAGCTGGCAAACAAAGGTTGAAAAGGAAGTTAGAAAAACTAACATTCCACTACAGTAAAGTAATGCTCCTTATTAAACCTTCTGCTAAAAACTATATTTTTAAGCATGCATTACCAATACAAATTCCTATATAATGTATTTACAAGGTGAGGGCGGTCTACATGCTAGCTGAACTGCTAACTCAGCCAATCAAATATAATTTGATAGATAAAATATTGTACCGCAGTGGGTCAATTTAATAATTTGAAATTTTGAAATATTTGAAATGTATAATTGTCGACGAGTAGGGAAATCTGAGGTATGTATTCCAAGGAATCAAGGAAATCTAATGTACAAAAGATTGCCTTGTGACTTCATTGGTCATTGGTATCAATATTATTTGGTGATTAATGTTTATTAATGTGGATCAGTTATTGATATGAAAAGTACAAACATTAGATTCGGTTCTGGATCAGTTCCTTTTGCCCTATATGTAATATTGGAATCAGCATATAGAATCTCGATTTAGCGTTTATCGTCAATGTATGTCAAAAAAAGCAAAGTCAAGGTAAGTAAAGGTAATGTTTGACACCATTTTTTTATCGTCCTGTTATTTCTGTGGAAAATTACGAAAGTGTTGCTAAGATCATTGAGTGTAGTTCATTATTATCAATGATTTTGATATTGTGGAACAACCTGGGTTGAGAATCACCTGTTTATCCATTCATAGAACAGCGGAAGACTTCCATTCCATTGTTCTCGAGAGTGGTCTGATACATCGTACTACTACTAGATATCCATCATCATTACCATTGTGTAAGATATTAATATTGTAAATTACTGAAGTAGCTTGAAAAGTAAAATGTATTATTATTATTATACATAATATATGGTACATAATATAATAACAGCTCCGTCAAAACAGCTCTGGCAAAATAGCCCAATGACAAAAGGTGCCGTCCATTAATGACGTATGGGTTTGGGGGGTGGGGGGGGTATCGGAAATGTTATAAGGCGTTACGTGAGAGGAGTCCAAGGTATACTGTCTAATATAGTATAGCAATAACCAAGTTAATTTAATGTAATTCATTTATTTTTCGATGGATCTGTAATCTGCCGTGGTTGCGCCATCCAAAACTGACCCTACCCAACCTTTCGCTACGCTACTCGCGCTCCGGGCCGTTTTGGCTGGTGCTTAGCTCGCTGAAAACATCCTTGAAGTCAATCCACCTTGACTGGGAGGCCCGACCTCTCCAGGGAACATGTGGAAAATTTCGATTTTCAAATGCCGTTTTCAAACCTGTAGTATACCTTCGCGTATCGCTACACTCCATTAGACAGAATACGTCGGATTCACCCCACGTAACGGTCCATGAGATTTCCGATACCCTCATCTCCCCAAACCCTTGCGTAATTAATGGACGGCCCCTTTTGTCATTGGGCTATTTTGCCGGAGCTACTTTGTCTTTGGGCTATTTTGCCGGAACAATTTTAGCAAGGGCTATTATGTCGTAGGGCTATTTTAGAGCAGGCTTTTATGTCTCAGGCTATTATGTCGGGGATATTTTGTCAGGCCTATTTCGTCGAGGTTATTTTGACGGGTCACCATAATATATAACTGCTTATATTGTTTTTCCATAAAGGCAATATATTAAAACAACAAAATAGAAGATAAGACAAAAGAAAAAAAAAGACGACAAAAAGCTCTCAAGAAGAAAAGAAGAGAAATACAGAAGTAATGCCTTAAACAAAAGTTTCAGATATAGAGATCCACTTACTAGACGAAGGAGATAATATGAGACTTCCCCAATGCGGTGCTTCGTCCAGACAACTTGGTCAGCAATCACTATCGCATATAGTTTATTGTGGGTTAAAGTACGTCTGAGAATAGGAAATCCCTTATGGGAATTGTTAAAACTGGTCACATACGTATGATTCATTCTTTGACTTCTATCTCTATGTATGTTTTATGCTGAGGGGGCTGTTTAGTGAAATTTTAGTGATTTTTATAGAAATAATAATTTTGAAAAAATGATACTGAGAGTTTCTACGTCTTTTTGCAAAACAGAATCAGAGAGATTTTTAGTACAAATTTCATTAATATTGCTTACGAATTATAGATTTCATAATTATTTATTTAATATCAATTAAACATTATGCCTCTAAATTGTTTATAGTCAAAATAGGCACAAAAATAAAGCTGAAAAAGAATAGCTGAATCTGTCGGGTAAACTTGAAATTACGATCAAATACTCAAAAGATTACAAGTAATTGGCTACTTACAAATCAAATCTATTATTGAATACCTCACTCCATGACCAATGTGTATTTTGCTCCAAAATAATAAAGTTTCATTATGTATTCGTGTCAGTTGGTCAAAATTATCGACAACATTGCAATCTCAATATTTACGTAAATATTAAATGTAATAATAGAAATGAATAATGGTTTTATTATATTTTAATTTCCATGTCTTTATTTTATCATGAATAAATTTAAATATTTACAATTATTTTGTTGGGGGATTATCTCGCAGTGCGTCGCGTCGGCGTATTGATACATTCATATAGAAATTTTAATAAGCTATATTTAATTTTATTTAATAATCATAGTAGATAATTATTAATATATTATTTAATACATGTTCTATCAAGTATTATTGATAGTAAATTTTTATTAAAAATTTCTTTGAAATTTTCAATTTATATAACTTATAATGACTTTTCCTTGATTGAAATTCAAAAGCTGGAATATTGCAGGATAAAATTGTTAACACATTGAGTATTCCGATATACATAAGAGATCAAACAAATAACCAAACAAACATAATTATTATCTAAAGCTTTTTTTTTTAATTCAGAACATAAAAATAATTTAAAAAACTGGAGTTATAAAAATAGCGAAGTAAAATTTTAATTCAATTTAATGAAGTACTAACATTAATAAAATTTTAAGTTTCAAGAAAAATAATTATAGAAAATACGCATGAAAGTAAAGACTTATTACATTAATCAACCATAATTTTAGATTACAAGAGACTTAATTGAAATTAAAGTTAACTGGTTTCATAAAAAAATTAATGGCGTATTTTTTTTAACAATGGTTTTCACTAATTAACGTTAACGATAATTTTAAACGTCAATCAAAAAGATTGTTTAAGACTTTTTCTTTTAATTATAATTTGGTATAGCAAAAAATAATGTCATACATCGACCGCCTCATTTAAATTACATCGTTCTAATTGTGTTTAATTCAATAAATTAATTGGCAGTGTTTACCATAGAAAGTAATTTAAAATAAATTTTTAAGTTTAGTGTTTACGAAAATTGGCATTTATTACATTCAATAAGATTGTAAGATGAGAGCGACATTTATCTTTGTTATTAAATTTAACGAATCAAGCTAATTTTGGATATGAAACATAATTTTTGCAAAATACATGACTACAGAGTTAGAAGGACTCATAATTGTATTCAATTTCTAACACTTAAGTAAATGTATATTAAATTATATCTGCTTATGACAGTTATGAATTACCGCTTTCAAGTAGCTGAACGGTGAAGTAAAAAGTCAAACTTTTGTTGCTCACATATTTCAGTGTGGTTTCAGTTCACCACTGCTCAAATATTTTGTTAAAAATTATCGATTCACAATTTTAGATTTATTATTTTGTAAATTTTAATTTGAATAGCATCTATATATTTTTTTATTTTTAGCAGTTTTGAAACGCTAAAATAATTTTAACGTTCATAAATACTAAATGTACCTTTCAAAAAGTTGAGTTGAACTTTTAAAACAATTTATTTTGTGTTTTAAAGTTTTCTACAATTTTAACGTTATGATTATTATTTAGTAAATCAATAAAATAAATAGTTACCCATATAACATAATTAAGAATTTTTATAGCTGAGCATTTTTAGACTTTTGAGTAACTTATCACTTTAATATATGAGCTGGTTTTGAACTTGACCGAACTCTTAGTTAAACCTATTACAGTAAGTTTGTGGTCAATGCATTACCTTTGATTAAGAGTTATAGCATGTGGAAATGGAGACACGCAATCTTGCAAATGGTATGTAGGGGCTTAACGTTAAATTTGTGGGCTTAAAACTGTATTTTAGTTCTTATAACCTTAAAAAATTACATTTTCTAAAATTGTTAATCTAAAAATAAACTATTTTTTCTATTCCACTAAAAAAATTCTTGTAGAGAAGATCTACATTAATAAATTCATGTTCAATTTGTTGAGTTTTTTAAATTTCATATTTAACATGTATCTAAGCCATTTTACATTTACCAAGAATAACGAAATCAAAGCATGCTTTTCAATCATCAAATCTTTAGAGAGTTGCGATATACAAATTTTAATTATCGTAGCTTTTGTACATATTATGTGTGTTTGTGTGTGTATAAGCGATTGCGGAATTAATATTTTTACATGCTTTAAAAAAAATCAAATTAGCCTGCAGGAAACAGAAAATTACAGCTACACAAACAATGTTTGTTTGAGTAATGCCTACTTGCAAACTTTCACAATCTTTTATATTATAGGTAGGTTATCTACCAATGTACCTTATATATTTCATAAACGAAGAAAAAGTTTTAATTATTTTTTTTTCATTAAAATGATTAGTTACGTAGTTTTATATTTTTGATTTAATCTCCATTTCAATAACATTTTAAGGTAAAGAAATCTTGTATTAATATTTTTTTAAAAATTAAAGTATACACCAAATTATATACCAACCATTATACCAAAAATTTGAATTATTGATTTTGCATTCATATTCCAAAATCTATGGAAGAGCTTCTGATGATTTGCATTTTGGTGCTAACTTCAGAAAAATCAATTGTACAAAAATTTCTAAATTTTTAACAAACTTTAAAACCGGACCGTTTCAGACTTTGAGTTTCTTTGGAATAAAGTCACAGAACTTTTAGGGGTCCTAAGGAGTATACCCAACAAGAAGAGCAAACTTTCTGAGAAAATTCATGGAAAATGCCAGAAAATGCTATATAAATGCATAATTCCTGGGGGCAGCCACTTGATGAATATTATCTTAGCAACTGAATGGAAAAAAATTGGCTATGTAAACATTGCATAACTTTCCCCATTAAATTTGGGTATAAAAATGATCGTTTAACCTCTTCTTTCCGGATACCATTCGCGGAGAAAGACCGCGAGAAAGTTACAGTTCATATCAAAAAGTTGAAAAATTTGAAAACCAGTTAAATTAAAGGTGCAGATTTACTTCTTTGCACACATAATTGGAGAGTAAAGTTTCGTTTGCCATCTTCTTGCAATGTACCGTTCAACGCGGTAGACCTCAAGGAAGCGACAGGACGCATCTGCGGGGCTCAAAATTCGCGCTACGCGGGACACGGAGCGTAAAACTCTAGAACATGTCAAAATTTTATCAACGTCAAACTTGAATTAATTTCCGAAAATGTTTGGAATCGAGTTGCGACGCGACTCGTATTCCGTCTAACTCGATATACGTGCTTTAGAGAGAGATGCGACACGGCACGATTAAATAATTTAGGCATAATAAGAAATGGTGGTCCAAAAGTAATTGACATTTGAACTTTTTTTATTTTCTTTATCATTTCCGCAATTTTCAACGAATTTTCACCATTTTCAGCTGGCCTCTAAGTTTAACTATTATGTACATTTGTGCTAAATTTTTTGACATTTGGTTGCCTGGTTTAACCTGTGCAATTGATACTATTTCTTTTCATGATGTCGTAACCACACACATACATACATACATAGGGGACACACGGGTAAAACGGAGTAGGCACCTAAAACGGGGTACTTGAATATTTTCTAAACTCTTTGTGCCATCTATGCACAAAAGTGAAAAATTACCTTATCACAGACGTTGCTACTCCTCGCAATTTAATTGATATCTGTAGTTTCCATGTAATCGTGATAAAGAGTGCATGTGCATATTTTTATACCACGCTATTATAACATTCATCTAAATTTAACTCGATGTAAGTAGTAGTAAATTAGTTTATTGTACAATATTATTTCTACGAACAGAAAGTGTACACTTTTAAGCATGTGTTATCATAATTTTGATAAATAATAAGTAAATTTTAAATAAAAAAAATCGAGGTTGTTTAAAATATCTGGTGTTCGGGAAAAACGGGGTAGCGAAAGATAGGGTAAAATGGGGTACCCTATTTTGCCCTTTCTGTATAACATTTAATCTGAATTAAGATTAGTGTTGTTTTTAGATGGTGGGTAAATACATAAGAAAATCCAATAGACAAAATTGGTCAATAGCTACCATGCAAGAGGCAGTAAATGCTGTAAAAAGTGGTGAAATGGGATATCGTCGAGCATCACTTTTGTTTGCTGTTCCTTCAAGTACCTTAGAACGTCACGTGAAAAAGTAACGAAATAATGAAACTTACGCTGTTACAAAAGTTTTGGGTAGCAGAAAGCCAGTTTTTAGTGTCGAACAAAAGGAAGAATTGGCCACTTATCTGAAAGATATGGAGGCTAGATTATTTGGCGTGACCATGATTGAATGCAGACAAATTGCGTTTCAGCTAGCCCAATTAAATAAGCTTGACCATCCATTTAACAAAAAAAATAAAATGGGTGGAAAAGGATGGATACAAGGTTTCTTAAACTTACATAAAGATCTGTCCATTAGAAAACCTGAAACCACATCAGGTGCACAAGCTATGGGTTTCAATAAAGTGGCTGTGTCACAGTTTTTTAAGCTTTTAGAAGAAACCGTAGAAAAGTATCATTTAACAAATGAAAATATTTATAATGTAGGCGCAACTGGCATTTCGGTGATTCCAAAAGGAGTTTCGAAAATTCTAGCACGAAAAGGAAAACGCCAAGTTGGTGCACTTACATCGGGCGAAAGAGGTGAAAATGTCACTGCCGAAATTTGTTTTTCCGCTTCGGGTGCATATATGCCTCCTATGTTAATTTTCCCACGGAAAAGAATGCGTCAGGAGTTTCTAGATGGTATTGTGCCTGGAGGTTGGGTCGAATTAAATGATAAAGGGTGGATCGACAAGACGTTATTCTTTTCATGGTTTAAGAAGTTTGTGAAATATTCAAAAGCTTCTAAAGATTTGCCGGTATTACTTTTGCTTGACGGGCACACGTCACATACAAAAAATCTAGAAGTTATTAATTATGCAAGAGATAATGGAGTTATCTTACTATGCTTTCCTCCCCATTGCACTCACCGCATTCAGGCACTGGATGTTTCATTTATGAAGCCTCTTAGTGCTTATTATGATGACGAAGTAAGGAAATGGCTTCGAACACATCCAGGACGTGTTGTAACATTGCACCAAATTACTGCTTTATTTAGTGCTGCATATCTTAGAACAGCTACAATGCTTACAGCAATAAATTGTTTTAAAAAAACAGGCGTGTGGTCCGTTGGCATAAACGTTTTCTCTGAAGCAGATTTCTTGTCTTCTGTCACAATTGACATAGAAATGGAATCCAGTAATTCAGCAGCAGAAACTTAACATCAAGAGAGAAGTGTTCATGTTAATGATCATTCTGTAAAAGAGAAGACTCCCGAGAATGATCCCCAACCAGGAACGTCACGAGATAACGACACTAGTCCTAAAGTTATCTTACCGATTCCTCAAATTAAACAAACCAAAAAAAGAGTTATGCGAAAGAGAGGCAAAACAACTATTCTAACATCTTCTCCTTATAAAACCGAACTAGAAGAAGCGCACGATAAAAATAAATCATCTAAAGTAAAAGTGGCGAAAGAATGCTATCATCGCATGTTAAAAGTCAAACAAGAAAGGCTAAAATCCAGAAAAAAGTATAATCTGATACAGATAGTGATGTTAGTGACGCTGACTGCTTGTACTGTGGCGATTTTTATTCAACCTCGATGGAGGGATGGATCTGCTGTTCCGTCTGTCACAAATGGGCACACAATTTGTGTGCAGGTGTAGAAGAAGACGACGATGAAGCAGTATTCTTCTGCGAACATTGTCAGCAAAATAATTAAGACCCCGTTTTACCCTACCCGACGGGTAAAATGGGACAAATTTCAAATTTTAGTTTTTAGTTTTTTCTATGACATATTTGTATTTTTTCATCAATAAAATGTATTTTAATAAATAGTTAACACTATAATGATGACGTAATTTCATTTCCAAGACTTTAGGTCTTCAACTTTTTGTCATAGACCCTCTTAAACGTTAAGTACCCATTTTGCCCGTCCGTCCCCTACATACATACATACAGACGAACATCGAACTAATAAAATTCATCAAAAACTTATCAGGGCATGATAAGAAACATTTTAATACCAAAATTTCCATTTTTAATTTTTGAGTGGATTACAATACTTTCCCTTAAGCTGGCCACAGACCGGCGTACATGTGTGTCATGCAGGAGTGTCATACATGTGCGTCGTACATGTATGACGGTACGCTGTTGCCCACAGACCGGCGTACATGTGTGTCATGCAGGAGTGTCATACATGTGCGTCGTATTTAGCACTTGAGTGTCACACGTAGTTTGAATGGCGACGATGAATAATGAAAACGAGTTCATATTTTTATCAGTGGAGTATGCATGTATGATAAAAAAAAGAAAAAATAAAAATAGAAAACAGCATCAGACACGTACCAAGTGGGTGAAGGAATGGCTTTTAAAGCGACAAGATTTTACACATAAATTTACAAGAAGAATTATGCTTACAACCTGATGATTGGAGAAATTATCTAAGAATGGATGAAGATAGTTATGTTATGCTGCTTAAATTAGTAACTCCGCTAATTGAGAAGCAGGACACAATATTGAGGCCTGCTATATCCCGTTTGAAGTTTTCTATACTAATTTCTCCTCAGTCGTTGGGCAAAGTAATTTCGGAAAAATTACAAAATAGTAGCAAATTATAATACCACAAATGGGTCACGTAAATTTCATCCCTTCCTACGCCCGATCGTTTCGATTCTTCAATTTTTTTTGTTTCTCTTCGGAAACTCCCACGAATACTATTTAGTTTAGCTTTAAGGTTTATCTTCGTTGAATTTAGTTCACTAGTTTGAAATTTTTTTAGTAATACTTCATAAGCTGCATCTTTCTTAGCTCTATTCATATAATCTTGAGATTTAGTTTTCCAAAGACAAGGGTAATTTTTATAAAGTTCAATGAACTCAATCATAAATTCTTTCGTCAAACTTCGTAAATCTGACATTTTAATTAATAATTAATAATTTTAACAGCAAGAGTCCACAGAACATGAACGTTGATGTGTGACACACATGAATTCAAATTAAGTTGAAAACTTGTGCGTCGCACATGTATGTCACTCTTTGCCCACACACCAGCGAACATCAACGTCAAACCGGTGTGACGTGCATGTATGACACCCTTGTACGCCGGTCTGTGGCCGTTAATGTATGACATACCTTGAATTCAAGTAAAATAGAAAACTTGTGCGTCGCACATGTATGTCACTCTTTGCCACACACCAGCGAACATCAACGTCGAACCCGGTGTGACGTACATGTGTGACACACATGTACGCCGGTCTGTGGCCAGCTTTATACATACGTATACGTATATGGGGAAAGTAAAAATTAAAACATAAAATCGGAAATCAACAGAGCTCAAAATAAGTTTTTGTAAATAGAAAGCTTTAATTTTAAGTTAGCAAATTATACGTAAATATGAACAAATTTGGGTTTTAAACTTAATATTTGTAATAATACTCGTATGATCGATTGATATGTGGTTTAATATTATAACTCGATATTAACCATACCAATATTTTAGTTCATCGCCTGATGATGCCATAGTATAGTGAAAACGTTTGCGAATATATACCTACTTACAGTGTATTTTACATGTGATACATTAAAATCATTTTAGTTTTGAAAAGTGTTTAGTGCATTTTTTGGGTTTTCTAAAATATTGATATAGTGTAATAATATAAAACAAAAAAAGAAATTTTCATTTTTTTCAAATTTTCTTAATCCAGACCTGTTATGTGTTAATTGTCTCCTTTTTAAATTTTTTGAAATTTGATTTTCTACGTATTGTATTATTCTTATATTTTTTTTTGAATTTATATAAAACAAAACTACAAGAAAAGTTAAAAACCTTGATTTAATTCTTAAAATTCAAAGAAGTTGATTAAATTAAGTTGATATTAAAATATATAAAAAAAATGATATAATTTTACTATGGAATTGTTGTTCATTAAAGTAAATACAAAATATTAGTGAATTGTGTCGAGACATACATACATAACAAATAAATTACATTAATTAGTGTTTATCTTCAAATGGCACTATTGTCATAAGATTCCTTAAGGCGAAATCAAATTGTTTCGTTGATACTGCACTTTGAAATCGGTGAAGCTTACTTGTACACTATACCTGGTTGGATAGGTAAAAGATGAAAGAGCTCTTGCAGCAAACAAGTAAAGATGGACAAACACTAACAATGGCTTGCAACGAAAACAAGAATATGTATGCACTAATGGAAACTTTTAACTAGTTTTATTTTTGGTGTTCTTTAAAATGTTCCCAACGTTAGCTACCCTACTATACATATTAATATAGATATAGTACTCGAATTTTCCGGCTTTTCATTAATACGCTCTATAAACCGACTATAATGTTTCGAAAACCAGATTGTAGTGTAAATAGTGCCGACCCATTTACAACGTAAGAAACTATTTATGTGTAATAAAATATACCTACATATATTTTTGTAAGTCGGTAAAGTGTTGAACTTTGCGTGCTCTTTTGATAGCGCTAGCACGTTTCTTTGATAGCAAGAGCACAATTACGTTTTATGCGAAGACAGAGCCTCCCATTAGCAGGATAATAGTATTTATACGCTGCTGATATCCGTGAGCTTTGAGTGTAACCACGTGATGTGACGTGTATTGATAACTACGCACGCTATATCCACTTTACCTGTCACTTTTACTTCATATATAAAAACCAGTCTACATTCAATTCAGTCATTGAGGATGTGTCCAAAGAATTCATTTAATTACAATTTTTTTCATGGTAAAAGAATTTCTTACTTGAAAAGATACTTTTTCAGTTAAGTAACGTCCTAGATAATATTACACCAATTTTCTATTCAATTTTAGTTTTTATTTACTAATGGGCAATAATTTAAAACTACAGAAAACGTGCTTTTGTTAAATATTCGGACGATAATTTATTTAGAGATAGTTTATTAGACAATTTTATTATAAGAACGAAGTAGTAAATTTTTGATTAAGAACACAAAAGAAATAATTTGACTATTGTTTCAGCTCTCCAATTTTCCGGTATTTTCTTGGAGGAATTCTAAAGATTTAATTTGTTTATTATGTACCGTACTATTTCTAATTTTTAATATAATAATAACACAGTCACTTAACAATCGATTTTTCGATATTGCATTAAGCATTTTTCCTTCCAATCCCCGGCAGCCAGTCATTTATATTTATTGAATGTGATTAGAAAACTGCTATTTTTGTGATTACTGGTAGAAATGCTAACTTGTCAAACGTGATCCGATAGAGAGTCAATTAATTTGACAAATTTCGTACTTTTATACCTGTTGGTTTTTCATAAAATTTTTTCTTATTTTAAAATCCAATTCAATGCAACTCAAATTTACTGCTATAAAGGTCAGATGTTATGCTTGTTTCATTATGCAGTACTCTAAACAACCATTAAAAGATCTTCGAGTAAAATTGTATTATGATATACTTTTTTTTATTTTTACTTATATAACATTCCCTTTACTTCATAGAATATGCAGCTTAAAAAAACTTCATTACCCCAAGTTCAAAATGAAAATACAAAAATAAAATAGTCGATAAACAAGTAGGTATGTAGGTAGGTACTAAACACGATGTAATTTTAAGTTAGTTGAATAGACAGAGCTATATGGTTCAAGTTATATAGCTGGGTTATATCGCTATTTTATTTGGTTTTAGTTTTGCATAAAACTAATGGCGTGAGCTGTTTTAATTATTCTATGCAAAACAATATTTAACGTGAATATTTAAATAGTGTTTTGGTGAATAGAATAACCACTTTTATATATCAACACACGATTTAAACCAAATTTTAATTGAAAATTTTTTTTTATATTTGGGCATTAAATGCAAATGAGTACTTTACTACTTTTAACTCGCTGACTAAAATAAAAATAATACATTTTTCCTTATCACGATTTCGCCGCAACGGATATCAAAAAATTGAAACTTTTTTGTATGCACACATTTTCATAATATTACGTCCCATACCTCGTACATTTAAATTTCGTTTAACAAATTACGTATATAAACATGATCACCATGAATGTAATAGATTATGTTTAGAATAAAACCTTTTTATGTTGTAGTAGTATATAGTAAGGACGAAAATGTGGTTAAATTTAATAGCGTCTAATAAAAAGTTTAATAGAATTGGAAAATGTAACAGCCAGCCCACGTACTTTGTTTAAATGTAATGATACTTTTTTGGTTTCGTTTCTCTTTTTTGCTTTATTCTCAAAATATTAGTGGTCATACACTATTTAGCTCGAATGTAAGTTCATTTCTATATTAGGATTAAATGATAATAGAGTTTGAAAAATCAATCAACGACGCAATGGTATTAGCAAAATGGCATTAGGCAAAGCATATGGATACAAGCAAAGAAGAATATAATATGTTCATTGTAATAAATTTTTAATTCTGTACAAATGTATTTGTTTGCTGGATTGAGCTGTACTATATATTTATATAGTATATCTGTTCCCAATTTAGGCTAAATGACAATGGCAATTGACGTTGGAGTGAATAGTTACATACTTTTGATACTTATACTCGTAATGTTCGATTTCTTTTGTGTGATTTTATTAGAAAGTGTTTTTAGTAAATATTAATAATTTAGGTTAAATCAATATTCTTTCCGATTAGTGAAATATTTTGTATTGTAGAAAGATATATAAAAAAACCAGTGCTTATCCCCAAATTTTGCAACTCTCTTAACACTGATAGTAATCTGAGGATGTGAACGATAATTTGTTCATACTTATTTTGGGTTAGATACAATACAAAGGACTACACTGTCGTATTCACTTGTCATATTGCCAAATTAAAAAAAAATATACACTTATATTCTTTTCATATTTTAAAAAGTTTTTATAATAATTATAAAAATTTTAATTAACTTTTAATTCAAACGTTTATTCTGTTTTAAATTAAAGTAAATATGAATATCGATATATGAATGTGGTTTTTTGTAGGTAAGTGCTGATGAGGACATATAATAGAGTTCACATTAACAAATATAATTTTTTTAAATAATGTTTTATTTATTTAAGATAAAATGTTCGTCGACCCAAAATGTCGATCCAAGGGAAGTAATCCATATGATTGTAATTAAGGAGACAATTTTTAACAGCATCTTTTAAAAGAAAATTCACTATTTTATTTATAACAACATCATTTGTAAATAACTTTTATAACACCGAACGTACGTGTAAGCTGTAAAGTCACTTGGTAAAGTCAAATTTATGGAGTTTGTATAAAATTTTCAAAAATAGCGATAAAACTTTATTTTCTGAAGTCGATTAATGCGAACTAATTATTTTTAGAGTATTATACAAACTTTTACGTAGCACAATCAATGCGTTTTTTAAGTATGTACCTAACGTTGAAATAACATTATTGGTGAGAATGCAATAATTTTGTTGCTAATAATTAGGTTATATTGACGATAAATAAACCGCTGAACGTTGAAATAACAATAATTAGAGCCACATTTCCACGTCGAAATAAGTTTAATTGAAATTAAATTGATTACTCAAAGAATTTACGAATTCAAATGTTATCTTACTCGTGATTGGTTAATTTTATAATAGGGCGTGTCAAACTTTGAACAAATTTGTAATAGAATAATTTATGCAATTCAAGAAATTAAATTTAATAAATTACTACATAAAACCATAGCATACTATGCTCATTTGTTAATAATACAACATAAAATTAATAATGCCAAAAACCAAAGTATATCTAGATATAAGTAAACAAACAGGTAAAGACAACCTATTTATATAATATAGTATGTAGATAAGTAAGGTACCTATACTGAAAAGAAAGGTACATCAAAAATTCATCATTTTTGCGCCGATGAGCAAAATTCATCATATTGATGAACAAATTCCATCAATATAATGATTTTTTCATCAATACTATGAATATTTTATGATGGACTTTTTCTCAATATGATGAACTTTTTCTCAATATGATGAACTATTTTTTTCAATGTATCCAAGTACTCCGAGTACTAATTTATCTAAAAAAGGTTTATGAATATAACTAAAAAAAAAAAATTTAAATATTTTTATTTATGTAAATCCTGAGGTTAAACTGCATACCAAATCTCTTGAAAACCAATAATTTATTTTTTTCTTTTAAATTCATACCATTTTGGTAGTTAATTCCAGCTGGAATTCCTAAATCTTGCGCATCAAAATTTCTTTGCGGTTTTCCCTGCGTATAAATTTGTAATTTTTGGTAAAATTGCTAAAAAATTTGATTAAAATTATGCAGTTCTTTAATTTCGATAATTTAATAAATTAAAATGTTTTTATATTTTTTATTAATGTCTTTCTGGATAAAACAGTTTAATAAATATCGGTATTTGTGATTAAAAAATGTTCATTTTATGAAAATACAAATTTATTGCGTTCTTGTGGTAGGTAATTGAAATTAGTAAGTGGTTTTGATCGCATGAACACCAGGTATTAGGAAAGATAGCAGCCTACCGAATAAAATACAATAATTTTATTAGGTGATACAATAAAGCAAACGTCTTCCCTTATTTTTATTTTAATAGTTTCATCTGGTGCTCATCAGATTCATTATTTTTCTTTCATAGTTGGTTACAAGGTAATAAAGTGGGAAAGGACCTAACCACATTAGGCGAATCACAAAAAAGCAGATATTTGTAATCAGATTTTTCTTACTACGAAATTTTTGAAAGAAATTTAAGATTTTTTTTTGAAAAACTAGAAAATCCCTTGAAAATTTTTGGTGAAATTGTTCTCTTGTTTACGCTGTTTAGATATTTATTTTAAATTATAATATAATATAATCAAATATTTTTATTTTTTTATTCCTGTTATAGTTTACATAATATACTAATTGATAATCAAGATCATAAAAAAGATGCTTGCAGCCTCACGATTACAAGCCACGAAAGTCAAAATTAGAAAAAGAAGGCCAAAATACTTTCGTGGTCGTGGTTATTGTATTTCTTGGCTATATGCCGAATGAAATTCTAAAATCCGTACCTATGTATGTAGATGAGTTTAAATTGCTTTACAAATTTTATTTTTTGTAAAAGCCTTTAGCGCAGCCTGTGTAAGGTTTATTATTTAGCAAATCAATAACTTTAGCTATTTTTAGAAAATACGAATTTCCAGTGATGTAATGTAAATTTATTATAATATTTATATAAAGAAACACATTTCCTTATATGAGATTTAAATATAAAAGGTTAATAATAATATAAATATGGTATTTTCATGTAGCACTTGAAATTGTACCTTCTTAACCTTACCCAAGTTTCTCTTTGAAAACACAATCACGCACTTCACATGATAAGCACGTAATCACTCTGTCACTTTTGGGATCATAAAAAAGATGCTTACAATAAAGCACAAACTTTCCTGAATTGCATTTTTTGCTAAAAAAATTGAGATGTCCTAATGAATATTTGAAATTATTTTATGTAAAGGGAATAAAAGTTCTTTATAATATAAGAGTATCACACCCACCTTGGTATCCAATTATTTTCACAATATAATAGAATTTATTTCAAAGATCAATTAATTTAAATTAAATTATCATAACAAAATAATACCTAATTGTTTTTATATTTTTTAAAATTTCAAATATAAATTAATTACCCTCGGAGCATCTGCTTAATTAAAATTGTCAAATGCAATAAATTCTTTTAGATCTCTTTAATATCATTTTATAAAATTTAGCTGGATATTTTTTATACCAACGGTCCACTTGCCAAATTGAATTAAAAAGTTTTCTGTGATATAATTATGATTATCACAAAGCTTTCGAAATACCTCATATTACTTTTTTAAACAGTTTTGTAGGAGGGGGCAGTCGCCACCATTCATGTAATTTATTTTTTTAAATTAGTATCTCGCCGAGTGCTGATTTAAACCAAAAACACGCAACTGTTACCAAAAACACTTTCAAGATTTTCCAACGCCATTTTGTATGTTGCCTATCTGAGATCTATATCAACCTATTATTTGAATAAGAATGGATCACCCCTTTGGGAAAACTATTTAAGTAGACGACATTTATTGAGTAACGAGCAATTAACTATGTCAGAAAAGACCTATGTCTCACACTATGTATATCTATCCTAACATTCTAAATAGTTTAAAGTGGTAATACAATAATTGATTTTTGGTGTTTCTTACGACATAAAAAAAAATAATGTAAATAACTTTTAATCGTAGGGTAAAACTTGTGTTTCTTGCATGTATGAAATTATCAATTTAGGTATAACTGGCAATACGATTTGATGAAAAACTGTAGAATCAATAATAAAATTAAAAATTATTTGTGTATTGTAAATAATAGACGCATCCTATTAATTCAATTTTAATTAATATTTCGGTATACAAAGGTTAATTCTGAACAATAAACTTTGAATTTGTAATATAAACTCAAACTTGGGTATTACAATTGTAATTATAGTGCATAATCGAGTCGCTATGTTAACAATGTAAAATGTGACGGTTGTATTTTCTTAATAATATTCTTGATTGTAACAGTAAATTTAATTATAAAATTGGTTTTGCCACCGCAATTTGAGTAGCAGTATTTAATGTGAATTTACATAAAGCATGTTAAATTATGTAAATAAAAATTAATTAGTATACCTGAATTTACGTAAATTATGTTTTAATTTAAAAATTAATATAACATAATGTTAGACGCGACTAATCACGTTATTATAAATTGTGCATTTAACACAATCATGTATGTGGCGTAGATATACCCTAAATGCATCGACTGCATTTTCACCATTTAAAATTCAAATTGCATAAATGATGTTATCGATACTACCACTGATAGATAACCTTGTTAATGCAAGATGTTCTCTCAACTTGTTAGCCAAAAATTAACTTTGTACTTCAAAACTGTAATTATAACTTATACATGTAGTTTATAAGAAACCTAATTCTAGCTAGTAATTTCGTTTGTTATAATTTCTGAGCTAAATTTAGTTAGCATATAGGACATCAAATAGTTTATTCTTATTTGTTTTGCAAAGAGGAAATCTACACCAAAATGGTTTATTTTCTGCAAGAGTTTAAATACAGAACGTATTTGTATAAAATCTCCTTGAGGGTTTATAATTATTGGAACTCAGAAGCAGGTGCTTTTACAATTAACCTCTCTGCCAAATCATCTGTGTACGACGTCCGTCGGTATCCGATTACTGTCGTTGTGGCTACGCATATACATTTCCTCGGGTTTGACGACGACTGGTAACTTACCACAGTGGCGTAGCAATTTCAAACTGTACTAATGTGCAGGTGTTGGCAATTGACTAATTTGCAATATTACGGTTCAATTTTAATTAAAGAAGGTTTGAATTCTTGTTGAAATAAAAAGTACCCTAGTGTTGGAAAATAATTGCTCACTGAGCAATTATAACACATGATAATCCTGAAATTTAGATTTTATTGTTTACATTTTACACAATAATCGCACTACTTGTGACTACGCTCCTGTTTTTTCTACGACAATATCTAAACCGTTATCAGAATCTACCCTATACATATAAATAACCCATTGTTATCTGCAGAATTGCGAGGTCCTTGAAAATTATCTTATAAGTAATAAATAAATTCGCATTATGGTTATACAAATATTTTATTCTAAATTTGCTTTATTCTTATAATTAACGAATTAATTCGCTCGAGAAGTCTTAATGGAATTAAAATAAGTGTTGAAATTAGTACACCCTCAACGCAAATAATTTTTAGGTCCATAACGTTTAAGAAAAAATTCGATTATACTTAAGCGGATATGGTTATAATAAAAAATACAATTCAAAATAAAGCTTCACTTAGTGCCCATAGTTTTAAGTTGTTTATGTTGTAATTTTGTGCCGCAACAGCGTGTCGGATTAGAATTGAGGTATTGTTTATAAAGTTTAATTACTTAATACGAAATAGCAATCTCTTATTACACAAAATTCTAAGGAAGAATATTTTATAATGAACACCAATTAAAGTTTTAAATTTAGAATATCCCAGAGCGGAACTCGAACAATTTTGCCATTCAATTGGAAGGTAATAGCACAGCAAATAATTATTCTCCCGTGTTTTGACTTCGATGATCGTATTCCAATTAGCGTTAATTAAAGATTTTTAATATTATATTTTAAGATCCTTAGCAAACTAAACCTTTTCTTTTATTTATGCAAATTAAAACTTAGGTATACATACATAAGGAAAGGCTTTAGATTTTCCCATTTTCTATTGGAAATTTTGTTCGGTTTTAATACGAACCAAACTTTATGCTTTTAATAAATTGTAACCAACTTTTGTATACTTTGAAAGTTGCAATTTTCCAGTAAAGTATATTCAAACAAGAGTAAGTACATATAAATATTCGTATTCCTATTTATGTTAACTAACAGAATCAACAAATTTTTTTATGTTCGACATCCCAATAAAATTTAAAATAAATTGAAAATCTTCTATTACTATACAAAGTATACACACAATACATTTTTTTAGAAATTATATTATCGAGAACTTATTACTAACGAGAATGCTTCATTGTTTCCAATATTAAATAAAAAATATACACCATATTAAAATATGATGTTTATATTTAGTAAATTTTGGTTAGAATATTAAAACACATAAAATTGATGCTAAGAAAACAGGAACAGGTAATAGTTGTTTATTTTCTTGTATAAAATTTCCCACACATTTAATAAATTGTTAAAATGCAATTTGTTGTTTCATAACTATAAAATTTTATAATCAAATAAACATTAAATTTTAATAAAAAAAAATATTATAATTTTTTAAATATTAAATTTTCTAATAAAGCATGCAGAAGTCAAATTACAAAATTAAAGAAAAACAATGTTAATTTTTTTAAAAATCTAATAAAAAAATAATTACGTACCTCCATTGATATCTATAGCCGCTAAAATAGTTGGCAATAAAGTTGCGTAAAGCACGACGTGAAAACGCACGCGTCTATTTGCCATGGAAGTGAATTCTAATCGCGTGCAGCATGCCGACTGAAGCTTTCATCGCGAAGCTTTTCCAAGTAATGAAAACGACAGCGCCTGCGTCTTTATTTATCCCGACCTGCACAATATAACGAATAAACAAGTAAGCAAGCGTGGTTAATATAAAAAACAAAGCTCATTTTCCATAATGATTACACCAGAACATGATTGTTAATGCTATAAGTTCACAGAGTCACAAAACTTTAAGTAACTAAAGGATGTAGCATGTTACATTCAAAAACAGATTTCCTTTAAATTTGTTTGAGCATTCAGATTATAAATAAAGGTTTTGCCTGAAAATTTAGGTAATGTCTTAAGGGATTTAGCATTTGAAAACGTGTAGTTTAACAAGATCGGCCATGTTTGTTAAAGCACTGAGTACAAAAAGGTTCCGTTAGGAAACCAGAACTATAATATTTATAATTGTTCAAATTATAATTTTTCTGGAAATAAGTAGGTACTTGCAACAGAAATGAAATAAAAAAATATTTTTAAATAAATTTAATTGGAAATAAAACAGTTATTGACTACTTACCTGTACTTCAAAGTGACTGAACGATAAAATTATTTTCACAGGGTCTTGTTAAACAGACGACAAACTACACTCATCAAAATCAATAAAAATTATTTCAACAGGTAAAGCTATCTCGAACTCAATGAAACAGACAAAGAAAGCCACAAGCAGATTTAAAAGTAACAAATTATCAGTTCAATAGATATCAAACAAGTATAATTTGATGAATCGAAAGTTAAAATAACTACGGAAATGTTTTATATTATGTATGTATGTAGAATGAATTAATATATTTACCTACATTAATACTGTGGTCAGAACATCACCACTTTAAAATTTCATTTCAATTTTTGGTTGCAGAAATGCCAAATCTAATTTGACTTGTAATAAAATTTGAATTATTAGAAACATACTTATAAAGGTTTATATGCTGAACACAAAAAAATTATTGCAATAACATGCAATATGCCCAGAAGCCTTAAGAAGAAACATCTACCATTTTGGTTAGATAAACCAGCTCATTACCTGATAACCATGATCATTGTTTTTGTTTATTGATAATAAAGGTGTTCATGCTTACCTGAATCAAGCAAGGTTTTCACATCAAGGCACTGCGGTCTAACATGGTTCTGAAAATATAAAAAGTTGTAAATTTAAATGTAAAATTCATTTGTTATTTTTCATTGTTCATTTTTTAATTTCTCGAAAAAAAATAATGAAAAGTTTGTTTCTATTACAAAATTATTTTAACTTCTAAGGAAGTTTAGTCGAATTGTTAAATAATCCACTGCTGTTTTTGGTTAAGAATTTTAGGCTGTCCAAAATGTTCATTATTGTGTGGACATTGTTGTGTCATAGTTTGTTCTAATTCAACTGCCATAAATATTGACTCTAATAACCCTAGCTAATAATAATATGATATACATATTAAATTACTTAGTATGTACACTTTTACGAAGAATGGAATCGGGCTAAACTAAGTTAGTTGAGCGCTGTATCAGTAGGTAAACCTCACACTTTTTCTTAACGAATACTTTGGAAATAGTGATTCCAATCATAAATGTTGCGAATTGTTATAACTTCTAGCTTGGAACATGCTGGGGTATCATTACTTTCATTACCACAGTAAATGAAATCGATTGATGTTTGTAAACATCAAAACTAATATGAACTTAATTACTATTAGTTTTAACACTATTTTAGTTATACATTTATTTATTTAACAATTTAATTTAACATTACATTATTACAGAACTGTACCAAAAATAAAATGTCTGTTTTGATATTAATACTTTAATTGTGTAACAAAGTCGGACTTTGTTTGCATATACTATATGCTTTTAATAACAAAAGTAGCGTTCCAGTTGGTTTTGTAGTTTATTAGTGGAGTTTAATCAAGATCAAAGTAAAGAAATTGCGTAAAGTCCGATATCACAACTCAGAATTTAAGTTTTTTGCAGTAAATAGTTTTAATAAGGATTTTAATAAGGGGGAATTATAGTAATTTGTTTAGTTTTTCTGAGTGCGCCACTGCTTATGTTAATCTGTGCGCTATGCACTGATTTTGTTTTCGTGGAAGCCACGCCATCGCTTCTGCACCATATGAGCTAGTTTGAACATGGTTTTCTACACAGCTTTGGAGGAAAGGAGAATTTTATTTGAAATCTAAGCCCATAGCGTCATTAAAGAATAGACATTATTGATCCAATGAATAGAATTATCCTTAAGTGCACAGTAATCAGCGCACCTCGAGTACTGTAAAAACCCTTTGGCATCGCAAAAAATCATCTACGTTTGGAATAGTGCTTATCTTTCTAGATACTCCAAAATCTGGACAAGATTTTCAACTGTTCTAGCGCTTTACATTTTACCAAGATATTTAGTTTTCTCTCTTCTTGATAACTTAAGGAATTTTGAGAATTTCTGTGTAAGAAACGGCGTTTAAAAGTCAAATAATTTCTACTTTGTAGACTTTTGGGATTCGTAAGGCTTCCAAGTTAGGACAAAAATATTGAGAGTAAACTTTTTTTAAAAAAGTTCCTTTTAGAAAATCACATTGTCTCTTTTTTTTTAAATAATTTAATTTTTCTAAAAATTAGTAAATTTAGAACAAATTTCTCTTTTTCCAAGTTATTACTGGATCAGCATAGAAATTGAAAAATTTCATGCTGTATACCAATATCACTTTCTGGATCATCAATGGTCAATAAAGTGCTCTCAAAGTTTTATTTGGTGTAGATAAACGGGTTCCGATTCAATGGATCTGTTTGTACTCATATTATCGTAAATAGCTATAGTACGTAAGTTTACAGATTATCCCCTTCTTCTCTATTAGTTTTAATCATATTACTCCTTCGTAGTAAAGCATTTAACTTCATCTAACTATCAGATGTGATTGCTCATTAGACTAGTGGAATGATAAGATTGAAATCGCCAAAAATCCTATCTCTATCGAAAACTTTTATTTTACCACAATAATCTAGATCCGAAGGATATAAAGTGAGTATACCTACTTGTAACAATCCTGCACTCGAATTTGACTATTTCATTGTGCAATTATCACAATATATTTTATTGTGAGTTAAACTTAACCAATATTGGAATATTCAGTCCAAAGTCATTCAACATAGTAAACCAAAGTATTTGTCTACCAAATTCAGTTGTTACAGTAAACAATTCCAAATATTGGCCAAATATCTTTTAAAGCGCCCTTATATGCGCATTAACATCAAAAACTGCAAATAATTAAATTAATATAATTTTGTAAGATTCCATTATATTTTAACTGTGTATATTTAGTAAGCAAGTAAAATTCAAATGTTTACACGTTAAGGGTCCGTGTAAACTTTGACGGTTAACAAGGAAGAGTTGACATGCTGTCCTTATTTCTGTATGTTACATCACTGGGAAAAGGCAAACGTGACTTAATTACATTTTCAATGTTTTGTATTTTCCCTTATCATACAACCATTAACGTTGCGTTTATTATTAGACTTATAACAACGGTTAAATTAGATAAAAGTTCGTATTTTCGTAAGTAGGAGTTAAATTCCAATTAATGTAACATTACGCAATCAAAACGTAATAATACTGCCAATAACAAAATTATACGAAGAATATTTTATACGAAATAATGATCATTTCGGTGATATATTGATCGTTGAATTTTTCGTCTTATTACTATAATAAAATGTTGCAATGAATTCAATAAAATATACAATCTATTTATGTTTTAGTAGTGGTAGAGTAGCATCATAGTTTAAGATACAAACCGCATATTGAACCTTCAGTTAGGATGTTGTAAGTTTAAATTATTATGACCATATAGGAAAGCATATCAACAATCAATCAATTGCTTAGCAGTATGATATTTGAGAATATTTTGTAATACTGAATAAGTACCTTAACATGGAAGCTTTAGCAGCTACAATAGTTGGCATTACTTTGTAGTACTTTGTATATGTCATAGTTTGTAGTGATACATCATTTTCGAAAATGTAAAATTACAGAAATGTTTAAATAAATATTAAAGAAACAAAAATTATGTTTTGAATAAAATACTCTACATCGTTATACATTTTTTAATCTTACGGTTGGGCTGGAAAGTAATTGCCATTAAAAAACTGTGGGAGCTTTCATTACAGTGTCGGTAAACAGAACACGGAAGATTAGATTTTAAGCTTCCAATATTCTAAACAAACCGCTTATAATGTTACTTGAGATTATTATATACTTTAGGGCTTTCGGAATGCTGTCGAATAATTAATATTTAATTGTTTCAATTTTAATTAAATATTGAAATTCATTAATTATGTGAAAAACTATTTTATCGATAGAACAAATTAGTATTGTTGCCATATATATATTCGTGAAAATTTGAGAAATGCTGTGAAAGCTTTAATTTATTTATGCATACTTACTATATTTAACTCATTTCTTAATATCAATAAAAACTTTTCCAAGCTGCTATTTATTTATTTACAAGTAAATCTAATACTAAAAATAACTGTCAAAGTTATTGATTAAAACGACTTACGTATAAAACCATTTATTGGAGTTATCATCTTTGTTTTATATCTTGGATAAATATGTGGAAAAACTGTACCATTTATCTTTGTGTCTAATATGTCGGCAAAACTTTTCCATATTGAGACATTTCTTCTTCAACAGGTAACTCATATAAATGAAAAATAAGCTTTTACGTTTCTGTAAAATTTGTAAAAACATTCAGTTGTCTGGAAAAATAAGATAGATATAATAAATCAACAATCTGTTGATAATAATTATATTTATATATTTGATTATATAACTTTTAATAAATATTGAATTTGTATATAGTGTCAGATTGAAAATACAAATAAGATGTTGGTAAAATTTTATAACATTATACTTAATAAAATAACTTATTTAAAAAATTGGATTAAATTTTAAAGAGCATTTTAAAAACTTAATTTTTAAAACGAACTCGGAAATATCATTAATCAAATTTTTCATTAAGTTAATACGCATTTTTATGCTTATTACCAGTAAAGTTAAAGTTGGTTAGGTAATAAATATAAGATTTTGAGGAAGTTTAATTAATAAAACTTTTTAAATGGTGGTAATTTTTTTTAATATTTAATTTTAATTAATTGGCAATTATTTACCTCAGGTGTTTAATTTCATTTTAAATTTAATAAGTGGATAGAACATCATTTGTTCGCAAATTATGTCGGATATTGTATTTCCCAAATAAATTAAAAGCTTTTTTTTTTTTAATAATTAACCAAAGCTCTTTTAACAAAAAGAAACGTTTTGTTGAATATAGCTTAGCAAAAGCATAAAAACCGTATCGTTTAGTTACACAAAAGCTTCAAAAAACAAACACTTTTATCTTTTAACAATTTATCTGCTCAATCAGCAACTACTAAATAATATGTTTATTGTTTCAAATATGCTATAATTCATTTTCACTAAGTTGACTTTGTTATATTGAATAACTGTTAACGATAAAAAAAACTATACAATACATATGAGTATTAAAATTTGATGGATTAGATTGATATGATGGGTAAAAGTCTATCAATCTGTTTTTTTTGTCTTTTCAATTCAAATATGAATAATTGTAAAAGTTCATAAAATTTAAAAAATGAAAACCACAGTTAATAATTGAATAAATTTAAAATATTTAATAGTATAATATTTATGTATACCTAATGTATTTCTGATTTTTTAACCTTAAGAATTTACATAGCATATAACCTTAATTTCCATTATAATAAACAATTTAAATGATTATCAACGAAAAAAGAAACAAATTAAAACAAAATAAACTTAATTATTTTGACACGCAATAAACAGATATACGAATGTATATATCTAGAATACGGCGCAGTTCCGTGCAATGTCGATTTTCCGATTTTAGTTTTTTCCATTAATAACTTGCAAACAAGATTGGCACTGTTGAAATTTAAAAATTAATCAAAATAAATTTTTTTTTAAATTGCATAAAACGCTGTTCCAGTACGAGCCCTTCTTTTAATTACAATATGTTGCAACTTACTTTTAAATTTCCCCATCGTGCTTTTAACTAATTAAATTATTTTATAGGCAGAATTTAATCTACTACTAAGTATAAAACCTTGGTTTCTTTAAAGCTACGCCGTCATGTAGCGGCCATATTATTGATTATCAATATCAAATCTTGGTGGAATGCAGTAAAGAATATTGTGACAATATTGATTTCCAATATTATACGTAGTCGGTACCTACCAATACATTAATATAAACCATTGGTAATATTACTGCAATGTAGTAAAAAATATTGGTGCAATATTGATTTCTATTATACATAGAAGGTATACTATATTGTATTGTTTTTACAAAATAGCACATAATAGGTAAGTATATGTAATTTTTGTATTTCATATTTAAATTATTATACAACAAAATTTTTGTTCTAAATCTTTTTGTTTTTTTAACATTTTTGAAAGAAAATCTTGAGGCCATCCAGGAGGAAATACGGAACAATCTTTAAACATCTTGCAATATAAAATCTATTAGACAAAAATTTGCCAATGTGACTCGCCCCTTGAGTGAGCTTTCACTCTCAAAAACAGATTTGGGAATTTACAAAATTTAATTTTAGTACGGGCTGATTATTACCTGTTACGTTGGTGTTAATAAAATTACAACTATGTCCTTTGCATAATCACGAACCAGCTTAGTAATGGTAAAATTTGACCAAATATTTAAACAAAAATCTTATATTTAAACAGGTGTGCAATTATCACATCTATCGCATATGGAAAGCCGTCAGATTACACTTTTACACTATACTTTACGATTAACTTAATCAAATGAAAGCTTATATTATAATTATTGAATTTGTTGGATCAGTCAATTACAAAATCTATAAGGTAAAATTAAATTATATGGAAAAACCACTATTACACACATAATCCATAATCTTTTAACAATTAAATTTAAAAACAATTTTATGGAAATTTTTTTACTATTTAATTACAATTTAAAGTACTAATTATGACAATGTTTGTTACAAAGCAATTGAAATGGCTTTGAAATCTGTAGTAAATCACTGTCTATAAACAGACACTCGTTTGAAAAACGTAGCGTTTGTTCGCTTTTGTTCTATCGAGCGTGAACCTCATAACAGCCATTACGTTATCATCATGACTTATTACTAACCTTATAACTTTTGTGAAATTGAATAAAGCCACATGCGACATCATTTCAATAAAATATATCAACTCACTTTTAGATATCTAAATTCAATTATAGCACAAGAAATACTTCAATTGTGGTACTAAATAATATCACTCTCTGAGAAGAATTTCCATTCTAAAAGAACGAATGATAAGAGAAAATACGTTTCTATCACTAAAATCACCTTCAATCTCAATTGCAATAATGCTCACCGAAACGCTTATCGTCATTACACCTTTGGTGGTTAAATTTTACAACACTGGAAAATTCAACTGAATACAGTAAATTATACTATAAATATAACATTAATTTTTTTATGACGTGTTAAACATTTTATATTCAATTTCATTAAAAGATCACAACCACTCAAACTGCCACTTCGTTTCAATTAAAATTCAAATCACAAAATCTCACAGTAAGTGTAGACGAAATGAAAGAATCTGTATAAAAATTTAAGTACGAAAAAAGCACAATAAAATAAAAAAAACATCGCTTTATAATTGATTTAATTATAACGCAAACAAAGATAATATAATATAAATTTTCATCGACACGCTTGTTGCGCATAAGACAACGAAATAAATTTTAATTTTAAATCAGGAAAATTGAAGTAGACGAAATCGATTATATGTGGCATATATTATCCACTTCACCTCTTCTAGGGTTTTGTTTGACCGCCAAATGTTGTACTCCCAAGGGTAAACCCGATCAACCGTTCTACTTCTCGAAGATGTATAGACCCATTCAAGTTGACCAGTACGGCATTATTGTTTGCCAAAATTTCAAGAGTAAAATGAAATATTTTACATTTTACGCCAAAGATTAATTCGCACTTGCTTAAAGGTTAAAACGAAACTTAATTCCTATTTATTATTATTAGTTTCAAGTCAATACAAAAAGTTACAAACTGATTGTTGTTGTAAATAAATAATTAGAGTAGTCAAAACACAATATTCACCCTTACAAAGCTATTGGTCTCGAAATGCGGTAAAATATAAATGAAAATGGAGTAAGTTTGCTTCGCTTGAAAACAGAGGACGCCTGTGTTTTAAATTGAAACTTATAGAAAATTATTAAGCTGCTAAAATTTAACAGTTAAAATTTGATTGGTGTAATTCTTGCAAAATGAAGACACAATAATAAATTCACGAAGTGAACTGCATTTGAGAAAAAGTTAGAGGAAGTAGGGTAAGTATTCTTTATTATGTTAGCTTTATCTTAAATCAAATTACTCAAAAATAGTTTATAAACTTAAGTATTCGCTAGAGATAGATATTAAATATTCAATTTTAATTTGAACTTAAGTTTAAATTATTACTAGCTTTTAGTACCTACATAGAATAATGTTAAAAAATAATTTTCAACTTGATTATTTAATTAAAGAAAAATAATGTACAGCCACCTACGTGCCAAGTAAAAATATGAAAATGCTTTTTTGTTCTGTTACTTATATAACTTTGTTAAAATTACAAAAGCTGTATTTTCCTTACAATTAAGTTCGATTAATATCATTTTTGAGAAACGAATATTGGTTTACAAATATCGATTTTAATAAAAATAAGTTCCAAAAGCTAACTTCCCTTTTAACTTTCTAGTAGATACTATTAGAAGGATTATTTTTTAGAACTTTTACTTACTTAAAGGTATACCTAAATGTTTTTTAATACTTTGAAGTAAAATCAAAATTATATCCGGTATTTAGAAGTTTTGAAAACTGCTATTTTCTACAGTTGGGGTTAGAGCATTATGTAGGTAAAACTTATATAAAACAATTTTTGCGGATTTTGTGTTCCATTCTACATTAGCAGAGATTTTCAACGTTTCCCAAAGTTAATTACATTTATAACGTTTGTTCTTATACAATACCCACCTTAAAGTCGCTGTGCTAAAGTTTTCCTATTTACTATTTATTAACTTTCAATCTTTCAGGTTACATTTAGACGGCTATTAAAGTTAGATTTACATCTTTTGTATGTCTTTAAGCTTGTATGATATGCTAAAAGAGAAGTTGAACAGAATGGCTTACACAGCTTATCATAGAATTTGCAGCTTTCTCGCTTCAACTGTAAAATATTTTTAGAGTCAAGTAGTCGTTCTTCCATTATAATTCAAATTTGCCAGAGTTTAAACACACTCAAGTTGGCTTATTATATTGTGAAAGAGAGGCTTTTAGATAAACTAACAACATAAATTGTATTAATGAAAATTGAAGGGATAAAAACAAATAAAGCATTATTGGTCTATATTATCATAAACACCAATGATAAGTCAAAAGAAAACTTGTTTGAGTACTTAATAATTTAATACTCCGATAACAATATTAATTTTAATTTGAAAGCTTTATACAAGGGTAACGAACGCTAAACAAAGTTGTATTATTTTGTCTTCTTTTAATTATTGTTTTTATTTATCTATTTTTCTCTACGTATTTCGAATAAGTAAAAAAAGTTGATAATTTACTACTGCATGCAACACGTAAATATTTTAACCAAACACTAATTTCGTATTGCGATTTTGTTGCGAAAATAAATTTTAGTTTTATTATATATTTTACCTTTTGGTATAGTTACATGCAAACAGCTAAAGAATTATTTTCTTAATTTGTAATATTATACCTAATTAATATAATCGTGGTAGTATAAAGCTCTCCAATTTTGTGTTTTTCTGGGATATTGGTTTACGCGCTAAAACGGAGCGACATAGTAATCCAAGAATTATGTTACACTTTGTTTGATTTTATCGAAAGCCAAAGTTAGGACGCAGCAAGCCTATTCTCTAAGCTCTAAGCCGTTCGTATTCTTAAATGAATTCTTAATGCCTATGTTACGAAAAATTGTTTAATTCAACTTGAAAAATTTATTAAAATTATATTTCAAAATCTAATATAAATTATATTATAGTAGTGTTATGAAGAAATAAATATAAGTTATAATTACTTTGATTAATTTTTTTGATTTCCTGAATAATTAATAATAAGTATTATACAAAATACGGGAGGTTTATGTTTTAAACAAAATTGTGGCAAAATTGCTAAATTATTTTCTATATCAATTTTATACAGCGACGGCGCCAGTGCCGGTGCCAGCATTTTTGAAATAGGTGGGCACAAATATATTTGGATGAGCACCAAAAATTTATAAATAAACCCAAAAAAATACATTTTTGGAATAAGCACCTAAACAATTTGGGTGGGCACTTGGGTGGGCAAGTGCCCTCCCGGCGCCGTCACTGATTTTATTTGCAATTCTGTTATGTACTATGTTCAACTTGTCGACTTTCCAACTCGACATGTTTCGACTTATATTTATTAATTTACATTTTTATATTGTCTGTTTCATTTAATTGGGTTTATCTATAATTTTATAAAATTGTACTCTTTACATTTCATTTATTTTAATTAACCAAAAACAAATACAAATAACCAACCATTTTTCCAGCAACCCCATGCGTGTTGACATTCCTTATAAAGTGGCGAACAAGGCAATTATATGTTTTGTAAATATGTATTGTATGCAATGTAATTATGATAATATTTACGCACTTTTCTGACATCTTATTAGAATCAGTATAACCCGACTCAATTAGCTAAGTTATTTTTTTTATTTATTACCAAATGAAATTTGAGATTTTTCCACTTTCCACTTAAATTCGTTACCCTGAGACTGAGTCGAGTCTCTCATTTAACATTGACATAGTCATAGTTAAACGAGTAACTTTTAACAGGTTTTTTTGATTTTTTGAAGATAAGCGGAAAGATTAGTCTGATATTACATACCTAAGAACTTTTTCGACAAACTGCTTTGTCGTTTAAACAAAACCTCATTAAGATTCGACCTTATGTTTGGGAGATATAGTGACACAAATATATAGTATATGGGGTATTCCACGCCAAATCGGACACCAGCTTCCTTTTGCATCTCGGATTTTTTTGAAATTTTTTTTCTTTAAGTACTAGTTGAAACTAGCTTCCATGACTATTTTTGATTTCTTTCATCAACGAATTCAAGACATAAATTTTTAGAAAATTACGTTGCGTTTTTTTAAATGCTCATAGCTCTGAGAATAATTTACCAAATGGCACGTTTTTTTTAAAATGTTTCTTTTAAAACGTCCTTTCTAAAAAAAATATTGAAAAATATTTTAAAACAATATTACTATTAGATTTTCAAGTTTTAAAAATAAATCGCCATTTTTAACAATGTTTGTACTGATCGATTTTCTTTAAAATTTTTTGTAAAAAACTGTTATCCATTTAACAAATTTTAAGCCTAGTCTCATAATGGGCAAGCAATGGAATCTATTTTGTTTCAAATTTTTAATTTTCTTTATTTTTAGTTATCCGTGTTTACATACATATTTTTTAAAAACTCCAGAGAATAAAAAAATAGACTATGCATACAGGTTGCATGTTTGGCTACTACCTGAGATACTATGTAGTAGCCTCTTAGTAGCTGCTAAGTTGACTATGCATAAGGCTGTTAATTTTTTAAATATTATTAGGTACGGAGGAACTTGGACACGTGGGAACCAAATTGAATCCAGGTCCGGACTAGGATAGGTTTCTCGCCCAAATGCCCATGCTACTTTTAAAAATACATAAATTTTTGTATTTATAAACACTCTTATAATAATTATAAATTATACAGCTATGGATAGCGTACCATGTTTCAAATAATAAAACATAAAAATAAGAATTCGGGGGCACCTTTGATGTTTGCAACCACCCAATAGCTTTTGGTATCTACAAAATTGTGTACTTATTTATAATTCTATTAGAAATAATTGGAATTTCTTGAAAATTACTGAAATTTCTTTAAAAATCACTGAAAGTTTTTGGAATCCACTGGAATTGTTTTGGAATTTTTAGAAGTTTTTTAAAAAATTTGAAAATCTTGGAATTTTTTAAAAATCCTTAAAAATTACTGGCATTCATTTGAAAGAATTGCACTTTATTGCTGGGAAAACTTTAAAAATTGATAGAAATGAAAAAGAAATATCTGAAATTTTTGAAAGTCTCAGAATATTCCTAGAAATTAATAGAAATCGTTGAAATTGCGCTTCTTCAGTACATCTGAACGAGAAACATAGATTTATCTCTTGGAAATGAGTGTACAACTATGCTTATAGATCCAACGAATTTTTTGAATTTTGTTATATTTGGCATCTAACGACTATTTAAGAACTGAAAGTGAAAAAAAATTACTTTTGATAACACTAGTATTTCGGTATAACTAATTAAAGGCACCATTTTTAATTGCAAAAAAAGTGTCCCTCAAGGATCTGTGTTTGGTTCATTGTTATTTTACATATACTGTGTTGATTTACCGTCCCTGATGCTGTCCTCAATTACCTCTTATGCCGATGACTCCAAAATTTATAACAATCCTATATCTTCCCATGATATTCTGCAAGATGATTTGGATAGAGTGATACTGTGGTGCTCCAAGTTGTTGATTCCTCTGAACATTGATAAATGTGTTATTATTTCGGTAATCTCGGTAACAATCCGCATTTGGAATACACAGCTCAAGTCTGAAAGTTGTCGCGTCACACAACGATCTTGGTGTGACAATAACAAGTAATCTTTCTTGGAGTAGTCACATCAACAGAATCTGCAACAAATCTAAAACCACGGTATATCTTCTTTCTCAGTGCTTTGAGAGGCCCAGTCCTGCTGTTGTCGGAAAGATGTACATTACCTACATTTGACCTCATCTTGAGTTCGCTGGTCCGGTGTGGTGTGCGGAGTTGGGGGCGCGATGTTGACATGCTTGAATATGTCCACAGATCGGCAACGCGATTGGCTTATCCTTATCGAAACAGACCATCTTATGAGGTACGTTTACGCATTTTTAACTTGACACCCTTTCACCTTCGGCGTTTGAGGGGGGACTCGATAATTATGTTTAGAGCACTTAACCACTTCTTTTCATTGGATATGTCTTACCTCTTTGTGCTTAATGTAGATGATTGCTTGGGTGGACATCTTCTGAAGTTGCTTCGCGAGAAGTTCAAGAGCAGAGACAAGGAACATTTTTTACCAAATCGAGTCTTCGGCGTCTGGAATGATCTTTTCCACGACGTAGTGGCGGCTCCATCTGTGGATTCTTTCAAGAACCGGTTAGACCTTGTGAATCTGTCATGAGGGGATTGATTTTGATTTTAATTTTAATTCTATCTTTTGAATTTCATTTGTTTGTTTTTTGTATATTTGGCGTTTTATTTTTATATTTTATTGCACTGTGTCAAAACTTTTGTAATTTATAGTTTATAGGATAAATCCTCAACTCTTTCAATATTAGCTGTATTTTTTTTACCAATTTTAAGTGAGATTGTACTGAGATACTCACGTACTCAGTTAAATGGTGTTCTTTTTACAGTTTAGACTCAGGTACCGTGCCGTGTCTTTTAACTGAGAAAATTACCTCCCTCCCTATCCCAACTGATCTTGCTGTTACAAAGTGTTACAACTGAGTTAAATTTGGGAAATAGCCAGGATTGGTCGATTTAAAAAGGTTAACGTAATCTTTCAGGTAATTTTTGTATCATGGTTTCGTAGTGTATTTGTTACTACCTGTGTCACTACTTTGTGTTGATCTTTTTACCTTATGTTTTTCTCATTTTGACTTAGTTAATGTCTGTTCGGCTCAGCTCACTTCGTCTCAGTTGCGTAACTGAGATGAAAATAAAATAGATAAAAAGAATATGGCTATTAAATAATAATAATAATTATTATTTAATATTCAAATTTAATAACAAATTTTTAAATTTACCGAGTATTCTGACCTAGATACTTAACAATTTCTTCAAGTTTATTGAGATAAGTTGAAGTAGACAAACAAGTGGTATAGAAACAAACTTATCATTACTATAAGTAATATTGCAAAATTTATAATATTCAAGTTTTATATTGCAATTTTAAAATTAGTTTGTCAGTTTTACAAATAAACCATAGTAAAATTATTTCACAGTTTGTAATATTTAATAGTTTGTAAAGTTTGTAATATTGCAATTTGTATATAACATCTACTAAAGTTACGTTATAGCACAGTTGTGCAAATAATACACTATTATAAAAATTTATTTTCCGATAATAATAAAAATTATTATTCTAAATGAAAGTAAGAAATACCTAACTATAAACCAAATTAAAAACATTGAAATAATAAGTTTTACCGAAAATCGTCATCAAAACAACACTTCCCTGATCATATACGTGCAGGGAAATAGAATTTTAATTACTAGTCCGGTAATAATTAGTAATTGTAAATCAACCATCTATGGTAACTATGTAGTCAACAAATTGACAAACTTGATTTTTGTTTATTTTAAAAATGTTCAAACATGTTTTAAAATTTCGATTTTTTACGATTTTCGGTAAAATTTAATACCATACTTGTCAGGAAAATGTTTCACTTTACTCAGAGCTTTAAAATACTCGGCACAAAGTGCCTCGTATTTCATCATTGCTCCTCGTCAGTAATGTATCATTTTCCTGACTTTTAGGTAAATAACTATTATTTGTTTATATATAAAATATGTCGTGTCATATGCATATGGCACGATTAAACTATTAAAACAGTTATGGTGGTTAAATTTTAATCGAAATCTCGTTAATCCATTCACGACCGACTCTAATGTTTAATATAATATAAGATAGTGGTAAATAATATAAAAACGATAATTAGTCAACTACATGTAACAGACTGTTTTTAACCATCAATTAGTTAAGTAACTATTAGAAATTAGGATAGCCTGATAAAATGTATAAAATTCCATCTGCCTCAGAGGTGTTTTCTATAGCAATTTAAAATTGCTGAAGTAGCCGTAACGAAAAGGCAAAAGGCGATTTTCACTTGAAAGAATTTTAGTGCGCTATAATACTTTTAGAAATTCTTACATAATTTGGAATAAAACTATATGTATAGTATAAACTAAGCAACTTAACAAAAATTGTTAATATCAAATTATCAAGATTTCCAGCAGAAAAGTTCAATTTTGGAAATAAAATACTCACAAAATCTTCCCGTATGTTTACAGTTTTAACTGATTGAAATATGCGATTTTAATTAACCGTTAATGATTCATTTGTTGAAAATATTAAATATCTTGAAACAATAATTATTAATTATAGGGTCATAGATTATGGTTCTAAATAATAATTGCTGGTGAAATAATTACTATTGTAAGCAAACAAATTTGGGTTGCATGTAAGAATATGCTACGCTGCAATTACAGTGCATAATAAAAATATATGCCTTTTGGTGTCGTAAGTGCAAATTAGCGTATATTGATTGAAGAATTACCCTTACTAACACCCAACTTACAGAAAATTGGTGTCATTTGTTCTTAGAAATTATATATTATCTTATACAATTAAACTAATAGATATTATGAGTAGATACCTACTCTATTAATAAAAATAACCCTAGGCCGAAATCGTGTGCATGTCTGAAGAGATAAAATATATAGCGCAAGCGTATATTTTGATATTAAACCAGCGTTTTGATGAAAGCTCAGTCGACATGCGGCATTCAGAAAGTTGCTTTAAAAATGAAAGCACTACGGGCGCGCTTTATATACGATGTTTATATACCAGTGTTTACCTTCCTGATGTCAACAATTTCTGCTGCTTTAGGTACTACTCTCATTTTTATTATGCTATCTCATAGATACAGGGCGATAAAAATTAATATGTTCCGATTTATGCTCCGAATTTGAAAATGATTTTTTTCGCTTTACTCTAACCTCGGCTAATTTATTTGAAACCCTTCTATTTCTCAAAAACTCATTAATATTTTTTATTTTTTACTTGATTCAATCTTCCTTTATTCATTGTTTTAATTAAATCTTCATTGGCATGTTTGATACTAAAATTTTTACATTGTATTACAATTGTGTAGTTGAGTAACCTATAAAATGTAAAACACTTTCGAGTTCCCTCGTTGTCATTTCATTGCAGGACAAGAAAATGAATTGGTAATGTACATTTTTGAGACTTCATTTGATCGAAATGTAAATAACATCAAATATGTTCAAGTGTTCCAACTTTATTAAATATACTATAGCAATAAATACATGCAAAAAGAAAAACAAAAACAAAAATGCCGCTTTGAAGTTTTTCGTTACATAAAATTATGTAAATTTTATTGATGCGATTTACAAAGTGTTTCAAACTTTCAGGGTCATGTCAAAACAAGATCCTTCATGTCATTTACACATGTAAATTAAGTTCAAGTAGGGCATTATAAAGCAGTTACATTTTTCAGCAGATTTAAGCACCGTATATATGTTAACAGAAAGGTGTCAAGTTGTGAAACATATTGAAAGCAGATAAAATTGTTTTTTTTTATATTTAATTTTTACAAAGCAGGTAAGTGAAAATTCATACCCACGACTGTTTAAACTGAAATGCAATTAAACAATCCTGTTTTCCACGAAATAAAATAAATTTTGCACTTATACACTGGGTTAGAAAATTAACACGAAAACATTCAAATTAACTGAATGTTGAATAGTCAAGTGCTTTAATTAATAGGACTCTATGCGGCTTGAATATTGAAGTACTGTTGTTACATGATAAATGAAAAGCTAAATAAAACAGTTTGAAGTACAATAAATTTGAATTGAAAGGTACAACAAGGTTTGTTTAATTGATTTATTTACAATGCAATCAGAAAATAGTACAATCGAGAGCTCGATAATTTCCCAGTAGGTTTAGATGTAATGGTTTCTATGTAGGCACATAAAAATATCATTAAAAATGTATACATTATTGTATGATATATAAATTGTTTACAAGCCATCGTATTATAGATTATATTTATATTAAATTCTAAAATTTATTCGATAAAGTAAACCAATTATTATATACAGAAGATACCAATATAGTATACATACAGTCAAGTAACAAAAAGTAATAACGCTAACTTGCAATGAGTTTTTGGAGTGAACTAGTTAACAATCTAATAAGTAACATTTTTTACTAATTTCAGTGAGATTCGAAACTAAAATATCAGTTCCTGGTTCCTCAAGCTGTTTTGTTCTGGGTATTAAATGTATAAAGCATACTAGTTTGGTTAACAAAGCTTAACTTTGAACAATGCAAATATTTTATGAATAATTTATAAAACATGCATTGTCTTTATTTAAGAAAGTAGCAAAATTGAAAATAAAGGTACTATTTAGTTCAGGGCCGTGCCAAGAATATTTACCTCTCGAGCGCCAAATTTATTTTGCAGTTGTATGCAATATGTTTTATATGTGAAAGCAAAGATTATTACTAAAATAACTACAGATGTTTCATATTTTGCAATGGAGAGGAAATAAATAATTCTTATTATTATAAAATTTTGGTAATATTCGTAAAACCTTTCTTTAATTAGAATTTACTTCACTTACTTTGGGGGTAGCTTGCCGGAGTTGTAATTATAACTTTATAACATTATATTGAAATAACGTTTTCGAAATGTTTCTCGTCTCTTACCCTTAAGTTTTTAGATGTTTAAAATATTTAGTATCTACGAATTATTCAATTATTTATTTTTTATTCCAGATTTTGATAACCTTTGGTATTTGGTACGTTTTCAGCCCACGCTTGGTTCGGTTCTAGTTTAATAATTATTGAGTTATGAAAATTTTTTATAGACGAATTATTGCGTATCTCGTTTTTCTGTGTGCTGTCGAAGATAAATGTTTGATTATTTAAAAATATTAAGCTTTTGGCTTTTCATAAATTACAAAAACTGACACATTGAATTATGATAGTAAAAAAGTCTAAAAGCGTTTCTATATCATCCTTACGAACAAAAAATGTTATCTATTTTATATCCATAAAGCATTAATAACCAATTAATTATTTATATTGATTTTTTAAGCGATTACAGTGATGATGTGACTAAATTGTTGAAATTTAAGATACCACATTATATAAAACCTTTTTATAGTATTTACTCCCCAACTTGATAATGGTTAATAGATTGCTACTCTTAAAATCCAATACATTACAAAATACATTACAAAATTTATGGTATTTTCATCACTCGATTACGAATCGAATGTAAATGACTAAATAATTTTATTTATCTACTTAGCTTTCATGCCTTGTTTCGCCTAAGTTCTCTGTTTTACTTGAATTTCCCACTTAAGTTTCAAAAATGGTTTAGAATCTATCTTCTATATTGCGACGTTTCTATCGAGCCCTGTCGTTGGGCGCCATTTAAATATGCGACGTTTCGTTATCGCCTCTTTCCAAGTTGGGCGCCAATTAACTCTGCGACGTTTCTGACTATCGAGCTGTTGTTGAAATTTAATAAATTGAATTTCCCGTTAGTTTGAATTTCAAGATGTGAACGCTCCTTTAATTTTTTACTTAGGTTAACTTCATATTGAAAACATGCAGACAAATATTTATTCTACGCAGATAAAGTTTGTGAAAGTTATTTATTTTGGAATATGTTAAACATAAATAAATCCTATAATCTAGTGTAAAGGTGTCAAAGTGCATAATTGGTTTAACATTCAATTTGCGGACAGGTGAGTGGAAACATAAGTTATAATTTGAAATCGAGTTTCACCTAATTACCCTGACACAACTTATGTACTACTTAAAATTAAAAATTAAAACGCCTCTCTCGTCTAACAGATTTGTCATTTAGGGCTTCTAGGAGTCTCTTTGAATAGCACCGATGCCTTGGTCTACTTAGTTGGATGGACTAAATCAAGTATTTGACCACCAACAATCAATTAAATTGAATTTTGAAATATCCCATCCAAGGTGTGAGATGACTTTTTGATTTAAATAAGAACATGACTGAAAACTTAGATTTTATAGAGCCTTCACAAGCAAGGTAAAGTTTTTATGTTGTACGCAACTGTACAATTCTAAATTTTACCTAATTGACCTCAACTTTTTAGATTTTGGCAAATACAAACCACCTCCGATAGTCAAATGTTGGCTTTTACTAATTGTCGTAGGAATGGAAAGTATTAATAAGTAAATTTAGGTGTCTAAGCATATCCAACATGGCATAATTTACCATAGTTCTTAGAGTTCTCCATGGCGACTACTGTTACAAAATTTTATAAAATACATTTGTATGAAGTTATTTTGATATCTGCGATTGTTTACCAACATTAAACGAATAACAATAAAAACCTTTATTAAATTACATTTGAGAAAATATAAAATATTTTTTAATATCTCTAAATTGACATAATATTTATTGAACTGATGTATATCGTAATACAATCTTCAATAAATATAATTTTAAAATTTAATTTTCAATACTAAATATTAGATATTTACTTTCTATTCAGAAGTATCCAGCTCTAGATATATTTGTGCCTCTTATTAAATCGTTGCTAAAACCCGTAATATATTGAAGTATATTTTTCGAGTTGATAAAATAAAATGTTTGATAAATCCAAACATGAATTACTTACTATAGGTACTGATTGTGCTTAATCAGTCGGTTAAATAGATCTACATGAGACTCTTATAGTAAGACAAATCAAAGATTAAATTTTGTACCAAAGCATAAATTATTTATTAAATGTAATATTTCAAATTATATCAAATGTGAAATGGATCATTAATTTAAAATTTTCGTCCATGCAGTTTGCCTTATTAGTCCCTTTTAAGTTAGCTTTACAAAGCTAACAAAAAATTGCAATTTATATGATTATGAATTTGTATACTTCACTAGACTCTTTCTTTTCACATGCCTTTGTTTTTTTTTTATTTAATTTTCTATTATATAAAACAGCTAAATTTTTCCACTATTAAAGTTGGCGCTTCTTGTCTACTAATTTAAAAATTTCACTAAATCCTCTTCATGCAAGCAAATAAAATTTATGTAGCACTTAATTTTAAAGTAACTTTTCGGTTTTAAAAATTTTATTTGTATGTAATTCAATACATAATAATTATATAAAAAATAGTTAACATAATTCTAACTATTCAAGCAATTATGCAGTATTACATCACCAACGACTGGATTTCGTTGTATTTCAATGGTTCAATCATTATTGCTTAGCCAAAATAATTTAATCCAGGAATTTCCAAACTTTCAAACATTCCGACTCAATTATTAGAAACATAATGTGTAATTGAAAATGAACCCAAAATAAGAAATTTCAAGTAAATTTATGGTATGTACTTAGTTCGTTTTTGTATTATTTAACTAAATAAAACATCTTTTTTTTGATTGTTTGAATAATTGGTTTCTCTACATACTGTATTCTAACTTAACTGTTAACATTCTTTTGTTTTTTAGTTCTGTTGAATGTTCATAATGTATAATACCCACTTTATCCCCAAAGAATAGGCGAGGAACAAAAATAGATTTTTATTAATTTCTTTATATTTTTAAATGTTAATCTTGCAAATATATATTCAAGATCTTATTAGGATCCATCAAAAATCAAAATCCACAGTTTGGGAAACCCTCATCTAATCAATAATTTAAATTCCCATTCTAATATTAAGTTGAAATTTCCTTTATATAGGTAATGCAACTTTAATAATTTTCTCAATTGCAAATCAATGTTAAATCAAAATATTAAAACTGATTTATAAAAATGTAATTAAATAAAGAAAGCAAGATTTGATCTTTCTAATCAATTTATATCTCAGGAAATGCACGACGATATTATGTGATTATAGCAAATGACAACATTATACGTAAAATAATGTACAAATAACAGTCGACTTGAATTAAAAAATAGCATCTTATAGATTTGTTACAATCTATTAGAAACCTTTGCACGATATCTCCTTATATAAATGCTATTAATCATTTAAGTTAATATTAGTTTCACAGAGATTAATTAACAGATAGTCAACCTAAATTTACTTAACATTAGAGTTTACAAAATTAGAAGATTTGGAGTTCTTTGCAATGCAGGTATTTTTATTTCAAAAAATAAAATCTAGTTAATAAATCAGCCGAGTTAAGACTGTTTAAGTTTGTCTAGAAATTAATCTGTTGAATTACTTTGGAATTTGTTCAGTTCTATAATTTGCAGAAGTTAATTTTAAGAAAATATATACATTAGTTCTCTTGATTGTAAATATACCTATAGGTGTCGTAGTAATATACACGACATAATTTTGAATTTCACAAACTTACATACAAAGGTAAACTTTCAGTTAATTATCTAGTTTGAACAGCATATAAATCTAAACATGAGATTAATGACTTACCAAATGCCAAACATGTACGACAGTTTCTGATCTTATTAAAACTATATGTTGTAATTAAATCTACTTCAAAGACAGAAGGCGACGAAGTATATTGCACCAATTAGAACGTCGCATTGCTTGAAGCTAACATACAATTCTGCGGTCAACATCTGCAGCTTACAAAATTGACAACAGGACAACAGAAACTTATGTGTATTTTCCGAATATTGCAACAATTCCGTCGTTATTGAATATCTGTTTGCTTATATAAGCCAAGAATTAATGTTGAAATTTTGGAGTAACATCTTGCCATACAAAATTATAGTATGTACTTTGTTCTTTGTTAGAAATGTATCGTTAGTACTTGAATAAAATAAAAATTATTTCTTCCATTGGCAGCAGAAAGCAATCAAATGTTTGCTTCCATTTCAACTTTGTATATTCCATATTTTCAAGTTGCACGTTACAATTTTTAAATTTGAGATTTAATTTCTCAAGTTTCTTTTTTTCAAAACCTCAATATATGGAAAGTTTGCTTTGATTAATTATTTATGACGTACATTTAGGTAACATTCAATACAATACTGAAATAGTATATTTAAACATAAATATTGATTTATGAAATGTGCTTATTTTGACATTTTGTGTGCGATAAAATCTAAAAAGATTTCATGTTGTAGGTAATAATACTTAAAAACTAATCTTTATTGCGGCATTTCAAACAACTGAACTGTTTTCCAAAATACATACAAATCATAGCGTCTGCACGTATACTTCTGCCAGAAATAATAAAACTGTGAAGCATGGTTTACTTGTAATGATTGTATAAATGTGAAACAATACTAGTCGATGTATAATCTGTAAATTACTTAAACATGCTATCAAAAGGAACATCATTGGTTTATGTAAATTAATGTAAAATTTAAAATACAGAGTTTTTAATCTCAGTTGCAATTCCATTTCCCCAAGAGGTTCGTTAGCAATGCAAAGAGGCTAATAACAGGGAATATGTAGTAATTGGAGATACTTTGATGCTACATTAGGTTCAATCGTATTACATTTGCAAAAATGTAATTTTACAATATTATATATAAATACAGTTTAATGAAAGAAATTTCCCAGTTGCTGTTTGCACACTATAATACTTAATATTATTGCAATGACATTTTTATATATTCTAGTACCTATGCCATATAAAAAAGATGAAAGAATATTGGCAAGCTAATCTTATCAAATAAAACTAAAAGGAAATTTTAAGAATAATTATCAAATATTTTAATAATATAAATAATTTAAATTTGTAATATATCTATTGCTATGTTATTTCTTTTAATTATGAATGTGATATTTATTTCTACGAAATGTGAAAATATAAAATATTAGTATGCAGTGAATCGTTTTTATAGCATGATGTTTATAATATTGCTATTATTCTTTAGAAGTTGGTGAACATTCAAAATCGCTGTGCTAAAATTTATACTCCAAAACAATAGTGTAGCATTGCAGAATTTGGTTTGTACTCGTAGAATAGTTTAAAAATAATGTAAATACTGTCTAGATGCACTACTGCATTATGCAATTTTGAATTGAAAATTGTATTAGTGGAAATTAGGAAACTTTATCGTTCATTTTAAAAAACAAATAAATCAATAGCTAATATTATTTATAAAATATAATAAAATGTTAAAAAATATAATCGTACAAACAAATACGAAATAAAATGGTTTAATCATTATATGGACAGCTTGAATCCAGAAATGTGTTTCTTATTATCCTATCGATAGTCTGCGGAGTTTTATAAAAGTCATGAAATACAAGACTTATTAGGGGTAATAAATCAATCAAAAATTTTTTTTTAAATGGGCGTTACTTGTTGTTCTTTATATTACTAATTTTTGCTTTAAACTGACTATTATCGACAACATTTTTCGTTTTTTTTATTACAATTCTTTTTCAGAAGACCTTCGCGTTTTGAATAAAATCTTGATACAGAACTTTTTTACATTAAGTTTCCGCACTCAAATAATAGATCAGTTATCTAGGTTCTAGGATACGTAAAAATATTATGATTTTGTGTTTATTTTTATATTATGACTTCCGTATACGTATACATATTTGACTTACTTAAAATTAAATTATTACAATTACAATTTAACTCAACACATTTACCAAATTTCTCGCAATAATAAATGTATGCGCAATACCAGTGTATTAAAATTAACATTTGCATAGGGAAGAATAAACATTAATATCAATGATGAATAGACATCATTAGTAGTCTATAGAACAGTGGTTCTTAAACATTTTGCATGGCGATATTTCTTTGTACTTTTCTTCTTTGATATTGATATGTACCTAGTTAATTTTTTTCATACGCAGTACATAACAAAAAAAAGATTGATTAGAAAGTATCAAATCGTTGGTCCTGATTGTTCAATAAGCTTTAAAGCTCTTGGGTGTTGTTTTTATGCATATCCTGATCGCGATTTGCAAGAATTAAATTTATTTTTGAATATTTATTTTCTGATTATTGGAATAAAAAATAAAAAACAGATTTTAATAAATATATATAATAATTATATTATTTCAATTTGAAATGAATTTCTGTAAATTTAAAAATTTATGGTTTTCTTATTGTTGATCCTGTTAAGATGTTAGGTAGTTTCATAGCTGTATTTTCAAATCGATCTTTGATAATAATTAGCTTTGTGAATTGAATCAATGGAGAAGATGTCAATTACTAAAGTTTAACCTACGATAACAAATAAAATCTGTACTTTTGTTTTGAAGTGAATATTATTCAATTTAGTATTTTTAGTATTTTAGATTTCTATTTCAAATGACAGACTTATCAAGAGGAAATTATTATTAATATCGGAAACACTTTACCAAGGATTGGTAATTGACTAATCGAGACAAAGTGTTGTGGTATTTGGGTAAGTCTAGCTGCCAGGATCAATAATTTATCTGTTAGGAATATTATTTAATTTCATTCATATCCTTTATTAAAATCGTGGAGAATTCATTTAGTGGTTCAATTTTTTTAAAATTAAACTTGCGGTTTCAAAGTAAGGCAGTTGGTTTAGTGTTGTTCTCGTAAAGTGTTTGATTTTTTTAAATCATTACAAATATCTGCATCTGCATTTTGTACTATTGGTGCTATTAATTCTGTCAATACTTGAAAAATACATTCTGTAGTGAGGTACTAAATTTGTTAGTTAGTTTTGATAAGGATATGTTGTGTTGTAACGAAACCGTCATTTATCAAAGTAAGTTAATTAGTTAATTCTCGTTAGCACGAGAACTAATGCATTCACTGTGGTACCGTCATTGTCTTGAAAGACATTGTGTGGTATAAATTCTGGGCAAATGAAATGAAATTAAGTTTACATAATATGAATTTGGTACCCATAATGAGTGGTAAGTCTAAGAACTACATATAACATATGTCTGCGGTTCATTTTTATTTGTGCAAAAAATATTTATGTATTCTTATATTACTTATATTACTTATTAAAAATAAAACTTTACATTGAACCAATTATTTAGCCGGATGTTTGCTCTATCAAGACCCGAGAACTTCGGTGTTCTCACCAGGACAATTTTTCGAAGCGTTACAAACGAACACCTAAGTGTTTCCTGAATGTAACTTATTAATTAGTAAAATGATGATAAATCAAAATTTGGAAATTAAGAGGATAAATTAATAAACATCAAAGAAAATTAGTAGTTAACAATAATTTATTTACTTGGGAAAATGAGATGGATTAAACAGATTAATCAAATATTCTACAGCAATTTAAATTTTATAATGAACATACTCTGATTCCACTGCTAAATTTTAAAATGATAAAAAATGCATTGTTACGGTTCGATAGTCTAAATTAACCATAATTAAAAAATAATTGTGCCTATCTCATGAAAAATTGCGTAATTAGTTGTGTATGTATCAACAAATTAAACATTTGTTATTAAACCATACTGACAAGTTTCCAATACATTTAATTTGAATCGTGAAAATGACATTCTGTAAAACCAAAATCAGCTGATCCCGGTATTAAAGTAACCACTTTGGATGTTATTTGTATCAGGGGTTGCAATAAAACTAAATATTGATTGTAATTTTGTTACTGATCATCAAAAGCTATTTAGATATTTGACAATTAAACAATATCAAACACCTTGAAAATTAATTTTTTATTATAAAATTAAAAAAATTATCTATTATATAAAATGTAGTCACACAATCACAGATTAGACTTAGTGATCCATCTTACCATCTCATTACAATAATCGAATATCAGAAATAACCAAATCATTCCAATTAAGTTCAGCACAAAGTGATATAAAAAAGGAGAAGGTATAATGTAAGGATTACAAAAGTTTTGAATGAAATTTGTTACATTTTTAAATAGCTTACAGGGGTGAATCCTAATTGCTAATAGCACGTTCCACTATTATTTCAGCCGCGCACTTTATTCAGTCTGTTATTGTATTTAGTAGGAACAGAAAACAATACGATGCTACGATTTCGTGAATATCTAGAATGCAAATTATTATCACACAACTAAAGATTTTAACGCGACTATTTCGATTATTTACTTTCCATAACGCAATTGTAAAAGGAATTTAACAAATATTTCAGTACTCTCTAGTACTAATATTGAATTCGCATATTTCGTAACGACTAGACTGCATAAATTTTCTGTATTACTGTGTATAACAGTATTCAAATTGTTCATAACTTTCAAGAGAATTTTCTACAAACAGCATTGCTTATATCTTTTGGTTGTTTATAATCATGTAACAAATTAATTTGCAATAAATCAAATGCAGTTTATTCGGTCTGAAACTGAACCTAAAATGCTGAAAACTTTAAATTCTTTGAAAATCTAAAATTTACATTATCGTATACCTTTCTAAATCGAACTAGTTTTGAAGTACGTAATTGAATTTTGTAACACATATCTACACGAAGGTAATTCAGTTTAGTTTAAAATGTAAAAATATTTATTGTACGAAATAAACTGTATTTCAATCCAAACAAAGACAAGGCTGACGTCATAATCAGAATCGTATGAAGAAAGTGCTTTTTAATTAAAATATTAGCGGTAAATTTTAATTACTGCCAATGCCAATAAGTTCATCCAATGACACTATGACGATGATGAAAGTCTCTAGTTTTTAGTGTGCAAACCGTTAAACTTTTGTATGTTTAATGTTGGGCTTAGCTTATTTTAGAAAGCAACTGAGAGAATATAAAAAGTATATAAATTTATAATGAAGTAAAATGAAATAATTTTTATGTCAAAATAGAAGTAGAAATGAGTGAAATGTTATTCGTTGCCTTGAGCATTTAATTAATTAATTTCGATTAAAATAAATCAATTATTTTGTTATAAAGTGATTATTATTAGATATAATTATATAATACGCAGGTACGTAAATTTTTGATAGAAATCGAAAAAGGATTTACAATGAAAATGTTACAAATGTGTTGTTAATCACACAACCACCTTACAGGAAGGGGTCTATGCATATTAAACAACCCAATTGAATGACAGTCACAGTAACCGATCAAATCAAATTACATTTAGAACATGCTTATCAATATTAATGTTTGTTCATGTTAAATCAATATTAAAAGCATCGTTAACTGTTATTAGATTATACGTTCATTTCATTAACAAAAAACATTTAAATTTTTTTACACTAATTGAATTTGTTGTGCGCTCTGCATATTGATGGTATTTACTTAATAATTCTATTATAAAATATTTTATTGAAAAATTAATCTGTTACATTTATACAAAAAAACTTGCTTTTAAAATGGAATAAAAATCTCATTTTCTGTAGAATATGAGCAAATTATTTCGCGGGAAACAATAAATTCGTTAAGCTGATTAGCGCAGGGTGTCGCAGTCAGCTCGAGTTCTCATTTTCACAATCGAGAGCTAATCCGAATGAACTGCTCAAGCAGATACTGATTTAAATAATAGCTCTCTCTAATGCTCGCAGATATTCATATTTATATTCAAAGTTAATTTAGCTGCGAAATTTACTCCATTATTAAAGAAAATGAAGTTTCAGCAAATTCTAATAGAAAAACATAAGCGAGTCATTTAAATTCAGAATATAATCAGTTACACCTTTTATTTCAGGATATCCCACATTTGTTGAGCCTATCGCCAATATTACTACTTCTGTTGGAAGAGACGCTATTTTTGCATGTGTGGTACAAGATTTGGGACATTATAAGGTTGGTATATTGTGCCGTTTCATTGGTAGTACACTTTTTGCTTATTTTTAACGATCGATCTACAATGAACCTGCTCTATTGATCAAGTAAATAAATAATAGAAAGAGTTTGGAAATTGGAAAGCATATTTACCAGTTAAAATTTATAATTTTTCTTGCTTACTTTTTTCTTAAGAATATAATAAAATTTAAATTGCTTTTTAATAGCAAAAAACTTCAAATATCTTTAAAGTTTTGAGTTTGCATTCATAAAGTTGAAATTTATGCAAACTATTAAAATTAATTATTTATATTTATCTAAGGGAAACACAAAATATAAGAAAGCATTACCTAGGCATTTATTTATTATAAAACACTAACTTTTTAACAAGTTAAATTTAATTTGTTGCCACTTTAGTTTGTGCAAAATTCTTTGGGGTATGGCACATATGTATGTACATACATATTATACCAAACGACATGCATAATATCATTGCTAGTGCAAAACTTTTCAGAGCTTTACACTTTAATTATTAATGAACCTTTTTTGAGCTTAGCAAATAAATTGCTTTAGTTAATTACTAATAAAAGTATTAACTCGGTTTTTCTGGTTTACATTTGCTATGCAAACCATTTGTGTAAGTGGCCACTAGTTTTGTCAGTTCAGTAGCAGAAAGCGTAGGTGTGTTTTAGGCGCATAAAAGTAACATTAAGTTTTACAACAATAATACAAGCTACAGAAGGAATTCTTCATGTCAGTCAGATGATGTAGAAGCTACATTTTTAGTGCTGTCATAAATGTTAGGTTTTGCTAAATACCCATCATGATTTTACAGCCTAAGTGAAATGTTATATTAAAATATATAAATTACTTATAGTACATTGCTGGACGAAATTAAAATTTCATATAACTTGTATTTGACAGCTTATTGGAGATCAGATATGCTACCATCCACTATTCCTAGATGACAAAAAAAGATATACATAGTTAGGTATAAGTGGTGGAAGCCCAATCGTAAGGGATTCTATTGAATTGAAATAAATTTGAATTGGTTTAACAAAAAATTCGTTGCAAATGTTAGTTGTGACTGAACAAGTATGCTTTTTATTCTGTGAGATAATTAAACTGTTTGGATGTTGAGGACATCATCCCTATTAAATGCGATGATTTTTTAATGACTTAATATCGCTTCCAAGTAAAAAATACTTATAAGGAACCAAGCTTTTGCTCCAAAGCTTGAAAGTTCTTAAATCTCACTTTTCTGAGATTTATTAAATTAAACAATTAATTAAATTCAGAATAATGTTTAGTTGTACTCATGATTTTTTAGAATCAACTCATGTGATGTTAACAAAACGTACTATATAGGCCATCTCCTTGTGGTTTGACTTTAAAATTTTGTTTGATTTCGACGTTCAGAGTTAGTAGTGGAAATAGTGTTTAAAATTATACAAAATTAATCAGCATAGATAGCCTATATCTCATTTGGCATGTTAGAGGTACATGTATTGAATCTTTAAATTTCATATTAAATTTATGAAAAAGCAACTGTCTCAATTTCGAGATTATATCACCTATAAAAAATTAAATACGCACTTTTCCAGAATTAGTTTAATTGGAACAACTTAAATTTGCATATATATTTCAGGTAACTGTATTAACTTCGTAGTCAGTTGTTAAGCTGAATGCATGCAATAGAACTGCTTAATGCAACAAACATCGAATGAGATTACGCGAACTCAATTTGGGTCAGTTGAGATAAACAACTAACTAATTACTCCAACCTGATCCTTTATAACGGAGATTAATTATCCAAATTGAGAAGTTAACCTTAAATTTACATCAAACCTTTAATTGTATTCATAGGTATTAAAAATAGAACGAATCATGTTAACTAACAAATAAAGAAAAGTAAATTTTTTAATTTGTAAAAGTGAATTAATTACTTAAATTAAATTAATTGCCAACAAATAATACCTTTTTATAGCCTGAAATGCAATTTGGAAAATATTCATTTGCGAATATTCTTCTTTAGTAAATTAGTTGAAAAGTTCTCACAGAGATTTGCAAACATCAAGCTAACTTTGTGCTTTGCTTATTTAAGAAATAAAAAAGAAATTTGGCTTATCTTCATAGCTTCAGGTTATATAATTAAGAACAAAAAGTTGCATTTGGTTATATTTCAAAATGATGCTTATTTTGTGTGGTTAATAGTGGTTGGTAGTTTCACTTATTTGCATCGTTAATCCCATTAGCCGATCTACCCAATATCGAGTAGGCAACATTACATGATCGTGTAATGTAATGTAATGTGAGATTAATGTTAAAGATAGTAACAGCTTAACGTGTATAGATAAGTAGAATAATTTCGGATTTGTTATAATTATATGATGAAATTTAGTTAAAATATAAAAAGTTGGTGAATTACCTCGCCTTATACATAAAACTAATCACGACGCAAAATATACATGACATTTTAACCCTAGAACGGTTTTTAGCTGAAATTTATCATTATTACTGTAATATACGAACGCGCACGGTGATATTTGAATTTTGAATGATTTATTGTCCCCGCCATATGTACTCATTACATCAAATGCCGAAAGTTGTGTTCCTACTTAAATGTCATTTAAAACTAAACTCCTCTTCTTGAAATTTATATTTAATAACAAATGAATTGATTGAATAAAAGCCTACCATATTCATGAATAATTTTATAATTTTATTTACAAAATTAAGTTTTACCAATAAATCATCTTAAAAATAAATTTTAAAATGCTTTGTAGTCTATCCTGTATCTAAAGTGTCTTCGATTTCTCTAGGTTGCTTGGCTGCGCGTAGACACTCAAACAATTTTGACTATACAAAACCATTTACTAACAAGAAATTATAGAATATCAGTTACGACCAGCGAAGACAATACTTGGTATTTACACATAAGAGATGTGAGAGAATCCGACGAAGGACTATATATGTGTCAAATAAACACCGATCCTATGCAAATGCAAGTTGGATTCTTGAATGTCGTAGGTAAATACAATTACTTTAATTAAAAAGGAAATTAAATGGTAATTATTACTTTGTTGTAGTTTCTCCCGATATTCTTGATTATTTATCGAGCAAAGATGTAATGGCACGGGAAGGTGAAAATATAACGTTACAATGCGAAGCAAAAGGTACTCCAGAACCGGTAATTACATGGAAAAGGGAAACAGGCGATTACCTTCGCATTGATAGTGATAAATCAGGTATATTAATTTATGAAAAATTAATTGCTTATCTCTACTTCTATTTATTTTTAGTTACGTCCATAAAAGGATCATCGTTATTTTTATATCAAATATCCAGGCAAGATATGGGGTCGTATTTATGTATAGCATCAAATGGTGTACCTCCATCTGTTAGCAAACGAATCATGCTCATGGTTAATTGTATGTTTCAAATTAATACTTTAATAGTTTTCACAATTAATTGCTTTCAGTTTCGCCATTTATAAGTGTAGATAATCAATTATTAAGTGCATACGATAGTATGGAAGTAGTTTTAAGATGTTACATAGAAGCTTACCCTCGCCCCATTAATTTCTGGAAAAGTGATGATGGATTTATGATACTTCCAAGTGCGTAGTTTATTCACTTAATTACTTATTATAATAAAACTATAAAACTTTTTTTTTTCAATCAAAGATTCAAAATATTCAATAAATATAACCACGGAAGAAAATTATAAACATCAAATGACGCTTACCATAAGAAATATTACCAGAAATGACTATGGAGTGTATCACTGTGTTTCTAAAAATAGTTTAGGAGAAGCCGAACTCTCTATAAAACTTCATGGTAAGATAAGTAATTTTTTTGTAATGTTTGTTTCAAACCGCCCCTTTCTGATTTGAAACTCAATTCTTGGTGTGGAAACCACACCTACTGTTTTTTTTTGATGTGGTTCAGTTTACTCAAATCGTGTCTTTATTTGATTTTTGTGTTGAAGCATCGATCAAAACTAATGTTTATTTTTTTGTATTACAAAGCAATTGTTTGTAAAGTAATGCATAAATAATTCAGTAACGTAAAGTTTTCCTAACAAAATTCAAACTTCACTGACAGAGTTTTTACATTTTACTTACAATAAATTTTCTACACAGAATTAAAATCAACAGTGATAATTGTACAGATTGTTGTTTTCCGCTTGTCATATTTCCATTTTTCTGTGCTTTAACAGAAAATTTCGTTAGAATTATTTTTAATTAATCTTTGAGATGAGTAAACATTGAAACATTTCAATTTGCTTTTGCATTCTTTTCATTTAACTTTCTTTATTATATTTTTTCAAATAAATAAGTACTTACCTAAATATCTCTTTATAAATTTTTTTTAATTTTGCACAAATCCAGCTTAAATTGCTTCAAGAATTTATGTCTATTCGTTTTTCAGAAATTGAAAATTCTTCACTGATTAAGGACGAATCAAAAGTCAGTAAGTATTAAAATGTTCCTACTACAGATTGATATATGATTAACTGATAACATAATATGCGTATCAATTAATCAGTGTACCAACTAATAATTATTTTTGTAATTAAAGCAATCTACCATTCTAATTTATCACAAAGAGGTAAGATTTTTGAATCATTTAAAAACTGCTTTTATAAAAATCCCTTTTCAGCAAATTTACTTTCGCAGAGTGGTGCAGTTGCATGCTGTAGGTTTATAATTAATATTTTTTTAGTTATAATAGTATCAATTTTGCTTTGATTTTTATAACAAAACATATTGTTAATGTAAAGTACCCTATCATCTTTTGTTCGTAACTTGCAAAGTATAGTTCATTAATATTACATAATTCTAGAATTCATTTTCATAAATTATTAGTAGGTACGTGCTAAATGTATATGAATTTATACATTATTTGTTCAACATGAGAAAACGATCAGAAATATTTGCAAAAGTATAATCAGTTTGCTCTCTGCGTTAAAATGTTTCTAATGCTTCTTTTCTTATGTTGAACAAGGATAATAAAATAAAAACTAGTTTAATTAGTATTTATAATTACCGATGTTAATAATTCTTAATTGCTATTTTTATAAGCTTGTAATTTCAAACATGTAAAAATAAAAATAAATAATTTTCCAATGATGTTACTTTTTTAATTCAAATTTAGTGTTCATTAGTTTTTTAAGTTAATCATTTCAGATGAACCGACATTTGATTTATATGAACGACATAATAATTATTGGCAACCCTAAATAAAATTAATGACAAATCTACTACCCAGTAATTATTTATATGCCTACTTTAATCACGATTTTGTCAATTTCGTGCTTATTTAACAATGAAATAATAGAATATTAATGTTATTAAGTTAATTGCATTTATTGAGTGTTATAAATATTTCAAAAAATTGCAATTTTATTTGTTCATAAAATTGTCTGCAAACAGTATAAATATTTCCTGTTAGGTAAGTTTCAATACATTTCGAGTTTATCGAAATAGATATTTTTAATATGGTATTATTTGAAATATCTCCAACGGTTAAAAATATCGGTATATGTTTTGATATTGATTTTATAACCATTCGATAATTCGTGGGTAAAACAATTGACTTTAGAAATAACTTTTTAATTTATTTACAAAAATTACATTAACTTAATGAAACGAATAAAAATTAATGAAATATATCAAAAAATACATTAAAAATTGTAATTTGCTGAACAAATACAATAAATTATAGGGCTATTTATTATTTAAAGTAAAAAATTAAATATAAAATACCTACTCAATAGAAGTGGTTTAAAATTTGACCAAAAAACTTTCATTCATTGTCAATAATTAATGCAAAGCTAATTAATTGTTAAACATATCTGTAATGATAAGCAAACGTAAGTATTATTACACTTAAACATTATTTGTCCATAACTTTAGGTATACATTATACAAAATACAAATTAACAGCTCAAATTTCTATTGTTATTATGTTATAAATTGAGGTTTATCTGATAAAATAGTAAAATAAAAAATTTAAATTCTGTTAGCTACTTTGCATGAACTCGGCAGATTTTCCAAGTAGAAATTATTGCATACATTAGTAAACAATATAAACCGTAGAAGTAGAACCCACGAGTTTTACACAAGTAACAAAGACAACTGGTCTATCTGGATCCTAATGGAACTCATTCTATGTACCATAGGTTATTTCAGAGCTCTCAGATCAATGTCCAATCCATATTATAAAAGGGCAGCTACCTATTGAGGTTTTACGGAGGGAGCCTTTCTCTAATGGGAAATACATATATTTGTAGAAAGATTGAAAGAAATATAAAGACTCCTCGCATAAATTATTTATTTTAAGTGCTGACCGTTTTCGTGAAACTAATTCACATCATCGGAGCCTTCTGGCAGAAGCAAAAATTTAACTCCCATGAATGCACACATGCCACAATTGCATGCAATGCCAAAAATGCATAAAGATGGCATCCCAATAAGACTAGTGGTTTCATTCACGGATTCACCAACCAACATAATCGCACGTATTTTGAACAAGCTGATTACGAAAGAATTGGGTTTTAAAGCAGAATATTCTGTTCAAAATTCACAGGAAGCTGTCGAGAACATAAACAACTAGTTCAAATATGGAAAAGACAGTATTCTGGCGTCTTTTGACGAGACAAACCTCTAAGATAGACGACGAAGCAGACGCGAAAGGTGTCATCCAGCTGCTAAGGCTAGCAACGGAAAAAAATAATTTCGAATTTAACGGAGAAATCTATAAAAACTAAGAAGAACTGATGATGGGTTCTCCCATATCATCGATATTAGCGGACATATTTATAAACAAGATCGAAAAACAGATTCATGAATTGCATTTATCCAGATGGTGTGGTGGCTGTATCAGACACGTTGATGACATTTTCTTTATATGGAACGGTAACGAAACACAACTCAACGAATTCCACCAACAAATTAACAGAATACACAATAAAATAAATGTAACCATAGAAAGGGAAATGCAAGAAGAAATAAATTGTCTTGATCTAACTTTAAGAAGAATTAATACCGGCATAGAAGCCAGAATATTCCGAAAGCGTACCATGACAAATGCCATCATACCGATGTCCACAAATTACAGCTTTAGTCAAAAAATGTCTGCACTGCACTACCTAGTACATAGAGCACTGACAATCCCTATGAACAACTACAATCGAAATAAAGAACTACAGATTATCAAACAGATTGCAATGCAAAACGAATTTAAAGAAAAACCAATAAACAAAATCATACACGAAAATAAGAAGAAATTTGAACACCCATACTTCCGAATTGATAAAGAAGAAAGAAATGACAACTATCGCGTTATAAAGTACCAGGGATTAATCAATGAGAAAGTAAGCAGAATTTTCTCCGAACAGGGAATAATACTGGCGAATAGAACTGAAAACAAGATGCTCAGTAGAATACGCACATGCCGCAATAAGAAAGACATTCTAGACAGCAGCGGCGTTTATCAACTGTACTGCAAGAACTGTGATGCAACATAATATAGGAGAGACCGGAAGAAAAGTTGGTATTAGAGTGAAAAAGCACATAAAAGACAAGCAAAAATCATTATTCGGCAAACACCTACACCTGAAGAAGCATGAAATAGACATAGACAAAACAAAACTTCTACACAGACAGAAGAAGGGATACAAGCTGAACCTCCTAGAATCTCTGGAAATTACTAAAGCTAGTGATAACAAAAACATCACATTACTTAATAAACAAATACATCTATATGGCCAACCAATATTCGAATATGTTTTGAACACAGCCACGGTGGATAACGATAGCAAGACGTGATAAACAGACCCATTGCCGTTTAATTTAATTTACCTTTGAGTTTATGTTTTTCTTGATTCAGAGGCTTCCTGATTAATATAGATGATTATAATTTTAATAAATTTGATTAATTTGTTTACTCGAATATATGTAAAGTGTAAAGCATGAAAAGAATTTTACCTATTGTGTTAGTTTAATTGACGTGTAAGTAGTAATTTATTGTTATAGCACATTTGTTGACAACTTATTTTGTGATTTCTTGTAGAAGGCTCTGATGATGTGAATTAGTTTCACGAAACCGGTCAGCACTTAAAATAAATAATTTATGCGAGGAGTGTTTATATTTCTTCCTGAAACTTTGTTAATAATATATCCATTAATATTAATTTATTATTAAAACCCAAGAGTAATAGTATTTTATGTTTCTGAGCTACTTGAAATTGAGCCCCACATAATACTTTTCCTAAACATCTGTTTATTTGCACAGCTTGAACCTACAATAAATAATCTGTAATTACAAAAGTCAAAAATAACAGTTTCAAAATGAAGCAAGAAGGACTTAGCGTTTCCTGAAATTGAACTATTGGTATTTCATCGAGGGATTTATAAAAAATTAGATACTCCTTTCACAATACATATCCAAAAAGTAACGTAAGACTAACACAATGGACTAATAAATGCATCTCTGTCAAAAATATTCATATACGAGGGTTGTATAATAAGTACCTGGCCTTAACAAGAACATTTTTGTGTGTAAAATTTGGTTTTAGTTTCCAACGTAAACACCTTTTAGCTCGATACACTTAGTCCAACGCGGATCTATCTTTGTATATCCCCTCTAAAAAATAATATTGCTGAAACCCTTCAAAATAAGTGTTTGTTTCAGCAATAACCTCATAGATTTTTTCCGCAGAGCCATTTTTTCATATTTTGAAATAGGAAATAATCGCTGGGTGCTATATCTGACGAATATGGTGGTTGCGGAAGCAATTCGTATCTTAACTCATGGAATTTTGCCATGGCGAAGACGCAAGTATATAAGCGTTTTTTTTCTTAATCGAAGAGAATCTTTTTCTTCGTTGAATGCGGATGTTTTTCTTTTACAGCATGGTTGAAGCGGTTCAATAAATTGGCGAAATACTCTCGATTAATTGTTTTGCCTTTTTGTCGGCCGTTTTATCCAATCAACGTGAAGCGGTAACCTCACTTGGACGACCTGCACGATCTTTTCCAAAAATGCTTGTACGACCACGTTTTAATTCAGATGTCCAAAATTTAATTATTGATAATGAAGGTGCAGAGTCCCCATAAACTTCGCCGAGCTCCATTTTAATCTTTTAATTTTTTTTCAAACCGTAAAAAAAGAAGAAAAATTTTTTTTTCCATTATTGTAAAATTACAAAAGTTGTTCTATTTAAATGGATCATTCATAAACTAAACTACCCAGCAACTTAACCGTTTGACAGTATTGCTGAAAAAGGTTATATTGACGAAAAATATTATTTTTAAAATTTTAGCAGCGCTATTTATTGCTTAGGCCAGGTACAAGAGTAGCGATAAAAACACTTTCTGGTAAGCAATTAAAATATTAGTCGAAGCTGTCCAGAGTTAACCTACGGGCAACAGGAAGGATCTTAACTGGACACTGTAAATCAAACAAACATCTCAACATACTGGAATTTGTAGATGATTCCAATAAATTGTAGAGGATGCAATAGAGCAGACCTCTAGCAGAGTACATATGTGATTTGTCACTGAAATACCATGTTGGGGGACTTTTGGTCAGAATTCGTAACACTCCACCTGCTAATATACTTGAGTTTACTCTGCATTTGGGATGGCTTGAGAAGTGACAGAATGAAGGCTGCTGCAACGGAGGTAGTACACTAAAAAAAAAAATTTATCAATGAGTAAATTACTTTCTGGGCTATAAATTTTCTTAAAAGTAAAAAGTGGATTTTTAATTAAGAGTTTTATAAAAAGATATATTTTACGTTCTTCATAATATATATATTGTGGTGTTTCAAACATCAATTTTGACTTTTATTGTTGAATTGTGAAGATTTTGTTTATTTTTGTTATTCTGTTTGCTTTTGTAAATAATTTTTAAACTTTGTAATGACGCGCGAAAGAATTTTTGAGTTGGTAACAATTTTTGAAAAGGAAGGGGCTGGTTGCCGAGGTGAACACAAGAGCGGACGTGTTTCCGTTACGCTCTTGAAATTTCTGGGTCATTTTGATCAGTATTTGGCATTCGATTTGTATTGGAAAAGGGATTGGAAATTGTATTATTCAATTTGTTAATTGGATGAATAAATTTGTATTATTTTTTTGGTGAGAAAATTTTTATTATTTCGACTTAATTCATTTGAATTGATTTGAAGTTGGATTTTGGATAATAAAATTTTAATTTGGATTCTGAAGATACAAAGTGTTATTTTGTGGAGTTTTACAATATAAAAATTTATTATAAGGAAAGGTTAAATTTGGATGTGTACGTCGCACCTGTATGATAAGGCGCGCTGACAATCGCCGTTCCAATTTGAGCATAGGAAGTACAAAAATTTATTAAGAATTTTGAAGCTTAATTTGGATGGATTTGATTTTATGGATTATTCTTTTTATTAGTGGATTTAATTTTGAAAAATCTAAACGTTACGAACCCAACCTGAGAGGTCTAGCTCTCCGACTTGGAAGCCGTTATAGAATAGTGATTATTTTTTACAAAAATATCATTTCAATATATGCAAAAAATAATTCTCTCTCAATTTCTTAGCTTAGAAGTAAACTCTCAAACTATCACATGGACTGTAAAGTTTTGCTGACTGATGACTTCAGGTTTACTTTGAAGAGTAATTATTATCTTATTATCAAACACAAATTAACCTGCAGTGTAATATATGTATAAATCCCGTAATAAGCTAGCATAAATATAAGGATAACACACTTCCATATTGTGTATCCGACGTATATATCTCTATGTTACATTATCCTAGTTAATGGAAAAGGTAATATTGGGTTGGAGTGGGCAGCAATCACACAAAATTATTTTTGCGTCGACGTTTCGGACACCACTATGTGTCTATTTTCAAGACGAAACAAAAATATGGTGAAAAAATGCTTGACTCTATTGCTCGGAGAGGCAACGGCTTTCGAATAAAAATTACAGCTATTCGAAAGCCGTTGCTTCTCCGAGCAAGCGTTTTTTCACCATATTTTTGTTTCGTCTTGAAAATGGACATATAGTGGTGGTCGAAACGTCGAAGCAGAAATAATTTTGTTTGATTGCTGCTCAAATTAAAAAACCACAAATCGACACTAATTAAGTAGTCATCTTATGCTATGCTTAAACCTAAATTTAACTAAAATCATAATTTCAATAAAATAGTTTTGAACCATATCGGGACACATCTGCAAAATAATGAAAATAAAATAGAAGCAGTAACCCCAAGAAACTTTGAATCAATAATTGCAATTCTTCCAATTAAAATAGTAGTAGAGTACAAATATATTGCAATCTACGAAAGATGTATAATGCTTGAATATTTTCCAGACGTCTGAAAACACGCACATGGTCTACATATATCTGGAAAAAGAATAAATTATCGCAACAAGTTATAAACTGATCAGTTTCGTTCTAATAATGTTAAAATTACTAAAGAATCAGCAAGGAATTTACATATACTTGAAAATAACGCCGTTTTTCTAACTCTTTGTAATGATATGCGAGTCTACTATGCATATGTATATACCTCTCAAATGGAAATGCTAAATGAGATCTTAGGATTTACCAAAATACTGCAATAATAACTTGAATTGCATGTAATTATACATTATTTTGTACATTTACCAGATCAAAGCAGACAATCTTAGAATTCTACATATTACAATATTACATATTTTTACAGAAATATTGATGTTTGGTAATTATACACAGTTAAATCTTCCCACTGAGTATCATGTAAATTACATCTTTAAGATTAGGAACTCCAGTATTTTTTAAGTTAATTACCAAATTACCTGATCTAATATTAAGTTATTAACATGTGCGTATAATTTATAAAATAAATGATATCAAGTTTTCTCAAGTTAAATATATTTTTTTTGTAAAATAATATATTATATTATTATTTATATTATATTTCTCAAGAGGATTTAACCAATATGTGTGTATAAGTTTGTTCAATAAGCTCAAGTTTTCATAAACAAAAAAATATTACAATATTATCTTCTACACTATTTTTTTCAGTTTATTGTAGGTGTGGATTTCTTTGTGCAACTTGTTGAAAATATTTTCTTTCTTCTATAGATTGCTTTGCGTATCATCGGCCCTGGAACCCCCCAAGTTGGAAACATGACATATACATATTATATAAATAATTATTTGGTTATAATTTCAGAAAATATTAAAACACGAAGATATACTTAAGCTATATAAATTATTAAAATCGATACTGATATTCCTGAGGGTGCATGCTATTGCTGAATATTATGCATAATAAACTTCTTAAAAATTAACTATAATGTTAATGTAGGAAGTGCTTATACAAGAATGGCAGAAATTATTTATGTTTTATACAACTAAGACATAGTTGTACGAAACAACTACAAACAACTCCTTGGAACATTAATAATAGTGATAATTACCTTTTAGGTGATGTATGCTTAAGTTGTAAAACAAGCAGATGACACAAAGTTGTTAACAATCATAAGTCGTACATAAATTAGCAAAGTTTTTAAAAATTTTCACCGCCATGAGATTAAAGATTGGTTCTGTATTTTAACGCAAATTTTCAGTTGTAGGAAACAAAAATTGTGAAGACAGCAAAAACAGATAGCGTGAGATCACGCGATTTCTAGTTCTTAATAAGCTCTTTGTGGTATCCGATGTAAATAAAAGTATACAATGTATATTTTTGCGAGAAAATAAAAAAAATCAGTATATAAGTATTTTTACTTTGATGTACAATTTTGTACAAACCACCTGAAAGTATCAATCAAATCGACCACATGCTGTAGTTTTAATACAATATGTACAGCAATAACGTAACTACCTACAGGTTTTAACTACCAGTAGCGGTCAATTAATTTAAATTAAAATTATTCTTAATGTAAAATACAATAAACAAAAATTTAATGTTTTTATGGGATTATTAAGTATATTAATTTTAAGCACAACAGCTAATTAAAGTAAGAGTGCAGAATTGTTTAATTATAATAAAATTTGTATTGCAAAAGTTACATTTCTCTTGTTAATTAGGTAAAGTCTTTATTAAACATTAATTAAAATTTACTACAACTTCACTAAAATGAAATTTTGCGGCGTTGCTTCTAGCTAGCTTTTGAGAGAAAACGAACTCTTTATATTGAGATGTATGTAAATAAATTATTGATTTATCAAAAACCATACGATTGAGTAAATAAAATTAAGTTCTCTGTTGATATTAAATTGCCATTTCAGTTTATTAAAAACGTTAGTATCTGCTTAAAAGCGTGTTCTTATATGTACACATCAGAAAGATGTTGTTCGATATTTAACGACAAGCTTGTACCAATAATGATGTACTATAGGTATAAGTATGTACAGAAATAATCAAAGCTTAAATTGTGATTCCAATAACAAGCTTGATTTGGCCACTTTAGAAAGTAATATTCTCTAACTAAATATAAAATAATATTTATATATTTTGATTTTTCAAAAATTATAAATTGCGAATGAACATACATATTAAGATATTTACAATTTACACTTAAATATTTATAGAATGTCAAAAATAGATTCGCCTTACAATTATCTTATTCAGTTTTGAATTATTTTAACAAAATTTTAATTAATTAAAAATAAATATTAGCCCCAATTAAAATCAAAAATTAAAAAAAAATAATGTACTTCAAAAGAGAGAATTCTTTTCATGGTTAGAATATAGACGTCTGAACAACTGTGTATGAAAAGGGGTAGAATTTATTAAGAAATAGAAGAGGAAAAGTAACATTGACAAAATATTCTTTAAATTATCATTCAATCAAATATAATTAATAATAATCAATGAAATTTGAATTAAAGTTAAATAAATAATTGAAATACTGGAGTATTTTGAAATCATTTTGAAATTTTTAAATCATCGTAACTTGCAAGCAATTTTCTTTAAAAAAATACATTTTAGAAAAAATTGTTTACTATGTTCAAGAATTAGAAATATTTTAAAAAATCTACAAGTTTTTTCGAAAAAGATAAAATATAATGAATTCAATTGAAATGTGATGCATTAATGGTATCATTTTATAACTATTATTGCTAATCATTGATTGCATTTAATTGTATAAAATAATAGTACATTGTCTTATTCGGATTAAAAGTGAAACTTTGTTTGACGAGCAATTTTTGTATTGAATGCAGTATAATTGCACGTCAAACAAAGTCACTTTTAATCCAAATAAGACATATTACTTTTTCTCCAACCAAAAATAAAAAATTTAAATTACTTACTTCAAACATTTTGTTTGAATATTCGTTTAGTGAAAATCCAGTAACTTCAATTTTTGTTTTTTATATTAAGTTGTCATTAGTATGTTAGTATTAGTGTAAATCTTAGTGTAAATGTAGTTAGCCATTAATAATTTATTAAATAATTGTTTTAATTTTCGTAACAATACCAATGTAGTATACTACTTAACAGAAAAATAAAAGTAATGACAAAAGTAAAGCAAGCCAGCAAAACCTATGTATGAAAATCTTTTTAAGTTAATTTATGTAATTTTATAATACTTTCGTTTACCAAATGATTGAAAATATTTTATTTTGGTGATATTGCGTATTAAAAAAGTAATTTATAACTTATTTAATAATACTGTTCAAATGTTGAAAGTAATTGACAGAGGTAAGTGAAAATTATTATTGTACCATATAAGGCAATTTGAGTTTATTGGAAGTCGTTAGTTAGTGTAGAGGTAATCTAATATGCAAGATTATTACTTAATAAAATAAGTTCAAGCATCAAAGCCCAAGTTTGACATTTGTGGCAATCAATACAATTATGAATAGTTACGTAATTGCAACGTAAATATACAATGCTAACTCCTTAAATTGATTTTAAAGTTACGTGACTCGATTTCTAATATTGAATAATGCAGGTACAATATATGTTCTATGCCAAAACACATAGGTACTTACAGTATAATGAGATTGTCTTAACGCTTCAATGAGCATTCCAGACATGGTCTTACCAGGTTTTCCTAAAATTCATAGAAATATGAAATAAAGTGGAAATCGATTAAAGCTTTTATCTAGACGTATAACCTTTATTTTTATTTTACAGGCATATTATAAAGTAATATAAGTAAATGTAACTTTTGTAAGTAAACATAAGTGTGCGTAAGTGGTTAAGAAAATTAGAAAAAAAAACTATAAATCTAATAAAACTAGAAATATATTTTGAAGGAGTAAGAAATTTAAAATTTTCCACATATCAGAAAATGCATTTTCATAAACAAAATACTTACATTGCAGGATATCTCTAAATAAATCCTTCCAAGTACGAAAATTATAATGTATATTCGTATATATGTACCTAAAGTCTCGATATAGTTAATTTTTCAAATTTCTTATAAATTCAGCGTAAAACATGCTATCTGGAAAGAAATATTAAATTGCCTTTACATAATTGAGAGGTTAGAAAAATTCAAATATAAAAGTTATTTTCTGTTTACTGCTTACTCATAAATCATTCATTAGATTTTGGATAATTACTTTATTTTATTAATGGTTTTTAAGGCAGATTATACCTCGATGGTTTGCCATTCTCTGCTGAAGGAGAGTAAAGCTTTTGCTCCACTCGGGCTTGAATCAAATAGCTCTGTTTAGTACATAATCGACAAATTTAAGCATCAGACCGTAGGCTACCCGTTAAAGTATCGGATTAATACCGAACTAGTCGTAGTCCTGCGTTCAATTTTAGATCAAATACATAATTTGAGGTACTAAATTTCTAAATATAACTCCAGTATTTCTAGTTTGCGGAAGATCTTACTTCTCACAACTCAACTCAACTTACAGAATTAGTGGACTTAGCCATAGACTACATGAAAATTTCGCGAAAACTTTGCTAGACGACAAGAGAGTTTGCTAACTAAAACTTCATAAAGCTAACTAAAAAAGACTTTATGTGGATGTGCAACGCCTACAGAACAGTATAACAAACAGCTGTGCTTAAGCTTGCAAGAATAACACTATTAGTGATGTACTGACTAACAAAAAAAGTCAAAAAGCTTGACAATAAAGAACAACGGAGACACAGGCACCGCAACACTATGTGAAAAATGGCAGGATAAATAGAACTAGGCAGATAAAGGAAAATTAACAACAACGCTAATAAGTAAGTTATAATTGACAATAAAGTTGTCATTAAATGATCTTTAAATTGGGGTGCTACAAAGATATAGTGCCACTTACATTTTTGAAGCTAGAGAAGTTGAGGGCGAGGGGTAAGTCCTAGCTGAACAGAGAGCTCTCAATTTAATTTCCCCTTTTCTATCTAAAAAAAAGAGCTTCTTTTACAGTTTCTTGATATTTGATCTATGTACATATATATTTTGTCCCATTCTTCTTTCCATGTACAAAACAAAACAGTTAAGTTAAATTATGGTTTCGTTAATGTTACGTTAGGTTAGATTTAGATTTAGTTATACTTGAGTTAAATTGGGATTAGGTTAGGTTTAAATTGGGATAGATTATGTTGGATTAGCTTACTGTTAAGTTAAGTAAAAAAATTTTATGTTACATTTCTTTTCGTTGTTTTTGTTTGCTGATACTCAAGATATTATTGGTGCAACTAAAAGCTTATTAATTATTTAACATTCAAGGTAGCTTGCTAAGCTGCTTTCAGATATGATTCTGATTTTTATTTAATAAAAGTTATATGTAAAATAATCTTTCAGAACTAAAATGCACAAAGCTGTCGTAGTTGCTATCTAACTTCACTAATAAAACTATTGATTATTATAAGATAAACAAACAGAAAGGTCGGCACCAAAACTGAAAACCGTGTTTATTGTTAAAAAAAATACACTAGTTTCTAAAACAACTTATCAAAATAAAAACATCTACAAAACAAAAAAGTTTTATTTCGTCTGCATGGTCTGCATTAAACAGATGTGCATTTTCTTCAGACACCACTCCGTTAACATTTTTCAAACATGCAACTGCTGAAAACACAAAATAACGAAATTTCGTTGATTATTGTTTGACGAGAATCTAGTAAGATTAAAACAATAAATTGCTGTTAGCTGTTCGTTTTTTAATTATTAATTTTTACACTTCAGTTTCATTATGAGTTGTATTTTTTGCTCATATTTGCAGGTATTTAAGCTTGAACCGTTTAGTTAAGTTATTTTCGTTAAACTTTTATAATTTGCAAATTTGTGCTCAATCCACCTTTATTCAAAATTAATTTTAATAAAAATTTTTCGAATCCTTGACATTGTTTTAGATAATAAAATTAATTTTTTAATATTTTGTTTAATTTTAGAATTTGGTGTAATATTAAACTGAAATTTTTTTTTTAATTACAATATTTTATATATTTTGCTACCTTTAATGAATAACCACTTACCTGTGAAAGATTATTTCTCAATGATACAAATTTCTTTGCAGGTCTGTTGTTTACGCCAACGCTGGACAAATAGTAATAACTAACAATAAAATGAAATTAACTTCAACATGAGATAATTGTGATTAAAAAGATAAAAATTTAATTTTATTTCAAATTATTCTTTATGATTTTATAATTTCTTATAAAATATAAATCTTGAAAACTGAGTTTAACTTTCATATAATGGAATGTAATTTTATAAATATTTCAAGAGATACTTCAGCAAGTAATGATTTTTTTTTAAGTACGAAAATTGTAACTGACTTTAACATAAATAATAAAAATGTAGAAATTATTTGAATCTCTAAAAGCAAAGTTATGCTTTTCATAACTAGGTACATTTTATATGATTGCTTTATTTATAGAATGAAGTTTAAGTTCGTTACTAATTCATAATTTAATCTTAATTATTTATTTAAATTAAATTATTTATTTTAAAATTTAAGAATAAGCAAGATATATCTTATAAAAGGAGATTTTTTAAAAATAAACAATAGTTTTTATATAAAGCTGAAAAGACTTCCAGAATATATAAATGTAACTTACCTTAATCTTAAGCTCACGAAGAAAATGATAACGTTTTTTCACTGCTGATTTGTAACTTGACTGGCACAAGTAAATAAAATCTAATCATTTGGCTTAAAGTTACCTAAAATAAAACACAAAAATGATATCACTTCTTTCTTTGCCAAATCGTTATCTTTCTAGAATGCCGTGCCAAGAGTATTAACTGCTATATTTTCAGAAGTGCTAATGAAATTTATCCCTGAATTTTCAACTTTTACATACAAATTAGTATATTAGCACACTGATGAAACAAATAAAATATTGTAAAACAATAAAAAAAATAATGAAAATTGTTCTTTAGCATAGATTGGAAGATAAATTTGAAAAGTTTTGTTAACAAAAATAAATAATACTTAATCGTCTTGGTAAGTATAAGTGAACGCTTTGGAATAAAAATGGAGTAATAAAAAACTATTTTATTCGTACACTCCCAGCAATTGCAAAATACAAAATGGTACATTTTGTCAACTTATATTATTAGGAAGATTAGTAGCGTTATTCTAACTAATCTAAATTTCTACTTTATCTTGTATTTCCTTTTCATATTACTTATTTAAACTATATTACAAATTGACAAGCGTAAATCCTTACATAATTGTTTACGAAATGTATTTGTAACATGTTTAAGGATAAACGAATATACACGTCATAATTTTATTTTATTGTTTGATATTATAAAAATTTGTTCATTTTCTGATAATATGCCATGTGCATATTTGATGAATCGTCACTTTTTTATTAAAAATAGTTAAAAGCAATTATATTTACGTCTAAACTACGACGTGTATCAATTCATTTACCGGATAGACCATAATAGATCCACTGCGATCCCTTTTACAAGTGAATTAAAGACTTAACATTGACACTAAAAGGTATCGCTAATAATATAACTACTAAAAGCGATATATCCGTTTCCGTACACAAAATTAAATAAAATAGGATGGTCACTCTGTTAAATAAGAAATACGACCTATTGCAAATTTACTAAATATCATCGTTCTGAAAACCAGTCGATTAATAGCATTTCATTTATTTCATCCATCTACAAATACATGTTGTAGATAACGTGACGTTGTTACACAAGAGTTTGATTTATTAATTTTTTATGACATGCATCACATAACAGTATTTAACATGTTAGCTTTATTCATCTATTTGGACAATACATAAGGTTTTTATAGTCAAATAATACTTATTGTACGTAACTACTTCATCGCTAATTAAAAAAATCCTAATAAATTATGTAAATGCATATACCTAATATGTAAGTGTTACATCGTCATGTACAGAGATTTATTACAGTTTTTTTATCAATAATTGATAACTATACTAAATAAAAAGTTAATGCTATATAAAATTAAACAGCTCGAAAATATTCTAAAAATATACGCAAAAGATGCAAAGTTAGGTAGATTAAATATTTGCGTGCTAAATGTATTTAAGTGTAACATAAAGAAAACTGTTTAATTTTTTTTTGTAGTAGGGTTTAATACACCCAAGAAATAGTAGACTTAATGTGAAACGAATAGTTTTATCCAAAATATAAATAAATTGTAGACGAGCTGTAATTTCTTTAAATATGTTTTTAATTAAAGCAAAATTGAAAATCTAATTAGTATACAGATATAGAAAAATGTAAATTTTATAGTTTTAAAGAATATTTTATGAAAGCATTTTCTTATTAAAACACTCTAATTGAAAGTCGCCCATGAGTAATGTTTTGATAAGGGTAGAGCGTTGCAAATTGAAATGCTGGATAAGTCACCCCAAGTATTAGTCTCTCAAGGAATAAAAATCGATTGGAATAAAATTAATTTAAAAACATTAAACTATAAATACAAAACTAAAGTGTCTTTTTAATTATCACTTGATTAATAATACTTACATATTCAAGTTTAACCTACGAATAATAACAAAATAAAATACTACAAAAGCATTTTAACTACACATTATTTTATTTTACAATAAGAGTCGGTTATAAAACTATTTTGTCGCAAAGGAAGCATATAAAAATAGTTCGAGATCAAAGTTTTTTATATATTTTTTTACACAGATTGCTTTGCGTTTATCAGCTTACGTTTGTTAAAAGGAATCTATTACACAACACAGCACAAGGTAAGATTTATTGCAGAAAAAGAGGCAATGCGATCAAAACAAAAGTGAGGATTAGTTTACTCTTTACATGCTTAACAGCACTGTAGTATTCTTCTTCTAACAATAATGAATCTGGCTGATCCTCGACGTCTAAAACAAAATACTTTTTATCTAACGTTATTTTTCTGTACCTTCGAAGCAAATAATTTATTAAGTTTTGTAGCACAACGTTATTTATGTTAAACAAAAATAAATTTATTATTTTTATTATAAAAATTAATTAAAAAATATTTTACCAACGAAAAATAAGACACAAGAAAGTAAAACTTCTTCTAGATTGATGTGTTACTTGAAATTGCTAGAAATTAAGTGTGAAGAGAAGAAAATCGTTTAAATTGGAATTGTGTTCCGTTCTTATGACTTTAAATCTTCTTTGAACGAAGCTTAGTATATCTAAGTCTAAATCCATTTTACATTGCAGTTCAGATCCTTTTCTCTCACGATTGTTAGTTTAACAAAATTTTAGAAGTGCATAAATTTTATTCCTTCAAGTTTATTTGAAGATTTAACTTTTTACTAATTAAAAATGTTATAGCCTGGAAAGTTCTTCGAGTTTTATCAAAATTCTATACTGTAACTATCAGTTTCCAATGAACATTAGTTTACAGAGGAAATAAAAGTATTTTTCAATTCAAGCTATTACCAGGATTAGTTTTCGTTCTAATAGAGAATGTAGACGCTTAATGTGCCACCGAAAGAGCGTTCGTGACAAAAATGTAAATTTGTTTTCTCTTCTCACATTACTGCAACCTTTATCTTTAGACTATTTCTGAAGTTAATCGAGATTACAGGGTATTTACATACATTATCATTAATAGTATTCCGGAAATGAATAACAAATTCCCAAAAATTGACAACTACTTGCGCTTAGATTCTATCGAATAATGTTAAAACTTATTTACCAAAAGACCCAAAAAGAAAAAGGATTTAACAAATGCTCACATTTTAACTACATACATTAGTTGGAGGCATTGTAAAACCTTTGTCGAAAGAGAAAGAAAAACTTTGTAAATATAGATCGTGCTATGGATTCACTAATTTTACAAAATTAGACGAAACATATTAAATTAAAATTTAATGTAAGTGAAAATAATTACCCACGTAGGAAAATAATGGTGATATGCCGATAGCATGTGTTATGCTACCATTTTATAAATATTTCCTTATACCAAGTGTATTGTTATAAAACATAATTAACGTGCTTGTCCGTTTAACTACCTTAAAATAAATAAGTAAAATTCGTTTTTACTAAGTAATCGGTTTCGCTATAGCGGTATCGTCAGATCTAAAGTGTAATATTTTTACAAAAATACAAATAAAATAAGTATCTACTAATATGAAGTTCAAATTTTAACTTCTTTTGTATGAAATTTTATAATTTCCTTGGCACCTGCAACGCAGTAACACTCCGTGATAATATCTCATCTTACCCTACAAATCTTGGTAGGAGAACAAAGATGTAATTAAACAGTAAATATTTAAACAACGATTAATTAACATTTACGTCAATTTCTTTACGAGCTAAACTGAAAGACATTAAGTGGCTTGATTGAATACTATATCACAAAATCAATTAAATACAAAGTTATTTGCAAATACTGAACATGTTAAGGCTATCTAGATTATCTCTATTGAACAACATCTAAAACAGCATATCAAGTGTTACATTAACTAGTTAAATCAATCATAACCACAAAAATTAGATTAATAGTCCCACTAAAAGTTTAGCACGAGAAAGTTATTTTAAAAGTTTTAAATTAAATAACCGAGTCTTTGACTGACCAGAACCCAAACAAAAAGGAATTGATTGTTTAATTGCACTAAATAATATATTATTACTATAAATAATATCAAATTGGTTTACCACCTATAAATTAACCAGGGTGATTTAGCATTAAACTAATATGTACAAATTAACTAAATTAATTATTTAAAACAAATGTTTATAAAATTAAACACTCCTTCTATGTATTTCTTAACATTTTCAATAAACAAGGTTTGTGCATGGCTTATTAGACTAACAAAAAAAACTTTACCAACAAGAAAATTCAGTTTTAAATTAATTTCGCTCGGTAGACTGAACTCAAAATATTTGGTGCGAAAAACTTGCAAGTTTTCTCCAATGTAAGCGCAGTGGTGTTTTTTAATTTTGTTTATTTTCTTTCTTTGATAGAAAACATGAGAAGTTTATGAAATGTTATATGGATTACAGTATATTGCATAAGGAATATTTACCGGTATTTCATTGGTTTACACAATTACAGCTAATTGCTGGTTGGATTACAGCACGAAAATTTTGAGTTCCAAGCTTTTTGATGTTATGTAAATCTGTAGTAAAGTATATCTTAAATTATCTCTTCTATATCATGAATGTAGATCATGAGGATATTAATTAGATTGCACTTTTTTACCAGTCATCTGTACCCTTGGTTTATCTCTATTCTGCTCTTCTGCAGCTCTGACTTAAACGTTTGTCTGCTTATTGTTATTGTTTTTAAACCCCCGACTTTATGTTTAAATTTATTTTAAATGTTTTATTTTTTGTAACGTAGTCCAGCTTCGGTTTCTCTTTATTTTTCTTAGAAATCCAATTTACACCGGTTCTGTTCTTCCCTTTGTCTCTTTGTTGTTATTCATTCCTCGTGCATTTTTATATACTTTGGTAACTAATTAAACATGTTGTTTTCATATCATTAAATAACTTAAAAGTTTTCAATGTTGCTCTTTAACATGCCTGGTAGTAGGTAGGTATCAATCTGTTCATAGGTGCTATGTCTTTAAAATTATTAAATACACGTGCAAATTGAACTGCCACTGCTTATGTTTTTAAATTTATTTGTAAAAAAAATTAAACATTTAAAAGCTTTCAAAGCGACTTTGAAGTGTGACAATGATGTGTTGTTAACCCACTTTTACCGATGTTTGTGGCTGATGCTGATGGAGTATAGAAGTGCAAAAAGGAAATCAAGCATTATGTGCATAAGAATGTTATGTTGATGACATGAGGATCTTTAGAAAAACGTAAGAGGAGAAAATAATCTGTAACTTTTTATTTAATTACAAGTTAAGAAATTGGGATAACTAAAAAATTGTTATAATAATGGTTTATTTTTAACAGGCTAGTCCAATAATTGCAAAAAATATACGTACAAACCAGCAGTAAATGTACATATTAATTAAGAAATTCATTCATTCATTCATGTTTTTATATTGATTGAACTTCTTGGTGTGTTTATTTGATAATATCATTTTAGAAATTTTCCTTTTTAAGATGTAGTTTGAGGAATGAATTCTTTAGTTTCTCTAACAGCTTTCTATGACAGTTCATGTTGTTCTGAACTACAGCTTGTGAGATATATTCGACTCCCACGTATAATATGCAATAATAATTCTCGAATGTGGTTTCGAGTTTGTTTTGACTAAAACCTCACCTTTTGAAGCAGTCCTGTTGATAACATTGATTATTTAATGTCAATAAAATTTAAGAGTTATAATTACTAAGATCATAGTACAGCATTTTAATAAGTGATTCGAGTATAAAACGTTAAAAACAAGTTAATTCAACTTGATTTCTTAATAATTCAAGAAAATTTATTATTATTTACCTCATTTTTAGCCTTAATGTTATTAAAGCTTTTAATATAAAACTATTGCGTTGCATTCTAAATAATGCACTACTGACTTGTAACTTTGATTTCATGTCAGTTTATGCATGCAACAAAATGAGAAAAAATATTTATTTAAAAGGTTTTCTAAGTGAAAAGTATTCCCAATTTAATGTAGTTTTCTATTTCATGTTTAGCTTGTATACTAGTTTGAAAGGTTTGCAAAAATGTAATTTAGAAAATTTTTTTGAAAAAGTCGAATTTGTAATTGTAAATTGTGCCAATTGTAAAATTAATAATCAATTTGATTTATTTTAATTTAAATAATAAAGCATTTTAGACTATTAAGTCTAAAAGTAAGCAATCATTACATCTCATTTTCTATTGATTGAAAATTTTAATATATTTGTGATTTATGTTTTGTTTGACAATCATATCAATATTAGAGATATATTTTTATTATTTTAATATTTGGTTAAATTATACATATTTTTTGAAAGTAAATTATATAAAATAGAATTATGGTTTCTATGAATCTCTATAAATTCTAAATGTTAAATATTGAAGTTATTGTGGTTTACTGCAACGCCAAAATTAATGCAGATATCTGTTCTTCAAGTGCCATACACTATGCAGTGCGTAGGCGATCACTTGGCTGAAGCCAAAGTGACGTACTAGGGAATTTAGTTAATGGGGTGGTTTCCCGTTGCCTTCCCCATAGCCCACAGATCTATCTTGGGCTTTTAGATCACAGCAGTGTATTCGACGCGACCAGGATTTGAACCGCGGTTACCCGCTTCCCAGTTGGCCGGTGTAGGCTTTACTCCATACTATTGGTTAGTAAGTATCAAAGTAAAATAAAACAATGTGGCACAAAAACAACCCAAAACAAATTTAATCACCGTATATGTGCATTTTTAATTATATTTAATTATCGAATAAATAAAAATTTACTTATTTTATAGATTTTATTTATTAAACAATTTAAAATAAAACAAATTTATACAAAAATATATTCAAGTATTAAAGCTAATATAAAAATTCTATTACCCATATAGAATAAATTTCATTATTTAAAGTTGAATATTATATCAAATTTAACCGGAAAAATTACTAATACAAAAATTTCCATTGTCGGATTGCTCCAAGTGTTTGAATTAGACATTTTCTTGAGTTTTACAAAACTTATTATTATTTAGTATTATTTAAAATATCAATAACTTGACATTTGACTCTAAAAGTAAACGCAAAACGACAACCTATTTACGCATAAACCAATAATTTTCAGTTTAAATATTTTGAATTAATTTTATTAAGTTTATTCATATTATTACTATATTTTCTGAATTTTTGATATTAATCGAATAAAATTTAGAAAGTCAGAATAAGTTGTAAAAATTGTTTTTTAAAATTTTGTAAAAAGCTATTAAATAATTTATCCAACACCTCTGTCTTATGAAGGCATAATAATGCCGATTTTACATATCTTATGGGGTCTATAACACACTAGTGGACTTATGAATTCATAATTACACACTAATGACTTATATGTAAATTATGAGTACACCTACTACTTAATAGTTTTCATAATTTAAATTTGATATTTTAAAACGTCAAATGTCAAAACTTTTAATTACATTTTAAACTATTATTACGAGATATTGGATAAATCTCGAGCAAGCTCTCGTGGCTAAACATTTCTTTCGTAACTTATTTGCCATATAAGCCACTTGTATAATAAATAGCTATTAATTTGATTACTATTAAAATTTAAAATATTAATCTTCTGATGTAATAATGTTTATTACTTCCTTAACTTTACAGTTCATCTTTCACGACATCGCTTGAGTGCCATATATTTAAACTATTAAGAAAGTTATTTCTATCTAAATTCAAACCTTCACTCATTTTTTGAACGCTTGGACTTTCGATAAAATAATACTCCATATTTTCACTATTTACAGGCTTCCATTCTTCTGCGGGACTCTGTTCTTTAATGAAATTTGCCCATAACGTAATTAACACATCAGACATTTTGTTATCTTCTTCTGATGGACTACGCTTTGGAAATAAAGTTTTTAAATTAAATAGGTACAATAGTTCATCGGCATGACAAACTCCGTAGTCATTGTTTGGATCTCCAAAATGTACATTATGACTTGTACTACCACGAAAACCAAACAAATAATAATAAACTGGTGTCTTAACGTATTTCATGTGCATTCGAACTGCTCTCTCTATTCCAATCCCAAAAGTAGTATCGGTAAACATATCTGTAAGTTGTGATTTAGCATCCATGTTTACAGAATTATTACCTAGATAATACTCCCTAATCTTTTTACCAATGCTTTCTTTATTTTCCTTATTTTTAACTTCTAAAGCTATTGAAATAAATTCTACAAATTTCTTATCTACCTCTTTTGGCCATTTTGAGTTGCCAAGAAGACCTGCTGTTCTAATTGCACCATCTTCCGTGGTAATACCCGTCATAAAAGGTACTTTTGCTGCTTTACCCGATCTAATAATATCTTCAGGGTGTTTAGCTAAGAATGCTCCTTCAGTAATCGGTTCAATTACTGGTCTGAAAGGCATAATTGTATCGGCATCCCAAATTGAAAATTCGATATCTGGCTTTACAATATCATCTACTTTAGCAGATTGTAAACATTTAATCATTTTTTCACTATCTGAAGTAGGACAATTTAAAGCTTTCGCTTTTACTTTTGAATTTTCCACTGCTTTTTCCAAAGGTAAATTTGCCCAAAAGTCAAAAGCGCTACCACTCTGAGATATCACACCGTTTATCAAATCTCTAGTTAATGGTGAAAACGCAAATAAATGAGAAGAGGCTGCTCCACTGGAGTGGCCCATTATTGTAATTTTTTCAGGATTACCTCCAAAGTGGGCAATATTTTCTTTAACCCACTTTAAAGCAAATGCTTGATCTTTCAAACCGTTGTTTCCTGGTACTACTTCATCTCCAGTTGTAAAAAAGCCAAGAGCACCTAATCTATAATTAATTGTGACCAATATAACATCCTCGTCCAATAAAATTTCGGATCCATACCAATTATTATCTCCGCTTCCCATAACAAAACTACCACCATGAATATAAAATACAACAGGTAATAAAGAATCTTTAAAGTTATCCATCTTTGGTGTGTAAACATTGAGGTAAAGACAATCTTCGGTTCCAAAGACACCATTAAACAATATTTGTGGACAAATTGAATGGAATTTTGTTGCATCTAACTTGCCTTTCCATGGATCTACAGGAACTGCTTGCTTAAAACGAAGATCACCGATCGGCGGTTTTGCATATGGTATTCCGGTAAAAGAATTGTATGTTTTCCCTTTTCTGGTCTGACGATGGGTACCTTTTACGATGCCATGAGAAAGTTCTACTTCGGGATCACTACCAAGTACAAGTTGTAAACTAACCACTACCACGAGCAGTATTTGCTGAACTTGCATTTTTAAATTGTTTTCAGATATTCTTTCCTGCTTTCACTGTTTGATTCACAAAATTACGTTTGTTAATATCAATGTACATTAAATTTTATAAAAAATTATATCATCTTATCAACGTAATGGAGCTGATAACGAATAAGTTTCGAGTTAGTAACAACACAAACAAATAACTAACAGATTACAACCGTTTAAGTGAATTTCATATAATATTTACTTAATGTAGTATAACTTGAATTTATTTTTTCAATTGATTTAATAAATAAACATGATCTACATTTTATTTATTTGTAAACTGATACCTGAAAGTTTAATGTTATCTTGTAAAATCTATAGGTTTTACTATAATATAGCGAATTAATATATTTTTACATTATTAATATTACATATCAACACTTTATAGGCCAATAGGCCCTCAAAAATTTAAAAATCAGGAATTCAAATTTCGAAATTCTCATTTTGGGTCATTGATATAACCAGAAATGTAAATTGAATGCACAAAATATGCAAAATAAAATTACTTATTTAGTTTCTACTACTTTCTGATAAAAACATAGGTATTTAAGTTTTTTGATAATAATATTCAATGAATTTGATATCAATCTAACAGAAAATTTTCTAAATTTAAATTACTTTTATTCGTTTATTTTCTGAACATTTGATTCGGAAATAGTAGTTTGTAAATATTTATGATTTTCAATTAAATGAAATCGATGGCTAATTACTTGTTTTAGACGGTTCATAAAATATTTCCGTAAGTATAAATAAGTCTCTAATATTATGTTTCTAATAGTTAATCCGATTATGCAGTACCTACTTCTAAAAAGGATATTATTGTGTATTTCGTATGTCGTCCTTTTTGAACTTGAAAATGATAATGTATACCAAATGTTGATCTGTTAGTCAATTAAACAATATTTCTATGTTTCTAAAAAATGTAATTTGTATTTACAAATGTTTTATTAGTGAAAAGAAAGGATATTGTGTTCAAGTAGGGTACTACAGGGGAATAATTTATCTATAAAAGCCGTAAGAAATAAAATGAATATATCAAAATACAAAAGATTTACAAGCGGTTCTAGACATTCCATAATAGAATAGAAGACAGTGATAATATCACGTACGGTTTTATTTTGTAGAAAATTTGTTGAATTTGATCAAAAAATAAACAAAAATGTCAATGATAAATAATATGATAATTATTAAGTGAACGAACGACTTTTATATTATTTTATACGTTTTCGTAATTAAATTAAAAAGTGTCACCGGAATATCGTTCATGGTTAATACCTACTTTGTTTAAAAGTTTAAGTTATAAACAAAATTGCAATACTAAATATCAGAAAAATGCTATCTATCATCTGCTCCCGTATATAAAATAATGACATGCTTTTCTATTGTAGAGAGGAATTACCACTAAAAAGTGCACTAAACACTTTTTTGAACTAAAATGCTCAAGGTTTTCACTAGACTGAATATAAATCTGGAAATTATTTTAACTCCTCTATATGTATGATGCAATTCTAGCTGACTTCATATCATAACTTATGTATCAGCAGGCTTGCAAGTCATAATCACGAGAGCTAGGGGTTATGACTCAACTCGGTTTTTCAGTAATAACTCTTAAACAGAGTTACGTTTATTGGAGAATTTAACTTTTGATTGGCTTGATTGTTTTTAACATATTGTACGAGGTGGCCGTTTTAGAAAATCATCTACTACTATATGAATTCTATATCATTAGATGTAGTGCATGAAACAAATAAGGCACATTTGACATTATTTTTAAACATATTATATTATAAAAATATATAATTGTTTTTTAAGGTAGAATAATTTAATACTTTAAAACATCAAACTAAAGTTTTTTCGTATTATAATTTGGTTTTCATAACCTGCTATTTGTTTTAAACATAAAAAATGTTCTTTTACAATCCTGAATAAAAGCATTTAAACCCTTTGAACGAATCATACAAGCAAGTTGACGGAAAGCTGTATAACGATTTTTTTATCGCCTTTAACTTGAGAAACATCTTATGTAATTTCGCTTTGTTATTGCTATTATGCTTGTGCTGGCATACAAACGATATGCTCCAGTTGTCACAATTAGTCATTCCTGTTCCTTAATCAATTATAGCATCTGATTTTGACTTGTAATGTTTCTTTCCACTTTTCTAAGTTGTAATTAATAATATTAACAATAATAGTGGGAAAATTACAAAACGTTTGCCATTTAACATGTCAATTATTATCGAAGCTTCTTAAAATTTTATACTTTCTTGAATTGGAAATACTCCTTATTTATTTCTTCATCTTCTTTATATTTTATGTTTTTATTATTTTCTTTGTAGTACTTTGCAGGTAGATTTGCATACATGTCGAAGTTTAATGACAAAGCTTCTCAGCTATAATGGTTGAATTTCTGAATTGTGGTTTTGAATTCCAGAATTTACAGCAATATTATGTTGTAATAAAGTAATTGGTTCAGTAAGTATACAGTATGTGATTTATTGTACATTTTTCATTCCGGATAAATTGCAAACTGCGCATAACTTATACAGTTTCTTATACAATAAATTGCATAATGCAAAACAAGCAATAAGTAAAAAAAACTAATTATCGATAACTAGAATAATGTGAATTTTCCCAATATTTCCTAAATACTAATAAGTAACAAAGTACACTTACCATCTCCCTCTTCTGAAGTGTCTGGTATTTCATTAACTTTTTTTTTGAATTTACCTAAATTTAAAATTCAAATTAACAATATAATTTGGCAAAGTAGGTAGGTACATGCGTAAGTTTAAATGATTTGTAAATCAAATAAATTTTGTTATTGCATGTTTACATGGAATTTCGAAAAGAACTTCATTGTATAAACTGTATAGTGTAATATCGTGTTGTTAATCGTGACAGTCTGCACCATGCTGATCTTTATAAAATTAATCATAAAGCGCGAACTTAGAAAATATTCGTTTTAATAAAAACTAATTACTAAAAGTTATAAAGCTTCTTAAGTTACACTTTCTGAAACTGTGTTAAAAGTTTTAAAATGGCAATAAATTTTTGACTGTTAAACGAATGGATTACTTTTCAAACATAGTGTATTTCTACTTGAAATATTCAATAAGTATTAAGCCAAAGTTTTTAATTTATTTAAGTACTAGCATAAGGTAATTATAAACATTCGTTTAAAAAAATCAAAATTTCACTAAAGTTAATGTTCTATAGTCACACTACGTATGAAAAAATTTAAAAAGCTTTAAGCAAATTTAAAAGCACTTTTACTTACCCTTACGTGAAGCGTTCTTTGATTTATACGAAATGGAAGGCTTTGGAATAGCTGAAAAGTTATTTAGAAAATAGCTATTAGTATAATGAAATTGTAAATTTTTTTAATTTATTCAGTTAAAATTTGTGTGGTATATTTTGAAAATTCTTATATGTATTTCAGTTTATTGTTCTTTAAAATGTGAATATTAGCAGTTCTAAAATTTCATAATATACCACCTACCTTATAATGCAAAGATAAATTTTTAGAAATATCAAGCAAAGTATTTCAAATCGTAAATGCTTTAAAGGAAAGTTATTTAGTTTAGTATTTTATAGAATCTATCCAAGCGATTTATTAAATTGCTCGTCTGAACAGTCAAAGCTCTAACAAAAATACATAGCAAGAAGATACATACGAATTGCAAAATTCTAAATTTGAAATTAAATTAATTAAGACTACCTTTTACGGGATAATTAACTTACGGTAAAGTTTGATAGTTCCGTCTGTATCACCTAGTGAGTTTTTGGATACGCATTTGTAAGTTCCATAATCTGAAGTGGTTACGGACCTAATAGTTAGTTTCATGTGAATTTTGTATGAATTCTCTAATATCATAGGTTCATATTTTCCACCTAAAAACAGCCAATACAAAAAAGTTTATTTTGTAAAAAGGAATACTTACTCTGTGGCACAATTTCTCCTTTATCTCGAGTCCAGTAGTTTATAGATCTTGGAAACGCCTCAGAATGGCACTCGAGGATGATTTGCTGACCCTCGTAAGCTCCAACCAGCTGGTTTTGTATCCAGATCATTGGCGGAACTACAACAACCTTTATATTAAATTGAATTCAATTTTAGTAAATAGACATTACTCACAATGGACAATCAACATAATGCGCTTACTAACGGAAGGCGGAATTCCATTAGATGCGATGCAAAGATATGGACCCATTTGCTGTCTGCTCACCCGAGTCATATTTAAAATAGGCCCATCCAAGCTCGATACTGAAATTATAAAAATAAAATTATTATTCAACCGAATATTAACACATTACACTTGTTCACACGGAATACCGCAATTAAATCATTTATACACGTTTTGTGCACAGAATAGAGGGTCACTAGGGAATATTTACTTCATCAATACGTTTAGCCTATAGATATTCGTTTAATATTGCACTAAACAATGATGTGTGGTTTTAATCGATTAAGCAAATCCTTATGCACTTGAGTTACTAACAGTGAACACGTTAACAAACATATTTAAAGTCCTTTGTACATAAACGTAAAGAATGAACATTGTGCTTTTATTTTTTGTCAATATAAACTGAATACTTAATGAATACCACGCGATTATGTAACTTTTATTATTGTTACATTATGTTACCAATAAATCTGAAGTTAATTATTTTTTTTGTAGCATAATAATAGTTGAATCTACATTGTTTAAAAAACACATATTCGTCGTTTATCTACATTAATTTATCGGGTTCCCAAGTAAATCAATAGAAAATTACCGAAAATATATTATTTACTTGGGTATAAAAATTGTGAACAAATTAAGATTTATTTGTTTTGCAAACTAATCTTATACCATAATATTTTTTGTATAATATTAATGTATTAGCGATAAATTTTCATGTGCAGCACTAGAAAGAAAAAGTGGGCCAGTATTCCCCGTTTTCTCATACTATAAACCAAACAGGGCGGTTATTCATTAAACTACGCTGCAGTGAATTCATGTGCGCTATTATTTAAACGTCGTCGCCTTGTTTACTCTTTTCCTTATAAGCACCATTTGCAGTTCGCAAAGTTGAATAGGATAGTTTTGATTTTTTTTGAAAATTATAACATAAATTAAAAGTAAACGTCACGAGATATAAAGACGGTCAATTTTAAATAAACCAACATACGCAGTTCAATCATTAATTTTGCATTAAAATTGTTTTACTCCAACTTCTTATTTAATTGCAATTTACGGGGAGTCATAATTATTTACTAATCAAAACGGTTTTAAAACTAACTTTAAAATTCACCAAAAATTAGCAGCCACGGAACAATTTGTGACAAGAGAAGACATGATTATGCTAATAAAATATACGCAGGTTAAACATTCAATTTGACTTATTCAATCCACAAAATTTCAAAATTTAAACTTTTACTGATATAACTTAACGCTTTCAAATCCAAATTAAAATTTTGTTATTTACAACAAGCATTGCAATTATTCAAATTTAAAACTATATTATATATCTACCATTATTTCAAACTCGCATTCAATATTGATAGCAAAATATTTCGATAAAATAAACAATACAAAAGTACATTTCATATTTTATTACGGTTATTAAATAAAATGTTAAGGTTGGAAAATTAAAATTTAATGTCCAAATTTTAATTTCAAGTAAATGCTTTTCATTTCCTTTTAATATTGCTATTGCCGCCTAACAAAATCCAACTAAAGCCTGTATCATATCTAAATAAAAAGTAATAATATGCAAAGATGTTAAAATAAACTTAACAAGGTATACTACAAAGAACTTTTTTCAAGAGTACCTACTTTTTTAAATGAAAATTTATTATTACCAACAATTATGTTTTAATTTTTATATTTAAATATGCAAAGCAGGTAACGAAAGTAAAAATCGTTTAAAGTATAAAAATTTAACACTTTTCATGAAACAATATCTTTCAAAGTCTTGGAAACGTTTTAATGAACCAAAATGTATAATATTAATTAATTTTAGCTAAACAAATTGATATAGAAAGTCCATTTTTGCATACCCAGTCTCGAGTTACCCTAGGTTTTTAGTCCACTATTAATCTGTTCAACGTCTAGTATTAGAGCAACCAGTACACTACAGTCGTTAGCCGTTGTATAGATGTAAATTATTGTTGTCCTTATAATTAAATGTAAACAATAATAAGAATTTTGTTCCTTCATTAACCTTATAGTTAGTATTATATTATGTGAGCATATATATTGGACGTACTGAAATTTGAGAACTTTGTTATGAAGTTGCTCATAAGGGGTATTTAAAGGTCAGTTGTTGACCAGATATTAAAGTATACTATCAGGCAATTTTGTGGTCAAGAAACATGTTTCCATTTATGTCAAAACATTGTAACGCTGAAAATATTTTATGTGATACATGGGGGTGCACGGTGTGGTAAATAGGGTAAATTATACCAAAACATTTCTAGTTTGTTTTTATTCAGCAAAGATTTACAAAACAAAATTTGTACGCAAAATTAGTTGTAATTTTAAAATCTACATTGATGTTTTAGAAACCATGAATATATAATTTTGTATTCTTGATTACATCCAATTTAAAGAACCAATTAATTAACTCGAATTGCTTTTTGATAAATTTTACAACAAAATTAGTTAGTAAAGACAAACTTTACACTCCTTTTTATCGAAACTACGTTTTTCATTTTTGTGTATACGATAATGTTCGAAGCAATTACCTGATTAAAACTTAAAGTTTAAAACTAAAAGTTTCAACTTGAAAATACTAAAACTTGGTTAATTTTAACTTTTTGAGCAGAATTCAAGATCATTTTACAACTAATACAAAGATATTTTATACAGACTTTTAACTGATGTCGAAGTCATAAATTCAAAACAGAAATGTTTTAGTCACCTAAGCAGGAATCTCCCATTATATTATCATACAATTTGAGTAACAAGAATATAGAGCGTTGAATGATGTAATTGTAAACTGGTTGTTTGATTTCTCATAGAAACCATAAATTAAAGTGGAATTAAATAAAAATTACATATAAACAAAATCAAAATAGATGTGGAAAATACTACGTAAGATAATAAAAATTTAACTACAGAATTAAATTAAATGCTTTGCGAAACTAAACGAAATTTTCATAATTAGAAAATTAAATTAAAGATCACATTAACAAAGCACAGTTGAAATGTTAAAAAGGAATTATTGGTCACATGTGGTTAAAACTTGGCGAAGCATACTTTTACAATGTTAAATTCTGGAAGGAACCTAATGTAATAATTTATATGTAAATTAAAATATTAAAAATCAAATAAATTTTCTACATATGTAGATACCTACTACAGGAAGACAACAACGAAATATAAAATATAATGTTAATTTTGCGTAATGACCTTGCAGTTAAATACAATTTTCTAAAGGCCGGTATTTCAGTTGTGGTTTAAACTACGATCAGAGTTTAAACTCAATATCTGACCAATCAGGTAGCCATAAACGTAGTTTAAACCTTGGATTTAGTTTAATTAGCAACTGAAATACTAGACCTTAATCTAAAAAACATAAGTTAATTTAAATCAATTTGAATACTACCTAATATTAAGAAATTAAAGATTACAATTCCAATTAGAGAGGAAAGTCATAACAATGTAGTTTTTTTATATACCAAAGCATACGTATACATTAACATAAATCTTTAAACTTTTTTGTAAAACTAACTAGGCATTAGAAAAGATATTCATAATCCGAAAATAAATATACCTAATTATAAAAAAATATGGTAACATTTTATGCCAAAAAAATAATTGTATTTTTAAAAATAAACATATTATTGTTGATTGAAATAATACATAGTCATATACATTGCGTGTAATTGATTTATTTTTGTAACAAATAAAATTGTTGAAAGTTTGTAAATAATTTTGTATTTACTGGTTTTCCCGCCAACAAGTTGTAGTGGCAGCAATGGGCGGTGAAAACCAGGCTTTTTGCCAAGATGGCCGCCTGAGGTGGTTGGGATAGAGCTTGCTTCCTATATTATTTTTGAGATTTAGTTCAAAATGTTATAATTTTGATAATAAAGTTGATTTTTGAGTGAGTAATTTTGAATAATTATTTTTGGATTTAATTACCGCCTGTTTTAAAGAGTTTGAATTTGAAGAGAAGTGATAAGTTGGATTTGTATAATTTAATGTTTTGGAATAAGCGATGAATTTGGATGAAGATTTGGAAATTATATAAAATTACTTTAATTGGTGAAATTGAAATATGTTATAAATTAAAATTGAACGTATCATAATTAAAGTTGATAGCGTTAGAGTATGGTTAAGATATCAGTATCATTAATGTTTCCATTTTATATTAAAAGTTTAAAATTTAAATTAAATTAGTTTAAAAATTGGATTTGGAAAATTTTGGAAATAATAACAAACATTTCAACATAATACCTTTCGATGGGATTTATTACCGTTTTTATCTAATCAAATAATACTTTTGTAATGCCCGATTGCTTTTCTATTCTGTCAACGTACAGACTAGTTCATAAAACTTAATTTTTGGCTGCTTTTAACTTAATAATTTATTTTATTCCGTACTTTTTGTTTTCACTGGAATGGGATGATAAAATCAGCAATACAATGTAACTAAAGCAAATACGCTATGACTTTAAATGTGAATATCTACTTTCGAATCTGAGCTTCGATTCGCTTTCGGAGCATTCTAAGAATGATATATCATTTTTCGTGTTTTCCAGCTTGGCTAGCATCCTACTAGAATAAATAATTATTACGTACAAAACTAATAAATTAAAAATAACAGAATTTACCATCCTATCCTGTTCAATAATCTTATTCTTAAAAGAACAAGAATATTATTACATAATTTTAATAAGTTCAAAATTTAGTTTTAGTTCGGGACCATTTAAGTTTGATATCTACTAATGATTTATTAAATTAATTAGCAGAGCACAAAATGTGACAAACAAAAATAAAATATTAGAAGCTTTTATAACTTAAAATTTTACCATCTTTTGATTGTAGTAACCATAATGAGTAGAAATTATCAGAATCACAAATATGAGGCAAAAACAAACAGAATAAGATTGGTTATAATTATATCACGAACTAACGAGAACTAACGCGTAGGAAACTTGTCATTAGAACATTTCGAAATCGATGCAAAATAGTAATGAATAAATATTAAATTAAATCGTAATAGGGATTTTATAAACACCGTAAGTCTAGTATATCAAAGCTCCTTTACGATTTACGATACACAAGCGTCGCACAGTGAATCAAGATAGACATTTCAAATGAAAAAAATCAAAAATTTAACTATTCTGAATTTTAAAATGTTTGATATTTTGATGGAATTAAGTAATTGAAGCTTTAATTAACACTGATTAGAATATTATTCATAGTAAAACAAATTTTAAATAAAATAAATATGATTATCAATAACGAGCTACAAGATACATTTAAATGATTATTATATTATTGATATTTATCGTTATTGATAATCATATTTATTGTATTTTCAAGAGCTAATAATTTTAATTAATATTATTTTCATATTTGCACTGTAATGCAAAAGATTCAATAAAAACTCATATCCCATTTTGGGATATTTTAATTACAATTAGGTTTGCCTTCAATAATATATATTTTTCTTTTTGCTTGGTTAGATACTTTTTCAAAAAAATTTTTAATTTTTATTCATTTTGGAATCAAGTTAGGTAGAATTTTGCTTTTATTTTTGTAATGTCAAATAATTTTGAATTTTTATATTTTTTTCTATCATATTGAATTGAATACTGTACGCGTTAATTATATTTTCTAGATTTGCCTGATGAGAATCAGAAATTCGAAACAACTAGGGCCCATTTGTCGCAGACTATTTCACATAATTTGCATATTTTTTCGTATCAATGAACAGTAAGCACTTTCAATCATAAATATATTTTTTTACAATTTTAAACGTATAGGATTGCGAAATCTATACAATAAGATTTAAATGTATCTTGTAGCTCGTTATTGATAATCATATTTATTGTATTTTCAAGAGCTAATAATTTTAATTAATACAAATTTTAAATAGCTACATTTATTACACAAGTCCACAAGGTTGAGAATACCACAGAACAAAATTTACTTTAATGTGTTGAATCCGTTCGTATTCAATAATATATTAAAATTCCGAATATTTTGTATTATGGGATTTGTACAGATAAGTACGTACAGCAGTTTAAAACAAAATAAGAAAAAGTTGGAAGTATTTTGATGATGCTATGATGATAATCATTTTTAATTCTTTTGAAAACTTCTAATACTAATACTTTTTGAAAGAAGAACCTGAAAAAATAGGCTTTTATGTATATTATCTACATTTATATTTTTTATTTATGTTTTTGTATACTACATATCGTTTAATGGTGTTTTTTTGTAGTCGGTTAATTACAAATTTTTCATAAAGGAGACAAAGTTAAAATAAGCGGACAGATAGACAGACGAACAAAGAACCACTACATAGGCTATAAAGCCTAAAATGAAATATTATAAATACCAAATTTTGCAAATAAGATCTTTTTGCGGAATACTCTTTCTTGTTTTTCCAAAATTTTTAAAAATTTATTTTTGACATCATTCGGCGAATGTCAAGACTGAAATAAAAAATTATGAATAAAATTATGCATCATTCGGATTTGACTCGCTTCATATCGCAAATTATATAAGTACCTACCGATTTAAGTTTTGGACTGAACTTAAGCTTCTAAAAAATTCAAAAGTTGTCAAGTTAAATCGTTAAAATCATTTTTGTACAATTTTCAAAACAGCTTGAGTTTACTATTTTATAGCTTCATTTAATCAATTTCTCATTTTTAAGTTATAAATATAATTTACATTCACTGTCTTCCTGAAATAAATAATGAAAAACATTACGATTTCAATTTCGAGAGGATTTTTTCAAGCAAGAAAATTTATATTAGCGAAGCTTTAAGCATTTTTATTATCAATTTTTACATAATAAATTTGCGTAATAAATTAATCACCGGAATAAATGTGTATACCCCATACTAATAAAATTTTCCAGTTGAGAAATTATATTGTACAAAGCAATGATGTTTGTTGAAACAATTAAATTCTTGATAACTTTTACAATTAAATCTGTCATGGATCATTTCCATTTACATTTCACACGTTCTTCATGCTACATAACACGAACATTAATGTTGTGTCTTCTGTTGTAGGTCGTAGCGTATGTAAATACTAAATAATTAATATATATTTCTGACAAAATTTAGCAATTGTTTAAATATTCCTAAATTACACAGCTAAATAGTATTAATTAAATATTGCATTAATTCGTTAAAATTTTAAAGTAAATAAAATGTTTTTAGTTCATAAAAATATCAATTAAACAGTCCACTATTTATTGCTGAATTATTAAAATTGTAAATTTCTAACCAAATTATATAAATTATTGTATTATATAATTCAAATAGTCCAACAAAATGTTATTTAAACTGAAAAAATGCAATATCGATCAGGTAGAAACTTAGTGTAGCTGTGCTTTTTTCAAATATATCTCACATAATAATAATTACTAAGTAGATATTATGTATAATTTACAAATTTATTGTGAATGATAGTATTTTAAAGTCATGGCATTAATCAATAGTTACAAAAGATTAAACATTCTATTTTGAAATGTGAAGTTACCTACCCCGTCGGTTAATGCTTACACAATTTATATTGTATAATCTAAATTAAATTTTGTACATTTCAGAAAGTTTAAAATAATTTCTGTTAAGCAGATAAAAATGTAAAATCCAGTATGAAATTCAATTTGTATTATTTCGCGTTTGTATAATTTTTAAACCACCCGATGCTGATAAACAATTTAAATAACTTTTATAAAAACACAAAATGATATATTAAGCGAACAGTTAATTAACTTGGGAATTTAATTTTAATTATAAGTTTAAATTGGCAAATTTTCCTTAATTCTATTTGATGTTTCGAGAGTGTGTATATTATATACTTTCGTAGAAACTTACCTAATTTTATAAATGCACTCGTAGTAAATCGTAAAACTCAAAGTTGGGGTAATTTTAAGAAAGTTAATGTGTAAAGATACGAGTTAATGTTTCAAGACGAATAAATAAAACTTGAAATGAAAGAAATCTCTCCAAATTCGCTTGAGAATTTGTCTTCTGCTACGAGAACGATCATTTTAGTTTATTCAGAATAGAGTACTAAGTACTTATACATATTTTGAGCTATAAACTATTGAAGTAGTTTTGAAGTCTTTTACTCAGATCGACAAATAAAAAAAGAAATACAATCGGAGTTTTTAAATATCAAAATTGTCTCAAATTTTTTAAAGTATTTTAAATGCAAATTCTAAGTTATAGAAATAAATATTTTTTTGAGTGTAAATGCTAATATAATAAAAGAAGTAAATTGCATTGCAGCAATACTTTATTGTAAAAAAGACTTGAAACTGCAGATTTGTAAGGCGCAACTTTTTCAGTTTATCGCTTGGATGTTTTAAAAAGTGCAAAGTAAGCAAAGTAAATTGAAAAAATAAAATAGGATTTCAAACAATAAATTAATTTTTGTGTAATACCTACTTTTTTATATTAAAAGAAAAATAAAGAAAACTCGCTATTTGAAATTTACAAGAATGCGATTTACATTAATATATACTTCTTTGCACAAGTAAAGTTAATTTAATACTTAAGAGGTAATAAAAACATTGTCATGATAATACAAAACATAAACAAATTTTTTTTAACAATTTACAATAGAGGAATTACAATCTACAAGAAATATTATTAACGCACTTCTTGAAAAGTTTGTACTTAAGCGATAATTTTATAATAGGAAGAAAATGAGAAACAAAAAGAAAATAGAAAATTAATGTTAATATTAAAACAAAAAACTGCTCTATTAAAAAAGTAAATAAGATGTTGTAAACTTTCTCGAATAATTCAAGTTTGTGAAATAATGTGAATTGTAACCGAATGTTTGTTTACAACACAGAAATAGAATCTCTTTTGCTCCTATTAACATATTATGCCTTGAGTACCAACGATATATTTTTGTTTTAATAAACTATGTATTAGTTACCTAAATTATCTTAAATAAATTAGATAATTAACTATAAACAAATATCAATATAGAATTTACTGGTAATTAGAGTAGAGGTTAATTACTGCTGAATTATTTATACCGTGGTTCGGTTTCCACGTTAACTTGTAGGTTCTTGTTTACAATTAATAATAATAACTATTACTGACATGTAATTTAATATTAAAGGTTCATCCCGATAGTAAAATTAAATTTGAAATTAGTAAAGTAAATTATAAAATGCAATTGGAATCAAATTATTAGTGACTTTAACTAGCCAAGGTGTCACAAAGTTTAATCCTCTCGCAAAATGAATTTTTATATACTATATTATTTTTTATGTATTATTTTGTATATTATTATTTTTCCGAACCTTGCGTCTTAAGTGATTCTGCTTTACGTATTTGTAAGTAATATAAAAAATTTCGTCCGCTTTGTCTTTTGTCTGCGGGTGACTACCTGTTGAATAAAGTGATAATATTATTAGTCAGTTAGTCACTTTGTTTGGTCTGAGCTAGTTGTCATTGAACGTTTGTGAAAAAAATTATTTACAAACTTTACTTTCTGTCGAAATATTTGAAAATAACTTGTAAATGTTATATACATATATAAACTCATATTTATGTAAGTTATCAAAATACAATAAAAACTATCTTCACTAAAACTAGGACTTCCTATGGGCAATGCTTTCGAACTTCATTATACCATCCTGTTAGGAATATTTGTGGTTTACTAGCACCGATTTCAAGACACTAAGCAACGACATACACAACATACAAATACCTGTTTCCATTTAAATACAGGAATTAAGCTATGCAAGTTTCAGTTTGCACTGAAACACTTGTTTGTCTATAATTTCCTCTCATTTATACGAAAATAATTTTACAATTATACCTAAATATTCTCCATAGCAACTAGACATCGATAAAAAGTTATATTTTAAATAAATCTTGTTAAAATATGTTCTGTGAAAATGGAAAGCATTGCTTAAACATTTACATCTGTTAAAACTGTCAATCGTATAATTTTAATTTTATGTTTTTTAAGTTACAATTTTAAATTATTGATAATAAATCAATTCTATTTCGGCTTTCCTTTGCCATTCAGTTTAAATATTTTAATTTCGTTTACCTTAATAATTAAGTGCTCCAGTTTTATTTTTTAATCAAACTTATTCAAGTTCTACTTCTTACTTTTTAGTTCTGAACAATATATTATAGCAATTCTACTACCTAAATTAAACCATTAACACTGAATCACAGATTTTTTTTACTTCAACTATATGATTTCTTCTTTCTTATGTGTAATGTTTAAGTTACCACAATAAGTTTTCTTAAGACCATAATTATCTTTAGATACAAATCTACCACCAAATTTAAATTTTTAAAATTCAAATAAAAAACCAATAATTTTTAATTCTAAACAAGTTAGATATAGTTAAGTACAAAAAAACGACTGGCATGGAAAGGTCAATCAGAAAGCTCAACTTTGTAAGTTACCCCAATTAGTAATAAATTGAAATGTGTAATAATACGAGTATGTTATTTAGGGTATGTTATTAGGAAGTATAGCAAAATTAGAATGATCTAGTTATTAAAAAAATTAGAAACCAAGTAAGATAAAACTAAAATTAAAGGCAAAATAGGAAAATTTTACGATAATTTTTTTAAAAACTAAAAAATTAATTTTAACTGAATAAAATATTGATATGGTTCAAATTTATTATAGAAAAAAATAATCAACCGCCATGTTTCTTATGTTATCAAATAATTGACCAATTACAACAAGTGAGTTATCCCAACCCTAGACTTCTAATTACAATTTTGGGTTTTCCAACTGTTTTAAACAAAAAAAACTGCTTTTTTTAACAACCCTGATTTGATTGAAGTCGGTCAAAGAGTTTAATAGTGCATAAGCAACATACACATATTTACACATTATATTTTGTATATTGCAATAAAGACTTTGATGAAGAGACAGAGATCACAATAAAAACAGATAAATTAGTATTTTAGTAGATTAATTAGATAGATAAACAAGAAGTTACATAGTTATAGCTAGGTCCCAATGGACCAACGCTATGTATTAAGCTTATTGAAATCTATACAGTTCTAGATTTCTAACAGAATTGGTAAATTTCTAATTTAAGTTGTGTTTGTGCTTGACAAATTTAAAATCGTAAAATGTTAATAAATAAATAAATTAGTTTTAGTAAAAATAAAGGATTAAACAAAGAAGAACGCAAGTATAATGAGAAGTAAGAAAGGTGATGATATGGAAAAAGAAAAAGCATCAAAATTATATCGAACAAGAAGGAAATAAACAAATGATGAATAAAATAATAACAAAATTCCCATAACAGAAGAAATTTGGAGAAAAATGCCAAATACCAAAACCATTTTTTCATCAGAAAAGAACATAAAAATTGATCAGTAATCATCGAAACGTAAAGTGAGCAATTAAATCAAATCGAAATTATAACTTAAATTAAGTCTAAAGTCTAAATAATAGACTTTCAAGTAGTAGATATTTATGCAACATATGAAAGTGCTATCACAGCGCAATAAAACCCAATTTTTTAAATGACAACGGTCATAATTGACTCTCGTGTCTCTATAAAAGTTATTTTAAAACAGAATCCTTTATTCTATACATTTTTATAATTATATTTATATTTTTTATCAAGTTTTAATTTTTTTTAAATTAACATAAAGTTTTTGATTTTTCTGACTTGGTTAATACATTCTGATAAGGTACACCTTACCTTATACCAAGTCTACGGTATAGTTTAAATATTTGTTCAATTTCTGTAGGTATAAGATTTTATTTGAACTTTGGCATAATAAATTTCCAATTAATTTTTGATGAAGTAAATGAGGTATAAAATAGTTTAATTATACGTAGGGCGCATAATATACACTCTACAAAACTATTCGGTGAAGAACAGAATAAAGTTATTATTAAATAATAACTTTTAGTCCTACCTAGAACCGAATTGTGTCGAAACAAAAATTAGACAAATATTGCATGATGAGCACATATTAAATATGGCGTATTACATGTTCAAACATTTCTTTGTAAGATTTTGTATGTGCGATCTTCAACAAAGGCCTAATACAGTTTAGTTTAAGTTTTTAAGAGTAATGAATAAGAGTAAGATTTCATGTTTAATTGACACAAGCATTGACACTACATAAAATAAGTTATATTTAGAAATACAAAGGGTGGTTTTTCCGGGTGATTTTCGTATGCATATTGCTGTGCGCATGCGCGCTACATTAGAAAAGATAAGTTTCACTTAACTATTTGACATGAAAAAACAACAGGTTTACACTTTGATTAGTGATTAGTGTACATTAGTGCGAATGTCTGCCCATCTGCAACCCTAAAGCAATTATTCATTCATTTTTAATGTACTAAGCACTATCACCTGCACTAAGTGCTGTTGAGGGGTTACTTGCACTAAACACCTGACTAATCACTAAATTAATGCTAATCACTCGCACTACACTACTTGAAGTTTAAACCAGCCTTAAGTTTAAATTATTAGTTATTGATTAATATTTTCGCAAAAAAAGTTATTCGATGTTTGCACGATGTTTAATATTGTATAATATATTAATTTCTTCAATATTAATTTAAAAATTGATTGTTTTTTTAACAAAATGGTCAAAATTGATTCCCAACATAAAATTTTATACAAGTAGATATAGTACTATGAGGAAATGTACATTTTAAATTTATAATTTTAATAAGAGTTTATTTTACAGTTATTTTAAAGTTTGGTGTCCCTATAGAATCAATTTGTGTTCGTAGCATACTTAGAGTTTTATTTTTTGATCATGTTTTTATGTTCTGAAATAAAAAGACATTTTTTTGTCATTATTTTTGTTTGCAAATAAACAAACTTTACGACAAAGGGTGAACGTAGATGGCGTACGCTTGAACATTTTTCCGACAATTGTATATTTTTAAACATGTTCTGAATAACTTGAGAGACACGAATGCGTACGTTATCGTACAAGAAAATGACGTTTTTAGTGTGTTTTTAAGGTTGTTTGTTTCCATGCTGACAAGTAACAATTCTGTTTTTTATGGTATATTCAGCTTTCTGTTGTCATTTTCTTATTCAAATTATTGGTGTTACCTTGTAGCACTAAAACAGCTGTCATCAACGACCTAGTTCTATTGCTTAAAGAGATAAAATTGAATATATTAAAAATATTTTTAAATTCCTAAAGGCACTTGCAAAATTAAATTACAAATAAATTTTTTATCTACCAATTAAATTTTGTCTACCAAGAAAATACATATTTTTTAAATTATTAATTATTGAAATATCGTAAGTGTACAGGTTAGATATTTAAAAACGTCTGTTTAGGTCGAGTGGTTCTTCATCGATGAATAACCTTAAACCTGACCTTACCTCAAAGGCAACAGTAATACAACATGTACATACAAGGTGTATTTAAAATGTATCGGGACATAATTTTTTAAATGGACGATCAAAGAATTTGAAGTGTAGTGATGTCTTGGAAATGTTGCAAAAAGCCTTTGGCGTAGAGACTGCGTGTAAAACAAATGTGTTTCGTAAATCGCCAAATCATTATTAGAGACGTTATAGAAGAAGTTGGAATTTCGACTGGCTCATGTGATGCAATTTTTAAGGCCAGTTTAGACTTGAAACAAGTGGCAGCCACAAAAACTGAAGTGCAAAATCATTTTTCAGGAATGATTAGCTGAAGTTGTTGAGGACCCAAACTTTTTCAAACGCATCATAACATCCGGTGAAGAAACGTGGGTATATGACTACGTTGTTGAAACAAAAGTTCAATCTTCTCAATGGAAGACTTCCTGATGAGCCAAGGCGGTGTCAGATCAGAAAGCCATACCAAAAGAGTGGCGGAAATGCAGTACATTCGAGAGATTACTTTGAAATGAAAAATATCACCATTGAGCATTAAATAAACAATTTCTGAGAAAAATAATTCATATTGAATTCTATAAATGTGATGGATATAATAGGTTATGATAGATATTTATGAGATAGCAGAATAATGGGTTTTAACGTAGATGCTTATTTGTATTTTCTGATACAAGTGTAATATAATGAATTCAAATATAATTGATTATTGATAATTTTAAGTTACCTATTGTATCATTTACTCTATTTCCTTTTACAATACTACATGCTAAAACGCTAACACTGTTTGTTTGTTTGACCATTTTTATTGAGCATCGGTGGAATTTACAATCGTCTCTAAATGCTGTAGAAAAAAGAAAGAAACCCCAAGTTATCCGATCTAAAATGATAGCTACATATATTGGTAAAAGTAATATTATGTTACTTCTTAACCTACTTCAAAGTTAGCATTTAGAACTTACTGAACTACGCAAAAATTTTGTTTATACACAAAAACTTTTTAATAATAAAAACATCCACAATATGTACGCCGAATGGAGTACCATATAGGTATACAGCTGATAGATATGGGTCAGACTATTTACTTATAATCTACATTGTAACCAATATCAAAAATATTAAAAAAGTTTCAATAATACCAAAGTTAGATCAATTTAAAAGAAATTTGTTAGTATTTGAGTACAATATGCTACTATGTTTCTGTTTATTGCAAAATTAAACAAAGAAATTGGTTTTTAATTCAACCAGTGGTTACTACTTGTACTAGTTTATATTTGAAACTCGAGAAGTTACAGCATCTGTTAACTTAAACTCAATATAAAAGATATTTAAAACACTGTGAAATACCCGACGCCGACGAGAGAAGCCAATAATGGATTTTCATAACAAAAAGTACCTCTAAGACCATTAATCATATGCACAGTCTGCATCCAATTTTTAATATTTTGTTATATGCGGTATGTCAACATTAAATTCTTCAATTATAGAAGTGAGTTTAGTGATTTACGTTTGCCTTAATGTTTCCCGTGACAAACCGTTACATGAAAAATTGTAAGTATTTAACATTTCTTCGGTAGAAGTTTAATTTGACCCGAGTCCCGCGCGAAATAAAATATATTGTTTTTCTTGCAAAGCTTCATAAAATGACAAATACAAACAACAATATAAATTTCAACTCACCTTCTTCGCCACTTGTAGGTTTTATAATTGATTCTCCACCTTCGCGTTTCCAGGCAATAACAGGTTCTGGAGATCCTTTTGCAACGCATCGTAAGTTAACGTTCGATCCTTCGCGAACAACCATATCCGTGCTTGTCGGATAATCCAATATATCAGGAGGCACTATAAATTAGTTTACAATATCAAATTTTTGTAAATAATATTTATAAGTTATATTTGCATGACAATATTCAAAAGGGGCTTCTAAAATATAAATCAGTTTAAAGGATTAATTCGACGTTAAGCTGCCCAGTATCCGACTGCAGCATACAGCATTGTTAAATCGTTCCCATGGTTCAGTGTTATGTAATTTGATGGCTGTTTTACATACATTTGCATGTTATTGGATGGGAGGGTGAGAGATGTAACGCGACCAACTAACTAACCGCGCGTGTGGTGACATCCATTATATAGGAAATTTAGTGGCTTTTGGAGAAGTAGATTACCTGATGTTCTTAGCTTACCGACTAGCTATAATCCTGATAATTTACATAAATGAAAGTACATCTAATAAAATTGATAATTATATTCAGGTTTAAAACGATTACGCTATAAAATTGTTATTTTAATTTTTATATAAATCATCGAAGCATTTTCTCGTAGCTCCGGCGGAAAGTGAGGCGTTTATTTAAAAACTTTTAAATTAGAACAACAATACTTTCGATAAAGTTTGATGTTTTTGTTTGTTATGCAATTAACTTTAATATTAATTTCGCTTAAGCAAACATCTTTAGGAACGCTTTCAAATTTTTATAAACATCTTTTTAAAATCCAATTTGTCTGGTGAAAATATTGTATTTTGTTAAAATTGTGTATAAAGGGAAGTAAAAAATGTTATGTTACGAATAAGATTGTAGGAGGGATTGCTCTATAGAATTACAAGTCGCTAGGGAACTCTTCCAATGTAGATGGTTGTTGAGTGAATCCTGCAACATATCCAAATAGAAGTAAGGCTAAGAGCGTGAACGAAACAATCTACAGTTCCAAGACTACAAGCACTTGCTATTCATTACACGTCTCGAGGGCCCCTCGCGGCAAACCAACGTACTACAACATGGATTTGTATACAATTTGCCTTAGATCACCTTAAACTTGCACCAAGGAATTAGGGAGAATGGTTTTGTGCGTTTCTGAATACATTTATTGTTTAAAAGGGTCAGTAGAGTCGAGCACTTTCATTGTAGTCATAATTTATCATTTTTGTTCGCGTCTTAACAAAAATTTTATTATGTGGAACTAATTCAATAAATGAAAGTCGTATTATAATTTTCCAATTTTTTTTAATAAGACTAATTGCTTTCCACTTACCAACTATATCTAAATATCCCACTTGGCTTTTCATAGGATCGGTATTAATTTGACACATGTACCAACCCTTGTCCGATTCTCGTACTTCACGAATATGTAAATACCATGTTTTATGTTCGCTATGCGTTACACCGATGCGATGATTTTTTGTTATTACATGACTGTGGATTGTCAGTATCGTTTGAGTATCTACTCGTAGCCATGCAACCTGCAACAAAGAACACAATTATTATTTGTGTTTTCACACTTACAAATAATGGAAACGCGGATTTATCAATGTTTGCTGTGTTTTCTGATCTATTGTGATTTTATGATTTACATGTTAAGTCTGTAAAATACAACTTTCGCTTCGTGCTATGATGTATTTCAAAAATTACTTTAAAAAACACCAAATACTTGGAGGAAATAAAACACAATAAAAGGTTGAAATACGGGTATTGCCGCGCGGTCACTTCCGTTGGTAGCTTGGAATGAATCGAATTATTTTTACCACTTTATGCCATCTACTATACAGAGAAGAATATTTTGTATTAATTGACACTTATCCTTAAATCATACATTTACTTATAGGCAGTAATGTCAAAACTAAAATTACAATCAAAAGGTGAACTATATCAACATACCTTGATAAAATATATATTGCTATGACCCCCAACAGCAAATATAATTTTGAAATAATATAGTGTTTACCTAAACTGAGCTATTAACATACGGCGAAACGTACAATATTTGATCTTACTATGTTTAAACTAAAATTATAATTAAATTTTCAAAACACTGCTGCCGATGGGTTGAAAGATTTAATTCAACAACTTTGTAATGATTCTTGAAATCTCGGCTGCTTTGGCTCATAAATAAAGAAAATTGAAAAATAAATATTTAAATTTATTTATTTGAGAGGTGTAGTGTTTTAAGCGTTCTTAAATACTAATTTAATGTAATATGTTTATAAATAAGATTACCAACTTTCATCTTGAACGAAGAAATAAAATTTTAAAAGAAATCTTTCATTTTTAATTAAATTACTTTATAAATTTAATATTAGAAGAAATTACGCAACAAAATTTTGTAAGTCGACCACCATGGTCATTCAAATAAGGGTAATAACGACGTCCAATCGAGTATTAAACATCTTCTCCTTATTATAATTTCCATTATTTTAGTTTACTCGTAGATGAAATTGAAAACTGTCTAGAAATTCTAGCGCAACTCATTCGGTTGAGCGCTTCCAATTTTTTGATGTTTAAAATTTTAAAATCAGTTTAGACCTTTTTTTTTTAGATATTCATACATTTCGACATTTTACAGGCTAATACACGTAATCGTCAGTTTAAAATTTTTCGGGAGGCAGTAAAAACTAAATAAATTATTCCGACACTTCATAGGTCAATAGGCATAGCATCAAAAATTTTGAAAATTGAGTTATGCATATTTCTGGGTTCCAATCTAGTAAACGCTCATTTTCTGCCATTGGCGTAACTAGAAATGTGAACTGAATCCATAAAATATGTAAAATTGAATAATGTATTTAGTTCTTACTGATTTTTAAAAACAAAATGTAAAATGATGCTTAAGCCTATTGGCCTATAAACTGTCGATCTGATACCTATAAGTTTGTGTAATATTTGACATCTGCTTCATCAAAATGATAATACAATATGAAATAACCATCCATTAAAAAAACAGTAAAGATAAGATTTCTCTCTATATAATTCTGCGAATAATAAAAGCTTCTTTAATTAGAAATGTCAATCACATATGTATATTATATAAAAACAGAATCATCTTGATACCTAATATGTGAAAAAAACAAATAATATGTAAACAAGAAGATGTAGAATTGTTGTATATAATGTAACTGTCAATGATATCAGTTGGACGTTGACGTCAATGCCCATTTATGCTGGCCATTAACGTGATTGTGCGGCCATTTACGTGTTTGCCCGTTAAAGGTGGACAATGGTGTAAATATTGTTTGAATTTTTTTGAATTTTCAAAAAACTTTGAATTCGATAAAAGTTTTTGATTTTATATTTGACTCTACTCTTTTCTTTTATCTGGAGGTACTGGCTTTCAATCAATCTCGATAACTTGTCGAAGGCACTTGGTAATTGGCAATCTTTAACGTCTTTAGTAAATTATCTACAGAGCGTCAAAAGATTACTTTCGAAGACATTTGATTATAAAGTTTTGAATTGACAATTGGTTGAATTTCAAAAGATTATTATCATATCAAGTTTGACGTGGCTGTTTGCCTGTGCGTTTGTTGCGTCACAATGAATGAAATTATGTATTAATATTCCTATTTTGTTTTTTTTAAATCAAAACATAAATCCGAATTCATTAATATCTTGTAAGATATAATTCGTGGCACCAACGCTTATAAATCGTTAATTTTTTTTTATTAAATGTCAACTTACGACAGTTCCAATTTTAGAAAAATTTACGTAGTCGAAACTGATTCGTGACATTAAAAACAAATCGGTAATAAGCGCATCACTTGATATATTACCAATGACAATAACATAATAATTATTTTTTAATTATAGTGTAATAGTATTACTATATTGCTTTATTGATTTTAACATAGGCATACAAAACTGTGGTTTCGTGATATGATCTACCTACTCGTCATTTAATTGTATGTATTCATTGATCAAAATTTCCCTAATGTCTTCTATAAGTTTACAACTTCTGAACAAATTCCAAGATTGCATGTTAAAACGTGATTTAAACCAATTAATTATTGATAGTAGATTCTTTACCAATTATTATACAATTACAATAAGTAGGTATGTACATAACTTTACTAAAAACCTATTGTGTCAATACTATTATCAAAGAACCGATTAGAAACATATTGGACAGTTAATTATATTTTATTGTTGTTACGACCTTAAACCAATACATTTTTAAAATTATATTGACAATAATAAAAACGCGTCTAATATTTTATTTTGAAAATCGTGTAAATATGGACTTGAACTGACAGCGTCGTTTTTGTTCAAACACAATCTTAGGTAGCATCCATGTGCACTATCGAGACATTATAATTGATTTTGCTTTTCAGGAAAGTGCAGCAGTTAATCACATTTCGAACAAGTTTATTGATTAATAACAACTAGATATTGGTAGACGTACCTATTTATTTGATGACGATACAATAAATTGCTTTTGTCGATTTTAGACATTTTTTTCCGAGGTAATAAACGAGATCGAAATATTTGACCATATAATATATTATAACGATTTGCTACTAATAAATGAATTCTTTGAGCTATTTCCTAAATTATTACAAATATATAAATGATAATATTTCATTAGGTAGGAAAATCTTCTCTAGTCTAACTGGTAATTTTTTTGTAATATAACAACTGTTGCATGTTAAAGGATAATATTTGATTTCGTAATAATGTATTATTACATAGTGAATTTCATCAAAATGTGAAAGAAATGTGTTTGTTAGACATTTAGATAAAGTAGTAGTACGTTCTGAGTGTAATATAGCTAATGATAGCAGTGTCGAATACCTTTTTTCACAGTTTTGTAATGTATTATAAATAGCGGTACGGAGAGATTTCAAGAATACATTTTTTTGTAATTAGTATGAGTACCTATCATCTACTTAACTCATAAAATACTAAAATTATTAATCACCTAGTGCACCAGGTAGTACTTGTATTATACAGTCATAATAAACAATAATGCTTTGTTTAGCAGTCCCTGCTAAGTTTTGATTTTGATAAAGAGTCAACCGATGGAAGGGTTCCGGTACGGTCGTAAAATATTAGGGTATTTAAGAATTTTGATTTGAATTGGAAAACAAATGGAAATAATTATAAAAGTAATTTTTTTAGCTTTGCGATGCAGATTGAGATTAACTACGTATTACGTTTAAGTTTTGGTTAATTTGAAAAATATAATAAATTAGTTTAAAGATAAGAACAATGTGGAATATTATTATTTATATCGCAAATTACAACTTTTGTATCATCATTGCATTATATTATACAACATGCTATATCATACTTATAGTATGTACCTTCAGCAGTTAATAAAACTCTAATGCCATAGAAATAAGTAAGTAGCAAAGTAATATGTTTAATATGTGAACTTCAATAGCAGTTAGAAAAGAGTCCCTTTTTTAAGTGTAGCTATAGGCCTGCCGAGCCTAAAAATATCACGATCTGGTCGTTATCAAAAAATAATTTCCACACCCCTGTTATAGACTAATAAAAATGATTTCTTTGCTTTTATGTTTGCTGTACCTGTCACTAGTTCGAAAGAAGTCAGTCGAAATAACTTTTGGTTTTGAGCAAATTTGAAAATAAGAAAAAAATTTCGATTTAGAGAGCGAAGAAAATTTTCTAAACCAAAGCTATTTCAATTTCGAGTTTAACTTCCCCCTGTCCACCAGTTATCACTGCACAAATACATCGTCCACATGGAATTTTTGGACCAGTAGCCGTAAAGTGCACACAATTAAGTGATTACAACAAGTATGCGATACTGATGACGACTAACAAGTCAGAAACACATGTCATGGTGTGATGGCTGGGATGATAGAGAATATAATCAGAAAAACTAAGTGCTCGGGCACGATAGTCAACCAAGAGGCACAGGTGATGGCTTATGCTGATGATGCCGTGATATTGTCTAGAACAGAGAAGAAATTGAGAGAAACATACGAAAGGATTAGCCAACAAGCGACAGAAACAGGGCTGTAAATAAATGAGAAAAAGACAAAGTACAAGCGGAATAGAAGGAGAAATTACAAAAAAGTGAACCTGAAAATGGAACATTGCAATTTTAAAGAAGTAGACACCTTTAAGTACCTTGATGTGAGAGTTAAAAGCAAAGTTGATAGAGAAGAATAAATAAGAGAGAGGTTGCAGGCGGGTAATAGAGCATTTTATGCTCATAAGACGACATTGAATAACAGAAACATAAGCAAGAAGCCAACGCCCAACCAGTACAGTACAGTACAGTAACCAGTACAGACATAAACTTGGCGTTGTTTAACTTTCTTCTCTCTACAAGTGTGGCGAGGCCAAGCCTCGACAGCACATTATCGTAACCAATTTTGCAATGTGATACACCCAGATTGAAGACGACGTCGACGACGTAACGAAAACAACTTCTCTGAACCCTCTCTAATCTACCGATTATTATCGATAATTAGTAACAAATCCAAATGAAATTTTAAAAATTTCAATTTTTAGCCTTCTATACAACATATAGGAAAAAGCCTTATGGTCTGACTTCGTGTCTGTTTGTCTGTCTGTCTGTCTATCTGTATGATTAAAAAAAAATCAAAATATGTTAGCGTTTTCCTTATATAAAAAAAAATGTTGGTATCCACCTATCTAGAAGATTAACGCATTAAAAATTCTAATAAAATAAAGCCCAAATAATTTAATCTATTAAAAAAGTTGATGTATAGAAGCCTAAGAACTGTCGCAAAAGCGAGTTCCACCTGTTACTTATTAAATGTAGATCAAAATGACAGCATTATTTTTAATAATAAGATAATATCAGTACTAATCATATGACGTATTTCATACAATTTTCTTAGTTAGTACTACTCAAAGGGTTTTAATTATAGTAAATATTAACTTTTTTAATTTAATTTTTAACTTAATTTTCCGTATCTTGCAATTCAGTGTTACAAAATACATTTTTTGCTAATAAATTCTATATCGACAACAGTGTTAAATATCTTTTTTGTTTTTCAATTTAAAAAAAAAAATCTTATTAAACATCTATTTAATCAGACCACCGGATATGAATTCTATAGCTAGTACATGATGTACAGTAGGGTGGGCCAAAAAAAGCTGTTAATTTTTTTTCTTTAATTACCATGAAAATATCGTCCAAGATGACAAAATAAAAATTCTGGTAAAGTTTGAGCTCGTAATATTAATATTAAGAGGTGGCTAATCGTGATTTTTGATTTCCCATTTAAATAACTCAGGAAAAAAAAATTTTTTTATTTGGAATTTTAATGCGCTTGAATGAATTATTGTCTAGTAAAATTTAAAACTCATACTTATAGGAAATTAAACGATCTACAAAAAAGATCTCAAATGATTTTTTGCTAAGTTCTTCTTATCGAAGAACACTCGATAAACTTTACGAAAAATATGATATTTTATGTTTTTGAGCCATTATTCTGATAATCATCATCTAATTATCATTTGAGGTTGAGCTTAAACCTCGAATCACTTTTAAACGAGTCGACTTGGCGAAAAATCATTTCAGACCTTTTTTGTAGATCATTTAATTTCTTACAAGCATGACTTTTAAATTTTACTAGACGATAATTCGTTCAAGTGCATTAAAATTCCAAATCAAAAAATTTTTTTTCTTATGTTATTTAAATCGGAAATCAAAAATCACGATTAGCTACCTCTTAATATAAATATTAAGATCTCAAACTCTACCAGAATTTTTTTTTCGTCATATTGGACGATATTTTAATGGTAACTAAAGAAAAAAAAATTAAAAGCTTTTTTTGGCCCACCCTAATGTACAGCTATTTCTTTTTTTTTCTTACCTAAATCAAACACAACTTAGGTATAATAAGTATAATATAAATAGGTATAGATCTTATGGGTTGGGTACAACTCGCCGCGCACGATTCGCCGCTAAGCACGATTCGCCGAGAGCTTCTAGCGCCATATATCAATAATCTTCGGAATTAAACAAGAAGAAAATCATTCGATTTGTTTACCTTTTGTATTTAGATGAATAAATCAATCAATCAATCAATCAATCAAAGGCTTCCATTCCTGTCGGAATACAACCACTTCTTAGAAGTCCTCACAATCCATTTCATGAGGTGGATTACTCCTCTGGTGTTACTCTGTACTATAACTTTTCGTGTGATTTTGCTCTTTTTGCAATCAGTCTCCAAGTTTTTCTATTCGCACACTTTTCTCTCCAGTTGTTGACTTCCATCTCATTTAAGTCTTTCATTACACTATCCCACCATATCATTCTTGGCCTTCCTCCGCATCTTTCCTTATCTGGCTTCCATTCAGTCACCAATCTTATTGCTTCATCTTTTTCTCTTCGCATTATATGTCCTAACCATTTAATTCGTTGTGACTTGATAAACCTTACTATATTTTCATTTTTTAGCAATTTCTCTATCTCTTCGTTCTTTCTGATTCTTAGTTCTGAGTTATTAATCTTTTTTGGTCCCACGATTGCTCTAATCACCTTCCTCTCAAAGATCCTTAGTTGTTCTTCTTCTACGCTTGTCATACAGAGTACTTCAGCGGCGTACGTTACAGTAGGTCGTATTAAATTCTTATTTTTGTCTTTCGACTCACATTTCTATTCTTCAATATTTTCTTGTTTGTATAAAAGGCTCTATTTCCCACTTGTAACTTTTCTTTTATTTCATCTTCTCTGTTACATCTGTTGTTAATATTTACTCCTAAGTATTTGAAATCATTTACCTCTTCGAAACCGTATTGTCCTATTCTTAAGTTTCCAGTTGTCGCACTTAAGTTCCTTCCGCAACGCATGTATTTGGTCTTCTTTTCATTTATCTTCAAACCCGCTACCGTTGCATGAAAGTTCAATTTTTCAAAAATTTCAATAATTTTCTTCTTGGTTCTGGAGATTATGACTATGTCATCTGCATACGCTAATAATTGTGTTTCTTTGTTAACTATTGGCCTTTACAGTTTAATTTTCTAATTATATGTTCCATCATCAAGTTGAATAACGGCGCCGAGAGTGCGTCACCCTGTCTTACTTCTGCCATTATTTCGAAATCTTCGGTTTCCCTTTCTGCAATTCTTACCGAGCCTTTCGTGTTAGCTATTGTCATATGTATCAGGTTTATTAGTTTTTCTGGGATTTTCATTTCGCGCAATATTAGAATAATTTTCTCTCTATTCACTATTACGAAGGCTTGTTGAAAATCTACAAACAGCATATGCATTTCCATGTTATGTTCATAAAATTTTTCTGTTAACTGCTTTAGAATATGTATCGCGTCAACTGCCGATCTACCTTCTCTAAATCTCCACTGTCTCCAAGTGCTTGTTCTGTATACTTTTTTATTCTTTCTAAAATTAAAGATGATAGTACCAGGGCCGGATTATTAATGTATGCGCCCCTAGGCAAAAGTTTTACGCGCCCCCCCTCCCCAAAAAAGTGTTTTTAGAAAATTTCCAGTTCAGACTCAATGTTACTAAATTTTTGAAATTAAACTTAAAATTCTTGTCCTACAAATACAAATACATTTATCTTAAAATTAGATCTCGCGCAGACACCAATTTGTTGTAAATTTATTTACCTCTATTTTGTGATACTTTTATACTCCTGAGTCGATTTCACTTTAGTTAGATTTTTGGAATATCTGCTAATCCTAACTACTTAATAAAAAATATAAAAAGAATATAGTCTCTTCTTAGCCTTTTTTTCTGCAACCTGCAGGACAATTAGCCTCTTTCTCTGAGAAAAAGGTTTAAGCATTTAGACCCCACGGTTGCTTAATCCGGATTGTGGAATGCCCGTAACCCTGTTTTTAATAGTTAATAGCGGCAATTATCAACTCATGGGGATCGCCGGCTTTACGTACCCTCCGAAGCGAGGAAACGGTCATATGAAAGTTTTAGACTTTCCCCGGATTTGAACCGAGAACCTTAGAGTCAGCAGTTGTTCGGATAACCTACGAAGCTAATGACCGTCTCAAAAAATGTTTTGAATAATTGCGTAAAACGGCATCATCAAGGGTTTTCAAAGTATTTTCATTTTTACTATTGACAATTACCTTTTTCTTCAATTTTTCTTTTAATCTGTCTATAATTGCATATAGTAATTCTCATTTCAACTTTCCTATCAAACCCGACTTCATCATGCTTACATTTACCGAACTGTCCTTTGCGAACCTTAATTTGCTTTAATTTGTTTTTATACTTGATTCATAAATATTCGACAATTCCTTTCTATCCTCTTCGTACTTAAACATCTTATCTCTTAGAGAACAAAGGATCCTATTAATGAATTGTGGATTGAAACGCCAATTGATAAATCTGTTTCGATTTTTTGAAGAGATTTGCTGGTTTTATCACATTTATTCAAAATATCGGACCAAAAATTTAGTTAAAATTTCAGTTTCCAATAATCAAAAATTTTGTAGTAACCCATTTACTTCAGCCTTTTAGTAGGTAGGTTTTTCAGTTTTATTATGAGCTAAAAATTGAGCGCCCCTTTGCTACTCGGCGCCCCTAGGCAGTTGCCTAGTTTGCCTATTGGATAATCCGGCCCTGGATAGTACTTTGTATACTACTGGTAATAGCGTTATGCCCCTGTAATTACTACACTCCTCGTGATCTCCTATTTTATGAATTCCTGTTTGCCATTCTTCGGGTATTTTTTCTTCGATCCACGCTGTTCTTATGAGGTTATATATTTTTTGCTGGAGTTGATTTCCTCCATTCTTGATCCTTTCGTCGTGCACTCCATCTTTGCCAGGTGCTTCCCCGTTTTTCATTTTACCCATTACCATTATCATTTCATCAAATGTAGGTTCCTCTATCTGTGGATTTTTATGTTCGTTCCTAATTCTCATACGTTGTTCCTTTCTACCGCCTGCGTTCAGTAATTTTTCAAAGTGATTTTTCCATATTTCTTTAATTTTTTCTTCATCATTCTCTGGCTTACCGTGCTCGTCTTTCATTGCTCTAGGTCTTATTTTATTAATTCGTTTTTGGTTTCTTAATTAGTTTCTTATAAAAGTTCCGTGTACTGTTATTTTGACTTTCCTGTTCCAAATCGGTCATCATATCATTCAGCCAAGCATTTTTTCTTTGTTTACAAACCTTATATGCAACCTTTCTCATTTCGACGTACTTGTTTTTATCCTCCGGTTTTCTTGTTCTAATCCAGATGGCTCTTGTTTTGTTTTTTATCTTTACTTTTTATTCACAGATCTCATCAAACCATTTTCTATTTATACTTTTGCTTTTACGTTTTATCGTTTCTTCAACTGCTATCTGTATTACTTGCTTTATATCTTTCCAGTCCTCATCGATGTTGTTGCTTTCCCGCGAGATCATTATTTGTTCGTTCATTTTCTCGATGTACTTTGTTTTTATTTTCTTGTCGTTTAATTTCTGTAAGTCCCATCTTACAGTACCTTTTTCTTTCATACCTCGCGTGTTAATCTTTTGCTTTAGTGTCGCAGCTACTAGGTAATAGTCTGAGTCGACATTTGCTCCTCTGAACGTTCTAACATCTTCCATTGACGTCGCCCTTTTCCTTGTTACTAATACATGATCGATCTGGTTTCCGTCATCGCTAGTATTTCCTGGCTTTATCCACGTTACTTTGTGTATCTTTTTCTGCTTGAACATTGTACTGCTAATCGTCATGTTCAATGATGATGCAAGCTGGCACAGTCGGTTACCTTTATCATTAGTATCCTTGTGTATTGTGTCTTTACCAGCCACTTCTTTTACGTAGTCTTCCTTTCCTATTTGTGTGTTGAAATCCCCTGTGATCAGTAACGTGTCATGTTTTGGTACTTCCTCCGCTACTCCTTCTATTTCATTATAAAATTAGTTTTTTCTTCCACATTTTTGTCTTATGTTGGAGCATATACATTAATTATCGATATATTGAAAGGGTTTGCATTAATTCTCAGGTATGCTATTCTATCGTTTACTGGTTTAAAAATCTTTGCATTTTTCGATACTTGCTTTGATACAAAAAAACCCACTCCATTTCTTCCTTGCTTTTTTCCTCCTGAATATAATAGCACATAGTTTTCAAGTTCTTTAGCTGTATTGTTCTCCGTAGTTTTCAACCCCTTAACAATAATGTTGTTCTTCCTTTGTTGTTTTTCGTTATTTTCGTTGTTTTCTTCCAAAGTGGTTATTCTTATATTCATATCTCGTTTTTCATTCTCCCACTCTTTCTCCTTTTCTGCGAGAACATCTTTCAAATCCTGTATCTCCTTTTTTAATTCGGTTGTAGTCTTATTAACGTCTTTCATTTCTTGTTTTATTTCCAATGTACTTTCTTTGAATTGCTTCAGCAGGTTTTCAAACATGTCCCTTACCTCGAAAAGCTCCATTTTATCTTCTATCGCAGTTTTCCCTCTTTCTATCTGCGCTTGTTTCTGATCTGGCGATCGTATTATTTTTTTGCTTTTACTAAATACATACTTCTGATTCGCTCTCTATACTTGTATCCTGTTCGCCCGTTTTTGTAAGTTAGGATTAAAATTTACCGTTATTAATTTCGCAGTTGAGCATCGAAAGACCGACTATTTGGCGTTTCATAAACGAATTAAAAAAAGTTCAATAAAACCAAAAGGTGTATTATGAAAGCCTAGTTGCCGGGAACCATACTGCAAAATAGAATAAAAGGTTTATCCTTGCAGATCAAAGAATCTTGACATTAGTCAATGATTTCGAGAATCGGGATATAATAGAATACCTTAGTGGTTTGGCCCCAATTTCGAAATGCTGGAAGCTTTGTTCTAAATAAAATTGAAAATTTGAAAACAAACGAAAATATAAAGAACTACCTACTGTTGTTTTTTCTAAATTTTGAGAAATTTATTTATTTAATTTGTTTAATTTATTTAATTCATTTTTATGGGTTAAAAATCTATCAAAGATTATCAATAGATGGGGTTACTGAACGGATAAAAATAAAAAACTCACGGCGAATCGTGCCGCGGCGAATCGTGCTGCGGCAAGTCGCATCGCGGCGAATCGTGCGCGCGAATCATACCGTTCCCAGATATTATTTAGTATATCAAAACATTAAAATAATAGAAATTAATCTTAAATTTTATTATTGTATAATTTATTTTTCATAATGTGAATTATTAGTTTTTTCACTTGTACCTTTTTTAAATATTCCTAGTCCTAACCTGTAAAAAGTGATAAATTAATGTTTTAGTGTTTCAATCAATGTAATTTCAATCTAAAATTAATATTGCTTAGGGTGAATTGACACCCTGATGATTTGAAAAAAGAGAAAAATACATTTTGACAGTAAGTTGTCAATTTTCATGCTTTTAAAATTAAATTTAACAAATACAATACCTATTAAAATTAGTATCAGTGCAATACCGAATACAAATAATCGGAATAATGACTAAAATGAAGCTGCTAATATAATTAAATAAATAATATATTTTATTCCATTTCAAATAAACATAGTAAAAAAACATATTCAAGGTATGCCCACACCAAAACGTAGGTGGTTTATTTGATAAAACAAAGTAAATGCCGCTAAAAATTACCTATGATCAACTTCATACAAATATATTGATTTTATTGTGACATTTCAAATAATTCTTTAACATAAACTAAAGGTTAAATAATATTTATCCTTCTTTCAAGAACCCAGACTTCTTTAATTTAAAATAGAATATAAAAATAATATTTTTGTCATAAAAGTATTAATTTTTTGAAATTTGCTTACGCCAAATTGTCCTAGACAGGTTACAAAACATAGTATAGTTTTTATAAGAAAGAACAAATAATTATTATTTTAGAAAAACTCGGTATACACAAGAAACCCTACCGTTAATGACCATCGGCAAAGAAACTAATCATAAAATCATACAAAAATAATTTATAAAAATGTAAAGAATTGCACTTGACATTTACATACGTACAACTACAAAATGTTTCAATGTTGCACTTCTACAGCAGCTGTATCGGTTGGATGAATATACGAATCGACATGGTCGAGTCGACAAAATTAATTTGTTAGCACGTATTAATGTTGAAGTGTGAAAAAAGTATAAGTAGTTGGTATATTAATTCAACGTTTTAAATTAATAAAACCGCAAAATATGTAAAACATGTTGGTAATTAAAAAACCTTTGCATTTTATTCGGCGTCGTGATTAAATATTTCAAAAAATATGAAAAATGTATTAAATATATTAAAGAAAATAAAAAATACATGAAGAAATAATTTGCTGCTGGTTTAGCCAGTAGGTGAATAAGAAATGTGAATTAAAATATTTTGAATTTAATTAAAATGTTTTGCATTTTAATAAATCGAAGTCTGTACTAGGCGTTAGTATATATCAAAGCAAGAATTTTAGAACGTACCTATAAAAGAAACGCTGCGTTATAAGGATATCTTTTTATTTGTCCTGGAACTTTTGTATAGGTGTTTTTATTGAATTATTCTTTCTATATTTATTCTACGTCTATGTGAATCGGAAGCAGTTTTATTATATCCTGATAGTATTCTGATGCCTTATATATTTTTTCTGTGTTGAAAAATATTTTCTGTTTACATTAATAATGTTTGCATTGTGTGTATTATTGGATAAAACTTCATAATTTTTTTGTCCAAAATATTAAAATTCTAAATATATTACCAATTTTGTCGACTTTTGTAACCGCTTTATGGAAGTATTATTACGTGCAGATGTTACTCTAATATAATATGCACAAAATATAACAGCGTAGACTAGCTCTACAGTCTACATGTTCCATTCAATAAAACTTAAAAAAATATATTATTTGGAGTGCAATAATGCCACGCATTTTAAAAAATAAATTTTATTTACTTTTTTTTTACAGTCATCGCCAAAAAATATTAATGTATTTTATTCGCTCTTTCATCTAAAGCTTACATTTATATTAAAATTATTTTTTTCAACGTGATAGCTAAATAGAGCAAAACAACATTCAATTACTGTTAATATATATAATTAAGAATTACACTAAAAACCAACCGAGCGTAGCGTAATATGGGTGCGTGCGTGTGCCTGTCTACAGCACGGTTATCATTGAAATGAGTTGTGCTTATTAGAGAAGATTACATGTGGCAATTTAATAACAAGGAGTTTAAACAGCATCTTGCAACACCCTTTACTAATGAGCCTGTTTCTGACAGCATGCTTAATGAGTGTGACTTTCAGTTATCTCAATTTCGGTAAAATTTAGTTTTCCAGAACACATTTCCTATTTATGCAATATCATAGCTCAATATAAGTAAATAATTATACAAAAGGTTGTCTATTTTCCTCATTTCTCTATTATATAATTATGAATAGCTATTATTATCAAGTAATTGGACGCAACAGCTTGGAAGAGCGTTAATAATATCTCTGTTGAAAATTACAACTTCTAGCTCTCACGATGTGTAATTGTAAATATTATCTTTACAACTACCGACCAAAGTTTGCATAAAAAAATAATTTAACTTGCTTTGAAAAATGTTTTAATAAAAATTTCAAACGATTATAAGATTATAAGAAGAAGATGTATAATATATACCTACTTTTATAATACTTAGCTTGCATAATATAAAAATATCAAAATAATAGAGTAATAAATAATAATGAAGCCTGTATTTAACAATCGTTGCGAAGAGGACATTGCAGTACTTTTAAGAAAGCTCAAGGGAGCAGCCCAATGATTGTAAAGTATAGAAATATTTATAAATATGGAATTAATACTTTTTCATTGATCTAAAACTGCTTAAAATACGACTCTCTGATTCGCTCGAATGCTATAATGAAAAGCTATAATCACAAAGTATAAGTTAGTAATAGTATGCCTTCCAGTTATACTCTAAGTAAATAAATTTAGGGATGATCATTTCCTATCGTTGTAAATTTTGCATTTATGAAAAAATATCTTTTTCACAATTCCGGGAGTAAAGTGTTCACTTTACTCCAGCTTTTGCGGGACTAAAGTAATACTTTTTTTCCCGCGCCATTATTGCGCGCTATTGCTCTGAAATTTTGCATATGGCTTCTTACAACAAATCCCTGGGGGGGTTATTGTAACGGGGGTAAATTTTTTGTTTAGTTTTTCGATATCTAACGCCGTTTTCGGGTTATTGCAATTTCAAAATCTCAAATTTAGTTATTAACCAATGTAATTCAGAATTTTCAGCGAAATTGTGAAAAATAGTATATACACCTTGGGACTAAGGTTCTTTTCATCCCGTGTGCGATTTTTGCACTCGGCTAACACCTCGTGCAAAAACCTTCGCACGCGAGATGAAAAGCAGCACCTTAGTCCCATGATGTATAATATACTATTTCTACCTACTATCTACCTACCTACTATCTACCTACCTAGGTATCTACCTACTATTTTTCGTAATTTTCTGAGTATATTATGTAAACTTCGTAATCTATGCAAGAACAAAAATCAACTTTTATAAAAATGATGTTTGTAATTGTATCTTTCTGACAATATTTACAAAGTGTTGTGCTTCTGAATAATCTATTTAAACATTTGGATTTATCCTATATGATATTATAAAATATAGTTGGATTTACTATAGATATTATCTTTCCATGGCAAATAGAAATTTTTTGAATTTATCTTGCACATCCAAGTTAACGTTTTACATTGTAACAAATTATTTTTAAAATATCAAACAAATTTCAGGATGAAGTAACTAGGTTATGTTTTGTATAAGATTCAAAGGAAATATTTCTGACATATTTCCAGATTTAATTTGAAAATCATCAAAAGTAAATGGAGGGTCATCTCTTTCCCAATACTAGATATCATATTGTAGCTCACATAGAAATTCAACCAGGAGACCAGAAGTTGTTATTGGTAATTTCTCAAAAATTATTTAGCTTTTTTTTACTTAAACTAAAATAGAATAAAGAAATTTTATCGGAATACCTCAAGTAATAATACAAGCAAGCGGTTTTTGGATTTTTAACTAAGCGTTTTATATAATCAGTTTGCCCTCTGCAAAGTTTACCTAAAGACAAAATCGTCTGCATAAATTCAAGATTTTTTAATAAATTGAAAAATATATTCAAAGTTCTAAGAACCAAAAGAATTAGGTTTAGAATAATTTCCGAAATCTGTCATTTTAATCGGTTTACTTTACTTTAAATAAAGTAAAAAATTACTTTCTAAATCATTCCGTTATTCTGAAAAAGCTAAGCTTATGATGCCCTATGGCCTGTGCCAATATGTTACTGTATACATACCTTATAAGCACCGAGATCTTCAACCAAGCATACTAAAATTGCTTCTCTTCCAACAGCTACAGTGACATTTGCAATTGGCTCACTAAATTTAGGATTTTCTGTAACAAAAAGAATAATCATTAACAAGAATGTTTTTGTATGTTGTGACTAATACAACTGATGTTATTTTTTTAAGTCATACTTTCTATTGAAATGAATTCATGCGTTCAAAACAAAAAAGATAAAAGTCATTTAAGCCGTGGAACGCACTCCTCATCTGACTGTTTAAGTTAGCTAGCAAATTCAAGAATGCTATTCTGCTACCCTTATTTAATTTCTTATCCGCCCGGATAATCACTTGACGGATTTTTCTTACAGAAATGAAATCTTCTACCCACCTATTTCTTAAAAATTAACTTAAAAATATTTGTTACAAATGAAACTTTTATTGGTAGAAATTGAAATAGCGTATCTAATTTCAGTATAGTAGAATACAACCGATAACTGTGCGAATACCAAAGCAATTAGTTTTTTAATTGGATTTCATTACATTATAAAAAATTCAATAACAAAATGTTGACAAAATGTTTTTAATTGACCCAAATTAAAAGCATCGATAAAGCTACCGGTATTCGCAATTCTAAAATCTCTAAATGTGTACACCGATATTGCAAGAGTTTTGTTATCAACATTCCTATAATTTATTAGTTCTTAGGTATTGATGCAAAAATTAAATTTTGCAGATATTAAATTTTGACTGGGATTGATATACAAGATAAATTTTAATAAATTTTGCAAGTTATGGAATGTTAAATTTAAAGCATAAAAAATGGAGACCTATTGTTGATTGATCAGATTAAACGCATACACCATAATAATTATAGTTGAAGCTATGTGGGTTGCCAAGTAAAAAAAAATTTTAATCTACCTTTTTAGTAAATAACGAAAAAGTAATGATATGTCACGGTGTGATATTGGTGAATTTAAAATTCTACCTAAGTAATTAAATTAAATTATAATTTTAGTAGAAAAGAGTGCCTTTTCCTTATAGTGTGTACATTGTTAAAAAGCATGTTCGTTGTTTTACAAAAAGAAGAAAACAATCGAAATATAAAATTAACGTTAACTCTTGAAGATTTACCTAATTAAAACAGTAATAATAGTATTTAAATATGTTTACGAAAATGGAATTCGTGAACCCAATTAATTTAATAATGTCTAGTTAAAAATAATTTAATTAAATCCATTTAAATGTATAATCCAACCATTATTGATAAATTATTTCCCGATTTGTCATTCTATAAATCAGGTATAATGTTATAAAAAAAATTTGAACAATACTATACCTAAATATTTCGTCAAACAATTTATATTACGGGCAATCATTATATCGTATAAAAACGAGAAACCGAGCTTTTATATTTGTGATGTTCAAGATTAAGTTGATTAAAAACGAGGGTGTTGTATAAATATCAATCTAATAATTTAACGAAATATAGTTAATTACTTCTTTACCCTAAAAATGGTGATGTGTAATTTATCAATACATAAACCAATTTAATTAATTTCTAAACCTAATAATTAATACACTGCCACTTTGAAAAGGATTATAATGACCCTACATAACTCAATTCGAATTTTGATGATGCTGTAAATTATTATCAGTTACAAAATTTTCAAGAACAGAACTTATTAAAAATTGTAGTATTTTTAGGCAAGCACAGATATAATTTTTTAAAATTACGTTTTTGCATTTATATGTATATGTACTTTTCGTGTTATGAATTATAAAACAAAAGGATTTAGTCAAAATCGTATACATTACAAATTTTGAAGTAACGTTGACGAAAAGGGCTTATACATATAAAATCTAGAATATTTATTTAAAAAAAGTTTTACTCCCTTAAAACAAATTTTGCGTGTTGCACCTTATTATTTTGTAAGAAATATTAGTAAGTGCTGGATAACGCAATATCCACAACAATCAATAATACAGACATACATAAATACAAGATGACAGAACATATCAATAACCAATATAAAACAATAGTAGGTATATAATAATTTAATATTTTTATGATCCTAATGATTCAAGTGAACCTGTCCTGAATAAAGTGCCAGGACTGCTTGCATATTTCAGAAATTAATTTTATTTTATTATTTCTAATTATTACAATTTATTTTGTATATTATATTTATGTACAGGTGGGCTCGTGAAATATTTTCGTTTTTGTTACTTTTGCACAAATAATAATTTATTTTATATTTTGTGCTCATGTACTCCATTTCTTTTAAAAAAATAGCGCAGTCGCTAGTAATAGTTATTATAATGTGACTCAATAGTAATAAATAATAAATTTTATTCATTACTTAAGTTTTTTGTAAATACATATCTATAAACTATTTTACGTACATATACAGTCGTTATTTACTACAATATTCGAAAATTTCAAAATACTCTGCAAGTAAACCAGATCATTTTTAAAAGCTCGGACACTTCTTTGTTTGCAATGTACATTGTACCTCGTGAAGTTTTTTTTGTTATATCAAATTCAATTTTATTGCATAACTTTTTAGACATTTTTCGTTGGACATCTAATTCCCTTTGTTTTTATTTATGTATATACAGTTTTCTATTTTGTTATACCGTTTCCGAGATACATGCGACAATGTTTTGTATTTTACAGTTTTTTTTTAATAGTAAGTATTAAATTGGGAATATAAAATATTTATTTTTTGCTTTTTAGTTAACTTTTTTTTGATGTCGGTTTTCTTTTTTATTAAAAAATTTTTTATTTTACAATTTTAAGTGATGGGTAGATCTAATAAGGATACTTCTCTAATGAGAGAACAACGGCTAGTTGAATTTTGGGAATTTTTGGAACATCGGAATACCTTGAAACTATGCTGAATCCAACGATACAAAAATTATTATTAAAATCGGTTCATTAACAAAAAAGTTATGCGTGAACATACATAAAAATAAAATACATACAGACGAACACAGAACCTCCTCCTTTTTTGAAGTCGGTTAAAAATAAACAGAATTAAATTTTCAACATTAATGTCGGAAAAGTTGTGCAAGTAAATCAATTTTTATATGACAAAAAGGAGGTTTCAAAGGTACAATTTACGTTGTTAACATAGAAGTATTCGAGTAATTTTATATACATACATATTTGTTTACTTGGTTTATTTTATTTTATATCTTATTACAAATAAGCTTTCAAATATATAAATCTTAACTTGTGAGAAAATAAACAATAAAACTTTAAATAACAAGCTTAATTCAATAATATAATCAAATTATATTTTTTTGAGCTTTCGATGACTTTTATCGTCTTTTTTTAGAAATTTATTAAAAAAAGTTTATTAAAATAAATTTCTAAAGCAGACGATAAAAGTCGTCGAAAGCTTAAAAAAATATAATTTAATTATATTATTGAGTTCAAATAAGCTTTCATATCATATCATTTTAAGTGATTTAACAACTACAGGACTTAAGCTTTAAGGGGTTTTAACACGGAACGAATGTGGACGCTGTCCCGCAGTTGCATGTAGGCCTGCTTCAATATCCACTTCGTGTAAAAGAATCCTAAAAGGATACTAACACAATATTTAATGAAAATTTGGCCATCACAGTAATTTTCACTATTTTTTTCATTTCACTGCATAAGCAAGCAAAATTTTGAAATGATTTTTTAATTTTTAGATAAGTAAGCAGTATATAAACTGATACTACTCAGAAGGTAAATTTGTAGCATATTTGAATAGTATTGTAAAATAACTCATTATCGAACAAACGTGCAAAATCACTGGTAAGAAAACCAAAGAACAAAATTGTCAACTTTTCAATCGGAGTTCCACTGGTTACTCGAAAATTGGTGAGCAGCTTGAGATATTTTCAGATACAGTTATTGTTTTCAACTACAGAATTAAAATCACAAATTAAATTATTGTAAGTAGCTATATTTACGGTTAAGTAATATTACTTTACTAATATGTATTTATAATATTATAATAATCATAAAATTGTTTATTTGCTTGAGTGTTTTATTTATTTTTCAAGTATCAAGTATTGTTTCCATTATTGAATTAACTTGAAGCCGTTTAATAAAATGATGAATTTTCGCACGCCGGAATTTTTGTCTTTGAATGTTATCAGGGCTTAAGACTGAAAATCTCGATATGCAAATTTTCATTTAATTGTATTTTTAGTAAAACATCTACTCACTTGAAACCTTATTAAGCTAGTCAGCCCTGCTCTCATTAAAAGTTGAAAAACCATTACTGTTTTGCAGCTTCCTGTGTTTATCTGTATCTAATACTATATCACATTAATTTGAAAAGTTTTGATGTTATAATGCATATAAATACACATAAGTATATCTACAAAATCAAATTAGGTAAAAAATTAAAGATATAATTTCTATTAAACAATCAGGGGTTGAAATTTAAAAGTTCATGTTCACTTATTAAGGTTCTACATTATTTATTATTGAAGGGGCAAATTATTTATTCTGCTTCCACACTCCTACGTCTGTGATGTGCATCCAAATTGAGTTAACATACAAAAAAAGAAGCTACCCTGTAAAAAGTTACTTTGACCTACGGTAAGCACTATTATACTTCATTTGGTAAAGGTTTGCATAGGAAAGTACCTCGGTTAGTTTACTTCTGTAGTCTTATACAAAATAAAGTTTTTATTTCATTTAGATTGAAACCACAAATTTTGCGTGGTGATTCGTAAAACTTATAGATTTAATGATTTTCAATTTTTTAGTTTAATCGGAAAATTCAAAAATAACTAAACAATTGGGTGAAAAATATATATGCTGTGTTCTGCCAAAGAGTCAGTTATGCAAACCCGTTAACATGTGTTTATGAAAGTTGCTTTTTTTGTTTTACGTTTTAGATTTAATACTTTTACGACAATTTTAAGAAAGAGAACTATAAATAGAGCAATTCAAGTCTGTTAAATCAGTTGCCCGGTGTGGGTTATCTCGTGCGGTGTGATTTACGTCAACAAAGATCTGCTATTACTGGACAACTACTAAAAGCGAGCTTAATTAGACTAGGTTAAAGTTCAATTAGTTTCAACAAGTTTATGCACACCAGGGTTTCGAAATGTCATTCGGCGATTTAAGTTCCAGTAACGAAAAGCAATAAAACAAAAAAAATTTAGTTACGGCACCACAAGCGATTTTTGGAAAGTGGTTGTACCTATTTATGTACTCGCAAAATTTGGGGCGGCATCGTGTGAAAGATTATAAGTTAGTTTTATGTTACCAATTTTATATTACTATCAAAATCATTAAATAAACTGGGAAAACCCCCGTCTGATTTAATTGTCAAAATCTTAAAAAATTTTAGCTATCAAATTTCGATTTGTGATCATTTGGTAAAAATTTATCCGCCGCAACGTTGTTATTATGCTATGTTATTCTTCGAAATGTTATTTCTTACGTATTATTTCTTACATAAATTATAATTAAAATGGTATAGGTGTGATTGTGTACATGAATAAAAAAATATTTTATTGGCTTTTGCACAATAAATTAAGGATGAACGGTAGTCACTCTGTTTCTGACTTATTAGTCTTCATCAGTACATGTGACTAACTAAAGCCATTAGTACAATATTGCATAATAAGGAGTTGGTTAACTATGTATACGAGCGGCACTGAGGATGAAGACCAATAACATAGAAACACAGTGTTCACCGTTCATCCAGAATCATAGCTGATGATGCAATATTTTCAAAACTTCATATCTTCAGATCTTCATATAACAGAGAATTTACCAAACAGCAGATACTGATGAAGTTACATGCTACTTTTTATGGTTTTTCAACAAAAACTGTGCAACTAGAAAAACGCATATTTTAATTGTGTAGAATCAGCGGTTCGCAAATGGGGTTCCGCCAAAATAATTTCAAAATGGCGTAAAAATAAATTTTGCCGCTTAAAAAATATTTTTTCCGAATTTTTCCGAAAATCCGAATCGACATTGAGAACATCTTCGGAACTTAAGAACGTCAATCAATAAATATTTTCCTTCTTTAAGAGAAAAAATGCATAACTGGGTGCACAATCCATTCATTGAATGCCAACGACCAGTCGAATTTTCTGCTGTAGATTTCGAAAATCTAATTGAAATCAGGTGCGATTTCCAATTTGGAAAGTTAATGTAAAGGCGGCCTCTTGGCGTATTTTTGAATAAACATTTGCGAGAACATACATGTGTGAGGCTGGATTCTCATTATATTCAGGAACAAAAACAAAGTATCGAAATCGACTTGATGCAGTTCCTGACATTCGAAGGTATCCGAAATCAAACCGAATATTAAAAGAATATGTCAGGAGAAAACAAAATGACATCTGTCAAATATTGTAATAATTGTTAAACTTGTAATCCTCACCTGCCACTGGGGGGGGGGGGGTGATCACCTTTCTAATAATAAACAAATGGGCTTGGGGTACGGAACGCAACACGCGACGCAAGCGCAGATGCCATGGGGGCGTAGCGATGCGATCATCTGACGTTTTGTCAAATGTTTACAAACTACTTTTAAACATTATAATACATTAATGGTGCATTTCTCACTAAGTTTTCCAATTGAATATGATAGTAAATTTTCCGTTCTATAAATTGGTAATTTTATTTTTTGGATTGGGCCAGTAACTTTGAAAAAATGAAGGATGAAAGTCGATTAGTCGTAAATCTTGGATTCTTTTTTATTAATTATAAATGACGCCTTAAAAATTGAGATGATGCATTTTAATATGTTCATAAGGGAACCTTTAGCTATCGATTGGTGTAACTTTCATCTTCTAGAACGCAACTTTTGGGTTGAAGTCTAAATCTATCGGACTATCTATTGCCAAAAACATAAGGTTTTTTTTCTGATACTGATGATGGTAAATTGAAGTATACTCTAAATTTAATTTTTGTACTTTGCATGGGAACTGTAACGAAATTGTGATAAACCAAATAAAATTTGATGAAAGCATCTCCAAAATATTTTTATATAATTCCAGGTACTATAAAAGTATTATCATACCGCAATAATATTATTTCATTTTGGCAATATGCTTTTTGGAAAAGTCTTTTAAACAACGCTGTTTTTGTTATTAAAAGTATTATATTTACATCAAGACTAATATCCAGGGGTGCGTTATGAAATTACGTCGGTTATCACACGTATAACAACCATTGACCCCATTGACGTGTAAGCATATACATAATGTAATGACTGATATAATCATTACGATCTAAAGTATGATGAATAATTGCAATATTTTACCCTGAAAGATGAGAGTAAACGAGTGTTGAAGTAAATTTAAATCGTAGTTCGTTCACCTTCACTTAACAATCACTGTTTTCCGGTTATTAAAAGTAAAATTGCTTTAAGCCATTCTCAAACTTTTGTAATTTTTACCGTACAGGGAAATGTACCCAGCAGTTATAAAATTCCATCACTCCTGACGTTGTGATGTGCATTTGACATAGCACGTTTTTATTTCAGAAAGCATGCTGGCGAAGTAAAAATTCAACAATCAATAAACAGTAGGTAGTAACTTTTATATTTGATTTTAAAGTAAGAAAAATTGGTTTTTAATTGGATGCGTGTTGATACGCGCAGATAGTGTAAAATATATAAATTCACACAATCTATGTAATCTTATAAATCTTGCGATTGCATTTTTCTTTGTGTGGGATTATAACACTGCTTTTCAAATTATTTTCAACTAGATATTGGCACTTATACACGTAAACCTTTACCTATATAATGCTTAATTTAGAAGCCCTGCAGAGTTTTGTTCATTCGTTAATCTATGTGGCTCTGGTTTACCCGAAGCGAGTCATTAACACACTCCATTAAATTACTGCACTCGGGAAATGAACTGACATCGATATCAGAAACTTGGTTTAAAACATTAGTTATGTTAGCCCCAGTTTTTTCTGGACGTTTGGAAAACTTTTCTCTATAGTTTTTACTACTTGCAATTTCACACTCGAGTTGTATAAACGTGCAGAACTTATGCAAAGTGCAGATTTTCCACTAATTGTTTAAATTTAGTTCATTGCTCTTAGTTTTCAATTTGTGACATAAATAAAAGTTTTATTATTAAATACTTTCGGCGAGATGCAATACCGGTATAATGACACTTATATCAAGCAGTACTTAAAATAGCAAGTATTTTACATATTTATTCAGACAAAATCGATATTACCTAAACATAATTATTAATGTGCTCGACGAACCTTAATTAAAAAGTTTTTATAAATAGAAATCAATTCCCTTTAGAACGACAGACTTACTTAATAAGTAATACTGAAGGACAATCATATTCCATAAGTTTAAATAAACATTATGACTTAAAGAGTAAATAATTTGTTGTCAAAGTTGTTAAATATTTACGTAAAGCTCTTAGTGTAAACGATAAAAAGTGCGTTACGACAATATGTAATGGCACTGTTCTCGTGCGACTTTTAGTGTCAGTACATCAATGTTTCAAAAGTTTTGTGTATTCTATGATACTTGTTTCCTAGTTCGACGTAAGTATGGAAAGCATATTAGCAAGATATGATGATGTTATTGAACTAAAACTTTGGGTAACAGCAACCTGGTTGAAATGTAATTAAATTCGTAATTAAAGTTCCGGGATACAAGATGACAGTGCAGGTAGCTTTAATAGACTTATAGTTGATGTCCCTGTAGCGTTTATTACACGTATTTACTTTTAACTTTAACTTTACAAACGCAGTTAACTAATTTGTTTATATTACGCTGATTACTAATTACCTTTTTAAAGTAATTTGAATTTTTTTAAAAAGGAGCATTTTCAAACGTCAAGCTCAATTTTTGCCTTAGAAACCGCATTTACTGAAACATTTTAAATAATTCGTTCCGCTGGACGATCTGTCTGATCTACTCGTTTATTTGAGAGCAACAGTAACAAATTATGTATCTACAAGTAGAAACGGTAGGGTATTTCGCAAGAAATAATTAAAGCTAAACATTTAAAATTCGACAAAAAGTGGCTTTGCGATTGTTGTAAGAAGGAATTGAAAAGTTTTTAAAACTTTATACCTATTTTAAATTAAGAAAGTTATTGTGCACTGTATTTCTAAACACATATGCCATTTTCCAGTAGATTTATAAAATTATATGACTGAACATTCAACTCGTTAATCATAAACCGATATTAATCTCAATGATATTGTGACATGTGTTTTTCAAAGAAAAACTAATGGATTGATTTAGGGAATTAGAAATTTCCAAAGAACTCAAACAAATGCTTATAAGGTGAAATTAAAAATTAATTGCACTTCACAGACTCGAAAGGGAAAACATAAAAACTGAAATTTCGGTGTTGGTATGATTTTTTTTCAACTTATGTAAATTTTCTTAACTATATAAGCTTGTTAAATTTGCAAAGTCATTAAATTTGCCATTAATTTCCTATTCTAATTTTTATTTGGTGTAAGCTACACTCATATTTACATTTTTCTAACGTGTAGTCTTAAATAATACATTATTTTGTCATAAACAGTATTACTAATTATTTTTTAATATTACGTTAAAAATGGGTTTTCGATTATCTGCAGAAAATCAAGCACGTAATACGTAAGCACAGCTATGCTATGCCAATAATAATAAAATTCTTTGATACACTAAAGTAGTTATTTTAACAACGCCGAATAAAAATGACCCAAAAGTTTTAATAAAAAAATTGATCAATTTTATTAATTTCTCTAAAGACCGTTATTATTGCGACCGATTCAAACTTTCAATAAGAGAACTAAATTGCGTTATATATAAATAAAAAATAATTCTATTAACAAAATTATTACTCTAATTCATAAGTAAACTTTTCTTTCATCGGTATCTGTTTATCTTTTGATTTCTGGGATACACTTACATTGGTTATAACTACAACGTTTACAAGTTCAAAAATAAAAATCCAAGTATGTAAAAAAGTCTTTAGAGAATTACTTTTGTTGTTCTTAACTTTACTTTGGCTATTTATCATTATCATTCTTCCTATTTTCGAATCTATGTCCCATTGAGATTTAACTAATTGATTGAATACACTGAAAATCTCTTGGCTTCCTAACGTAAATAGAACCTTATTTAAGTACGAAAACTTTTTCATTGATATAATATAAGAACGACTTTTGTTTGATAAGTTACTTTTTTTATAAATTTTAATTTGATTAAGAAGTTTTCCTCAAAAGTGCGATAAAATGGGTATTCCTATAAATAAACATTGTATGCTGTTTACATTGAGCTTTGCAGATGATCAAATTGTCAGTGCTCAACATGCGTATACGACCTAGAATTTATGTTAAAAAAGTTATACACGGAATACGAACGTCAGATCAGTCTAAGTATTTCGTTGTAAACGCGCGGTAAATTCGGAGGATAGATTTGAAGTACTTACGAATGACAATACTCTTTGTAAATGTGTTACCAACAAATACTACTTGTGTATGTTTCAATATTACACGAATAAATGTAACTTTTCTTCCACGAAGATTAGATTTTAAAGTCAGGAGCAGAAGTAGTCACTAGGGGCACCATCTTGACTATAAGGTGGATGATTAATTTTCGTGAATCTGCAAGTACGAATAGCGGTCTTGGGAACACCTGCAGTCTGAACCGGTGCATTAATGTGCAACAATAGCATTCCTCTACTAAGTTTTCTGCGTCTTTATTTATTGCTACACGCAAATTATGCAAGAGGGACGCTTGATATATCTTATTTATGGTGACATCCTGTTCTTAAAAAGTAATCAATTCAATTTCCTCAAAAGTCCAAAAAACTGTGATTATGACTTTATTTGTCGGTGCCGGTGGTGGGATTTTTGGGTTTCTTATTTGTGCTGCTCCCTTCTAATAGCTATCGATTATGGTTTACTTCCAAGAACAGTTGGAGTACTTGACTTATTTCTCACTTTTACTCGAAAGAATCAAGAACCAGTCATGCTCTTGATTTTAAACAGTGAAAGAAAATTTGGTTTTCTTGTACTAACTTTACTCATATAAAAATTGAAAAGTAATTCCAATTTAAACGTATTTATTTAAAATCTATGAAATAAAGCAAAAAGAATAATTAATTAAAAAAAAAAAGATTAGAAATTGAAAAATTAAAAAATTGAAAGATAAAGATTAAAATGGGAAAAAATAAAGGCGAGATAGTATAATAGCTTTAGTCATTCTTTGCGTGACCCATAACATAATCTAAAATAGGTTTCTAAAAAAATCTGTCAGCAAATAAGTTTTAAATATTAATTATTGCGCTCATGGTCGTTTATCGTTTTCTACAATATGTAGAGAAATTTTCAAAAACATTTAGAAAATAACGTTTTCATATTTTTCAGTTTCCAAATTCGATTATTGTCAATAAAGTAATCTAATTTCGCTCTTGTAAATTAAAAAATCGAGCGGGTGTTATATCACCCGCAAGTTAATTCCACTGAAAGAAAATAGGGTATTAAAAACATGGGCGCAAGCCGCTTTTCCGATAAAATGCGTAAAACATGTTATATGGATATAAATTTCGAATCAGGATATTAATATAATAAAAGCAAAAGATTTATAAAAATAACAAGTTATTAAATTTCCAATGAAAGACCAAAACAAAAGAGTTAACAATTAAAATAATATAATAATATACCTAATACTTTTGTATAATGTTATTATACAATGTATGATTTCAATTATTAAAAATGCAGTCTGGGTTAAAAGATGAAAATAAATATGCAAAACCTTGTGATTTCCTCTCAGAAACAAAATAATCGCAATAAAATACTGGAAAGATTTTTAAGCATTAAAATGTATAACGTAAAAGTTAAGTACCTACTTATTCTTTTTTCAATTTATGTATTATAGATCACAATAAGGTACAACTTTTAAAATGTAAGTTTAGATGACAAATTAACTGTCAAATGAAAACAACAAACAAAAACGTTTAGTGCTTGCGAGCAACTACGGTGCAAAACTCTTTTCAGTCTATGACATACATTTATTTTGCAATAGACTACCTAGTAAAGACGATTATTTTTTGTTAAGACGATTGCTTTTATCACATACATTATATAATATACCTAGTATAATATTACCCGAAAATAATATTTTGAGAAAATGAGAAATAAGATGTTTAAAATTACTGCAGGATGTTATTTTTGGAATATTTTGCTAACATTTTCATTGGTTGGTAGGTAATACATATTAAATAATTATTATTTCTTTGCATGGAAATATTGCGGTGAACCAGAGCAATTCTTAATTGTTTTAGTATAAAATACACAATATTTAACTTTATTGACCAACATCATGTTAGGTTTCCAGCAAATAATCTGGTATGTAGGAATTTGCTAAGACCAAATATTTGTTGTGATCATGTTTGATACAACAAAAAGTTATATTGTGACTGAAGGTACTCCTAATGTTTATTGTGTTAGATTTCAATAGTTGATAATATTAGAATGTAAAGAACTGAATATTTTATTTTCTACAAAGTTAAAATATTACGTTATTTTCGTATCTACAATAAATGTAGGAAATAAGGGTAGAACTTTTACGGCGAATATATCGATTATTAAGGTAAATTTTAATTTTACAGCACTAAAGTACTTTAGTGCCGATCGTCGCTGGAAGTAATTTAAAATAAATTTGAACTTGTTTAATAAATGACTTAAAGTGAAAGAACAAAAATTTGATTTTGTAACGTCAACGTTGCAAATGTTAATTTTTGAAATTCCCTTACTAGTGTTTGATTTTTGTTAATCAACCGTGGTTGGTTTGAGAATTTAGACAATAATCCTATATTCGACACACCGAATGTAGTTGGTTTTATCTAATATATAATTTATTGGTGTCGTGATTCAATTTCTATAGTAAAATAGCTTATCTTATGAATATCAATTTTACGAAATGCAACTTATGAGTAGTTACCAAATATAAACTTAAAACTAGAAATAAACGTGCACGAAAACTTGTTTTATTGGACTATAATTAGAATTTCAACGTACAAAGTACTTATAAAGGGATTGTGTGCAACTTTGCAGAAAATATAATATAAGGTACCTTTATTAGATGTTTTAATAAGTAATTAATTATTTTCAAGAGAAACTTTCATGTATTTGAAACTAACATTTGGCTATAATAATTTTTAATTTGAACACATCCTCCAGGTAAAACCTCTAAAAAAAGTTGAAAAAGTCTCAAGTTTCTATCTCAATTCTAAACAAATACCTTTCCGACAGCTTTTAAATTTTCACTTTTGAATAACATGATATGGTTAATATTTTCTCTATAGTAATATTGTTCTAAAAAATCTGAAATCTTGACAACTTTTACAATATTATATTTTTTAATATTTTTGTACTTTCAAGAATATTACCTAGTTTAAATCTTTAAGCATGAAATATTTTTAAGATGGACAGAATCAGGATTATTTTATGGTTATGGTAATGACAAACCATAATAACATGTTAAACATTGTATTTTTGGAGCATAATAAACAATATACGAGTATATGACAACATGAGCGACACATTTCAGTTTCTCAAAATATAGTCGTTAAAGAAGCAATATTCACAAAGATGTATATAACGTTTATGCTTCCATCAGAACTCAATAGCATGCTTCAAGACGAAATCGATTTATAAATCTTTGACGATTAGTAAAAAGACCTTAAGTCACAAAAGTCGAATGTTGAGGAGAATGAAAAAACGTTTACTCTTATTTTGTGCTGAAGTTTCTTATATTACAGAATTGTGCTTTTACCAGTATTTAAGTGTTTATGAGACATAACTAATTCCTTAATTTTAATCTTCTAGGTGTATTCCTTATTAGTTTTTGATGTGACTTAAGGCTTTAGGATTTCTTATAGTAAAAAATTTATAATCTTAAAACCTTAAGTCAACTTAAGGCTTTAGTACTATTGAAAAGCGCCAATATTTTTTTAATACTATAACCTTATAACTGCAGTTTTAAGTTAAAAACATTACAATCGTGCTTTGAAAATTTGAAAATACATAATTTTTATATTTTAGAAATTTAGATATTATTAACAGATAGGTAAAAGATAGGATAAAAGATTATAATTTGAAATTAAATATTTTTATATTTTAGAAATTTACATAGCTAATGCTTATTAATTATCACTATATTCAATTAAATCTGGATCTTCTTCGGTTAAATCATCTGTGGTCACCAAACTGTTATAAAATGGATGGAATACGGGTGGTATTAGATGAAGAAGATCGACAAGATCTTTTTTTTTCTCTACTGAAATTGGCACCGATGTTAAATAGCGCTTTTCAATATGTATATCCAACCGATCTCTTCTACGTAAAAAATTAACACGTTCAAAATCGGCTTCTTTATGCAAAACATTTTTGTAGTTAATTATGACAACTTCATCACATCTGTACTGCAGCCAAGTCACGTCATGCAGTTTAAATTGTTTTTTGTTGGTATTTTTTTTTCTATACACTAGAGTGTTGGTTAGAAGACGGGAAAAATTATAAAAGTTGTTTATATTCATTTCTACCACCTCGAATTTATTTTTTTTGCCAGTTCTTCTAACTAACTGAAACCAGTCATGTGGATGGTATATGGAAGTTGCGGTACTCTTTTTTTGCTTCTCTATCATGGAGTGATCCACATCGCACTCCATGTGAGTATGACCGGGTTCCAAAAATTTATGATTAATAATCTTTAAATTTGTGGACTCGGTCATAAAAAAACTTAAAAACATGGCACTCACATGACTATTTTTATTTTGGCCTTGGCAAGTGTCGGAATAGAAAGTTACTTCCTCAATGTTGGGATCCAAATTTTTCAAATGAAGATATAAACAGGAAGCAACTTCATTGGCACCTCTTCCTGCGATAGCTTAATGCCACATGTAGTTTGTAGAATTGCCATTTGCATTGTCATGGATTGTTAAATTGAATGTCCATAACTGGCGTTTATAAAATGCCACTGACGACGTTAGAAGAGGAGTTGGTAAACATTGTTGCAAGTCAAACGAAAAGCATTTCTTTTTAAGATTTGCTTGTGATTCCACTTTGTCTTGCTTTTTTGATGAATATGCAAAATCTGCCTTTTCTTGATGTGCTGTTAGTTCGTTTGTGGTGCTAAGTTTTTCCTCTTCATTTGAACTTACTGTAATTTTTATATGTAACGTGTCACATTTGTGACACGTATCAACTGAAGGTTTTTTGAATTTTAATTTGCATTTATGAAACTCGCGCTCGTAGATCATTCTTGAAACGGGTTTATCACACTTTTCTTTGTACAAAGCGTACATTTTACTTAAGTTTAAATGAGATGGTAAATATTTTTTGTCATTGGTTCGACGAGTATAATGGCTTTCGTAAGCTGGAAACGAATTAATATGCTCAAGAACTGCTGCGATTTCTTCGTTACTTTTTTTATTTACGGTTGACTTTTTTCCACGATTGTCTTCTAAAATAATACCCGATGCACTGTCAACCTTTTTTGAAACCGAATTTCGAATAAAAGTTTCATTTTCATCAATAGTTGCACAAAAACAACTTTTGCACACACTAACATGTTTTCCATATAAATGGAAAGAATATTCGTATGTAACATTTCGTCTTCTCGCATTTTCTGCAACTGATCGTGGACGTTTTATTTCATTTTTTGATACTGAATTAGCAACATAGTTTGCTCGTTTATCGTGACTTCCGAGCTGCCAATATTCTTCAAAAATTTGCTGTCTAACTTCATCTGTTAGTTGTATAGAACATTTTTTTCTGCACTCCTTTAGAGGCTTGAGCTTTCTAGCTGGAATTTGTTTTCCACTGACGGTTTCATATGATTTTCCGGTATTCATTAAAGCAGTTCTCTGTTTGCGAACCTTTGTGGACCACTTTTTTGGTGTTGTAGAAGTTTGGCAATTGGAAGAAGATGCCAAAGTTTCCTTTGTATTAGAAGGAAATTCTTTGTCATCTTCCGAAATGCTTTCCTGATTTGTTGGCGGTACATAATCTTGATCGAAAATACTGTCATCGGAGCTGAATGCTTTTTCTACATCTGAGCTCAATGAAGGAGGTGATGATTCCCGAGAAAACGATGGTGGAATTTCAGCTACTTCAGACGTAGAAGACCTCGGAGGATGAGATAAATCTTTCGAACATGATGCTTCATCTAAAATAATACCAACTATTATCTTGGGGTTGAAAACTACATAAGTTATCGTTACAATTTTGTTAAAATTTGCTGTACTTACTAACCTTTCTCATTCAATTTTTCAGTCATCGCAAGAATCTTTCTTGATCTGTTCATTATTATAACAATTTTAACTAATCACACACTATCACTATTGAAGTTTAGATATTTGCAGTTTACACACGAGAATACAAAATACAACTGAGCTCTGTTGGATATAATAACTTAACATTGATAACATATTATTTTGTTTATATTATATTCACCTGCCTTTTATCACTTTTGTTAGTTGCTAGTTGTTAGTTATTATCTATACCGCCAAAAAGCAATCACTTCTGTTTATATTATTTGCAATTTCTTGTAAACAGAAGTGATTCGGTTGTTGCATAGATAATGTTAGCAGCTAAGAAAAGTGATAAAAGGCAGGTGAATATAAACAATAATTATTTGTAATTTGTTTGTTATTCTTTTTGATTGTAATGTTAATAGATATGATTTAATTGGAATTTAAGAAAATTATTTACGTATTTTAAGTATATAAACATATTTAAATTAATATTTAAAGCAGCAGAACTAATTTATACGTAAGACAATAAATACAACATAATCCAATCATATTTAGGATAATTTAAAATTATTTATAAAATAATCAATACGGAAAAAATTTTTGAACTAACGACCATTAGGAAAATTAGACATATATTAATAATATATCCAATATTAAATTTGTTTTACACGCTTTTTTTTACACAACCTTGAAGTTATACTAATCAAAAATAATTTTCTTTTTCTGTAAAATTACCAATAACACCTCGTAAATGTTTCGTATAACAACCTTAACTGGACTTAAGGTTTTAAGATTGCCATTCATAACTCCTGGGAGTTTGATATAAGAACCTTAAGTTGACTTAAGGTCTTTGGATGACCAAAAGTTGCAATATTGTTTTAAGTTTATTGTATTTTATCTTTATTCCACTCATCATAAATAATTAGACTTAAGGTCTTAATACGAATCGTAAAGTAGAAAATTAGCTATCAGATGGTGTATTTAACTCAAAAATGGCAATTTGTGACTTAAGGTCTTTTTACTAATCGTCAAAGAAATTATTTAAACTCTTAAGATGAAAAAAAGAATTTTATTTTATTTTAATAACATTCTACAGAGTAGGTACGTTTTCTCAAATTTAAATTTTTAAGTAGTTAACTGATTATGAACTAATCAAAAATTTAATTTACAAATTTTTTAAATAAACGTATTTTTTCCTTTCGACAAACCGATTTGAGCCAATCCACAAAATATCAAATGTTTACTAACAACATTGGAATATATTGTGAAGCGAAACACATCCCATAAAGAAAAGGCTGGTTTGATATATCCGAATGCAACAAACAGGTGTCATAAAGCAGATACGTGCGATCTTAACGTTTTATTGTGTTCGTCAAAGGCATTTCAAGACTAAAAAGAAATTTTTTATTTAGGGAGGTCATTTCACAAAATTTTTTGTTTCATACTCTGAAGAAAATATTTACTGCATTTTGATATAGGTAATAAAATTGTGTTAAAAACTCCCAATACATATTTTTATTTAGCTCGAAAAGTATTTTGGTTGAAATGCATGTACCTACCTACTTGCCGTGGGTTTACGATTAGTTTTTATTATTCTTATGTATTGTCAATTACTTAATGAAAACACATTTTTGTGCCGGCATTCGTACTGGCATGATCTTTTATGATGGAGCAAACCCTTAAAAGTACCATAATAAAGAAATGCTTACTTGGTAAAGCTATTCATTTAGTTGTAAAATTTTTAATTTCCTAACTGCTTTTCGGCAAAAAGGACTGTCTCTTCTTAAAAGACAAGTCATTAAATTTAAAAGTACTACTCAGAAAAATTAAATCGTTACATTAGAATGAAAATTAGAATTATTCACATGCTATTATTTGAAGTAATCGATGGAAGCTAAATTAAAATTTTTCGAGTTTGCTGATTGGTTAAATTAATTTAGTTACGTTCAACGCGTAGTGTCGCATTGTGTAACAATAACATTTTATTTATATAAAAATAAAACGCTTTATTTGACTAAGTCTAAATAAAACACAAGATGTTGCTTAATTTATATTCATCTCGCGTTGAAAGCGAAATGAGTGCAGATCTGTGAAATAACCACGAAAGAGACAAACACAAAAGAAATTGAATTTTCTTTGCTAAGAATTTGTTTATCCTTCATTTGCAATTTTGCACAGTTAGGAATTTATAGTTTAAACTAAGGAAATTTAAATTTGTATTTAAATTAAAATAGTCCATTTACATTCTTCTCAAAATCACTTTCCGGATTCAATACTCTTAAAATTTAAATTAAAATGCTAATTAGCTAATAGCTATCTAATATCCACCAATGATCAATGGTCATTGATCAACGATTCAACGATTTGTTCAAATTAATGAGATGTAGATACTATTTACGAATATAATTTAAAATAATAATTAAAATAATGCATCAAGAATAAAATATAGGATTGAACAACACATAACTCTCCCATTTATTGGGTTCAATGAATACCTTTTAGATTAATTGGTAATATTGATTCTTAAAAATTGCTTAAAATAAATTTTACTTTTCAAATCTCAGAGTACATCCTTTTTTTTTATTTTCCCCATACCTTTTATCTTTCTTGATCCGCCTTTATGCTATAAGCGACTTGTTCATTTGTTAGTCCTGTGTTTTTCATTTTCTCGCTGTTTTGGAACAGTTTTTCTGGTTTTAATTGTACCTCTTACTTCTTTTCTATTTCTGTACATATTCTTCATATTTTTACTTTTCTGGTTAATAAGTTTTTATAATAATTTTACTCGAGAGATACTCAAAAACATTCAACCAAATTTCTTTTGAAACTTCAATTTCCTTTATAAAAATTGTTATATTTATAAGCATAATTAATTCTTTCTCGGTTTATTACAAATATTATTTATGAATTATTTTAAAAGTTAAAAAAGTTATTATGGCTACTTACGAAACAAATTGCTTATTACAAAAAAATTCATTTAGTTTTTTTCTGCTTTATAAAAATTGTAGAATAATTCTATTCAATTCGTAATTCGTAATAACTCCAGTACAAACACTAAAAAATTAATAGTATTTTATTCGAAACATATTTTAAATCACGACAGAAGGATAAAATATATGAAACTTACTACAAAAATTATTAAATACTAATATAACTCAAGAAAGGGTCGGAATTCTTAATTTTTGTTGATATTGGAGAAAACTATTTCAATTTAAAAATTGTGCTAGTTAAAGAGCATTTTTCAAACTAAAAAAAGTAGGTGTTTTTTACTTTTTGTAAACCCCTAGACACTGTTTTGAAAATTTTTGAAATGCTTTCCCAGTAGATAGGTATATTGATTTTCAACACCAAATTAATATCGTTTGATTGGTTATCCTTATAGTTATACTTATCCGATAGATATCTCAAGGTTAAGAAATAGGGAATTAGAAACTCAATTTGTATATTAATTTGTTAAAACATCTCGAAAACCGCATTGAAATATTACATGAATGTAAGTATTTACCTCCTACTAACTGTAGGACCCCTAATTATGCGATAACATGCTGTGTGCATATCACACATAGAGAAGAGCTAATTAAAATATAATGATGTAGTTTTAAATTACAAGAAAAGATTCGAACTCATGTTGTTCATCAGGAAGGGTACGATAGTGTTTATGTTCGTTATTATTTGGTATTTTATAACTTATTTATTTAAATTAAGTATGAACATTTAGGATTTTAAAATGAAATCGTTCGTGTTATTAAACACTGTATATTAAAAAAACAATTTTAAAAATACGATTATATTTTCCATTTTAATATACTTTCAGTTGTTTTTAAGAGTCACATTAAATGTGCAATACAATATAAGCGACTGTAAGGGAGATATTGGATTTAACGTAGATGATTGAATTTGACATTTGTAGATTTAAACGGTCTGTGAAAATAACAAAAAGCTAATATTGAGCTCAATCATAAAATCCGGAGAATGTTTCCATTTATATTTACTAACCGTAATATGAATTGAAATCACTAGACCGACACACAACCACTAAAGGGTGTGGAATACGAGCGTAGTGCATATAAATACATCATAACGGTAATATTACGGCTTGTATTATTTTGAAATGCTACCCCAAACTTTCTAATATAAACTTTGATATTTCACCATTTAAGAAATTTATGCGAAACTTTGATTTCCTATTTCCTATTTCCTTTTTCATTTTTAATTAAATTGCAATTTAACTGATACTATGTTTGATTTTATTCAAATTTCTAAACTGATTAAAATTTTTAAGGACATTTTATATTGGTAATACCCACTAATAAATGATAATTTTAAAGGAAAAATAAACCGTTTTTGAAAGTTCGCCATTATCGAAAAGTTATAAGTCTTAAATAAGAAGCCAAAGACTACATCGACATTGTGTTCGAAAACAGTTTCCAACAACTACAGCTCTTGCATACAGAATGAGTCATTAATTATTTAATGTTTCTCTTACAATGTTAAATTTGTTAAAAAAGGTGAGTAGGTACAAATCGCAAAAGCTTTAAATGAATATTTGTGAAAGCTCTACTTCTCAAACTAATAAGAATTAAAGTAGAAATGAGTTTGTTAATTAGGAAAGTAATATGGGTAGGAAACCACGTATTTGATCCTGTTAATGTAATATTATTTTTATCAAATTAAAAAAACTTCATTTACGCAAATAAATTTATTCTAACTTAATTTTTCATTTTGAGATATTTTAAGTGAAAGTGTAAAAATAACATTCGGTAATGTTACATGACTGGAAATTGTTTATTTCAAACAAGAGTAACTCAAAATTTTTAAAACAGTATTAATTTTTAATGAAATAAAAGTATAATTTACTAATATTATTACTGGGTAATAATATTGTTCATGTGATTCGTCAGTTTAGCTGTAACAACGAACTTTGGTCTAAAAACGAAAATTTCTTTTTTTTCAAAACATATGCAAACTACTAGAGCTATTAGTATAGGTATACAGGTAGGTATTTCAGTAACATATTATATTCACCAACGTATCATATTGAAACACGATATTTAGTCATTATAGGTAACTTTATTATGCAGTTATTAACGAAGAAAGCTCTTTAGAACATCATGTTATAAATATTCTTAAAACAAAACATTTTAACTGAAAGACTGGCGGGTGTCAACTGCTCCAATTTATCGAACAGAAAGTAATTAAAAAGTATAATCATATCAATATTTTAGAAAACCCAAAAATTGCACTAAACTGTTTAGTTTAGTGTAACTGTTTAGTGCAATTTTTGGGTTTTCTAAAATATTGATATGATTAATATCGAGTTACGCTACTTAAACCACGTATCAATCGATTATAAAAAGTATAAACTTCCATCTCACCGAAAAGATCAACATGTAAACCGCTTCAAGTAAATTATTCTCAAAAAAATCCTGTAATTGATTAATTATAATCAAATCATTCCTGAAAGACGACCAAACTCGAATGTTAGATATCTAGAAAAACCGTGGTTTATGGACCCACACACTTTGTAAAAACATCCCTGAAGGATGATCAAACTTGAAAATTTCAAATCTAAGAAACAGGGTATATACAAAGTAGGTAGTTATGGTTAATTTATATGGTAATTTTTGAGGCCAATTCACAAAATCTCAAGACAACTGATTGGAATACCAGTGGGAGGGAGCCAAACATAGCCATACATCCGTAAAGAACAAAATATGCTTATTTTAGGATACAATGCAACACAACATATTAATTTATGTGTACATAGTACGTTACAGAAACTCGCTAAGCAGAGGTTAAATAAAGATTTAATATTCTCCTTAAAAATATAGATGTGCTTTTATTTCAAAACTATCGATTTTAAGTAATTTTGATTTAGACGAAAAACACGTCAATATATAAATATGTAGATATCCAAGAGAAAATTGATTAAATATTAACATGGTGTCGACTGTTCAGGAAATCTTTAATTTAAAAATACACCCTTTAAAATATTAAATAATGCCCTCCTTTTTGCAATATGTCAGTCCAACGCCATAAAAAAATTTAAAAGGGCAATTGATTCTCTTCGTATTACACAAAGCGTTAATAATTTTTTTAGTAATGTTAATATCTCGCGTGATTTAAAATATATTTAAAATGAAAAATTACTTTTTTTAGTCTTTAACATTCGTTCTTGAGTACTTAGTATTTTATTTTACCAATTTGCGTGACACATATATTATGATATTTTATTAGGTATTACATAAAATACGAATATTTTATAGAAACAAATAATTTTTATTTTAAGTAATTTATGAATCACGTCAGATAATAAAATATTTAAATATTTTTTAAAACTGATTCCAATCAAAATTTTTTGCATCAATACGTACTTATTTTTATAGCTATTTTTTGACATATTGGAGAGTATAAAGGGTTATTTAAAATTATATGATTGGGTATGGTTGGAGTTTATATAATAAAGATAAATAATACTTATAAAAATAATTACAAAATAATTTTGGTAGTCAGATTTAAACTTATTTCACCACATTGCTAAAAGTAACAAGCTTGTAAAAACTGTTGATGTTATGTTAACTGTTAAGAAGGATATTAACACTAAATAAGAGAAATTTTATTTAAACGATCAGCTTCAAAACTGCTATTTTAAGAAAATCAATGCAATTTAAACCACTGATTATTGCGAAAATATCAGCTTAAGCTATTTGATGTCAATTTTATCTTTATGCAATTTAAAATTTATAAGCTGTAGTTCAGATTTCATGTATTAAAATTTAATCTAGCTTTAAAATTTAATAGGAGAATTATAACAGACTGATTTTGTTTTGGTAACTTCCAAAATAGTAAATAAAAATGGTTAGACTATTTACTCACAATTATTCATGAAAATTTGAAAGTTATATTTGAGAAATGGCCGCCTCTAGTGATTTTAGAAATTAGTACCCTTTCAATGGAATTTCTCATCACTTCCTAGTAGGTTTCAATCTGTATGTTTGTAATTATCTCACGAATATTGTCTTACAGCTATGTATACCGCATTTCATGTTTGTTCGCATAGGACCCTATTATATTAAAGGTATATTAACAAAAGAGTTTAATATTGTTAAATCTGTTAAAGTATCCCGAAAAGCTTAAAAGGTTAAACGAAAGATTGAACGGCTAGAAAGCAATTGTAAAATATTAAATTCAATCTCATAAATATTTCTTATTTATTATTAAAAGAAATGCCTGTGTATTATAATTGAACAAAATTATTTTATATTATGTAAATATTACAGTTGTATCGTTCCAGTTAACTTATATTGCTAAAAAATGTTCGTTTAGAAGCAAAATAAATAACTTTACCGCCAGCCAACCTTATAAAAAATACTTCAATTAGATTATTAAATAAACTACCATCAAAATTTAAACGAATCTGTGTAAATAATCAAATCAAAATAAAATATCATTAGGATTTAGTTTACTTCGCATAAATACAAAAGTACATTTTCATTTATAATTTAAAACGAAAATAAAATTTTCATTTGGTTTCTACATATTTTTTCATGTTTTCTACTAATTTATGCAGATAGTATACCTTTTAATAAGAGTGATTTTCAGTAATTATTATCTCTTAATTATTAAAATCGTAACTTGTAATGTTGCAGGGTATTTCCCAAAATAATAATAAATTATGTATCGTTATTTTAATTTGGTAAATTTTTAAATTCTAATTAATTTAAACTATAACTAGGCATTTATCTTTAAAAAGAAATTAAAAGTGCAACAATTAAGTGAATGTCCTTACATTTTCATTATGTAAACCTATCAAAGACGAGCATTAAAGGCTAAAGATGTCAACAAGCGACTAACATCTCTGGGATACATAAAAACAGAAGCGCCTTTGCTAAAGTCTGGAAAGGGATTTTATTATGTAATAATAATAACATAGTGAGTTAAATGTATTTTGTTAAAGAGAACGTTAATGTACGATGCCGTAGACATCTACATCGTAATTTGGTTATTTAAATACTAGAAGTTTTTGTAAATGAAAAATTCAGTAACTTTAAAACACTAAAGAAAAATATATAGTACAACATAAGTAGTTAATACAATATCATCTAATATTATCTAAATTTTTCATGTCTACGATTTTAATAATTCTTTGTTGTTGCTAGAAAGTTATTATTTTAAGGAACTCTTGAAGCTGCTTGTTCTGAAAACAGGTAACTATTTTTAAAATTATAGTCAGAACAGATAATTTCATCATTTTAGTTTTCAAAGCGGATAATTTGAAAAGAAATTAAATTGGCGTCTATAGTAGTTATATAATAATAGATATGCTCTTATAATAAAGAAATTATTCATATTGTGGAATATGAAAACTTTAGTTAAAATTGATTAGTTTTTAAATTAGAATTGGATTGTTTGTACCTTTATTACTATTGTAATATGTACAATTAAGTAAACAGAAACGTATGGAAAAAACCGTCTAGAAAAATGTTCCTGTATATTTTGTTAACAAAACAACAAATTTTAGCTGGGCTAAAAGAATTACCAATATTATTTTTAAATAATTAATGTAACTATGGAAAACCGAACAACGTAGGCAGGTATATCGGCCAAGAAACTGGTAAAAATACATAAAAACTGGTATAAATACTTTAAACTTAAATCTTTTTGTTATAAAAATATCAGCAGGAAAATTAGATAATTATTTTAGAAATTGCACAATTCTATCTTACTCTGTATCACTATAAAAAATAAATCTTCTTCCAAAATCAGTAGCCTTATCATATAGGTAATAGAATGAAATTTTATATTGCTAGTTAGGATTTGATGGCACTTTCGTATATCTAACTATATAATATGTTAAGTTGAATAATTATGATATTTTATGTAGATACCTAATAATATAGTTATAATTATCAATATTGAGCTATTGGAAACGATATAAAACACAAGTTTAAACGAGCTTTCGAAAAATAAAATTAAATAATTAAAAAATAAATTTTTCGAAAGCTCGTTTAAACTTGTGTTTTATTTCGTTTCCAATAGCTCAATATTGATAATTATAACTATATTATTTTCAAGAGCTAATAATTTAATTAATGATACCTAATAATATACTTTAATAAAAAGCGATTAAAATCACAATAATTTTAAGTTTAATTTTAAATCCTTCCATTTCGTTAATTATTATCATTTCGATTTCTATATTAATTTTCTAAATCAAATAAGTTTAATTCATTAAGTTGGGTAATACTTACTCCTAAATAATTTATATACAAATAGGATTTAAACTAAATTAAGTGGAATATATTATTATGTAATTAATTAAATAAATAAATAGTTGATTTGATATATGTATACATCTAAGTAGACTGCTTAAGTAAATACCTTTAATTTGTGATATATCAACTATCGGGAAACTCTTCCTTGTTCCACTAATGATGAGAAAATTAAGATTACCCTACTTATAACTTTGTATAAATAGGTATCACGAAAATACCCATCTTTCACTAACTTTCAGTGTTTACTAAGTATAGCATTTCAAAGCAAATATTTTAATTATTATTTAAAGTAATGCAAGATAAACGAAACGCCATACTTCTTAGATTCTTCTAAATTTTCTTTTAAAAAGTTAACAAAACAAAAAAGATATTTAAAGATATAAAAAGAAGAGTTTGTCTGAATTATTTTTATCTTCTTCAAATTATTATTTATGATTTCAATCATCATAATTTTTTTAACAACTTTTAATTGTATAGGATTGCAAAATCCATATAATAAGATTTATTTGTATCTTTTAGCTCATTATTGTATTTTCAAGAGCTAATAATTTTAATTAATATAAAGTACTTTTATACAGGGTAGCCGTATGAAAAGGAAACAGACGAGATTGTGGCCAACAGAATTTTTTTTTCAAGAAATCCAAAAACACGTCGATTTTATCATCGAGGGGGACAACTTTTGCGACCAATGTCACTACCGTATTGTTTCATCCTTTTGCGCTGTGATGACAACCCCTGAAATGTTAATAGATTAATAAACGTCATATCATCCTTATTAACATTTCAGGGGTTGTCATCACAGCGCAAAGGGATGAAACAATACGGTAGTGACATTGGCCGCAAAAGTTGTCCCCCTCGACGATAAAATTGACGTGTTTTTGGATTACTTGAAAAAAAAATTCTGTTGGCCACAATCCCGTCTGTTTCGTTTTCAAACGGCCACCCTGTATATCTTAATCAAGTGGCTGTCTTATTTTAGGCAATTTTTTCATCCGAAAAAGATCAACAATTCAACAATTTAAGTCTTATGCGGTGGCGGAGCCATAATAGGACCATACGAGTATATTTGCACCTACCCATAATATCGCAATGGAATTGGAAAAGTGGACATGTTTATTTTCAGCATCAAAAAATTGATCCAAAACAATTGAAAAAATCATAGAGAATATTACACCTAATTGATATTTAAAAGCCGAACTTAAAAGAATTTGTGGTAAATATAGTAAAATACAATAAAAATACAAATTAATTAGTAGGGGAGATCGGGGTAAGTTGCAACACTTTTTAATCTTAATTTTTTTTAAAGACTATTATCGGAAAAACTCCAAATATTGATGGACATATGTATATAGGTCCTTAAGGAACATAGGTATATAAAATTAATGAACTAAAAAACAATAATGTACAAATTACATAAAGTTAATAAAAGAGGTGTTCGTGTTGCAACACATCCTGGGGTAAATTGCAACACTTATTCAAAAGCACTATCATCAATATTAGGTACACATATATACAACGGGTCTCTTTTTGCACAGGTCCAGTGTGCCCACATTTTGCAAAGTCTACATTGCATCCATTTTTCATTCATTCAAATGTGCATTTATTCATGACGCTCATGAATGGTTTAACGAGATTCTTGTAAGATGTTTACAAAGTCATGTGGTGGTTACATCAGATTTTTTATTTTTTGTTTGTTTTTTTTTTAAACCGCCAAATATGGGTTACAATGTGCTCCGCCACACTTTTTAGTTTATAAGTTGTATAAAGACAAATGTTTGCTCTATATCGCAAAGCTTAAATAAAAGCACTATCACACTTGATACTTTAATAATGCAACTTCATTGACAATAATAGCAAAATTACTTATTCTGTCTAGAACACAGATGTGACGATTACTCACCTACTGCAGATATTTGGCGGGATTCTACCTGACACACTTAAGAACCATTAAGTTACACGTATTTTGTACCAGTGGCGGTATCTATTATCTTATCCGTTAAAAAGTTATCTACACTGTTGCAACTTACTCCGGTCTCCCCTACCTATTTGTAATGTAGAATAGCATTGTGCTAACTCGTGATGAAAATTGTTATCGAAAGGATGACTGACTTTAAGCTGAGCTTAGATTGCCATTTATAGGATGTGGTGGTAAAAAAGCGCTTAAAAGAGATTTCTTCAGTCATTTAAAATAAAACTTTTTAAAACATCGTTTTAATTATAAAATTGTCAAGTTTGGCAGGAGTAGTTGAAAAATATTTGATGTATGGAGGAGCGTAAGGACGTTGGCAATGAAGAGCTGTTTTATTCAAATCTATGAAGGGCGTAAAGTTTAGAAACAAAACGCAAAATTTGTAAAAAATAAACATTTTATATTTTATTGATTAATTATTAATATTTAATAATGGAATAAGTAATAAGATAAAAATAAGTAATAATAAGTTAATTATTAACTGGAAATTAAGTAAAACAAAGTAAAGAACAAGAAGGTAGCAGTGTTATAAATGGAAAGCAGAAAGCACAAGAAAATGAATCAAATTTTAATTATAAATAAGTGTAATCGTTTGAACAATTGTGTAAAATTAAGTAGATTATTAAAGTAGAAAATTAATTAATGATAATACAGTTTTTATATTTTAAATTGTATTCCAAGTCCACTGCAAAGCTCATCATCTACTACATACACAGAGTGAATTATTGAAATTTTTAATGGGAACTAAAACACATTGATTGATAAATAATAAAACTGGAATAAATAATAAAAAATTAAAATTAAATTATAAGCTCAAAACTTTTAACAAAAAAACTGCTTAACAAATTTGAAAATTACATATCAAAATGTATTGCTTTTTTCGAAAGAATCAAGCAGTTGATTGTATACCAATTTTCTAACAGTTTAACATCTATAAATTTATACCGTAACTTATCGAATTGCATTTGATTTTAATTACATATACAAAAAACTAGATATTAAAAGATTAATTCTTTCGCACCAAAATAAGTAAATTAAATATCTGGAATCATAAATATCAATGTTAATAAAATTTATGCTTATTGAAATATATGTATATAGTAAATACATATATTCAAATTTCATCAAGTATACCTTTTTAATTTTCCATATTCAAATCTTCATTATTTCAATTTCAATTTTCATATCTGAAATGTCTCTAGTTATTGTAGTTTCCTTTAAATTTGCATGTATTTAAAATTCAACGTTTAAGTTGAATTATTTTTAAAATTTTTGAAATGCATAATTTCTTTTTTTTATGTATATGTATAGATTTTCTTCATTTCGCAACTGATGAGATCTAATAAGATCGAAATAGATATCATGTCTTTCAAATTCCTGATTGTAACTTCTTTTTAAATTGTGAAGTCCATTTGTATTAGATTTCTTTAAGTTCATTAGAGTTTACTGAAAAGCTATCGTTGTATCGTGAATTCTTATTTGAAAGTTTTTTCACAACTATTCAGCTATAACTGTTTCTTTCAAATTATAATTCAATTATTATTATTATTAATTAATTTACTTATTTTAAAATATGTTAATAAAGTCTTCTCGAGAAATATTTACTCAAAATTCTCTTGTCACTTTAATAATTTTATTATTAATTAGCAGTTTTGTATAAATAGCGAATATAATAAATCAATTTAGTGCCTGGTCTGACTTTGTATTTCAATTAGTATCCAAGTTAAGAATTTTCAACAACAAATTTGCATGCCGATTACTTAATGTTAATAGAAGCCCACACCGATAATATCAATTATTCTTTGCAATTGTCGAGCAGGTGTAAAATTTATAGTACCAGTCTGTATTAGGTTTCCACTCTATAAATAGTATTATATAGGATTTTAGCTTAAAATTTAGAAGAACTACTATCGCAGAGAAGCGATATACTAAAAAATAGTATTGTGAATGTTAAATATATGAAAACAAAATACTTCTTTTACTATTTCTCCAAAAGTAAAAAATTTAAATCTTCTTTTAATGCCAAGAAGCCAAGATGACTTACTGTCATACTGTTAATAAATGACAATGGGGTGGTTTTACTTTGCCTTCTTCTTAGTTAACACATTGATAATGAATTTTAAATCACCTCAGTGCCAGTGTACCGAATGCGATCAAGTTGGAACTGCAAGTGATATTGTTGTATTGACTTCGATTTTCCTCATCGAATTAGAATATATTTTATTTAATTGAGAATTCTTGCTTGCCCTGGGTGATGGGTATTTTTACGTGTCAAACAAAATTTGATATTTTATAATTAAAATTTGGAATATGATATGTTTTGTTTCGTTTCAATTTACAAATTCACGAAGAAGGATGTGATATAGCATTATGATATTTTCATTTCTTCTTCCAAAAAGAATTCATTCATATTTTTGCAATATAGTTATTATTAATTATTATTTTGTTGCAACCAGCACAGAAGAGGCTATTGGTCCGCTAAAATGAAATTAAATTTGATTTAAGTGAAAGCTTCAAGTCTTTCCTAAACGGACGCTTGCAAATCTTTCACATGCAGACCACTGCAGGGCGCGTAGTACCGAGTTCACGTATGAGATTTTAATGTCTGAGTTCACACAACAGTTTTGTCAGAACATAGTTCATCGCATATCAGTGTACATCTGAAAATATAAAATCCCTTTTGGGTAACTTCAACATCTAGGTATTTTAATAAAACAATGTGGTCTATGTTTTTGACTGTTTCCTGCGTTTAATCTTACGCCGACAGCATTACATCGGCAGAAGCGTAGTATTGCAGTTTAGATTAGATAATAATTTACATAATAATTTTTATTATTAATAGTGGTATTTTTTAACCACAACATTAACCCTTTTTACTCGGGTATATTTAAAAAAAAAACGATCTAAAAAAAGAAATAATGAATTCATGTTTAAAAATAAATTTTAATATTGAAATTAAAGGGTTTAGTAAATCTTTACCATTTTATAACATAAATCGACGTTAATTATTAACCAAATCTTGTTAATTAACTTTAAAAAATGTTGAAGCTTATATTTCGTGAAACGAAAATTATTTTGCTGCTAGTACGTATTATTAACGCTCTTTAGTAAAACAAGGTTAATGCACTACGTTAAATTTTCTAATTAAATTAAATTTTAAGTTCCAAATAATATCAAACTTTCTATATTTTATTCTACCATACCGCACATACAAACACCACTTATAATGTAAAGCTCGACTATCAAAACGCTATTCATTTCAAGTGTTTTTACGATAAATTAAAGTACAATAGATTTTTTGTTTCATTATGTAAAGTGCAACACTAAAACCAAGTGTTTAAATTACGTATAATGTAATGAATTTCTTGTTTTATTTCATATATAAAAATAATAAAACAATTTCTTTACGATGCTATGATATCTTATCTTTCTTAAACAAATTTTATAAAATGGATTAAAAGTTAAAAAAAAGGGTTTTTTCCAATGGAGTAATTCACAGAACTTGCTCGGAGTATTATTATTTATACCTGAAAATGATTCCTATCTATTCCTACCTACTAACATTTAAATTTAATGCATAAGTGATTTTTAATCTTTTCACATTTTAAAATGTAAAACATTGTATTATTTTGTAAATATTAAAAAACAATAAAAAGTTTTTGATTAAAACATAAATTGACGGGCGTCATTACTTGAAAACACCTAAAGGTGGAAATTTAAATTTGATATAAATATTTTAACTTATTATTAAATAAAATCGATGTGTATGAGATTTTCATCAAAAAAGTTTTTTTCAATTTTACTGCATAGTTGAAACTATTGTTTGATTTATAGTAATCAATACATTTTATTATTATAATAAATATGTTACTCATTCATACTATGTTGATCGTACGTGTAGAATTCGAGTAATATAAATAGTATGATCCTCATAAGCGATTAATGATGTTGGATTGCCTTAATTATACTATTTTATATGCTGCTAAACTATCGGTCAAAGTCTACAAATTTAAAAAATATATGACAAAAGAAAGACTAATAGAATAATGGTGAAATTACAAAAATACCTAGTTCCCTAATAACGTTTGCTTGTTAGAATAGATATCAAAGTAATACAATAAAAATAAAATATGGGACAACTTTTTCTCTTTTTACTAATTTTAAAAAATCGATAGATTTTAACGGAATATTTTTTATTACAATGTAAATTTAATTTTTTTATTTCAATTAAAAAATTATATTAAAAATATAATTGGTTTTACATGAATGGTAACTACTAACTTGTCAGATTTTAATTTGACATAGTATAGTACTTTGTTTACTCTCATTGCTTGAATAATAATTATGAAACTTATCTATTAAAAGATATGTTTTTGTATCTGAAGATATTTTTCGAATACAAAAATACAATAATAACTTTTAAAAATATGTAAATTGCATGCAAATTATTTTAATAATTTAAATACAGTAGAATCCGCTCAATGTAATCTCTTTGGGCCAAGGACATTTTAATAATATTAACTGAGAACTGATAACAATTCAAAATTCAAAAATTTACCACGTTTTTTAACCGTGAGGCGTAAAACTAGAAATTCAAAAATTTTTATTTTTTATTTTGATAACAATTAGCAAAATTTTGAAAAAGACAAATTTTAGAAGACTTGGATTAGAGCAAAATAGAAGAAAAAAAAGAAATAAAAAGTGGCCGGTTTCCAAAAAAAAAAGATTACAATAACCGACTGATAACATTATCCGTGATCACATTAAGCGGATTCTACTGTAGTATGCAGTGAAAATAATTCTAGATAATTAATTATTTTTTAGAGAAATTTTATTTTATATAATTCTTAATAGTTTTTCTTACTTCATATTATATGTATAAAAAAAATTTTCTTGTGAATTCTTACAATTTTTAAATTTATCTATTACAATTGGAAACAAGAATCTTAAAAGCACTTACATATTTACAATGATATTTTCCTCTCCGATATAAGAGTTATTATTACTCCAGTATATATTTTAGTGAATGTAGACATACTATGGTTTATTCTACACACTAGGTATGATTTATTAAAATAAAATACTACTATTATTTTTTATTGTTTAATAGTAAACTTAAAATAAGTGGAATTTTAGCTATTAGAGGAATTTACCTTAAGTACCTACTCTGCAGTAAATTAGTGTAAAATTTGCATCAGAAATTATGATATAATATTGTACCTACATTATATTCTTAAGAGGATCACACGACCGAAAATCTTAATCTTATTTAAAAGAAAATAATGATTTTTACTTGAAAAAAAATCGTTTATGTAACATCTTTATGGCGATTCAAACACTTAATATATAAACGCGTCAGGTTGCGATTTCAAAATTCATAATTTTTGGTCAAGTTTCACATTTATTTAGAAAATTGCACAATATGAAGGAGCAAAAATCTCAATGGAATTCTTTTTGAAATTATATTATATTTTTGTCGTAATTTTGTTGAATTATATTAAATTATAAAGAAATTAAATACTATTCGTGTAAATCCGATTTATCATTAGCATAGCAGCTTAAATACCAAAATCACCGCTTACTCCTTAACTTCTTACACATAAACCGTACCTGCAGATCTTGATATAATACGTTCATTGCAGTTATTAAAATAAAATAATCATTTTGTAGTTCCTTTCAAAGCTATTTTTTAATTTATTCTTCAATAGTTTCTCTAAAACCCGATTTAACTAGGAAATTCTAGTTCTAGCAAAGGTAAATAGTATATTATAAAAATATATATTCCTACCGACAAATTCGTATAAAAACTGAAAAATTAATTATTATTAACATAATAATCTTAAAGTTTAGCGTAAAAATTTTGCACAAAAAATAATTAAATTAATCCGCATCGTTTTTAGTGGAATCTTGAATAAAAATTTCACTCTACATTTTTTTGTGTAGCTCAGTTTACTCTGACAACAGATCAGATAAAAAATATGGAAAATTAAACACAAGTATCAAGTTAAAAAAAACTTTTTTACAGATGAAAGCTCTCAGCTAAAAAACAAAGAAAAGAGTATTCATGCAATAGGTTTCTAGTGGTTCTAATCTCTCAGTGCTCTATCAACACGCAAAAATATGTAATAATGAGATTTGAGATTATAGATGTGATGAGTTCTTCCAATTGCTGTATTCTTTTTTATTTTTAAATAAAAATTTTAAGATTTGTCAATCCAATTTCAGTTAGTTAATTAAAAAATTGAAGTGAGTAAATAATTTCAAAGTACAACAAGAAATTATATTTTCTATTAAAATTTAATAATTTTGAATTGTTTTATATAATTGGTTAGGAAATGGTGCTTACGTGAAATTATTGTTATATCGAAAAAAAATTCATTAATGAAAAAGAAATTTTAACAGCCCTTTAAAATGCTTTTAATACAAGTAGACAAACATACAAATGAAATATTGATTTGCGTTTACTAATGGTTTCTACTTCTTGTACTCATCAAATCCTAAATCCTAATGGATGGGCGTTTTGTATGGATATGAAGAAGCCTGTCAGCAAATCATAAAACTTGGTTCGTTAGCAACTTAGGCTAACAATGCTCCTTTCTTAGTAGGTATCGTAATAGATGAATTGATAAATCAGTGTAATCTAATAACTGCTTTATAAGGAAAAAATGTAAATAGAGATTTTGGGTAGAGAAGATAATAAATTTGATATTCAAACATCGATTAGGTATGTAATTTTGGGGCGGCAAGAGTAGGTGGCCAGGTTGCTACTGAAAATGTAACATTCGTTCGTATTACTGCTTTATAAAGTAGGTTTTAAATTTTACGACTTCATAAAACGTTTTCAGTTTTAGTTTTAGGTTTTTGATGTAGCAGGTGCGTTTAAAAGAAATTAAAACGTAACACGGAGGACCGCCTTTACTAATAATAAGTTTAGTGCTAATATCCTTGATTAAATAAAGGACACATTTTAATAATTTGACGGCTTACGCATTTGGTAGATTACAATAACGTAATGCATTTGATTATACCGTATTATCTCCCTGTCGAAAGTAAAGAGAAGTGCTAGTGTATGCTAAAATTTAACAAGGATTACGCGCTCAATAAAATTCACATTACACAGCTTGTTAAAAGCCATAACCTCACATTAGAAAGCATCACAGGCTTTATTATCCCACAGAGTTTATTACTACTTTTATTTGGCATTATAAACCTATATTTTATTAACATACTTTACAAAGATATTAAACCAAAATGTCGTAAAAATTGTGGCTAAATTAAAATGGCATAGTTAACAAATGTCGTAAATTTTTATATTAGTTTGCACTATATGAAAGTAAATTCCAAAAGTTGCGAATAATTACTTCGAACGCTACGAAATGCCAAGAAGTTCTTTATTAAATAATAAAACCGAATGTCTGAGTAAAATTAGCTGAGGGCTAATTAAAAATCCCCAGTACGACCAGAGCATCTCAGATAAATCAACACTAGCCCTTGTTAGTGTGAAACTCGAGCTTTGCTTGATTATTCATAGTTTATTCTTATTTTGTAAAAGAAGCAGCGAGCTTTTTATTGTAATTTACTTACAACACGAACAATAAATTTAATTTATTCCGACGGATTCCAGCTCACATTTTTGTGCGAGATTAACATAGTAAAAAGTCTAAATGTATGCTCGGGGTATTTGTCTTGCAGTTTTTCTTAAGTTACGTTATTGTCGCGCAATTTCTATGCTAAATGCACTTGCATTAGCTACTTTGATCCAGTTCTCTTGAACATTGCTATTTCTCGCTTAGCTTGTGTTTTCCTGCTGGTAAATGCGTTGTTTATCCCTAGAGAACTCATAAAAGTGATCCAATCATCTCCCACATCGTCAGCCACTACCGGTGGACTGAGTGAAACGTGCTGACCCTAACTTGAAAATAAATTTGTTGGTATTAATTTTTCCCAAAAATTACATACATACCTACATACATACCTCCATCAAATACGAATTTGTATCTAAAAATACACGCTATTAACTAATATTGATTTAACACTCAATTTTTAATTCCGTTATTTAATTTTTTCATGTTTTCATAATTCGAACGCTAAGCTTCATCAAATGTTTATCCTTCGCATTCGTATTAATTAGCAAGCGACTGATGATTATTACACCGAAGATATTTTTGAAAAGTTTCACGGTGCGTAAAAGAGAAATCGGTGTCGTTTTGGTTCGTACCATTAATCTAAATGTCTAATAACAAATATACAAATTGACGGCTAGCATCTATAATTTATATCTACGAGAAAATTTAAAGTGTTATCTTGTTAACCTCTAACAGCCCCAAACGGTCCAATTAGGAGAAGGTAATGGAGCGCATAGAAAAGCTTAGGATGAGATATGAATGGGGACCACTCTCAATTTCAGTCCCAATATCTTATAATAGGCCTAGTATATAGAAGTGCTTTTTTGACGTTTTATGGATATTTAGAACTCGTAGCAATCTAAAAAGTTTTTCGACAAGAAAGCATATATGGCCATACAAATTTACTTTTAAATTTTGCATAAATACCCCAGCTAAATATCAAATTTATGAGAAATTACAGTTGAAATTGGTCCTTTTAGTTATTCATTGCAGAACCTTATCATAAAATATAAGTGACCAAAGTACGAATCCACCCACCAACAAAAGTAATTTTATAGTACTTTGCGATATTCGTTTTTCAAAGTCGGAAGAAAATTGACATGCAAATTTCAAATTTTCTGCAATAAAGCAAAAACAAAAATAAACAAATTGAATAAAGTATTTTTGCAATTTTAATTAAATTTTATTTGCGCGCCTGTGCTTTTCGAAACTGAATGCAATTAAAAGCTTACCTAAAAGTTCTGCTGTTGCCGGTAAAACGGTGAGCACAATCGCTAAAACTTTGACAGTTAGACGCGCGCGTCTGTCGTCCATGGAAATGAGCGTTGACCTCGTGCCAAAGCAACATGCCGACTAACGACGCTGCCGTCACGACGTTCGGTGCTTTCAGTATATGATGAAACGCCTGCGTAGTGTTAAAATCAACCGTTTTATTAAATACACGCAATATTTCTTCAACAACTGTTTGAAATGTAATTTATACAATTATTAATGTCGATTTTATACACTTTCATATAACAACCTCAATTAAATTGTTAAACCATGACCTAATTTTATTCTAAACTTTTGTGAATAACATTAGTCCTTTTCAACATTATTACTCTTATATTGTTGTATAATGTGGTAGTAAAATATTTTATTCGGTTTTATTGTAATGAGGAATGGTCGTGAATCAACTACCAAACATAAAATAAATATTACCAATACAAAGAATTGTATTGTCAAATTTAGCTTTGTTGATGATATGCATATAAATAATATAGCTACTCTGTACATATGTATGAATAACAAGCTTAACGAATCAAATGATTCCAATATTGATGATCAAGCATTCCGTTTACATACAAAAGTCGATGAAAAAGTTTTTTAAAAATATTCAAAAGTGATTAAGGGAGCAATACGAAAGGGTCGTTTTAACTCGAAAATATAATAAATAATAATTTTGCTAATCGGTCGCGGAGTTGTATCAATTATACATAAATTATCGGTTTTAACTTTCCACTTAAGATACATACATACATATTAAAGCAATAGAGGAAATGTATTCATGGTAACTGCCGCGATGAATCTCGTAAGTTATAAACTAATACTTCAAATTCAACACGTAAATGTTTAATGAAAATTATTTAAATTAATTTAAATCGTAGAAAAGTTTAACTAACCTCTGTAGATTTAATGCAACAAACAAAGATAAGAAGTTTGTTATTCTGCCTTATTTGCAAAAGTTAATCTAGTACTTCAAAGTTAATTTCTAACTAAAGCATGAACGTTTTTGTATTAATTTAAAATAATCTATAGATACTTCTTTCACTCTACATATCCAAAGCTTAACACGATGCTACCGTAAAGGTATCGTAGTAAAAACATGTCAATGTTACACCAAAGTGATTTACGATCCATATATAAACTTATATCTGTCAATCTTATGTCTGGATGATACACACTGTATAGAACAAAAACACTACACATAATTATTATTTCAAGAATGATCAAGATGACTATAAGACAAGCAAACACTAACATTCTTAGCTGAGATAAATCATCATCTATATTATTGAGAAGTTTGTTGCACAATAGCAAAATAACAGTACATAAAAAATGTTTCGCCAAATTATTCATCTCGATATAAATAGTGGCAATTTCAGTAAAATTTTGTTAAAATCAGAGTATAGGTATATTGTGCTGCCTAAAACAATTCATGTCAAATAATATTGATATTTTGAAAATGTTCTTGAGATTGATTCACAAAAGAATATAAAAAAAATGTGAATAAATTTGATGGCAGAGCATTTTGGAACTCGAAAAATAATATAATCAATTGATACGTGGTTTAGGTAGTGTAACTCGATATTAACCATATCAATATTTTAGAAAACCCAAAAAATGCACTAAACACTTTTCAGAACTAAAATGTTTAAAAGTTAGCACATGTAAAATACACTGTAACTGCAAAAAAAACGAGAAACAATGAAATGTTAATATTATATAACAGTAAACGAAATAACAGCATAAGCTTAACTAGATTGCCCAGGTTGTGCGGCCTGATTCGTATACGTAACTCAGAATACGTCGAATTCCAGAGGTTTTCAAGAGTTTAAATCATTACGATAAGAATTTCTTCTACACAAAATTTTCTAGATATTTACCACTTATTATATAATTATTACAAATAAAAATTTGTGTCGCGCGTAACGAGTCAGTATATTTTGTTATCAGTGAAAATAAGATAAATTTGATGCTTTATAAATTTTGTGGAATATGTATGTTTCATTTTAAAAATTTTACCACAATTTTCTACGATTTGTTACCGGTCGATACATAAAAATGTGTGTGTGATTAATAATAAATTCGCAGCAATAATTTTTTTGTACTTTGCTGAAGAATTTCCTCTCTTGGTATACATTTTAATACTTTAACTCTATTGATATATGATCGTCAATGTAGAAAACATGATTTTTCTCTTGTTACACTAATAACTCTCAATTAATTAAAATCTTCTGATTCTGATATATTACAATGTAAACATATGTAGTAAATATCAAAATGGCATAATTATAACCAATCAACGTCAACGTTTCTGGTAATTTGTTTAAAGTGCACAAACTAGCATAATATATTATAGTATGTCATTCAATGAGGAATTATATTATATATATGCTATAAGATGCATTCATAACGGTATCGCCAGTTACACTAAGAAATTTGAAAATGCTGTTGACATAATAATTTATTATTCTGAATTTGTAGTTTAAACTAGTTCGAGTTAAATGTTGTTAAAATAATTCAAAATTAAGAAAATAACTTAATTTATATTGGTTATCGCTTTCGTCAGAAATTTATAACAAATTTTACTTTACAAATTTGGTTTGAATTTTATTTCATTGTAAATCATGAATTGAAGAGTGCATCTATTATATTTTTACTCCAATTATCTGCTTATCCGACTACTCAATAAAGGGTAACAGAATTATAAAAAAAAACCTACGTTAATTATATAAATCATTTGTGCTTTTTATACTATTCGAGTGTTTTACAAAATCATTTTAAATAAATCGAATAATTGTGTTCTTTTTTGGGATTGGTAAATCACAAATTTTACATTAAGGCCACAGAAATAAAATTATTATTGACTTTACGAATATAAAATTGAAACATGCGAACGGACGAACACGGAGCCAGACTTACGGTTCTTACTATACTTCGAATGGAAGCCTAAAAGGATAGAAAATAGAATCCAACAACGCGAAGAAGCTTTAAACCCAGAAAACTAATAATAATACGAATATACTACCATTTACATTCTTGTTTCTTCGCACAATAGAACTATTAAATTATTAACGTGCTATAATAACCACCTAGACATGGTGCACGTAAAATTTAAATTAAACCCAAACAGCAATTCGACAAAAATTGATAACTTTATGAACATTTATTATCATTATCATTGTAAACAAAGCTGGTTGTGTGGAGTATTTGGAAAATGTACACAAGCTTTCATTACAATGAATAACATTGGTAACGGTAAAATTAAGTTCAAGAGGAGTTCGGCTGAACTGAAGTTCAGCGAATTTTTCAAACTAATTTTATAAGTTTGAATAACGACTTCAGTTATACCACGACACATTTATAACACATTATTACCATTTATGTACCGTGACATACCCTATTCGATATTAAAATTTCTTAAATTGGTTTCAAAAATTTTCTGAACTTATGTTCAATTTAGTTCTTGAACTTAATTTTACCCTTGCCAATTTTATTCATTGTAATAACTAATAGTATATTGTCTTATTTGGATTAAAAGTGAAACTTTGCGTGACACACGATTTGCGAGGCAGAGTGCGGATTCAATAAATTGCATGTCAAACAACGACACTTTTTATCCAAATACGACATACTACGCTTTCTCGAATCATAAAATAAATACTACATCATTAATAATGTGAAATACTTCAAAAATTATTGAATATTCGTTTAATGAAAACTAATAGTTTTGATTTTTGTTATTTTGTACACTGTGAAATTTTTTGATAAATTTACTTAAATTACATAGAAAATGTAGTTCTTTATTGGTTAGATGATTTCGATTATCTTTTATTATATGATAAACTTCCTCAAAATCAAAATTTTTAGATATTTATATTTCATCTACTTGAAAAGACTATTTAATGTTGCTGATAGATCAACTAAATTAAATGACGAAACTGTATCTTTTTATTAACAGATACAAACATCTGAAAAATTCTATGGGCTTCTATAGTTTCTTTTTTTTAGATGATTTTCATCTTATATTTTACACCGTGTATTAAACTTTTAAAGCAAGCACTAAAAGAATTGCAAACAAACACATGAACTTCAATTTTAGGTATCTCTATTAAAATGTACTGCTTTTGAATTTTTTAAAAAATATTTACGTTTTCATTAATTTATACATATTATTTAAGATTATCAGTTTTGACGTTTCAGTGTCGTTTAGAACATCGACAAGTGGAAATAAGAAGTTTCTTCGTGTAGAAATATTGAAAGAAACTTTTTCTAAAATCCTAAAGAGAAGTGAAAATCTAATAATAATTAAATTATAAATATAATTCTAATAATTGTAATATTTATTCAATAAATAAATTAAATTTATTTAATTCTAATTTATTAATTATTTATATAAAATAAATTCATTAAAAACAATATACCCTAACAAATACACAAGCCCCATACAAATAAAAAAATAATTTACAAAATAAATTACAAAACAAGGGTTTACATAATTGATGCAGGCCGCAGCATGATGAAAAAAAACTCCAACCAAAGTTTCGACTTAAAAGGCTTGCTAGTCACAGCATTCCTAATGTGAGCAAGTAACCTGTTGTAGATTTTAACGTCCGTTCACCGAAGACTTTTATTAGTAAAGCAGGAGTTGAATGGATTTGTTGTAAAGACATGGTAGTGTTAAAATATCATAGTCTCTAAAGCGCGGTCTACAAGATTCCCAGAGATAAGCACCAAGGTATCAAAAGTACCTGTCGTGCATGTCCTGACATTCCCCAAAAAGTAAGACCGTACATCAAGCGCGATTGCATTTCTGCGAAATAAAAGGACTTCAACACCGATAGACTCAAAATAGCTCTAATTTGGTAGCAGTCAGAGCTAAGTGTCTCAAAAATATTATTTAAAGTAATAACTATTTAAAATTGTAAATATTATTATTACGTGTGGATACTATTGCTAAATAAATTAATATTTTTATTTAAGTAGAATGTTTGAAATAGCTATTCATGTAACAAGAGGTAAAAATGATTATTTTTTATATAAAATGGCTCGTTTTTACGCGTGGTTATAAAATGGGTTTACCTTTTTTTTACATTGTTACCTTGTGTTGCTTAGAAGATTTTTTTTTAGTTTTTATTTTTTTAATTTTTTAATTAATTAAGTTTTTATTGAACTTAATTTTTCGTATTTTTTTAATTAATACTTCTTAACTTAATACTTCGTATTTTTTATTTTCATTAAACATTTAAGAAAAATGTGCCTGTCGGTTTGTTGACTTCTTGCAGATTGAGTGGCTTCACGGAAGCCACTCCCTTGCTTCCGACCCATTTTAAGCTGGTCATAACACCGTGGGCTTCTACACGAATTTAAAGCTGATTCATCTTTACCAGCGTATAGAGAAAAATTCTGTTCGCCCGCAAGAGCAAGTAGAGTTTTTTTATTACACTTCACTACACTCGACGTTCTGAAGCCACCTTCAAAAGTGCTATCCCATCGCGTTCAAAACAGCAAACTAATTCCTCAAATCAGATTACTAAAATTTCTTACTATACAACTAAATGAATATAAGATGAGCAAATAATATAGTAAATATGTATAAGAAATAAATATCACATTTAACACATTTGCGCCTTAAAAATTTAAGATCACGTTAAGACCATAAGGAAACCTCTAGGTTGTTCAACTAAATTTGAAGTGGCATATGTTGTTGGAAAATTACATCTCACAACTCCACAAATAAAATAAAAATAATGTAAATAAATTTATCGTCGAAATTAATTTCTAAAGAAAGAAAATTAGTTACGTTAATTTAATTGCTTTCTATGTTCTCACTTAAAACGCAAAATTTGTAAGTATGCTTCGTGGAAATTAACTGCAGCTTTGGATGCAAACATAATTGGCGAAAACAAAATACTACTAATATCTTCCTAAAAAAATATTTAGGTTATTTCTGCATAATTTAAATTTATTTCAATAATAATCTTCGTGTAAAAAATATTTTTTTCATTGCCCATAAAATGCTAACTAGCATTAATTACCTAATAAATGCAAATTTTTGTTACTACAAAACAATTTATGTTGAATAAGCTGCTTTAAAATTGAAAGTATATAGTGAGTAAACCGAGATTTTATAAATGCATGCTAAGGTAAAGTTGTAATTGGAAAAGTTTTCATATGTCAATAAACAAGGAGCATTCGTGACGGTTTCCATAACTGAAGTGAACGAGCTAAACAAAGGCACGTCTGAGGTAATTTGTAGAGCACTAATGAGCCGGCTATCGCTGCTCTTAGACGATCATATCGATATGAATTTGTGTAGGCAATAAAATTCTATTTATTGTTTATACCAAATAAGTGTAAAAAGTGGTGCGTGCATATAATTTTAGGTCCAGGTTGTTATAAATTGTATAAAAGTTGATACCTTTTATAAGTCTATCCAACTTACAAAATGGCAACCCTGTGATTAAAGCTTTCAGTATAAATACTACAAGTTTTTAAAAATAAGTTCGATATTGATGTAGAGTTTGCGAGATCGTTACGGAACTTAAATATTCCGGTATATGTATATGTTCGTGATTTTGTGTTACACGCCATTCGTCTTAATGATACCTCTACCGGGCCGCTGGCGACACTAATGTGGCTTAAACATGTATATTCGGGCATTCGTTTTAGGTATATATAGTCTTATTAAAAACACCAATTATTTACAAACAAGTAAATTTCTTGTTTCGTTTTATTAACAAATTTATACGCGAGTTTTCCTTTCCAATTGATTTGATTTGTTTACACTTGAGGTATGAGAAAAGTTAATTCAAAAATTTGCTTGCTAAATGTTTTTATAAAATTTGTTTCAATCTGTATGATGTTCTGAAATTTCTAAGTTAGCCTTCATCTTAATACAACAATTGATATTGTTAATACAACAATATTAAAGGCTGGTTTATACAGAACGCAGATATCCAGCAATAGGGACGACGAGGCCAAAAAGTTTTGGTTCATGCAGCACAGTATCCTGTTGCATTTTCTAGTGACATATTTTAGTACAACTTCAAATGAATATACTATGTTTAATTTATTATTTGTAACTACTGTAAAAAAATTTATATCTGGATAAATTGAAATATGTGTTATGTTACACTAAATTCGAAACTAAGTTTCAAATATTTAGAGGTATACTTGAAAAACACCTTTCAATAAATATTATTATAGCTTACAATAGTTTTACGACTATAAACCCACCGCATTGCAAAGAAATTGCAAAGATAGGATAATTTCAAAGTAAATGTACGAATGCTGTTAGAATTATATACTTCAAAGAAGTACATAAACCGTTCTATACAATAATTGCTATCCTTCATCTAAATAGTTCGCCCGCCGCAAAGTGATGTAAACATGTTTGACCGGGTTCTGTATAAACCAACCTTTACGTTTACCCGCCCGATTTCAATAAATTTTAACTATTTCTAAACCACAAAAACCAGAAACATGACTTTTGGACACCTAGCATTGGCGGATATAATGTATATGTAAATAACCCAACATAATATATAAAATTTCAGTTAACCTGTTGTGTTAACGAAACAGCCGATCGACGGCGAAAGTTAAATTGGTAATAATAAATTAGATCGTTGATTGCTTTATTGCCAACCAATCTTAATTTTGTTGCTAAATTAGTCAGTCCCAAAAACTATGCTATTACATAAAATTTATTAAAGCGTTCGTTATATAGAATTACAATTAAAATAAATTTTTAAATTTTGACTTTGTACCTTGTCTTTATCGAATGTCGAATATCGCTTTTGTTGTATGTATTTCTTATTATTGAATAGAATAAAGAAATAATAAATTGTAACAGATTGGTTGAACTTTGAACTATAAAGTTGTTCTCTAAAGACACTAAAAGTTTTATTGTCCATCATTGACTTCCTCAATTATTGATATATAATAGTTGAAACTTATATATTATATTGCACAAGATCCGTAAAAAATGTTAAAGCCTATTACTTTACAATTCTGTTAAAGCTGCAAACGTTCATAAGTTACGTTTAATTTTTCCACAACTATGTAACGGATTTGAAGCACCAATAATTCATCTTTAATATTTCGAACGCACATTTTATTTATGAAACTCCCTCGTATAACTATGTTGATCAGTTTTAAATTAAGTCGAGTTTTCCTTGGAGAGTCTGCTAGCCGAAACAAGTCTAATTTGCATTTATGTCACGATTTGCAGTTGGATGTCAATAAGATCAAATTCTTTATATAAGGTAGATTTTGTAAACCACCATTTAAACGTATTATCATTGGGGATCGAGCAAGGATTTATTTTTATAATTTTTACGAGAATTGATTATCTTACTACTAAGTTAAAAGTAGTAATAATCTTTTAAAAATTTAATACTTCGGTAGATAATTACATAAAATTTTTAAATGTATTTTCTTACAGTTAAATTTATTGATTAAAAAAAAATTCTTTTTTGTTACTCAGTATTTTTTTAAAACTCACGGTATCGTGCTCATAGCAAAAGAGTTGGTTGTTTTTAAAGCACCGCTAATGTAATTCAATAATAATGTTTATTTGTTTACAATATTGCATAGCAAATTAAAACAGCAAAAATAATACTATATTGCAGTATTCCTTCCCTTTGTTTTTGAGATTGATGTTATTTTTAAAAGAAATAATGTCTGAACTTAAAAAAATATGATTTTATTTTCGTGTATTAAAAAAAATACAATAAATTGGAACGCATACACTTATCAAATACACGTGCGTTCCGATCGTGTATTCTACCTTTGTCCAAATTGACGTTCTTGCAATCAAACTTTGAAACTTTTTATTGTGCTATTAATTTTTCGTAATATATTCAATACAAATCCAATTCTTTGCAATTGAAATTCACTCCAATTAAAAATCAAACAGTCTTATCTAAGAAATATATAGCTTTTATTACAATTCTTATCATCTAAATAGTTTAAATCTGGTCAAAATTCTGTAGCAGCTGTGCGAAAATTTAACTAATTTTCGCACTAGTGCCAAAATAACCATTATTTCAAAATTGAAATGATAATTGAAATGCCATCATTAAGATATGAAATTATAAAAAATTGTTTTTCATAATAACGCATATAAACTAATTAAAGATGTTATTTAAACAAACTGTGGATTTAATTTAATTGACAAAACTACAACAAAGAAAACATTTAATCCACAATTCGTGACCCACGACAAAGAACAAAGAATATAGTCAAACTTATTTTAGATAAAATTAGAAAAAATTTTAAAATTATGTATAACAATATCTATAATGTCGAAGCATCAACAACAAATGCAGAAGATAAAGAACAACAGATTAATGCAGTGCAAGTACGGGTACAACCTTTTTGGCGTGAAAAACCAGCACTATGGTTCTGGAATGCTATTCGGACTCAGAACAAAGTCATTTAAAAAAACTTTTAATTAATTTATCAATCGGGAATCGCAAACCATCACATCTGCTGAGAGAAATACGAGAACTAGCAGGGAATGATTTTGGCAACTCCGCCATCAAATCACTGTGGTTACAACGACTTCCACCACAAATGCAAGCTATACTATCAATCAGTGATGATAATCTCGAAAAATTAGCCAGCATGGCAGACAAGATATCTGATGTGTCAACTAACGACATATTTTCGGTGACATCAACATCTAACAATACTAAAAATAATGATTTCTTTGTAAAACAATCACAAGATATTATAATTGAGCAAATAGCAGCTCTAACTAAACGTGTGGACAATTTGTGTCACATGAGATCGCGAACAGTAAATACAGGTCTAGGTCAAAATCAAATCAAAATGATAAAGATATATGTTGGTATCATGCAAATTATAAAGATAAAGCTAAGTAAGAAATGTATTCTACCATGCACATTTAAAAGCAATTCGGAAAACTAGTTGGCCATTTGGTTTCGGCGGCTACTGATGTGAGCCAACATACCCGCCGTCTTTTTGTTACTGACAAAAATACAAATGTTTCATTTTTAGTTGATTCAGGAGCTGACGTTTCTGTCATACCTAAATCAATTAGCGGAATAGATTTATTTAATACACTTTTTAAATTATATGCCGCAAACGGCACAACAATTTCTACTTACGGAAAAAAACTTTTTAATTTAAATTTATGCTTACGAAGAAAATTTTGCTATCCTTTTATTATTTCAGACGTAAATCGAGCCATATTAGAAGCAGATTTTCTTCATGAATTTAACTTAGGGGTAGACCTTCGTCGAAAACGTTTAATTGATAACAGCACTACGTTAATTGTTTCTGATAAGATAAGCCACGATTATTTCCCAAAGCTTTCAACAATTTCTTATAATGGCAATTCTGTATTCAAAGAATTGCTGAAAGAATGTAAAATTTAACGAAAACAACCGATGAACATACATCAGTACCGCATAACGATGAACATACTATTATTACAAACGGTCTACCAGTTTTTGCTAAAGCTAGACGACTAGCGCCAGAAAAACTTAAAGTAACTAATATATGTCGGTCATCGAAAAGTTCATATGCAAGCCCACTACATCTGGTTCAAAAAAAGAATGGTGATTGGAGACCTTGCGGGGATTACCGGAGACTAAATGCGATTACAGTACCCGACAGGTACCCCATACCTCACATACAGGATTTTACACAAAACATTCACGGATCAAAATTTTTTCCCACATTAGATTTAGTCAGAGCTTATCATCACATTTCAGTATCGTCTTTAGACATAGAAAAAACAGCAATTATAACACCATTTGGCCTATTTGAATTTCCACGTATGAGTTTTGGTTTAAAAAACGACTCTCAAAGTTTGCAAAGATTTATGCATCGTGTTTTGCAAGGATTAGATTTTTGTTACGTTTATATAGACGATTTAGTAATAACTTCAAAATCATTAGAACAACATTTAGAACATCTCAGAATAATTTTCGAACGCTTGTCCAAATATGGCATTAACATTAATGTTGATAAATGCGTATTTGGTCAAAGCAGGGTTAACTTTTTGGGACACAGCTTATCTGAAAATGGTATCGAACCACTACAAAATAAAATTGACGCAATAACAAATTACGCAAAACCAGACAGGATTAAAAGTTTCCGAAGATTTTTAGGCATTATAAATTTTTACCGTCGTTTCTTTCCGAAAGCAGCAACTACACAAGCTAAATTAAATGCTTTAATAGGTAAAGGCAAAAAGAACGACAAAACAAAATTTATTTGGACAGAAGAAAAAAATTTAATCAAGTTATATAAAAATAATAACAAAAAAAATTATATTGTCGAAAATTTGTTTTTCATAATAACTCATATAAATTAATTAAGACAAAACTACAACGAAGAAAACATTTAATCCACAAAATAAATAAGTTTAAAGCACGAAGATGGCCATAAGACAGTTTAGACTTTTCTCGAATTTGAACCTGATATCTTAGCGTCAGCAGTTGTTCGGATAACTTACTACCATGTAAACTCGATTAAAAAAATTTCTAATTTTAAATATTGACGTGAAACTTGTTATTAACCGTGTGGTTGTTTTTGTGGTGAATTGTTTGTTCAATAAGGTGCCCTGCTCTTTCTGTGGGTTTCCATTTCTGAAAACTCTCATATGTTCCCCAAATGTAATTTTTAAGTTTCTAATCAGGTTCTGCTATAGTTGACTTGTATGTGTGCTTTTAAAAACTGCTTTGGAACCGTAACCATTTTTTTGTGTTACTTTAAGAAAGAAAAATAAACAGAACAGTTTCGTATTTGTCAAATTTGGTAGCACTCTTCTTTCTTGAAAGTTATGCATACATGGGAAAGAACTACAATACTTCTACGGCATCAGTAATAAATTAAATGTAATAATCATCCTGTAGCTAGATTAGTTTAACAGTTTGATAGGCATACACAATATTTTCATGCAACAAATACAATAATAATTATTTAACCAGGTGAACTTCATCTAAACTAATCAACTCAGCAACTAGCAATTTATTAAAAGATAAACAGTTATGTTTATTAATGTTATAAAGTAAATTTGTAGAGATGCATGCGTATTCCTATTTTAATAAAATGACCCACAAATCACAAACAATTATAAATAAAAACTCAGCGTTTGATGAATAAAAATATATTGAAAACTAAACCTCTCTGTTTGAGTTTTATTCTATCGACAGGATGACTTCTGGGATCCAAGCCTAAAATCTCGTTAGTAAGGCTAAGTCAACCACCTCCTCTTACTAGATTAAACACTTGAAGAGAGCTTTTAATTTGATTTTACTACTAATGCAAATTTTGTACCTATTATTATTTAAAAAAATTTTTTTTATATAATATAGTTTTATAAATTATGTTTTGCTTACAATTTACACAGCATAGGGCTGGTGCATAAATGAAACACGTCAACTTGTATGTGCATATTCATGAAAGGTTGAAAAAAGATTTTTCAGAAGATTTAGTTTAAATTTTTAATTGAAAAAGTCACGAAAAAACAGGTCTAAAAATGAAAGTAATTTATATTTTATAAAAAAAATTGATAATTAATTTAAATCATTCCGACAAGTTAACAATGGAACTGATACCTGACTAATTGTTAACATTTCACTTAAATGAAGCATTATTTGTAATGGTAATTGATACTTACTTTTTTAGCAAAATTATTTAAATTAGACGGTTTTGTGTGTTATAGAAGAATTCAGGTGAAGTTAATATAATTTGCCTTATAGTTTATTCATATTTATTACTATCATATTTTAATGCATTGTTTTCAAATAAAATTTCTCGAGATGAAATCGTATGATATTTACACTACAATTGAAAAATATAGTCTAAAATAATATATTATATTTACCATGAAAACTTGCATGAGCTTATAAAAACTTGGTATGTTCTAAACTTTTCCGCAAAATACTATTAGGAAGCATGTTGATCGTGTCAGCACTACAATAAAAAATATACCCTTCTTTTAGATCTCAGATAACAACTGAGGGCTAACATTGTAAATTACTTTTTCATTTTAATTAATAGCTATAATTTAAATAGCGTTTTCAATTATTTTGATATTAATTTTACTGTGATTAGTAGATTTTAAAGGGTAGTTTTTGTGATAATTGTTAATAATTTTAATTTGAAAATTACTAGTAATTATTTTATTTCATTGTTATCTGTTAAAATATTTCCGATTTCGTAATTTACAATTTGAATTAATTAGCCTGACGGATTGAATAAGATGGGAAACCGATAATTCGAGAAGTTTCCAGCTAATTGCAGCAATTGCTGTGTAAAGACTCTTGTAAGTAATTATCAAAGTCTAAATTAAGTATTTTGTTTCAACACTAAAATATGTTTAGGCTCTTTTTTAATTTAGAATTAATTAAAATAGTATCTAACAATTAAATAAACAAAAATACAGAACCCTAATATGTATAAAATCCGTACTCTGTTTGTTTCTAGTTCAGTAATTTTTCAGTTAGAATGACTTCAGGGATGTTTTTAATGAATGGTGCAGCTCAAAGATCCCGTCCTCTTAGATATATAATATTTTACTTGTATAACATAAAAACACGTCATGGATAGGGTCAATCGAATAATAGCATTTCGTTTTAAGCCATTTTTACACAAATATTTAAATGATCTACTAAATTTTATATTTACGGTTTACGTCAAAAGCTACCATAATTTTAAAAGAATATTTTTAAATTCGTGAGGGCAGTTTGCATACGATAGATAACGATAACATGCAATCTCATATCCAAAGGAAGACCAACAGCCGTCCAAAAGGTTGTACGAGTTTGAAAAAGGAATAAAAATAGCTTTCATCAATAAATAGTTATTTGAATGAACTAAAGATAGACATCCTCTTTTATGATTACATAAAAAACATGATTTTAAATTAATTACGCAATTACGTGTAGTGCAAAAAATTTTAAAAAATGGTAATAATAAAGGACATCCTACAGATGGTATTTTGGTAAATTTCGTGCGTACGTTTTGTAATGTACGTACCCTATTCTTTCGAATTTATTTCAACACACGCTAGTGTTTACATAAATTAAAAAAATTAATGAATAGGTACAATTGCAATATACTTAGTTAGAATACAAAAGCCCAAACAAAAAAATAACCAATTACGTTTATATTTTTATATTAAATCAACCGGACATAAAATTCAGCTTCAAAGTTTGCTTTAACGAGATATTTTAATTAAGCCTAATCAAAATAGGGTATTTACATCAATAATCAGAGTTATAAAATAATATCGCTTCTAAGATTATAACATGGAAGAGCAAAACGAAATTAAAAGTTTTTGATAAACAAACAATTAAGAGGTTGTAAACTTATGTTTACGATTAAAATGGATTACAATTTAAATAAAGATTTTTGAAACGTGCAGTGCCAAATTATTGGAAAAGCTTTAATAAAATAGAGTGTAAGCTAAAGCGCTAATGTATTTACTGAATTGATTAGGTACCTTCGTGAAGAACTTGCTTAATGCTTATCGCGTTATTGGTAATGTAGAAATTAATTAACTTTAAATAAACTTACAAAAACATTAATTACTCCTTGTGCAGTTAATTTATTTAAAACATTACTAAATAATTATATGGTACCATCATACTAAAACTAATTAAACCGAAAAACACAAAAACCATTTCAATAATAAATAATATATAATGCTACCCAATTTATACTTGATATTACATACTCGGATATGTATTACACAATACGACACAAAACATTTGTAAAAAGAAAACTCTTTTTAAAATGTATGTACCTACCTGCTTATATTGCAAATATAATTTAAAAATTTTACCGAATAGTTTTTGAATTGTTGACTTTTCAATACTTGACTATAATTCAACTTTTGAATATTTCACGGGAATTTGGGTTTAATTTTGCAGCCGCTCTTACAAAATTAACACAGAAACATAAATCAATATGTAATAGATTTTGCTAAGCAAAGTTCAAAATATATTAACCTAAAGGCGATGATCATTTTTGCTTCTCAATTTATTAGTAAATACAAAATTTATAATTTAATAGGGAAAACCGGGGTTGCTTGGTTACGTTATTTTAGACACCTACAACATATAGAATTTCTCCTACACTGTGTGCTTGATGAGATATACAAGATAAACTTGCTGAAAATTTTATTTATAAAAGAAAAATCTAAATAATTTCAGTGCAAAGTTTACTTTACTTGACGTAGGGTATTCGAGTCGGCAGATCATATTTTAAAATTGTTTTGAAATAAAACAATATGTATTTATTAAAAATCAATTGTTTGACAATAGAAAAACGAATTTATTTATGTTTAAAAAAGTTAAAGTTATATTATAACAAAAAGGTAGTTAAATGAGTTCAATGCAAAAAAATATTAATTATTAAAATAGCTGCAGATATGAAAATAAATTTCCCGGTAAAAACCACTCTCCGCTTTCCCCTACTTCATCAAAAATATCAAAAATAAAATAATTGAATATGTATTTCAAAAATTGGTTTAAAATATCAAATTATTAAATTAAATGAAATAAAATAATAAATTAAAAATATTTCATAAATTATAGTAAAAGGAAAACAAAAGGGTAAAATTTAAATATATAGTATGGATGGGATCATATTTTAGACTATAAAGCACATCATACTCACTGGTATTACGTGCTGATTATATTAAATTAATAGCTATCAATAATTAATTATCTAAAGCACTATGTTCTTATGATGTGAATAGATTTGACCCGCATCACATCAACTAAATTGAGCTGATCCTAGTGACCACTTCCTTAAGTGCCGCTGTTACCAAGTTTGAAATATAAACCATCGACGCTTCCCAAATCTAACCTAGCTAACGAGTTTATTTCTGAAAACCGGTTTAACTTTAGCTGTTCAACAGATTATATTTGCAATAACAAAAAGTTCAAGTTTTGATGAAAATCTAGAGCAAATTATAATTTTAAGTTAATTTTCACGTTTAATCAAGATAGATAGCCATTTATTGACTTGGTAAGTGGGTTAGTTATCGGAAAGTTCCGCTAGTTAGATTTGTATTTCAGGATTTGATTGTCTTGTTTATTAACTGATTATCTATGAACCACTAATTATGCTAAAAAGATGTGTAAAATTGTAGTATGTCCCGGAAGTATGAAGGAATATCTATTGAATCCCGCAGCCCGCTGTTTAATATTGTACGGGGCTAATATCGTAGCGATGAGCGGATTAAACCCGGGACGTCCCATTGGGATTAACCGACATTAGCATTATTGTTAGGTGCATGCGACGTGAATGTTAATCTAGTATTCTTTAATGTTTTGTTTTACATTAAAATCTGGTCGGAATGGTTTATTGTGACTTAAAACGTCGTCAATCAATTAAGCAAAATAACGAAAGCGTCCTGTTACGCGGAATGAATTTTAACTCTCAAAAAATAAAATCTTTGTGTTTAAAATTTAGAGAGATTATTCATAACCGCATACACTACCTATACATAGGTATTATGTTTTAAAATTAAATTTACATTTAAGGAACAAACTGTGTAAATAATCTATTTTAAAATTTCGAATTGTTGAAATTTGGTTTATAAATTTCTATAAAATGTGTTAAATGTTCATAAATTATTGAGTGTATCAATTCCAATTTCAAATTGCAAATAGTTCGTTTTAAATTGAATCATAAATAATGATTAGGTATATTGAACATAAATTTTGAAAAACTTTCCCAAATAATGTCAAGAGCCGTATAAAAGTTGAAACTAATAAGTGGTTGGCTACTTTTTGCTATCTAACATAACTTATATTATTTATTAAAATCTGAGAACCATTTTTAAATTAATTAAAGAAAATAAGCAAGACTTATAACATATTAATAGTATATGTATAGGTATACAATCAAATGCTTAAAAAATGTTTTATTGTGACGAATTTTGAGCAAAAAGTGTTTCATTCGAGCGTTAAAATGTCAAATTAATAATTATTACTTATATAAAAATTGTATATTTAAGAGTGTAGCAAAAGAAATGTATTAGGTATTATTGTACACAAATTGCTCTAGAAGGCGTTTTTCTATAAAATGTCTACTCAGCGGTAAATCAGGCGGAATAATTTAATGATTATTGGACTTCAATTATAAAAAATATGAAATTGGTAGAATTAATTTATTGCTTCAATTTGTGCAGAATACATAGTAAATCATAAATGTGATTTAAAGCGACATCAGACAATACGAGCATGTGGATAGAGCTGGACATAATTTCCTGTTTCCCGTAGTATATCCCAAACATCCTGTCGAATGGAGGTTTCGCGAAGTGCACTTCAATAAACATATTTAGTAAAATTCTATTTATTTGTTTATTTATATTTTAGAACTTTTGCGAATAAATTTGGTTCCCTTTTCATAGTTTTTTCGATTGTGAATATCGCTATATGCTTTTAAATAATAGGGCATTTAAGTGGAAAGCTTTGGAGTTTTACATGTTTCGCTTAACAATAGTCAACAGCTTGATATGTACAGTATTTTAAAATATGCAGATTTCAATTTCTAAACCTTTCCTATTTAATTGTGCGCTTTTAACACTATTCTTTTACGTGCAAGTGAGAAATAAAAATATAATATTATATTGTTTATTATGGTCTCTCAATACTAAAATATTATATGGATATTTTTAGTGTAAATCGAGTGGAATGCTAATGTGAAACTAATTACCCGACTACAGAAGTATTTCAATGTAAATGCAAAAATTGCAATATGTTTGCTTACCTTACAACACAAATTGCAATTAAGATAGCGCGTTGTTGGTCGTAAAGAATACATGATATTTAAAATGCATAAAGAAACTAATAATGACTAAACTTAGTAACGATTTTTATACTCAACTTTTCCGTCGTTTATTATTATGGGATAACTTGATTATAATTTTATTTTGTTTTCTTGACAACAATTTTTTTTTTATTATTTTTAACGGATCAACTTAATATTGAAGAACTATTTTAGCCCTAGGGTTATTGATTGTCGTTTACCTCACTGCACAACATACTATTGTATTGTGGTGCATCCAAGCGTGGCAGAATTCCTTCACTTTTATTGCGCTTGTAATGGTTGTTTGTGATATAGTTGGTGCAAAAGACAATTTAAATATGCAGTTTTTTGTAATTTTATTTAAATTTCTTTACGCAGGAGAAATCATTAGTGTTTTTTGATTGTATAATTGTGGTATATTACTATTTTGGTAAAAAAAATATGGAAAGGTTGAAGATACTAGGAGTTGTTGTGGAAATATTAAAAAAAAGAAATGTAGTTGCCAACTTAAAAAAATTATTTGATGATAAAAAACCTTTGTAGAAGATTTTTAATATCTTTACCATGTGATTTTGATCCAATTATTTTCATGTATTTTGTCTTTATTTATTATAACTTTCGACTGCTTTGTGAATTAGTATTTTGGATTGTGTTTGTATATCTTTTATACATTATGAACTTTTATTATATAGAATCATTTAGTGATTTGATTAATTTTGCTTCTGTTTAGAATTAAATTTAAAAAAATAAAATATAAAAATAAGACGGATTGAGTTTTTTAATCTGGAAAATTTGGCACTTATCCTTGATATTGTATACATTTATACATCATATAATACAAGCATAAAATATTTGTCGTACATTATTTTAACAGGTGGCACAAGTTTTATTTCATATTAAATACTATCTATGAAAGTAATTGCTTTTAAATTATGTGTAGTACTAAAGTTAATACATTTGTAATGCGAACCACTAAAGTAATAAGGTATAATTATACCGCTGTAAAACATCAATTTGAATAAAATAACCTCCCCATGAACAAGTTTATTATTATTATATGAACGGTGTTAAATTAGTGTATGAAATGGTAATCATAAAGCACTATTTAAACGTTTATTTGACAAAACAAAGTAATATTAGCATTTATACAAAGATAAATTGACCAGTTTTGACATCCGATTAATTGATTTATAAAAAATGAGTTACTAATTGCAATTTAAGACACTTGATCAACAGCGACGTTGACTTGACTTGGAATACTTTTATAAACCTTCGCTTATTAAAAAAATACAACAAAAGAGAGTTAGAGAAACTGAGGTTTCTCTGGTTTTCAACCTTTTGGTAAAATAATGCAACAGATTTATTATAACTGTTTGAATAGCGAGCAAAGCTTAAAATATTGGATTAATAGACAAAATGTAATGTTAGAAAATTTGTCCAATTTTTAAGGAAGAATGGCGCACTACATTACAAGTAGTGTCATAGAAATGTTATTTCTGTAATTCGAAAAAATAAAAGTTAAACTAAAAATGTAAGTTTTTAATTTTCAATAGTTCGAATAGGTAACCAATGTTTTAACACCATTACAAGTTTTCTATTCCAATTAAAACGAATAAACGAGACACGAACACAAAAGCAATAAAGTAAAGGTAAATCCTTACTTGATCCTGCTAGCTGTGGTCGCTAATAGTATCGTGTCCAGAAATCACGCGACTGTATCCAATCAAACCGACAAGAATTAACAAGGTCTCAACAGATCCTTGCACTACGTGAGGCTCGTCTATCAAACTCACGCCGAATTGTTAACTGGCTTTTTAAGTGACGAAGTTGGTAAAATGAATGTTAATTACATCACAGTAATTAAAGTGATTTCATCTAAGATTGATAACTTTATAATGGTTTGTTAGCTGTATAGCTTGCAAGAATTGCCGAGTTTTCAGGGAAGCTTTAATTACAGTTAATGACTGTTATAACTTGTTACAAAGTACTGCATTCTATCGAAGTTATATGTAAAGATAGTTCTTTTTCAAAGTTTAGTTTTATTTTAATTGGTTTCTGTAACCTACTCATTAGATTTTATTCATTAAAAGTTTTACTAGAGTTTTTGCTTTATGTATGTAATTAAGATTAATTTTTTAAATCTTAAACAAACTTTACTGTGTCACAAAATCTCGAAAATTCTAATTTATGCAATCTATAAGTATTTTCCCCCATTACAAAAATGACTTATTATAGGTATCGGATAAATGCACTCGAGTGCATTAACCATTACCACGTAAAGTGTTTTAAAATATAGATGCGATAAAGACAATTTTATCGTAAAATAATAATTATTATACTTATTTCAAAAAAGTGGTTTATGCAACAAGTTAGAAAATAAAGATTTACGGAAAGCGAGAAAAATTTGTAATACAAACGTCAGCGATCAGCCACAAATTCTTCCATAATGATGAATTAACCACTTATCACCTGTCATTGGTTCGTTCATAAAAAGAAGCAAATTCATTATCCATGATTGCACCTAAACTGAATTTATTGATTTGTAAATTGTAATAAAATGCACACTTTTATTTAGAACAAATTACCATTAGAGTAACCATCCTTAACGGTAGCTTTAGATAGCGTGAACATCTCATTTTCACCTTCATCAACTTATTAACGAATCTCATAACTTCAGTAAAAATTGAAATATCCAATTCTTTGCAGTCTTGCATCAATCATTGCATCTACTCGACATCATTAAACTCATAATTCGATAAATAATTGAGTAGCTGCGCGGAAAAACCAACTTTATACTATTATAGGCCATATTTTGGGTTGGCTGATATTATCTATTAAACTATTCTTTACGGTTTTATGTTGGCTGGAAAAATGGGGAAAAATGGGGTATTACCATGGGGTAATGAGATTGTAGTCCAGAAAAATGAGAACTGCAAAAAATTTCTGCAAAACATATTGCAATGTTTGGAAATAACAAACGCAGAACGTTCAATGTAAAGTTTATAATCTGGAAAAGTCCGTTTGCTCAAAGAAACTTTTTAAAGGAATTTTAAAATTTGTTGTACGATTAAAATTATAATAACTTTTTGGAATTTGTTGACTAGAATGAATAAATATGAATGTATAAAAAACGAAATTCCCAAGTAAAAATTATTTTTATAAAAAAAAGAAAAAAACAATTTTCAGGCTTACTTTCATTTTTCATGAAGTCTCAGTTATTAGATATAGTATACTATTGATAAAATAATCATTATTTTAGTAGTGTAAAAAGTAAAATTAATAAAACAGTCTGATGCTTATTCTTCATCTTCATCTATTTGCTTTAATGTTCAATACAAAGAAAAACGTTTTTTCTTAATTCAAGTTACATATTTGAGTTACTTTTGCCGGTTTGAGTGGTACGAAATCTTTTAATTTTTTGCAATTGTTATCGCAGTAACAACATTAGCATATCGTTCACTGGGTTTCAGCATAGTGAATGTGGATTTTGACATGTAAAAACTTGTTTACGTTTTCTTAATTGCTAGTGTTAATGGTTTAGTGGTAACAAAATAACTATAAGTTTTATTACTATACTCACCCTCATTCACCAACACTATGCATTGTATTCACCTTGCATTAGTTCTTTCGTTCTCACAATTATGTTATTCCGTGTCTCCTACATCACCCTATGGATAAAATATCAATATGAGTGACACACAGTAACTTAGTTCATAATTTGTTTATGTGTCATAAAACTATAATTTGACTTGTTGTTTTTATTCAAGTATTAATTTCATTTACGTGTACTTAACGCTTGCGGGGTGAAAAATGGAGTAAAAAACCTATCTGCTTCTGCTAGTTGCGTGTAAGTAAGATTTTAAAATGCAAACTTTTCAATATTTTTTTATAGTTGGTAACTGGAAGTGGTATTAAAATATTAAACTAAACATTACTTAGAATATGCTGTAATAATCGAAAGTTGTTAAACCATGCGGGTTTTCTGTTATAAATATGTAATAATATAGTATCTACTAAAGAAGCAAAAAAAATGTAGTACAATTGCAGATATAATAACAATTGCTGTTATAAAAAAAATTAAAAATACAACTAACTGACTTTTGCATTTGCTGGTAGACTTTAATTTAAATAATTAAATTTTAATCCAAGTCTAGAATTGATACTTGGTAAGCTACTGATCAAATCTCTAGAGGTAATATTCCAGCATATCTATGTCTCTGCAAAATTATTACATCAATTATGACACAATAAAGCACTCTTGGTACTACTAGTCAATGTTTCCAAGTTTTCCCATGATAGTTTAAGTCAGAAATTGTATTGCTTAGTGAATAAGCTCACTTGAACCGTATAATTCAATAAATTAATGTTTGAATGGCGTTTCCTATTTTTGGCTACAAAAAAATATGCAAATTATTTTAGACACCATCAAAACTAGAAACAGATTGCTTTTGTTTTCGTAAGAAAAGTTATAGTTGCGTGTTCCAACGAAATTGTCAGTTGCTGCTTTTCTTTGTCGATATTTATATAAAAACTGAACAATAAAAGTTTTGAATCGATTCATCACAGTGCTATATGCGTTGGTTCTCAGAAATCGACAGCAGAGAGTGGATTGTAACATGCAAAGGCTTATAATGATAGGTACTACTGCTAGTTTACCTTCTAACATGAAGAACATGTGAACGTGTTATACCTACTAATTTCAAGTCATTTCAGACCAAAAGTAATTTAAATGTTTCTTTTATGAAACATTCAAATGCAAAATAAATTGATTCTCTTATTATTGAAGAAACAATAAAAATATCTTTTTATGATTGCAAAAATAACAAACTCGCATTTTACCTGTTAGTTTCAGCTTTCAAACGTTTCAAAAACAATATCGATTGCCATTAAAATAAACACATAATATAAAAAAAATTAGGAAAAAGATGTAGAATTAACTAACTTGATTCGGCATAAAGAAGCGGTATTGGGTTGTCAAAGAAATGGTCAGCATAAACCTTAGAACACAAAAAACAGTATTATTAGTTGAAATGAAATAAATAAGGAAACAATTAGTAAATAAATAATCAAAGTTAAAGTTGCTGACAGAACATTTAAAAATTTATGTGGATCTGCGAAGCAGAATTTTTTATTTTTAGGCATGCATTAAAGTTTTTTTCGTAGCAAAGTAATAAAATTATACGAAAATATTTTCACAATCAAATAAATATGAAAATGTTCTTTTCAGAATAAAAATTTTCGCTTTCGAATGTCATTCAATTCTCATACTTCAAGCTGCCCTTCTTGTGAAAGTAGCTCTTTTACTTTATTAGCAGTCGATCCCGGCAGTAAAAGTAATGTCAATTAAATGTAATAATCTATTTTTACAATTTTATAAATTCTCTACGAAAAATTTAACATTACAGCATTTCGATTTTTTCAATATGTTGTTGAAATACTTACATACTAGTAGTTTTTATTATTATTTTGTAATTCATAAAGTTATCTTCTTTAAGAGTCTACGATACCCATCAATAGATGCAGCAAAACCTTACCTACGTTATACCTATTTTCTCCGTAATAAAATTACTTTTTATTGATAGAAAAAAAAATGCATAACAAGCGATGATAGTCGGAGGATTATTGCTATTAGTTATTAAAATTAGAATGTTATGTACTTAACATTTTCCTATTTAAAACTCGATAATTTAAGTTAATTAAACATTTTTTATTCACCTTATAATGGTAAATATTAAAATGTTTTTGACCAATAATCATAGATTAGGGGATTCTCTTATCACCTATAATTTTTAATAATATTATAGATAAATTTTGGATTCGAAAAATGGTATTTTGAAAATTACATTTTAATTTAAATATTGCAAAACAGATGGCACCACCTTGAGTTTTAATATATCTTACAAGGTTAGCTCCTCCTTTGATGGAGTGGAACACCCGAGTGCTAAAATGAGATAGACGAATATGCATACAAAAAATATTGCATCGGTTAGAATAAATTGGGAAATGCATAACAGCGTAATCGTAAAGCGTAAATACGTAATCAGGTCTATTATGTATTACAAACATTATTACTTATTATAAAAGTGACAGTTATGTCATAACATTAAAGGTTTTCGGCAAATTGGTTACCTATCGTTTTCACAAACCGTTTTTTTAACATGATCTTTATAATATAAAGGCAATTTGCCGAAACCTTTATGTTTTTTCATAACTTTCACCTTTATAATAACGTTTGTGATACATAAGACCTGATTATATAGATTGTAGGTAGGTACAGCCGTGCTCAAATGTAGTAAACCTGTAAACCACCTGTAAATTGTTAGGTTTTAGGAATTTTGAAGAATTTTAAATAAAACAAATTTTCAAACCTAGGATCTATTTAATAAAACTTCGTTATATAATATAATAATACTTTATTAACAGTCAAAAAGATAAATCAGGTATTCAGAAATACAAGTCTTATTAGTTTGTACTTATTTTTCGTTTTTTGGATTTTTCAGATATTCCTCTCTTTTTTTCATTGCTAGAAGCACGTAAGGTGGATCTCTAATTTCCATGCTTCTGAGTTCTCTACTGGCTACTAATTCGGGAAGCATACAATCATAGTAAAAATCTTGTACTTGATTTTTCATCTTTGTTTCCCAAAATATATCATCTTTGCCTACATTACGCACTCCAATGTATAATACCTTTTTAGTACGGAAACCTATAATAGCAGCAGCGCCTGAAAGTGAATTATATTGGTGCATATACGATCTCTTCGCCCAGCTTCCATCACATACGACAGTAATTAAAGGTATACCATCCTCGTTTACATCTCCTGCTGCAATTGCGAGTTCTTTTTCTTCCATTGCGGCTAAAGTCATACTGTTTAAAGCAGTTTCTTCCCAGCTGTCACAAACTTGGACATGATATTTATCAAAGGTATTGTGGCAGCCGTAAGGGATATTCATAGAAGATGTAAACTGTTCCAGCTGTGCAAATCCGGATCCGATCGCAATAATACCCGCAACAGCGTCTTCGTTAACAGATTTTGAGTCAGAAATAGTTTCTATATTTAGTATAACATTGCACATATTGCACTTCATCGCAATTGATGATGAAAATCCATTACGCTTCTCTTTGACAACTTTCAAATTATCTAAGGAACAGCCCATTTCTTTACTATGCTTTCCTGCTAATGTTAGAGAATCAATAAAATGCTGTATATCTACAATTCTTCTTCCTTCTAAACCTGTTCTCTTATCCTCTCTGTCCTTTTTGATACTGGACGAACTTGCCACACATTCTTCCACATTCTCTTCAAGTAATGAACTCTCAAAATCAGTGTCAATATTTTGCGACAAGTTAATCAATTCATTTAACTCTCCATCATGACGGGTTAGGTCGTGGACCTGTTCCGGTGCACCTCTTTCTCGATCGGCCAACATCTCTTCAACTTCTTCTACCAATTTATTAGTTCCCATATAATTATCAGGGACGATGAATGAAAAATTTTCAGAAGTATTTGAATTCTAAACAAAAATACACAATTATACATAAATATTTGTTTTCTTATCTTAGATTTTTTCTCACCACAACTGATTCTCTAATCTTTTTTTGTACACGTTTTCGGTTTCGTCTTTTTGTACTCAAGCGAAGCCTCGTTTTATTACCTCTACGATAGGTATGCTCATTGTTAGATAGATCCATTTTAATCAATTTAACAAATTATTTTCGACTATAAACTGGTAAACACCACTATAATGTTAATTTGGTCATGATCACAATAATGAAATAATTAAAATATCTTAGTAACTTACCTTATCAACTCACAAAGCGTCAGTTCTAATATATTTAACAATAATAAATACAATAACAATAACAAATTATAACAAATAATAATTTTTTTCGGATTCAATTCAAAATCATTTATTAAAGTGGCACTTTACCACATAGAAAAGTCACTTTACTATATAGTAATGTCACTGTCAATAAACAACCTACACAAGTACCTACTATGAAATATTTTGAATTAGCAATAACTCAAAAACGGCACTAGATATTGCACAAAATCCGAAAAAATAGTATAAACAAACCTTGTAAGTAAAGCATTTTTACTAAACTCATTAGCTTTTAAGTTACTCGCTCGCTGCGCTCGCTCGTACTCAAAGGCTAAATTCGTTTAGTAAAACTTTGCTTTACTAAACTTGTTGTTTAATATACTATTATATACCAATTTCAAATAGCAAGCACGCGGTGTAAAATAATAAAATAATAGAATTTGCATATTTCTAATCACATAGCGTCAACAGATTACGTATCAATATTTAGTGGAAGGGGTTGGGGGTTAGTATTTAAAACTCAAAATAGTACCTCCTCTTAAAGGAAATTCCCCGCACCCCGCATACCTGACCGTAACAATTTGTACTTAATCGTAGACTCTTAAGGACACTTGAATAATTTTTCATTTTCCTACCACTGCAACTTTGCTTCTCAAAGTTACGAGATATGCAAGTGTAAGTTCTCTTGATGGAATTTGCTATCGTAATTGCTAACAACTTCCTGAGGATGACACAGTCATCTCGTAAGAGTAATGTCGAAACTCAAATCTTAGTCTAGGTTAATATGACCCTTTTGCTTTTGTTAAACCATCTGCATTTGTATCTCGCACAAAAAGTTGCTACTACCAATGATTGGTGTTAAAAGCTTTGAATTTGGTATGCTTGATGTACTACTTGTAAACAAATAGTCAAAAAATATTATATAGTTTTGATGTTGCGAAACAGTTTTCATTAATCGCCCCACAACATTACTGCTTGTTGGAGCACCTGGTAAAATAGTATTAGATTGGTCATCAGCAATAAATCAAAATACTCCACTGAAAATCAATAATTTTTGTGGAAAAATAAAAATTGAAACAAAATGATAATGGACATCACTTATTTTATTCAACAAGATATACCTGTTTTATTTTTATAATTTTCTTTAATACAAATACCCGGTGAAAATAATAGAAGATTTTACTATAAAAACTCCAGTCTAAAGTTTTGAAGGCATGCTGAGAAATAAATATAAGTAAGTTCATAATTACTTGAAAAGAAAAACAACTGTTTGCATACTGAATTTTGCTCAGATGAAGAAATGACCATCAATATCATCTTAAGTGTCATAGATGGACAGCATAATAAAATGAGATGTAAGCTTTGCAACCAGTAGCGGATCCAGACAATTACCACAGGGGGTGAGTAACAAAATAAAAATACATTATATAAATTAGAATTATCAATATTGAGCTATAGGACACAAATAAAACACATTTTTTAAGCGAGCTTTCGAAAAATTTCTTTTTCGTTTTCAAGTTTAATATGAATTGAAAAACAAAAACAATGACAATTACAAAGCAACTATAAATTATATTAATTTAGAATATTGACATTTATCCGAAAACTTGATCAGAATGATAACACGAAATCCCGGTAATAAAAAAAAATAAAAAATAATAATAATAAAGAAGACGCATGTATTAATAATTCTAATAAGTTGTCGTGGATTCAAAAAAAACCAATGGTGAAAAACTTAACCCCAATATTCGCAAAGAAATTAAATAAGTAGTGGACTGTAAATGCCACTCAGTCCCACGATACCAGTCTTCCTGTTCATTGAGTTCCAATCTTTCTTTATCTCAATCATCTCATGTAAGATACGTTCTTTGTAGGACGGAATTGCCTTAAGTATAGTGGTGTTTACAAAGTCCATGTTATGGCAATCTTCTAGTACATGTTTTGCAGCTGCAGTGGAGTCGGTTTTGTTACATCTTATTGAGGAGATGTGTCCACTCATTCTTTTCTTCAGCCATTGGTTAGTTTGTCCGATGTACGTTAGATGGCAATCCTTACAATCAACTTTGTACACCACACCCGATTTTTTCTCATGAGGGATCTGATCTTTGAGTTTCGAGAAGTGAACACCCAGGTTATTCGGAGATCTGAAAGTTAATTTAATGTTATGCAGTTTCAAAATAAGTTTAATTTTTTCGCTGAATCCTTTGACATAAGGCAGTACAGCGAAACCTGTATTGGATTCCTTGATGGTGGTATTCCCATTGTAAAGGATTTTAATTGGGTCATTAATAATCCTGTTGATCAGCTTTTTGGGGTAGTTGTTTTTCAAGAGTGTTCTTCTTGCAATATCAAAAGTTTCTTTACAATGGTCCCCATGAGTAAGACGGATGGATCGATTTATTAATCCGATGGCAGTAGCGATTTTCTGGCTTTTGTGGTGGTGTGAATGAAAATTAAGGTACCTACCGGACCATGTAGATTTTTGTGTCCATCTGTATTTAAGGGAGTTGTTGTGCCGTATGATTTCGATGTCAAGAAACGAGATTCTGTTGTTGACTTCTTTATCAATGGTAAACTGAAGCCTAGGTTGGAACTTGTTGAAATGTTCGATGATAAAGTCTCCTTTATCTTTGGGAATGGCCGTGAAGATGTCATCGACATATCTTTAAAAAAAAAAGAGACTTTATCATCGAAGACATTTTTCGAAAGCTCGTTTAAAAAATGTGTTTTATTTGTGTCCTGTAGCTGAATATTGATAATTCTAATTTATATTATTTTTAAGAGCTAATAATTTTAATTAATTAAAAATACATTTAATATAAAAAATAAAAAGTAGTAGTAATAACAAAAATAAATATATAAGTATTTTGTTTTGTAATGAATAAACATATTTTGGTGTAAGAATTGATGTATTTTGAGTTCTAAAGGGGGGGGGGCGATCGCACTCCCCTGATCTGCCATTGTTTGCAACTAATACTAATTTAAATAAAAATTAACCTGGTACAAAAACTAACAAAACAAGACAAATATTGAAAACATATTTAAACATGCAATCAGTAATTTTTACATTATATTTTAGGTTAGATTGTTTATTCTTTTCTTGAAGTTTGCTGAAAGTTCTTTCTTCTTAATAGGTTTTTTGTATTATAGTCCAAATTTGGACTATAATATTTGGACTATTTTTTTTGAAAATAAAAATTGTTTATTAAGTTAGTATGAAATATTAAAAACAAATTGCTGTTTATGTCAAACAAAAAATTTGTGTTGACAACTGGCAAATATTATATTAGTAACAAATTTGCAGATTTGTTTCGTGTTTTTAATATTACTGCTTAAATAATTTTTAATTATTCTGGCTAAACTTAAACGTATAAAGTAACTAAAATAAAATTAGATTATAATTTAGCTTGTACTAAATTTGTATATAAATTGTACTTGATACTTGACATAACCTTAACTAAATAATTTGACGCATATTTTTTGTTAGTTTCTTTTCTTGCCATCCATGCGACATTGCAGGTCGGGAAGTGGCCACTTCCCAACCTGGGGTAGGTTGGAAAGTAAAACAAAATAGCATTTTGATTGGTTAAAATTATTAATTGTTTTTTCCATTTTGTTCGAAGAACCTAGATTAAACCTAAAGTTGTTATTTAACTTTATGAATGTAACTATGAGATTATTGTGTTTGCATCTTGTAAGAAATATTCTTTGGTTAGATAATGCAGCCTTCCTTTTATTACATTTCGATAATTGCTTCATTTTGTAGATAGCTGTCAAACCATAAAGATGTAAATTGTCAAAATAAAAAGACATAATTATGAACTGCCTACTTATAATCTGAAAATATTTAAATATAATATAAATCTTAACTTGTGAGAATAAATAAACATTAAAACTTCAATATAACAAGTTAAATTAAATAATGAGATGATATGTAAGGTACCTACGCCTAATAAGACCTATACCCTAATAAGGTCTAAGAAATCAAAATCGTACTTAAAACAACCTCCCTCACTCAATACCCTAGTTACAGACACCTATTGTATGTAGAAGTTGCTAAAATTTTGCGGAAGCTGAATATCCCATTTGTAGCTCCCGATGTTACATTATTTTTCATAAAGTGAGACCGGGCAGCCCCAAATATCAAAAAAGCGGTTCAAATAAATCGGGCTCCGTCAAGTTGGCTCCTCCATTTTGGAATTTTTAATTTTTGTTTGCATAATTTGGAAGTGCTCGCGAAGTGCTGGCGAGTGCTGTAAATTTTTTTAAAAGTGCTGGGTCCGTTAAAGTTTTGTTAAGAAATCAAAATTTAAAGATTTGGAGGGGCCAACTTGACGCACCACCTCCACTTTGGAATTATTAATTTTTTTTGCACCATTTAGAAGTGCTCGCGAAGTGCTGGCGAGTGCTGTAAATTTTTTTGAAAGTGCTGGGTCGGTTAGATTTTTATTAAGAATTGAAATAACGACAATTGTCAAAAACGTCAAGTTGGCCCCTCTGTTTTTCAATTTTATTAGATATTTAAATTTTCTTTATATTATTTAAAAGTACTCTTGAAGAGCTGGCTAGTGCTGTAAATTTTTTGAAGATATTTATTTTATTAAAAAATTTGAAAAATAAGCTCTGAGCAAGATACATTAAATTCGAAAATGTTAAAAAAGGGAGTTTTAAATTATTTTATTAAGTTTTGAAATTTATTTGTTATTATTACAAAAAACGTAACCAATTTATGTTTATTTATTTATTTTTATGGTAGTATAATATAAATTTTGAATTTACCAAATTTTTTTAAAGTGCACATACGATACAATCAATTTATCAGGATTGCAGTGTTTTTTCTTTTTCTTTTTCTTTAAAATTGTTGTAAAGTTCCCATTTCCCATGCAATTGTTTAACATAAGCCTCAAAATTACCTACTTTTGCATTATTCGGGTTAAAATTTTCGAAAACTCCTCGCAGATGATATTTTTTAATTTTTACTGATACTGTAGAAGGGATACTTGATACTTGAGACGTGTTATCATCTCCACTATTAGTTTTCCATTGTATGAATAAATAATGATTATTCAAAACAAATTCAATACTTTGAGTCTTCGTGTCACAGTGCAAAATAACAACTGATTTTGAATTATTATACTATTTAAATTATATTCAATATCTCTTCTGACAATGCTAACACGTGGGGTAGGGAATTCATCAAATTTCTTGCAATTTTTGGAGAAAACCAATTGGAATACAGTTTCTGTTAACATTAAGACGTCTAGTCTTTTTGAGGTTTTAAATAGGACCTCCGTAGAGGTGTTCTAGAAAAAGCTCGATTTTTTATATTATTAAAAATTACTTTCCATCGGAGTACTTGATGCAATTGATGAAAAGTTAGGAAACCATGGAATCATAACACCTGACCATTGAGGTAATAGTTTTGATGTTATTAAATGGTATTAGTTAGTATGGGGGCGTCCATTAATTACGTGAGGCGATTTTATCAATTTTTCGACCCCCCCTCTGCCCATCTGCAATGTCGTGAGATTTGACCTGACCTCCCCCTAAACCCAAGTGAGATTTTTTTAAATGCGTATTTTTAGTGATTTACTTAAAAAAACATAATTTGCTAAATTATTTTTATTTAAGACTAGTTAAGACAAATAAATTACATGATATTTGGCAAGAACCCCTTCTCCCCACGTGTGAGATTGATTGAGATTCGGTTTAATCTCCCCCCCCCCCCCCCCCGTAAACCTATGATACCTATTTATTTAGTTATATTAAACCTTTAGACAAAAGTTTTATGTTACAATGATTATTATTAATTAATTTTAATGTTCGTTTGATTTCCTAATTATTTTCTCTATTGGTGAGTTGAAGGGGTTGGTGTGTGTAAAGGGTTCTGAATTGATTTCGGTGTGTTGATGTTGTATGTATTTAAGATTTAAATTAAAATCGAAAACAGTCAGTTAAAAGAAAGATAGTTGTTTTGTTCATATTGACTTAAAATCCAAGGAAAACATCGATTTGTTGAAAACTACTTTTTAAGGTTTTTTCGAATTTAATGTATCTTGCTCGGAGCTTATTTTTCAAATTTTTTAATAAAATAGATATCTTCAAAAGATTTACAATACTCGGCAGCACTTCAAGAGTACTTTTTAATAATATAACGAAAATTTAAATATCTAATAAAATTGAAAAACAGAGGGGCCAACTTGACGTTTTTGACAATTGTCGTTATTTCAATTCTTAATAAAAATCTAACCGACCCAGCACTTTCAAAAAAATTTACAGCACTTGCCAGCACTTCGCGAGCACTTCCAAATTATGCAACAAAAATAAAAATTCCAAAGTGGAGGGGGTGCGTCAAGTTGGCCCTTCTCAGCCCGAAAATTCTCTTTCGCTAATAAAAAATTAACGAACCCAGCACTTTCAAAAAAATTTACAGCACTCGCTAGCACTTCGCGAGCATTTCCAAACTATCTAAAAAATATTTTCAAATTCCAAAATGGAGGGGCCAACTTGACCGAGCCAATAAATCGTAAGTCAGAAATCGATGATTTTGAGTGCTTCAAAGCGTTGTAATTAATACTTTTTTTAAAGAATGTTTAGTTATTGCATTTATGTGTTTATTGATTTCAAATACCAAATAATATTGCGAATAATTTTATTATTTATGTAAGTATGTTAAAGCCATAGGCGTTATTATGGTACCATATTAAAATAAAGCCTACTGGCAAGGTTCTTAAAAATGTTTATTCACAATCGGTTAGTAATCGATACATTCCTGACTTTTAATAAGTTGGGAAGCAGTTTATTATTTAGTTTCACTGCCAACCAATCAAAATGCTATTTTGTTTTACTTTCCAACCTACCCCAGGTTGGGAAGTGGCCACTTCCCGACCTGCAATGTCGCATGGATGGCAAGAAAAGAAACTAACAAAAAATATGCGTCAAATTATTTAGTTAAGGTTATGTCAAGTATCAAGTACAATTTATATACAAATTTAGTACAAGCTAAATTATAATCTAATTTTATTTTAGTTACTTTATACGTTTAAGTTTAGCCAGAATAATTAAAAATTATTTAAGCAGTAATATTAAAAACACGAAACAAATCTGCAGATTTTTAAGTTTTCAGATTTAAGTCAATATGAACAAAACAACTATCTTTCTTTTAACTGACTGTTTTCGATTTTAATTTAAATCTTAAATACATACAACATCAACACACCGAAATCAATTCAGAACCCTTTACACACACCAACCCCTTCAACTCACCAATAGAGAAAATAATTAGGAAATCAAACGAACATTAAAATTAATTAATAATAATCATTGTAACATAAAACTTTTGTCTAAAGGTTTAATATAACTAAATAAATAGGTATCATAGGTTTACGGGGGGGGGGGAGATTAAACCGAATCTCAATCAATCTCACACGTGGGGAGAAGGGGTTCTTGCCAAATATCATGTAATTTATTTGTCTTAACTAGTCTTAAATAAAAATAATTTAGCAAATTATGTTTTTTTAAGTAAATCACTAAAAATACGCATTTAAAAAAATCTCACTTGGGTTTAGGGGGAGGTCAGGTCAAATCTCACGACATTGCAGATGGGCAGAGGGGGGGTCGAAAAATTGATAAAATCGCCTCACGTAATTAATGGACGCCCCCATACTAACTAATACCATTTAATAACATCAAAACTATTACCTCAATGGTCAGGTGTTATGATTCCATGGTTTCCTAACTTTTCATCAATTGCATCAAGTACTCCGATGGAAAGTAATTTTTAATAATATAAAAAATCGAGCTTTTTCTAGAACACCTCTACGGAGGTCCTATTTAAAACCTCAAAAAGACTAGACGTCTTAATGTTAACAGAAACTGTATTCCAATTGGTTTTCTCCAAAAATTGCAAGAAATTTGATGAATTCCCTACCCCACGTGTTAGCATTGTCAGAAGAGATATTGAATATAATTTAAATAGTATAATAATTCAAAATCAGTTGTTATTTTGCACTGTGACACGAAGACTCAAAGTATTGAATTTGTTTTGAATAATCATTATTTATTCATACAATGGAAAACTAATAGTGGAGATGATAACACGTCTCAAGTATCAAGTATCCCTTCTACAGTATCAGTAAAAATTAAAAAATATCATCTGCGAGGAGTTTTCGAAAATTTTAACCCGAATAATGCAAAAGTAGGTAATTTTGAGGCTTATGTTAAACAATTGCATGGGAAATGGGAACTTTACAACAATTTTAAAGAAAAAGAAAAAGAAAAAACACTGCAATCCTGATAAATTGATTGTATCGTATGTGCACTTTAAAAAAATTTGGTAAATTCAAAATTTATATTATACTACCATAAAAATAAATAAATAAACATAAATTGGTTACGTTTTTTGTAATAATAACAAATAAATTTCAAAACTTAATAAAATAATTTAAAACTCCCTTTTTTAAGATTTTCGAATTTAATGTATCTTGCTCAGAGCTTATTTTTCAAATTTTTTAATAAAATAAATATCTTCAAAAAATTTACAGCACTAGCCAGCTCTTCAAGAGTACTTTTAAATAATATAAAGAAAATTTAAATATCTAATAAAATTGAAAAACAGAGGGGCCAACTTGACGTTTTTGACAATTGTCGTTATTTCAATTCTTAATAAAAATCTAACCGACCCAGCACTTTCAAAAAAATTTACAGCACTCGCCAGCACTTCGCGAGCACTTCTAAATGGTGCAAAAAAAATTAATAATTCCAAAGTGGAGGTGGTGCGTCAAGTTGGCCCCTCCAAATCTTTAAATTTTGATTTCTTAACAAAACTTTAACGGACCCAGCACTTTTAAAAAAATTTACAGCACTCGCCAGCACTTCGCGAGCACTTCCAAATTATGCAAACAAAAATTAAAAATTCCAAAATGGAGGAGCCAACTTGACGGAGCCCGATTTATTTGAACCGCTTTTTTGATATTTGGGGCTGCCCGGTCTCACTTTATGAAAAATAATGTAACATCGGGAGCTACAAATGGGATATTCAGCTTCCGCAAAATTTTAGCAACTTCTACATACAATAGGTGTCTGTAACTAGGGTATTGAGTGAGGGAGGTTGTTTTAAGTACGATTTTGATTTCTTAGACCTTATTAGGGTATAGGTCTTATTAGGCGTAGGTACCTTACATATCATCTCATTATTTAATTTAACTTGTTATATTGAAGTTTTAATGTTTATTTATTCTCACAAGTTAAGATTTATATTATATTTAAATATTTTCAGATTATAAGTAGGCAGTTCATAATTATGTCTTTTTATTTTGACAATTTACATCTTTATGGTTTGACAGCTATCTACAAAATGAAGCAATTATCGAAATGTAATAAAAGGAAGGCTGCATTATCTAACCAAAGAATATTTCTTACAAGATGCAAACACAATAATCTCATAGTTACATTCATAAAGTTAAATAACAACTTTAGGTTTAATCTAGGTTCTTCGAACAAAATGGAAAAAACAATTAATAATTTTAACCAATCAAAATGCTATTTTGTTTTACTTTCCAACCTACCCCAGGTTGGGAAGTGGCCACTTCCCGACCTGCAATGTCGCATGGATGGCAAGAAAAGAAACTAACAAAAAATATGCGTCAAATTATTTAGTTAAGGTTATGTCAAGTATCAAGTACAATTTATATACAAATTTAGTACAAGCTAAATTATAATCTAATTTTATTTTAGTTACTTTATACGTTTAAGTTTAGCCAGAATAATTAAAAATTATTTAAGCAGTAATATTAAAAACACGAAACAAATCTGCAAATTTGTTACTAATATAATATTTGCCAGTTGTCAACACAAATTTTTTGTTTGACATAAACAGCAATTTGTTTTTAATATTTCATACTAACTTAATAAACAATTTTTATTTTCAAAAGTGAAATCAAATGAAAAGCAGTGTATAATTTAATTCAATTTTTAATTATTTCTTGTTTACAAACTGATTGTGAATAAAATAGTATACATACCTCGGTGTCAAGCTTCATTCCAGCGTCGCGCTTATAGTTGACTTCGGCGCTTCGCGCCTCAGTCAACTAACTTAGCGCTCGGCTGTAATGAAGCATTTTCCACCTCGGCACGTAATATACTATTAATTTTGTGCTTGTCGTTGGTACAAGTTACCATTTTTCGTTTATATTTTGTAGAAAATGAACCAAAAATTAGATTGTTATTAAAACATGTTGATTAAATTGGATATTTTTCATTTTATTGCAAACCTCCCTTAGCTAGGCCTTATTAGGCGCAGGTACTTTATTAGAAGAGAGAAAAACGCTATAAATAGAAAAACAGAGATAAACGGCTTGAGCAACATTTACAACCATTTACCTGTACCTATAGTTTCCATCTGCACACATAGACCACTGACGGTAGACAAACATCGGAAAACTTCACGTTTCTGATTTTACGGTATGTTGTTAGGGTACTTACCAATAGGGTAAAACCAAGTTTTGCAGCTTCGAAAGACCTGTGCTAACTTCGTGGTGATCGAAAAACCTCAAAAATTTTCCACTGATTCTAATTTTTGGCCCGAAACTCCTAAAAGAGTGTTTCCTATGTAAAAATCATGCCCCCTTTTTTGAAGCTGTGATCATTTCCGACAATTTGAGCTCAACTTAATTCTTTAAGTCCAATAAATCCTAAAATACAAGACCTGAAATATTGGATTTTTTTCACAAATAGTTCAAAATTTCAGTTTATGTCATCTGTTGGTCTAAATATTGGTTATAATACTCATACTAAGAGAAAATTCATTGAATATAAAGTTGTAGAGCAGTTATTTAGCTTTAATTTAAGCATCAAAGAAAGTCTGTAGGCCTAACATGTACCTCGTTATCTTGGAAAAATTGAAATTAGGGAAATCCGAGTAGAGACAGGAATTATTGAAGCTTGACTATTTGCAGAATTAATAGTTGCTATTGTTAACGAGGAGAAAGGCTGAACTAATTCGAAAATAGAACAGAATGGTAAATGTACATGTTGAAAACTCCACAATTTCAATTTCTTTTCCATCAAAACTGAAAATTCTCGGAAGGCCCAGGTTGGTCCTCGTGTGCTGCTGATGGGCTTTTGAGGTCTTCCTCGTCGTCAGTGTCGTTGATTTTAACGGGGACAACATTCATGCAAGTCTTACCTCAAATTTGAAGAAGTTTGTGGGGCCGCGTTCAAATGTCCGGCTCCGCTCTATCCACCCCTCGACAAGTCTCCTCGATTGAAACTCGTAAAAGTGAACTGTTGATAACCAGCCTCACCTCTATCACTTTTCTGGAAGAACACGTAGTCAACGTTGGAGCTCAATCCATTTAGGAGATCTAGTAAATCAACATCTTCTCCAATGATAACAACTGTTTCATATGAAGCTCTCTTCTACAGGGCTGTCTGTACAATTAACTCAGACAATACAAACCTATCTTCTGAATATGTCTTGATAGATCATCTGATATCCAGACGATTACAATGTTAGACTGCCAAATACAGTGGATATCCAGGTGTCACAAACTTGATTATCCAGTTGATGCATTGTATCGATATCCAGTGGATATCCAACGGATAGTGACGTTCATAAAATAGATGTCTACTAAACGTCGGCTATATACCTATATATTCACCAGATCTTGTGCAACGTATACCTAATAGATATCCAGATAAACTCCTGGGTATACATACATTCTCTGGACATGATGTACTGGATATCTAGTAGATATTGAGTGTTATGTGGGAAGCAGTCAGCATGCACTAGTTGTTTGGCGGTAATCCCCTGGTTTTCCATCCAGCTGCCAAGAAAATTTTTTTCATCGGGGAGGAGTTTTTCTTCAAATACTGTTTGGGGTTTACGCAGTTTTGAAAATTGGCGGTAAAGCAATGGCCGTCTTGCTTACGAAAATTGCTGCCGCGTGAAACCGTTACGTCTGTAGCGATTTCTTTGAAAAACAACTTCTGTAGTTGCGACATGTAGTGGTGAATAAATAAACACTTTATTTGTTCTACTTGATTTATTCATAAACTGTAATGTTACAATCATAGAGGGATGGCCTCGTATGAAGGGAATATAGTTCGATGAACTTTTGTGTGCAGTTCGGACGAACGCTATCGGTATACTGCTGACGTATATAAGCGCCGAAAAGATCGACATGCGTAGAACAAATATTGTAGGGTTGACAGACTACAAACAGGGTGATACAAAATATTGCAAGAGTAAAATAGCGGCAATTTTAAATAATGAAAAACACAAAATTACAATTCTAAACAAACACTTTGATGAGTGTAGACTCTTCAAATGATATCACTGCAAGAAGTAGCTGCCTAGCGAAGCAGTGTTTCAGCAGCTTTTGTGCTGTATGTACCCCCTTTCTGTGGATACTCGTCAAAAACAACTGCCACATTCCTCCCATAATGGCTAAATGTAAAGATTATGACTGAATGTTTTACTGTATGTTTATTATGACTGTATTTCTAAGATAACGAGGAACCTGTTGGGCCTACAGACTTTGTTCGGGGCTTAAATTAACGCTAAATAAGTGCTCTAAAACTTAAAATTTTATGAACTCACTCATAGAATGAGTATTGCAACCAATATTTACCCCGACAAATGACAAAAACTGAAGTTTTAAACTTTTTTTAAAAAAATCTAAATTTTGAGGTTCAGTAGCTTGGGAGTTATTGGACATAAAAATTTGGGGATGGGCTCAAATTCTAGGAAATATTCACAGCTTCGAAAAAGGATAAAACTACTTAATCGTAGGAAAAACCCTTCTAGGAGTTTTGGGCCAAAAACTGAAATCAGTCTAAAAATTCCGCAGTTTTTCGAGCACCACGAAGTTAGCACAGGTCTTTCGCAGCTGCAAAACTTGGTTTTACACTAGTGGTAGGTACTCTAACAACATAGCACAAAATCAGAGACATGTGACTTTTTCCGACGTTGGATGTCTAAAGTCAGTGGTCTAACATTGGAGTTAAGTTTTTCCTATTTGGCGGAAACTCATTATAAATTGATCTGATGTAATCTAAATACTATATTATGTTTATAAATAAATTTCTGACGAAGGCGATAAAGGTCGCTACAAGCTTAAAATATAATGAAACGGGATATCGGGTATGCGGACACCAAATAAAACAACAATGTTATATCGTCGACGTTTCGAAGGTTTAATTTATGCCTTCATCCTCAGGACTGTGAAGAAAGATTTCAATCATTTCAAATTTCAATCATATTATTTAATTTAACTTGTTATATTGAACTTTTAATGTTTATTTATTCTCAGAAGTTAAGATTTTTATATTTAAATTATAATATCATCATTATCCAATGCATTTTGGCCATTAACGTCATTGACCGGCCAAAGACGTAAATATTACAATTTGATGAAAATATTTACAGCCTTGCCCACCGTTTTGGCAAATCGTATCAGAAGTTTTTAATTTATAATTTTTTTTTAGAATGAACTGTGTAAATACAATTAAATTTCATATTTTGCTTTAACTCCACTTAATGGACTTTTTAAGTCTTTAAAACCACTCTGATTGAATATTTCTAATACAGCGTTAGGGCTACAACTCATAACCGAACGAAAGAATAATACAGTCTACTTTTAATTCAATTAAAGTGACCTAAAATGATTCAATTTGACCTCATTGCTATTCTAGCGGTTTTCATGTTTTTAAAATCACTTTAATTTTTTAAATGGTAACACTTAATAACAACGTTTTTCAGGTTTATCATAAAGTGCTACTTACCATTCATAGTGTTCTATTTTATATTCAACCAAATTAAAATTATTAATTATTTATATTTAATAAATATCTTTAATTAAATAAATATGTATTCTTAACCATTAATGATTAAGCCTGTGGTTCTCCACTTTTTTGTGGACGCGGAATACTTATGACCATAATTAACACCTCATGTCTTCCGCGGAACGTCTGTTGAGATGCACTGGATTAAGTATTAATAAAAATGCATTAAAATTCTTAATCATTAATGATTAAGGATCTTAATGCATTTCCTGTCGCAATCTGTCGCCTCGTCACGCTCCTTAATAATTTTACGAGTTGACCATTATACTCGTACATTACAGATTTGTTTCTTACTTTTGAATGACCGACTAAAAATGAATAATATTACAGACCTTTTAGAGTGTTTGTCAATATTTAATTAGATTATATACATAAAATATTAGGTATGTATTTTGTAATAAATATTATAAAAAATTATTTAATTTTAAAAATTTAATTAATTTTATAATACGAGTATATATAAGTAGGTATATCTAATTTGTAAAGTTTGTCTTAATCAAAAGGCTTACTATTTGAAATTGCAACTTGGACAAAATTTCGCTAATTTGTAACTTGAATGTTTCAATTTATGCTACCTACCTTGAAATTTTGAATAATTTAATTACGATTTCAAAGTTAAATACTTACTAGTTAAGTAGTTCTAAAGCTATTGGTTTATTAGCTATATTCCTAACATTTTAGAATCTAAATTTCGAATTACGAAATTCTAATATAATATTATATTTTCAACATAATATTATTATGTTGTTGAAGAAAATGAATATGTTGATTAGTATATGTTGAACAACTAGTATATGTTGAATAGCATATTGTTTTATTAGGATGGAAAGCTTAACTTTTCTCGACGAGTGAGTTTTACAGATGCGAGACGAGTGGAACGAGCTGAGTGAATGAAAAACTTACGATTGGCATATAAGTCGAGTTTCCAACCAATTAAGTGCACATCAATCAAAATACTTGATTAGTTGGTACAACTCTATTAGTTGTGAGAATCAATTTGTACATCAATCGAGTTTCACCGTATTCACTTATTACAATTTGTTCATTTCAATTACTTACAAAACTATTCTTAAAAAGTGCCCATTATTCGTCGTAGCTTTTTACATTTTTACATTGTTTTCGCCCACTTTGTAACGATTTTATATTATATTACAATAATAATAATAGTCCATTCAGCATTTAATCAAAAGTGATGAAAACACAGTTTTACGATCAACATCATTTTAAATTAAAAATTTAAAACTAAACCAGCAATCTTCTAAATAAACATTTCAAAATTTTATAGTCAATTAGTTTTATTTGCCAAGTGCATCATAATAGAGTACAAACTTTAATATTGCAATCACATAATTTTTATATAATATGCCATACACTGCATAGTCAACAGTTGCAAATATGTAAATAAATAACTTTTTGTAGGTAGATTTACCTATCGAACATTCGCTTAAAAATATTTATGAATTGACTGAATGGTATATGGCACGCATACATAATATCACTGTACAGATTTATTTTTTCATTTTTGTTTCAATAGCTGAATCGAAATAAATATTTGAATCGGGACACTATTCCATAATATTGTATTACTTATTCAAGTTTTAGAATAATAAACACATTGCCATTGACAGAAAAATGAGATATATGTATTCAAAAAAGTAATATTAACATTTATAACGATTTTTAAAAGTCATGCATTTATCTATAGGTATGTAGTAAATTCGCATGATTTTAGTATTTAATCTACTAAATGGAAGAATGAAAAATACAAAATGCCATTCGTACTTGAAAAATCGCTTTTTACCATCAATCGATTTATTTATATATTCAAAATAAAGATTTAGTACATACAATTCTCCAATGCCTTCGAATTAATACTTGTCAAGTGTTTTGAACAAATATTTACCAACATTTTTTTGTAACTACCTACTCATTTTGAGAATTGTTTTTGAGAAAATTGTACCATGAACGGTAGGTAACCTATAATAACCGAAACATTAGTAGTATAAAATAATTACTAAAAATAACACTTTTGATTTGAACGTAAAAACATGAGAGTTTTAGAATACAAATTGATAAGTCAGTTTCTGCTTGGTGAAAAAGGATGCGTAATTATATTAAATATTTTATTACCTTTTGCTTGGATTATTGTGCAAAATTTAAACCTTTAAAATTTTTTTCCAAAGTGAGTTAATTATCTTGGAAAATCTTAAAATTGGTTAGTTTACAAAACGTCGAGAATCGTTTATAATGTATGTACATCGAACATGCCAGGTAATCAGTCCTAGATTAAATTAGAGATGATGCATCAAACTGCCTTGATCTTTTGGTAAATTAAATTAAAAATTTAGTGATTCGGATTGTCAAGGTTTACAAATCTCTTGATGTGGAACTAATGGCAGTTTAGACAATATTGTAAATCATTTAAAAGAATCTTTGGCAGTAATTCTAGTCAACAGTAGATTTCTTTGTTCAATGTTTCCTTTGCTAAATAACCAAAATTTTAAATGCTTTTTCAATTATCTAAATCTATATTAAATTTGGTAATAAAATCTATATAACAAAAATAAATTTATTGACTGAGGGTCAATAAAGTTTTAGTTGTAAAATCTTTACCATCGCTATTTAGTTTTATTAATCTTGAAACTTTTACAAGTAAAACATCTGGTACCATGACGTTATTACAGTTAATTACTAAATTTTCGCTAACAATAATTATAGTACTGTAATGGTAACAGTTTAAAAATATTATAACCAAAATTTAAATGGCTGCAATAGTTAGAATGTTATAAATACGCATATATGTTTAGAAGAGTTAAATTTCTCGAAATGTATGACAAAATAAGTAATTAGCTTATTTTCCTGGTTGTCTAAAATTAAGTTTTCAATTTGGTTAAAATTACTCTGAGAGTAAATTCGAATTTCGTTTCATTATTAATTTCGTGACGCAATATGGTGCCTTGGCAAAGAGTTCTTATACCGAAACAATAGAAATATATGGTTTCTGACGGTTTGCATGAACAACTTTTAGTTTGATTTCATATTTGATTAGTAAAATTACAATTTAATGGTTTTAAAATAATTTTGTGATGTCCTAGATAACCTTTGTTTAATTTTCTTAATTTATCATTGGTGGCTGCCTTATAGCAATTTGTTAGTTTATATTGTATTTTTTTTCAATTATTATAAGCAGGTGTAAAATGGTGTCTGGCCAAGGAGCATAATAAAATTTCTAAAATAATAATACGATAAAATAAAAATTGTTTCATAAATTGTAACATTGCTATTCGATTCAGATTGTTCGAATGTACTATATCATTAAATATTTTTTGAACATAAGTCGAAAAATGCTGAAATTAACACGAAAAAACTTATTTATGCAAATTCCTGCTTCCCAAATTATTTTAGAGGAATAATGCAGAAATATAAACTACGAATGATAAGAGGATTAGATTGCATCTAGCTTTTATTAAAAAGTCAAAAAATGATTTGGAAATTGTTAAAATTTTCATTTATCGAATTGACCATCTAATAAATTCAATTTAATTTCCATTTTAAAAAATAATTACCTTAGAAACTTACATGGCCAGTGTGATAAAGGAAAGTTTTAACAATTTCGAAAGCATTTTTTGACTTTTTCAGTAAAAGCTATATTAAATCTAATACTCTTTTGTAGTTTATATTTCTGCATTATTTTTATGTCTTGTATTTGTATATAATATATAATTTACATAAATAAGTTTTAACATATTAATTTCCTATGTTCGGCTAACTCAATCAGCTCCCTGCATATATGTAAATACTATTATATTATGTATTTAATGTACAATAGAATTTGTGATATTCAGTATCTATAGTGAAATAAGACCATACTAAGTCAAAAATTATTGGAACCTCTTAAATAGAAATTACACGTATTGCAATTGCAAATAAATCAAAATTCATACTGGTGAGAATCTATTTTAATTCATCATACCCCAAGGGAGATTGTAAACCCGATTATTTATTACAACATATGCTATTTTTAAGGGAAAAACTACTAAGTACACTCCAATAATAAATAAATTTGTAAGGTCTGGAAAAGAAAGCTGCTTATATAATTATTTATAATAAATACTGATGCCCTTTTTCTCTGCGAATTAGATTTCAATATTTAGACCTTGTACTGTACCAGGTTAAAATATTGAAAATATGTACTTACTGTAACAGTAAATACATCTAAAAAGTTTTTAGTATTATCAGTCGGATAATCTATCATATTAGATAGATATCACCTTCATCCATCCTAAGTTCTTATTAACACCTAACAAATATTACCAGTCTTCTGTTTAAGATGCAAAAGCATATGTTTTGACAAAAAGAAAAATCGTGTTTCTTAGATTTTCAGCCAAATTATTCACTTATACCAGGATTGCTTAAAACTTCAAGCGACGATTACAATTTTGGCAAGACTTGGTATCGTGATTATCAGCTGTTGGCTGAAGAGACTCATCTCATTATAGTCAGGTTAAAACTCGAGTCTCAATCTAGGTAACACAATTCTCGTTTTTGTCAAACCATCTGCTTTTGCATTTTAAAAAGAGAGCTGGTTTTAGTTGTTTGGTGTCAATAAAAGCTTTTAAAACTTTGATATATTATGCGACGATGCGACTAATTTTTTTTGGGTTATATCTAAATTACGGTCGCCTTTGATATATTAAAATTTAAATTTTCAAATTTTAATTAGAAATTTCAAATTTTTATATCAACTTTTACTTATACAGTAGCTGTAGCTGCTGAAATCGGATTGATAAATGTGCCAGAACCATGTTTAACTATTGTTCATGATGGCAATTTGTTTGGTGTGCTCAGTGAAAGCACCAGTTTTACGTACTCTCCAGAGCTCGGACATTATTTTTATTTTTTTTTTCTTCTTATTTTTATTATTATTATTATTATTATTAGTAATTATTATAATTTTTTTGGAACAGTTACAATAAAGTACAATAAAAAAATTAACAAAATGTATTAAGAATGATAAGAAAAAAAAAGACAAGATTTGAAATGTGATCACTAGAAAGATGAGAAACAATATTAGGAAAAACAGCAGAAATACAAAAAATATAAGATAATGAGAAAGACTGCAATGACTACAATCTTAGAAAAAAAATTATTCATTTGCAAAAAACAATCGCCACAAGTAATTAGCCTAACATTAAAATTACTTATTAATTTGTGGAATTATGGCTATTTGCTTTACAGATCATATGACTTGTGATATTGTTGGCTGTCGGTACTTCTTTGCTTTTATCACAAATGAAAAAAGTCTTTGTTGCATTTTACAAAAAATTACCTAACATCTATAATCACTTTATTCGCCGAGCAAAGATTTAGCAATAGCAACAAATGTGTTAGTCTCAGTAAAGCTTTCCTGCTAGGAAAAAAAAATTCAGGTAGCTAATTTTGTGTTAGTCGACATAATATTCTGTTGAAAAGCATTGTTAGAAAAACATAAACATTTTTTTCAGTAATAATAAATTGTACAGTTAATATTAGTGCTTTTCTTGTTACACAATTATTTATTTACTTATTAGATTTCTATTATGTTCATCCGAATGCTTCATGAATTATTAATAAACAAGCAAAATGAAAAAAAAAATAAATAAACAAGGAAATTAAAAACAAGTAAAAGAGAGGTTCAATTATGGAAATTAAAAATATATTCTAATTAATAATAATTAGTTCCAACAAATGTAGGTACTAAAAGCTTTGCACTACAACGAAAAGATTATTTTTTTATTACAAAGTTTCCTGCGCTAACCGAACATGGTAAGCACTTTCAAAATAATAATAGAAATTAGCTATCGATAATAATTTATGAAGTAATAATAAATTGAATTATTATTTCTTTTCATATTAATACTTATAAATATTGCAAAATGTTGAACTAATTTTAATAAACTAAAGAATATGATTTTGCTGGTAAAGATTACTATTCTAAATTATTTGTGGTGTTCTCTGTGTTGCAATAGCAAAACTGAAATATTGATTTTCTTTTAATGTTACAGATAGCTGATATTTGGAAAATTAAAGGAAAGCGTACTCTATAGGAGACATAGAGCAAATGCAAAAACACAGATGTCACTGTAAATTCTACTAATAATATTAAATTTTTAACCGTATTATTTCAGTAATAATTTTATTAACATCTTATCAATTACTTATTATGATCATAATAAATTTTGTGTTAATAAATATTACGTAAACAACTGATCCTCGTACACAGCACAATCAGATTATGTAAGAATGATAATAATGTACCTACCTGAACGATAAAATTTCTTACATTTGCAATAATAAATAATAAAATAAATTGGATAATGTATTCTTTAAATTTTGTAATTCGATGCAGTGCTGTGTTTAGTTGCAGCAATTAGATTGCTACATTGTTATTTTCAAATTAATATTTTAGTACCTACAATAATAAAACAAATTAAATTACATCTAAATTATGTATTCATTTAAAATGGTAATAAGGTAATCAGCAGTGTTGTTAAATTTACGAGCATCTATTTTACAATCAGAAAAACGACCAACTGAGGGGAATGCTAATTTATCACCAATACTAGAGATTAAGAACACAAATGAATCAATGGTGTAATTTCCGTGGAGTTAGCTGTAAGTCCACACGAAAACTGCAGTTCAATATTAATTTTTAACATCAAAATTGAAAATTTTGGATACCAAATATTTTTACCAGTTTGCCTTGGATATATACTTAGATTTATAATTGGTATCGACTATCCGTCCTGGTTCACTTTTTATACGAAAGTTGTCACCTAAAATGACACTAGAAGAACAATTAAATAATTAAAGCAGCATTGTACAAATCTATTTATTTATTGAAACTTTTATTTATTTATCCGAATATCAATCCATTTAACTAAAAATTTAAAGTTACTTAAACCATAAAGTCAATCAACTAATACTTAAGAATTTAGTTTGGTAAATCAACTTTTCACGAAAAACAAACTTTGATTTAGTTGTAAAAGTTAGTTTACTATACTTCGTTACAATTCAGCTTTTCAGTCTATTCTGAACGTCTTTCTTATTTAAAACAAATTAATTTTCGTTTAGTTTAAAAAAAGTCTTTTGTGTAAATAATAATAAAATCACAATTTTGCAAATTTGTTAGAAAATGAAATGTACAAGTTTTTATCGGAGTCTGCCAATTTCGTATTGCTCCACTGTAACAGACTCAAACTTTTTCTTTTATTACTGAACTATGTAGGTACGTACATGTTATTCTACTATGTAGGTTAGCGGAATACTAAAGAAGATTCTTAGAGATTACTCAATTGACTAAAAACCTTAGGGAATAATAAACTTTAAAATGTAAAATCAATTTATAAATAATTCTTTTTCAAAATCTCACGTACATGCGTTATTAGTTAATATTAAAATAAAAAGCAACTTTTATTTTTCGATTTACATATTATTAACAATAAAAAGTTGCTGTAAAAGCTCAGCACAACATTTAAAAATGAATTCAATACATTTTTTCAATAAAGGAATATCGTATAAATAAATTAAGTCGAATATAGTAATAAAACAAGTTTAGAATAATACTTTATAATAAGAAATTGTTACAATTTTATTTTTAAGCAGTGTTACGAGATTATATTATTATAATTGAGGGCCTTAGAATAAAAGGGATATAAGTGCACTTTTTTTGAATTTGAGATTAATACATAATATGAAACCTAATGTTCATATTTGTTGGTACAAAACAGATGCAAGTGACAATATATTGACATTGACTGCCATATTTTGGAGAATAAAAATACTGTATAAAAAGCTTTTTCTGGGAATTTTAAAATTTTGTTTAACTTTGAATGCAAATATCTCACAATAATGTAAAATGCACTTATACCCCTTTTATTCTAAGGCCCTCAATTATGTTTACAAATGCGTTCAATCCCGTTTAATCAAAAATTGCTGACACAGCTATTGCAGTAACAGGGCCAGCGGTTCGTCGTTACTATTTTGATGTGCGTCGGATCCAAATAGAAAACGCAACAATTATTAAGAGGTTAACAGGGCTGAACCTGCTGGAATCACAAGAAGTCACCTACCAACGAAAGTAACCGCGCGGTCGTGGTACAATAGCTACTATTTCAATTTTTTGATATTTTATTATTTCAAACCGTTTTTATTCTGAAGAAAATTTGCCATTAAGTTTATCCCCTTTTCGTTAATACAACGAAAACTTTTATTTCCATGTATACGTCGTTTCTCTACTAGTTGCATAAATAACTACTATTGCACAGCAGAGTTTTTCGCACTACATTTATTATTTCACAGATATTTGCTATAAAAGTTTTATAATAATCCTATTGAGTTCTGCCGTACTACTAACAAAAGCTCAAATTAATTAAGTGAGTCATATAAACAATACAACAATAGAAGTATTTTTTTAAACATATTATATTTTTCTCTATTGCAATATTTTTATAGACAAAATTGCTATTTATAAAATAATTAATTATGAAATATTCAAGCAATCGAAATCTTAATAATACAAGGCAAAGGGATCTTAAAAAAGAAATTTTTGAATATTTGTGATATAAATCATATTCCAAGACAGTCTCTATTTATTAGCCATAACGAATACAAAACAGCTTTTAAAGCAAAAACAACACTCTAATTTAAAATATTTTTCTACATCAATTTTGATATATCGCTCGTCAGTCTTATCTCGATACATTCAGAACCACAATATATTTTACATTTTTGAGTTGTTTTTTATTACGTGGGTATAGGAAAATAATAATTAACAGTATAATCAATAAGAATATTTAAAAAATGTTAATAATAAAAAAGTAAATAAATATATTATCTAATAAAAACATTTTCAAAATTTCAGTAACATTACAAAATAAAAATTATAATCTAGAAATATTGAAAAACATATGTATTTAATTATTAAAATTTTGAAGAATATCTCTGTCACGGTTAACTTATCGAGATAAGTGATTAAGGAAATAAGTTGATAACAAATTCAAAATGTTTTATTTTTTTATGTTTTCTCGTAAAATAAAGTAGGTATTTCGTTATATTGTATGTATAATAAATAATAATATTTAAATCGCACTTTTGAAGTTAAATTTTAAATCATTTTGTAAAATACACGATTACAGTTTAAAAAATTAAAAATTGCAGGTAATATAGAAGTTTTATAATAAAATAAAGACAGACAGAAATGCCTAAAGCAATTTTACGTTTGAAATAAAATTCTTCTGCTTTAAGATCTTATTTACCTGTCACGATTTAGACTGAAAAGTTATTTTCCCTAATACTGAAATTTAAATATTTATGTTAATTATTTGTTTAAATTTATTTAATATAAATGCTAGCTATGTTTTATTTTAAAACATTAAATTTGTATTAAAATTACAATTTTACTCCTTTGCTTAATATTTAATTTAGAAATTATTTATGTTGCTCTGATGTTTAATGCATTTTAGAAAGATTATGATATTTATAAATGATGATATAGTAGTATTTAATATACTTTGAACTTTTCAACTAAAATAATATTCAAGAAGAGGTGGTAAATTGACTTGAAAAAAATTTAAACAGAAATTTTGAAAATAAATTTTCAATAAAAGTTATGCATATTTTCTGTTTCAGATGATTGTTAATTTGACACCAATTTTTTTTTTAAATATTGCAATATTTTATAAAAGGGTTGCATATTATATTTTACTAAGTACAAAAAAATTTTCAATTTTATTTTAAATTAAATTAAATAGTAAAAAAATAGAACAAATTTACAATCAATGCATCTGCCCAGTCGTTTAGCATTACTTTTATAACATAAATGCAATGACAAATTTTCCTTTAGTTCTAATAATTTAATTTATTTCCCTCTGCTTTCTTCTAATTAGTGTTAAATATTATAATTTCTAATTGCCTTAATTAAGTTACTGGATTACTTCATAATTAAAATTTTCAATTCTATACTTTTTCTTTCTTTACAGCTTCTCTATTACGTTTATTTTTATTTTATTAATTAATGCATTAACACTTTGTTATAAACTTATAAATTATTTATCAATTAATGCAATACTATTTTTTTATATTTATAAAACTTCATGTTTACTAACTTTAACTAATTCTTCCAACTATACAAATTAAACGACAAATAAAAATAATAAAAACTTAATTTTAGAAAACTACGTACATTTTTATGCCCTCATCAAAATGAGATGTAGTCATTTATATTATACCTGTTTATGGTATAACTTTCACTTTTTTTTAGAATTCTAATTATACATTATTATTATAAATTCTTATTGCTCTTTGAGTGCTACAGTGCACATTATGCAGTGTACAAAATATACAGAAGAATAAATTACTAGATTCCAGTACAATATTTTTGTAGTTGTAGATTTTCTTAATTTTCCAAGTCTGCAATGTGGAATAATACCTTTCGCTCAGTGACCGCAATAAGTAAATAAATTTTCTCTTAATGCACTCGAATATTATTCAATATTTCAAATAAATATATTGAGTAAAAATCAAATATTATAAAAATTACAAGGCATTATGGATGTAAAATTTGGTCACTGCTCTAGTTTGTCATTGAAGTGCAATATAATATACAAGGAATACTACTCTTAATTTTATTTGAGAAATGTTTGGGCCAAATAAAAAATATATCTCGACATAAACTTTCACGTTTTTGCGTCTTCGCGTCTACTTAAACGTGTATTAGGTGTCGTTTTCTTAGAGTGTTGTACAAAAATATCATTTTATGTTATTTAGTTGTTTTGAAGTATTAAAACTACCACTGTATATTTCTGTAATTTTAAAAGTTACAGAAGCCAGAATACATTTTTAAACTTAACTAAATTATATTATGCAAAATGTATGCTAATGCGGTCAGAATATGTACTTCTAATTTGCGTTAAAAGATTTTCACTATAATGTTTTATGCTTTACTTACATAGAAATGCAATGTTAAATAATTAATTTTATATTCATTTAAACTTTATTTAACAATGACACAAGTATTTTGAGGGTTTTGTTTAATTTAATTTTAGTGTTCATTTCTAGAAAGGTTTCTACTAAGTGACCACTATAAATAAAAGTTATATTACAAAGGACTATTATACTTTAGAAAAAAGATACGCAATATTTACTGTTGAATTCCACTTTCTGGGTACCAGAGCCACAATTTGCAGTTATAGCTTGAAAAACATATTAATACATTTTTTTTAGTTATGCAAAATTTCTAATATGATTTTCATAGTAAACAAACTATAAAATTTTTAAAGTGGCAGTTAACAAGAATTGAATGAATGTATCCTATTGCAAGGGTTCTATTGTTCATCAATCCGTACATATTTGAATTTTAATGGAAATCTGTATAGCAGTTACGATATACGTAAATCAAATAAAAACTATGAAAACAAACTCAATGTTTTTATATATTAAAAAATACACGAGTACACGTTCAACGTACCAGATTAAGTTTTCGTATTGATTGTGTAAGTATGTACATATACTATGAAACTATGATGGTTCAAAAGATGAATTATATTTTTTATATTTTACGTCTAAAATAAAGTAATTTTAAAACCCAATTGCGTATGGAAGTGGATATTATCATGAAATGCATTTTTTGGATTAAAAGGTTGGTTACTAAACGACAGCGATAATGAGGAATTTGCAGCAGTTGGAATTAGTACTTTTGAATAATATTAGTATATAAAGTTTACCAATATAACTTATTATGTTTTTAGTTTTTGTTTTCAATTAATATTAAGCCCTAAATTGAATTTTTAAAAACCCAGCTAAGTCACTAGGGGGTTTTACAAAACGTGACAATCCTGTAAACAAAATGAGTAAAATATATATCCATATATTGTGGCAAGACAAAGACTAAAAAACTTAGAAACTTGAAATCTTTTAAAATTTGTTCTAGTGTCTAACCTACTTTTAAACGTCAGATTATACTTCAATATGGTCACAAACATATGTTTATGTTTTTTATTATAATAATTAAATTTCTTTATTTTTGTACATTATTATAAGTTAATAATGATAGTCTACAAAAATAAAAAATCAAATTATTATAATAATTATACCAAACATAATGTTTATGGCCATATTGATGTATAATCTGACGTTTAAAAGTAAGTTATACACTAGAAAGAAGTTTAAAAGATTTCAAGTTTCTAAGTTTTTTTGTCTTTGTCTTACCGTAATATACGGATGTATATCTTACTTATTTTGTTTACAGGACTATCATGCAAAACCTCCTAGTGACGTCACTAGGTTTTTAAAAATTCATTTTGGGCTTAATATTAATGGCACAGAATGGGGTTGGGGGCGATTTAAAATGTTGTGATGTCAAAATCAAATCTTTAAAAAATATTGTTTTTTGATCCATGGATCGGTTGTATCGGCATAAATAGCGCTTTTATGTGCGTTTTTACATGCAATCTTATTTTTTGGATTTCGGGGTTCAGATCTACAGTAGAACCCCGATTATCCGTGCGCGCATTATCCGTGAAGCGGTTTATCCGTGGGCGCGTTATACTTCGATTACCGTGCGCGGATTATCCGTGCGGCGGTTTTAAGGCATCTTTTTGTGTTATACATAATATGAAATTTCGCTGAATTTATTGTTTTGTACAAATGACTTGTACAAATGTACTTAAAGTGTCAATTCGTCTAAATTTTCTGCTTATCTACTTTATTTAATTTAAGTAAAAGTCAAAAAACAAACAAAATTATCTGATTTTTTCAAATAGAACTTTTAAATTAATATGTTCCTTGTTTGTAATCTACTATATAATAAGAATATTTTGTAATATTAAAAAAAAACGTCAATTATTATTATCCGTGTTTTTCAATTATCCGTGCTGAGCCCGGTCCCGGTCGACCCGGATAATCGAGGTTCTACTGTAATTGTACTGTACTATTTGTCGTTTAAAGTTTGTTCAAATAGGCTTTATAAGCCTGCCACACACACTTAAGTTACCACTTACCAGTAAGTTGGATGCAAAAGGCAATCATTATTTTTGTCTTCGTATTGATACATGCAGCATCCATTTGATATTTTGTATTTTGCTTCGTTTAATTTCATGTATTTGTATCGTAAATTTACGTAAATTATTTAGCTTCTGTATAATTCCTCTCTGTCGTCCGATAGTAAATGGTTAGTTTTCAAAATTACAGTTACCCATTTAGGTAGAACAATCTTATGTAGAGGTCATTCTGTTGAGTAGCGAGGCGCCATCGTAAGGACACAATGGCTACTTCTTTGTATAGCATGAGCTAAAGAATTTTAGTTTCTTTAGTTTTAGCACGATTGCATTGTGCAAATTTGCGACCATCTTCGGCAAAAGTTATTTTAATGGGATACGATTTGACTAGACGGTCAATCTAACAAAGAAATGTTTAGTTTATTTTACGTACCATCACAGTCTCGAATTTTGAACGTTTCTACATTAAAACAATATTTATTTCAAGTTTCAACCCCTGTGTAATTTCGTGTAACCTTAAATTAAAACAAAGTAATTCAACTTTACATAAATTCGTTCAAATCATCCCAATTTTATGGTTACAAAATTATTCGTAGGTACTGAGTTACTATTTTTTTTTTAATTAAGCGTTTACTAATCTGCTTACATTTCCACGATACAGATAATATATTGTAATTTTACTAGATAATTTTACCAGAAATTAAGTTTAATCGATTAACTATTATCGTACTCGATAAAATAGTATTTGTATGCTTGCGCTCCACGTAATACTTAAGGCGAGATTTTAGCTGCTAAAAATATGTGGAAATCGATGCTATTATTAAACTCTATTTTAAAGCTATTGCTGAAATGATTAGTTATATATTTTTACTAGACATCGAAAAGATGTTACTGTAAACCACTACGAAGAAATATTTGCATTCTTGTTTAGAAAACAGTTAAAAAAATTCACGAAGGTCATGAAAGTAAGCAATGTTTAAAATGTTATTGCGCAAGCATAAGTTAAAAAATTGAAAAATTTGGTTTCGTAGTGATCTAAAGGCAACCTTTAACTGCCAGAAAAACATTTTCATTTTTATCATTTTTTTTATCATTCATTTTTATTTCAATAATTGCTTATTTTATGTTAGAAAAGGTGTTGTTCTAAAAATTACTTTCATTATTCTTAACTTTTCTCCGTAGTGGTTTACAATAACATCTTTTCGATGTCTAATAAACAAATAAAAATGATAATTTCAACAATAACTTTAAAATTTTGTAACATAATTACATCGATTTCAATTTACTTTTGACTACTGAAACCCCGCCTTAAGCAATTATTTTATAACTGATTGCCTATGAAGCACAAATATAGGCACAATATTGATTCAATATTCAAAATAATATTGGCCTAGTATTCAATTCCAAAATTGGTACAATATTGATTTCGATTATTGGTCCAATATTCAAAATAAATATTGGGTCAATATTCAAATTTGAACATTTTCTAATATTGGTGCAATATTAATTTCCGATATTCCAATATTAAAAATAAAATAATTTTCTTCATTTTACATAATTATTAAATTATTTATTTTTCTATGAATATAATATGAATACTATATTATTAATATGTACCTATAATACAGTTTTATTTTTATTTTCGTTTATTTATTATATAAATCTTTACTACTTTTTTTTATATTGCAATCTGTATATTATTATATCACTATTTCCTTATAAATCGGTTGTAAGTTATACAGCTTCCCAATTAAAATGTATATGAAAATCATTTTCATTAAACCTGTTACCAGCATCCTTTGGATGAGCTGGATCACCAAACATCATGCAAATCTGAAAATTAAATTTGAATATTTTTTTAAATTACCACATATCACAAGATTCGAATCCACGACCGATACTTTGCATGTTACAAAACCACTTACAACTTTTACCTTTTTTTCTGCGTTTATAAATCACCATTATGTTAAGAATTTACCTCCATCTAATTTGAATGTTACATTGGTTTACCGTCATAGTTAATTTATGTTAGTCATTGCTAAAATTTATTGCTACAATTTTTTTCTTTATTTTATTTTTTTTAATACAAAATGTCTAATTTCAATTGGCTTTGTTCATCAAGCCTTTCGATTCCCAGTATGAATCTACCGTTTTTTAGTTGAATCTAATTTCTCTGAGAGCTCGATTCATCCAGGTAGGTCTTCGTTGACTCATTTATGTTGATTCCTCAAATTTAGGCTTGCGAACTCGGTAGGTGGAAGTCCCTCGAGATTTTTAGCAAACCAAGCCGTCTTCACTTGAGCCAGCGATCGTCTAGTCTACCGAGTTTTTGTGATCATCATCGAGCTTTGGGCCAATAAGGCTAATTGTAACGTGCCAAAAGACGCTTTGTCCGTTACAGTAATTTTTCAAGCTACGCCACTGGATCGCTATTGGTTGCGATAGTTTTTGTTCTTTTTGAAATGCGCCATTACTCGTTAAATTTCGAAGGAGATTGACGTTTAATCGGCGTGTGTCCTTTTTTAGTTTCCTAATGTTTTAATTTAATTTAATTTTGCCGTATAACGGGTAATTATGATAAACAAATATCTTTCCCTCGGATTAGATTGTAACAGAATCTTGGGTGTGAGGGGTAGGGCAAATAAAACAGCAAGTTCTATCGCATCAACATGTTTCGAAACATGTTCTTCAGGGATACTCAACTGTTTTTTTTTACTTGACTGAATCTACCCCTGAGGTGAATGTCAGTTTTTTACTTTTGTATTTTTATTTTGTTTCCTAGTTCGTAATCCTCAATTACGTCCTAGCTTTACTTGATCCTTATGTGTATGTTTTATGTTTTGTTTTGATTAGTGAATTAATTAAACTTGTCGACATCTTTTATTTCTATCTGTGTTAATGCAATAAATCGACTCTTGCTTTCTTTTTAGTTTTATTTGTATTAGCTGGCGTCCACATTAACATCGGTATTTTTCTTTTAGCTGAGTTTAGATTTGATTTTGAAGAACTTTTTGTTACGAACCCACGATGTTTTTCGAAATACCACGCTCTCGAAAACTGCGTTTTAAATAACAAAGTTAGCTAACGCGTACAGTCCATCTACGGTTAAGCAAGTGGCAGATGTAGTGGAATATTGAGCAAATTACGCTACATAATGACAAAGAACTTTCAATAAAATTGCAAGGAAATCTTTTTCTGAAGCCGAACTCCAAGCGCAACTCAAGCTCCAACGTTGTGACACACGCACACAAGTAAGTTTGGCGATCAAGTCCATTTAATTCAACTGTTCAAACTTGCTCAATGCTTCTTATTTCATCTTCTGATTACATTCTTACATTTTTAGAATTTTAATCTGTTTACTTTAGGTACCTACTGAAGATAATTAGTTTTTTTTGTGCAGAAAGCCTTAAGTTAGGTTGTAGCTAGCTGATCTGTTGCGGTCAGCGAATTCGAGCTCCACCTCTTACAGGTAAAATAGTCCATCCATAAGAAAACACAAACTTAAAAGCAATAATATAAATTAAAAAAAATGCTTTAAAAAAAATATTGTCATTTGTACACACGGTATCAGTTAAAAATAAGACGTTCATGTGATACTCAAACAGGTTCTCGCTAACACAATTGAAGATGTTATAAGTAATTCACTGACAATCAGTGATAAGATTTAAAATATACAGTGCGTAACAGCTAGACGCAATAGATGTAAAGATATAAAAAAATACATATCGAGTGGCTACCGATAAGTTTACAAGATACGACTATAAACTTTATACAAATTAGTTCCAATCTAAGAGTCAAACAGTGAGAAATGATAATACCAAACCTCACACAGTCTTCGAAACGATGATGGTATGAACCCTGGAGTTGCATAAAACGGTTAACTGAAGACATCGTTAAGTGGTTGGTTGTTGCTACTTTCCAGATCGAGAGCGTCGGTGTACTGGATTACCAACGAGACTAATTTAACCATCACGAAGAATATTTCTTCTGCACTCAATTGCACAAATGCAGTTGTTAAAAATAGCGTAAGTAAATATTGCAAAATACTGTAAGGTTGCAAGGAAATGTTACTTTTAACTTTTTAACTTTAACTTTAAGTTAACTTTAATGTTGAAGTTAAAATTAAAGTATTTTCTATAAAAGATGACAAGCTGAAATATACAATAGTTTTTTTTATAACTGAACGTTAACCATGATTCGACGAAATATGAAAACCCAAAGTAGAAACGCAAAAATTTAGTAAAAAAAAAACATAAAATGTTTCATGAAACATGAAGTGAAGATCGCAAATTGATCTTGTTTCAAAAATTAAATAATCTTAAAGGCTTGTTTCACACGTTTAAGGTTCTATTCGGTTCGGTTCGTTTACGGTTTCAACTGAAAACGAATGAAACCCTACACATATACAAGGTTCTCACACGGTTTGTATTAGGTTTTGTGTTTATCTTCCGAAACACAGGCCTACTCTTCTGGTGATTATCATCGAAAGAAATCGAGTTATTGCCATATTGTTTCTCCAATGAAGAATAAAAAAACGACGGAGGAATACAAGAGAATACACAGCACTGGTATTGCACTGCAGAAATCAGCCTATATATATCAACATGTGTGGTAAACTGTTCATTTTATCAGAAAAGCTTTAACAACTTTCAAGAAATATTAATAAAGAAAAGAAAAGATTTTCTCGCTATCCGGTTTAACTTAAAAGTTAAAGCCGCATTAACTTATGTTTTATAAAAAAAAATCTAAGTAATTTAAAAACATGCAAGATTATCAAAGTGCATAAACTTTAAATTTTACTTATGTCTAAGAAATTAGCTCTAGAAAGTTGATGTGAACGTGGACTTGGCTGTTTCTACTATTCATTTTATTAATTAAATTTTGTTGCCTTTATAGTTTTGATATTTTAACATTTCAACTCCACATCATCATAACTGTACCAAATTCGAACTAAACTTGAAGCTTTTACATTTGTGTTCAATATAAACAAAGTCACCTAACCATTGCATTGTTAGCTGAAGTTGAGTAAGAACAACTCTCCTTTGTGAAAATATTGAAGTCCTATAGGACAACTTCGGGCTTTTGCAAAATTTATTAATAATTTATTTTTATTATATAAATAAACAATTTAAATTATTTTGAAACTGATCATTTTTAATAATTTTTAAAATTTGTAGTACTACCAAAAGCATTTGCGATCGATTTTTACGGCGTGAAAATATGTAACCCAGAAGCGCACAACGTAAGCGTATAATTTAATTTTCAATTTGACAAAAGTGCACGGTATCGGTCATAAATAAATTTTTATAAAAAAAAAAACAGAAATATAAGCGTTATGAATAGGGGAGAAGTTGTTGTTATTAATTATCAAGATAAAAATGTTGATTAAGCTTATTCAAAAATGAAATTACAAATTTGATAAATTGGCCATTATTTATTAAAAAATTAGTGATAATTTAAACATGCAAGTCAATTGATATAAATACTCAATTTGTAAACTGTGAGTTTATAGTACTTTGTTTCAATTGTTTAAGTTGGCATGCCAACGATTTTTAACTGTTTTGCGCATTAATTGTTAATATTTGAATATAGTAAATATTATAATAAAAAAAACATCAACACAAATTTTCTATGTCTCAATTTGTTTTGTACAATTTAAAATTTAAATGTAAAGAATAATATCTGGATTTCTTTTTTTTTGCATTGTTCAGAAAACCACAAAATCAATTAACAGAATATGAAGAGCATATCCATATCAGCGATAAAAATTTCAGAATAATAAAATATTTCCAGATCCCACCAATGTCATCAATAAACGATTAATTTGGCATCAATTTCTGCATACAAGATAAATCATTTACCTCTCAAATAACTGCATAATATAGCTTTTACACTATAATTTGGATCATTTGAAAACAGATGTTCCAAAGCAAACAAATTTTAAATTACTGCCAAAAATGTTGCTTGCAAAAGATGGTGGGATTTATAGAATTCGATGATTATACGTTGGGAAGAAAAGTTATAGACAAACAGAAAAGCTCATCGACTTTTAAAATATATCAATAGTATTGCTCATAGATATTTTTTCTTCTTTATGTAAAAGTTCTTGGGGGAAGGGGAGTGTCTGAAAATATTATGAATGAGGCAGAGAGTCCAAAGAGTTTCTTATATAACTTCATAAGTTTCAATAGAAAGTAATAGCCGTTTAGGCGTGGAAAATCTTCTTGGTCCCCAAGCCATCCAAGAAGCAAAGACCGGTAAGAAAGGATGGCCTGAAAGAAGAATAGACGCGACGGGACTTCCAAAAGTTTTTTACTATTAAAATTCCAAGTAACTTACAGGCCAAATATTCTGCCGGAGCACAGTAGCAATGATCTGTTCTGCAGTGATGGCGTGTAAATCTGTAGTTATACAGTTAGTAGTTATAGTTTTTACTTTCCCCATACGCATACGTATTGTAGTGCTCTTTCTCTCTTATAAAAATGGTCGTTGGTTCTCGAAAAATGGTTACATCATGTAAGACAATAAAAAACTGACGAATAACAGAACAATTTATTTGCAACCTGTACACAAAGAACAAATTTTAGAAAAGCAGGACTCACACAAAATTCGCCGAGCAGCACGTAATTCGGCTTCTTTCTTCCCCACTCTATCCACAAATTTCTTCGGCTAAATTCAACACCAACTCTTGGACTCTCAATTACAACTCCACTAGGGTTGTAAATTTGCGACTGCTTCTATTACTATTACTAGCCTCTCGGGCTTTTAAATCACGACTTATATACAATTAGCCTCTCGGGCTCTCCAATAACGACTCTTATAGAACTAGCCTGTCTGGCTGTAATTTTTCGACTCACTGTTCTTTTTTTTTATTTATATCCCAATTCATTTCCTTGGTTTTTTATATTCTTCTTTTTTTTTAAATAAAATCAAGATTCTTGCTTGCGTACCGCTCAGCTGCATTCGTGTGAGTCGCTAAACAACGAAATTTAAAAATACAAACATTAAAATTTAGATAAACAAACGAAATTACTGCAACAACAAACTTAAACTAAACAATACAACTTAAACTAACGAACAAACTTAACACTAATAAAAACAATTTTGAAAAACGAACACAGAGTCCTGCCTTTATTGTTCCTCAGGTTGCAAAGTCACTTCTTTATTTTTAAATTACGCAACTCACTTTTCATTACTTTATCAGAACACAACAGTATGTATAAGGGAAAGTATTGTAATCCACTCAAAAGTCAAAAATCGAAATTTTGTCTGTCTGTGTGTGGTTAGGACATGAACAGACGTAGTATCAATTGCACAGGTTAAACCACGCAACCAAATGTCAAAAAATTTAGAATAAATGTACATCATAGTTGAAATGAGGCGCCAGCTGAAAATGGTAAAAATTCCTTGAAAATTGCGGAAATGACAAAGAAAATAAAAAAAGTTCAAGTGTCAATTACTTTTAGACCACCATTTTTATACCCAAATTATTTAATCGTCCCGTGTTGTATCTCTTTCTAAAGCACGTATATTGAGTTAGACCAAATACATTAAACTAATAATACGTACAACGTCGCGGGTTGTCAAACATTTTTTGGGTATCAGGCTCTTTCGCGCCACCTACCATACGAGTTGGAACTTGGGATTTCACATAAGAAAAGTTAAGGCCATCATGTATCATTTTGATGAGGATGAGGAATTATCTGAGTAGATGAAGTAGCTATCTATATTATAAATTTAATTGCAATCGGCGCGGTATTTCTCGGTAAGGTACAATTTGTTTTCATTAAAATTCCAGTTTTCCGTTGTAAAAGACATTTTGAAATGAGCTTTAAAATCGCAACTTTAGAAAAACAATGCTAAGAAAAATTAAAAGTGTAGTTTTAATTACTGGTGATCAAGTTTTTGTAATTTAATGTTTTCAGTTTTTAGTACAAATTTAAAATTTTGTTTTCAAAAATGACTTGCTTTATCCACTTTGTTGTTTGTAATGATTACAGCTAGACACAGCACATATTGCACCAACTTTATTTGACATTTCATAAAATTTAATTCGCTTAAAATTATTTGTTTAGTGCTTTCAGTCAAATTCAATTTAGTTATAAACAGTGACAGTGACATACTATTATGTCAAGAATATGCATTTGAGTGCATTTAAGTAATATCAGTACCAACTCGGTTTGTAGGTGGCGCCACTTATGAATATTCCCCCAATTTGGCGAAGTTGTACGTATTATTAGTTTAATGTATTTGGTTAGACGGAATGCGAGTCGCGTCGCAACTCGATTCTAAAAAATTTCGGGAATTAATTAAAATTTGACGTTTATGAAATTTTGACATGTTTTTGGGTTTTACGCCCCCCGTCCCGCGTAACGCGATTTTTGAGCCCCGCAGATGCAACCTGTCGGTTTCTTGAAGTCTTCCGCGTCGAACGGTACCCGGCAGGAGGGTGCGGACAAAAATTTACCCTCCAATTATGTGTGCAAATAAGTAAATTTGAATATACTGATAAGCTTTCGTGGGATAATGGACAACTACAGGTTAGAAAAACTACTGTGTATATGCGGACGTTTTTGAATTGAAATTTGAATCTTTAATTTAACGGGTTTTCAAATTTTTCAACTTTTTGACTTTTTGATGCGAACTGTAGCTTCCTCGCGGTCTTTCTCTTCGAATGGTACCCTGAAAGAATTATTTATTTAATTATTATTTTTTATACTATAAATTAATTATAGTATAATCTGGGTTCACTTGGGTCAAGTCTGTTTCGTTGGTTCCAAATATATTTTTGTGTGTAACAAAAAATCTATTTTTAAATGTTCTAAATCCTATTGAAAAAAGCAGAAAGGCGCTTAGAAAGCTTCTATATTGCACAAAAAATGTAGTTTTTGATTAAGATATGTTGATATTTTGTGATCTATTTCTTTATTACCTTTATTTTTATCTAAAAATTTATATTATATTAACAACTCAGAGACTCAGACAGCCTTACGGCCACTCCGATCTTTTGGTGCGTGAGTGATTTGGTATCTGTACGTTGTCCAAAGATCAGAGAGAGTTTAGTGCGTAATTCCAATAATTTTAGAAGGAATTAGTTGTGGTGCTTAGTTTTAATAATGCAAGATATAAAATATCTTTTACAATGCATTTTTCTTCTGGCGAACAAGTAAAGTTAGCTGCTTTGACTTTTTAATATTTCTTAGCTTGAATTGTTAAATAACCATACTTCTCATTTGAAGAATGATTGTAACCTGTCATGGTGCACAATTTCGAAAAGACGTTAAGTAAAGTCTTACTCGAGACAGATCATTATTCAAATGCATTTTATCGCATTCGATTACTTTTATATTACATTTATGATTCATGAATAAAGCTTTCTTCTTTTTTTGAAAATATTATAGCAAAATTATGCAAAAGTAGCAATTAATGGAAATAGAAATTAATGGAAAACTTGAATAAAAGCTTCTTCATAATATATTTAACTATGAAAGTCGGAAAATGCAATATAAAATCTAAAATTCTAGTTGCACCTTGTGTCATGTCGAAGGAAATAGTTTATCAATAATTTTGACATTTATTGCTTTTAGAAATTTAGTAGACTAATGAAAGTAAGATAAAGTTAGAAATAGAATTTAGAGAAGCTTGTAGTTAGTAAGAGTTTTTGTGTGTTATATGATTTTACACGAAAGATCTTTGTTGAATTTTTACAGTGGCCAAACTACCGCTTGTTCTTTCAAAAGTTGTATTGATGAAACACTTTTAGAATCTTTTACCTTTCATAAATTTCAATCGTGTTGAGGTGTTATCGAAGCCACGTAATGCTCGTATTAGAGTCACGTAGGAAAACTTGGATGAAATGTTCTGTTTCGATTTGGGACTTCTGCAAATCCCTCACAATCTTAGAGATCTGCTGCAATCCAATATGGGAGCAGTTGATCCCCAAGTTGAACAAAGCCAATATCTACGCTTCCCCATTCTATTTATTCAAACAGCGGAGGTGCAAAGTTTTTTGTTCAACGGCTATTTTGTAAACAAATTACTGTTCAGATAAAAGTTTTAAGGCAAATCCTTTTATCGCGACCAATGAATAATGCAGCGTTCCTACGTTAGACACAAAGCGCGGCCGTCTTCAGTTAACATCAATCATCGCCTCGCCCCCATTTATTCTTCTAATTTAAGCTACTGAAATATACGACTCAATTAGTTTTTGTCTCTATTAAGTATTGCATCTTGTTTACAACGATAATTTTAACACATTGAACATTATATTTAAATAACTTGCGCTAAGTCCAAGATTAATATTCAAAAATACTGCTAATTAAATAGCACAAATTATGTAATCACGAAATTTAAGTGCAGAAAACACTTGCCGTATTATAGTAATTATTTATTCACAAGCTTCTGTAAAGTAAAATGGGCCTTATTTTCGGCAATCTCAACTTTATCAACAAGTGGTTTTATGCTTATTCATTTTTAAATTACAATTGCTTCCGAAAGTTTGCTACATCAAAAACTTATTATTGATTTTCAGCGCTTCTATCATATTTTCATGAATTATACATATAACTGGTTGCATCAATATAAATCATATTAAAAAGAATTTATAAATAGGTATCGAATTTGCTTGTTTAAAAGTTAATGATGCTTAATATTATTTTATTTACAACCAATTGATTTTGCTATTAATTATTATTATTGCTTTTTTCGTTGTTATCGTTTTTAACTTTTTTTAAATTTTATTTATGTAATTATTGTTTAAACGATTATGTTATTACATTTAGTTTACCTATTCTGCCGTAAGGGCCTTCCTGTATAGAGAACTACAAGCTATTGTAATAATTTTTGCTTATATCTACATAAATTAACTTTGTGTTTTAAAAATTGTTTATGTAATACACATAATATGCACTATATAAATCGTTATGACTAAATCTAGAATGTTTGTGCAAAAAACTGGCTAAATAATAATTAGAATAAAAAAGGTGCACTAAAAGTGATATAATATGCATTAGTAAAATTAATATAAATATAAAATATAAAAGATAAAAACTACAATGCAAAGCATATTATATAAACAAAACAATTAACTGACTTGCTGCGGTAGAGCGGTCTCTCAACTTATGACATCCATGCATATTTTACAAAAATTATATAAATTTAGTACAATTTTGTGACTCCATGTTCGTAACGTACAATTAGGTGCAATTGGAAGTTTGTTTTAGTAAAGTAGGACAGTAACGTTCATCTGACAATATAGTTTTATTTGCGAAAAACTCTTCTATCATCAACAGGTATTACAGAATATATCTAAAGCAACTTATCTACATTAATACAGCGCTTATTTTGCTGTTGAATGCTCGATTACATTTATACAATACAGTGTAGCCATTATTTTGCTGAATGACTAGCAATAGTATACCAAGCGCTATCGTACAACTGATATGAGTTCAAAAGTCACATTACAAAAAATATTAAACTGCACCTTTAAGCGCAGAAATTTTCGTACAATGCAATTGGTATTGAAAACGTAATTTGCAAATCTTTATGATAGGACCTACAGTTTTTTATGCATCAAACAATATTAGATACTATCGAATTTTGGAAATTTTTTTAAACATTGGATCTTTCATGCTTATTAAACATAACAAAGAATTGTGATCAACTATAGCGATAAACCATATCAATATTTTAGAAAATACAAAAATTGCACACATACTTTTTCGAACGACAATGTTTTTCAATTTTCACAAATAAGCTACACTGTGAGTACAGTTATTGCAAACGTTCGCATTTACTTCGTTGCAGCTTTTTGGATTTTCCAAAATATTAATAATATTATTAATATCGAGTTTCACTACCTAAATCGTGTAAAATCTATCTTCTATCAGTCTTTTTTTACACGAAGTTACAACAATTGAACATTCATGTAATATAAAATATTTAATTTAAGGAAACTACCCTGACATTTTTCTTATTTAATTGACATAATAAATTCGTATTTTTAGAACAACGGTAAAACACTTACTTGGACATTTTCATCCGGGTTGTTTTACAAATCGACATATCTTTTTGGGATATCCTACGTATGTACTCAGGAGGATTGTTCTCGACCGACATAATCGAGACTAAATAAGGATATCGTTTTGTGTTGTGTGATATACGTCGATTTTATTTAAAAAAGCACTTGAAAGACATTAGGTTACAACTGTCTGACATATGCTAGAACTAAAAATGTTTGAAAACTACATATAAATAAAATGCAGCATCACAAAATAAATTCATAAAAATAAAACTAATTTAATTATGAATTTCATGATTGTTATCAATTTTCAGACACATTTAACCACATAAGCAAAAAGACAAAGGAAAAAAATTTGGGTAAAAATATTAAATATATTTGAAAAACTAATTATTGGACAAAAACAAAATAGAATTAAACATTATTTAAAATAATACAACGAAGTAAAAGCATCATAACAATCAAATCGATAATGCACTTTATTCTGAATAACTTCTAAGAACTAATTCGAAAAGTTTTCAAATTATATACCATATAAAAAATATTGTGTATTATTTAAACCTTACGTCGACATTTACGAAAAATGTATCGATAATGATACATTTAAAATAATGTTAAATAAGTAAAAAAATAAATTTAATAATAAATCATTCTTTACGACGTAAATAGAACGCGACGAACGATTTACAAGAAACTATAGATAAATTATCAAGACAAATGTAAGAGATTGAGATAAAAGTCTTAGCTGTCCAGTATAATATGGATAGTAGTAAACGCTGTTTCCATCAATCCTGGAAAGCTAATAAACTACTTTTGAATAAAATAGTCGATCGTAGGCTAGGGAATAAATTATAATAATTTAAGCAAAATTGTATGTTAAAATGTCTTCAAATGAAATACTAATCGATAATAATAGACAAATAAAGCTTTTTAAATTTATTATTTTTAAATAATAAAAATTTTCATTTTAAATTATTTAATACTTCTTACCCATGTAGATATTATACAACAAACTATATCATGTTCATGGTGCTTACATTTAAATGCTGATATATTTGTTGGCATAAAAACATTGTTGTGGGTAGAAACACAATAAGTTTTATTTTTCGAAATGTATTTAATTTTCTAATGACTGATTTATGTTAAATCCTAAATTTTATACATATAAAAAATAATCTAACTAATATTATAGTTTCAAGTTTAGTTATTATCAGTTCTGAATCTTTGTTTGTAATAAATAAAATTTAGCAACGTTAATTCAGTTTCTATTTAACTTTAGAAAAAGGAACCAAAGCCACCGTTATAATTAAACAAAAATTAGATTTATGCAGCAAATAGGTCCCTAGAGTTCCCCTGAATTCTGCAAAGCTCCTATAGCAACAACAGGTTGGGTGGATAGTCGTTATCACTGACGAGATGAAAGAAGTCTAAATATAAAAACATGCGGTATAGAATATCATTATTTGGTTAACATAATAATCGTAACAAATAATATAAACCACATTGTTAATTTTGTATAGAATAAAACACATCAAATAGATACACATTATTATTTTACCTACAACATTTTAATTTTATAATTATTTTGAATGTAAAGAAAATTTCAGAAAACTTTCAATATACTTGCTTAAAAAAAGTGAACAAAAATAATTGGCAAAAAGTTTTTAAACTTTACATAACAAACAATAATTATACTTAACATAATTATTAACAATTATTAACAAAAATAATGGAATTTCCTTCAGTTCATAAAAGTAAATATATTCAAATAAACTAATAATAATCGAAATAATTCTAGATAGTCTAGCTAAATTATTATGAAAATCTGGTATTGTATTATTATAGTAGTGCATAAATGAAAACAATTCATCCAAAATGATAACAAAATCATTTGCGAATTGATTCTATAAAGCTTTCCAAACTTTATTAAAAGTTATAATAAAGTAACTAACGGCCATACATGTTCAGCTTTATAAAATTTAAACATTTCTAAAAACTTTATTTTTAAATGACATTGCGCACACATAAAAAGTTTAAAACTCTGATCATGTACTACAAAATGTTGCAAAAAGTTTAATATTCTAAGAAGAAGAGTTAGAAAAGGAATATTCTTGAATCAAAACAAAAATTTTGTGAGTTGTTCTAATTACACTTAGTTCTAAACACGTTTACTGAAAATTATTACATTACAGGATTAAAATTTTATTTTAGAGTGCAAAATATAATTTAATTTTAAATGTTGCATCACAATTTAATGCGCCCTTACAAAATAAAGCAAAATGAAAATAAAATTGCAGAAAATAGTTTTACAAAGAAAGCGATAATAAGGAACAGAAGTTCTGCATTCCTGAAGCTAGATATGCTATTACTATAGTACATACATATTTAACAGAAACAAGATGGCTTTAATATTTAACACGGTATTTTAATATTATTATAATAATATTATTTTACAGCAAATTTCTTGTAATATTAAAAAAAAAATAACTACTTTATTGTTGTTTGTTCCATTTGAAACTTGAGTCTTGTTGATATAACATCCTACGGGGTTGAAATTGCTAAACAAAATTTTTTTTTATTTGTTGCAATTTAATGCATTAATGCATATTTCATAAAAGACCAATTTTGAGAAAATTGCTAATGCTGAAGAGAATTATAATCTCTATTTTTAACTATAAATTCAAATAATTGAAATTTCAATTATCTGTGCATTTCATATACTATATGCCTTAACCGAAACTAATGCAATCCACAAGCCAGATTGTGATATACCGAAAAGTTTGTAATTTTTATACATATTTAGGAACGAACACCCTGTAGACTTGCCATATAAAATAACTGTCAAATTTAGGTCAACATATAAATTTCACGTGGTTGTTCCTTATTCATAACATAAAATTTATGAATTGAATCAAAGTGCTGAGTGTTTATAAACGAAATATATTTATTTGAAAATGATCATTAATCATACTTATAGGTTGTCTGTGAGATAAACGCAGAAATTTAAGATTAAAAGCAAAATTTTTATTTACAAAAACAAAATAACTTTTTCTGGGTTTTTAAAATTTTCAAACATTGAAAGTATTAAAAATGATTATTAGTGTCCATTAATAAACTCAGTCAAAATTTAAAAATAAAGTATTAATACAGTTTTGCCTAATCATTAATAATTAAGTGTTCAATTAGTAAATTTCTAATTTATCTTTCTGAATAGTTGCTTTCGGTCGGATTACTTAATTTGTTATGGATGTAACATGGTAAGTTAGACTTACTATAGCGGTATTGTGTAGCAACCCAAAGTACGTAAAGTACTTTTATTTACTAAAAATTACCTTAATTAAAGATTAATTAATTGTGTCTCTTATATGTAGAACTAATTTGTATTGTAGGTGTTGGCAGAAAATGTATGGACTCTTATAAAATAATATCGCGATTATTATATTAATAGCATCACATTGTATGTATAGTAGAATTCAACTGTCCATAGGACTTACAAAAGCCATTCCTTGAGGTGGATTAATCCTCATAATTAATTTTGAGTAATTATAAATCCTGATGCGTTTTAGCATCTTAAATAATTATTTTTCTCCAGGTCGTGCGGTCCATCACTTTTTGTTTCCATTCTCTTTCCCCCATTCTTTCGAGGTCTTATTAGATGACTCCATCACACCATCTTAGTTTTACTTTTTCTCTAGGTAAATCCTAAATTGGGTTTCCATAACGTTGTAGATTTAATCATTTTATCTTCTTCGGCTTTCATTATATGTTTCCACCATCTTTACTATGTCCTCTCCATCCATATCTTCAAGAACTATTGATTCTAGTGATTGTTTTGAAACCTAATACCTATTGTTTTCTAAAATTCTACCTTCAATCTTCAGTCCTCTGCTTCTTATCATGTAACCAAAGTATAAGTAAAATATAGGTATACTAAATATACCAGAAATAATTTTATCCAACAGATTTGATTGCTACCTTACATGGTTGTGCTTAATTCGGCAAGCAATCAATGCTAGAATGCCAATGGTAAATTTTAGTTTTTCTGATCTTACAATGCAACACTTAGGATTTTAGAAATATTGTATTTAACAAATACAAAATCAAATATATTTTTTCCTTGAAAGGTGATTGAGGTCGACTTGTTATTATGAGAACTGGACTATAGAAAATCTCACATAATGGAAATCAATCATAGTGTGGCTCAGAAAAAGATCAAATTAGATAGATGAAGTAAGGAAGGATATAAAAACTATGAAAAGAGAATATTGTAAAAATGTAGAAATGAAAAATTAACCCTTCGTCGTAACGTATGACATACCGGGTGACAGTCGACCATCTGAACATAGGAAATTAATTTTTCTTTAATTCCTGCTTCCCATCACAACGGATAAAAATGAAAATGGTATCAATTCAAAGATATTTTTATTCTTTTTCTAAAAATACCTAACACTTGATATTTTGTTTTAAAATAACAATTACAATAAAATTCAAACAAAGTAACTAAAATTATTTTTAAAATCTCTTTTTTGCACTTTTAGTGAGTTTTTACGAGTAATTAAAAAACAAAATATCAAGTGTTAGGTATCTTTAGAAGCGGAAGAAAAATCTATTTAAATTGATACCATTTTCATTCTTATCCGTTGTGATGGGAAGCAGGAATTAAAGAAAAATCAATTTCCTATGTTAATTTCTTATGTTTAGATGGTCGACCGGTCACCCTGTATTTTTTTTTATTTTATTATGCTACAGAATTTATAATCACTGTTGAGAATTTAAAGTTTCGCATTTCTTCCGTGCGTTTTATTTAAACAATGCTACGATATAAATATGTTTGATCCTTATTTGCACTTGTAACGGTTTTAATGTCAATAGATAATCAGATTTCAGCAATTTGCTCTTTGTTCCATCTAGTGTTATTGATTTTGTTCTCCGTGCTTAATGATTTTTTTTTTAAATATTTGGTAAAGTGATATAGTTTGAAAAGATGTGTACTAACACATACATCTAGTTTATTTGTAAATAAGTACAAACGAAAAAATTCTGAACTTGATCATTTTGTAAGAAGCGTACACGTTTTTATTTGGTAATGGAAAGCTCTCTTTTGCTATTTTGCCATCATATATCAGAGAACTACAATAAACGAAAAACTATGTTTTCTAAGTCGAAAGAAATAATCGTGCATTAAAGGGTTAAGCAATTAATTATTAAATAAATAACAAAATGAATTAAACATATTAAACTATTTTTTAATGTCTTATAGGTACTAGGTATTAGGTGCTACATATACCAATTCATTAATACCACTGTAACTTCTGAAATCGAGCATCTTTTATCAGATAAATATATTAAATTTCTTTTTTAATCATAAAACAATTGCAATATAAAAACAATATTTGTTATTATGTTTTATTTTGTTGACCTAAAAAGCAGACGAAACAATTTTCTTTTAATTATTTTTAGGCGTTATTGGAAGTTATTATTATTAAAACAAAAATAAATTTTAATTGAATTATTTGGTTCACTGAGTTGCTAGAATGTCTATAATATATAATAATATACGAGTATTGCGTATAAAGAAATAAATTGAATAACATGTACAATAATAAATATAGTTCAGAGCTGCTTTTTGTAGATATGTAGTTGTTACACTATTAATTTGATATATAGTATAAGTAGTTCTTGTCTTGTTGATATCGGTGATAAACTGTCTAATTTTATTGGCTCCAAACAATGGATTGGTTCCACCGAAGTTCATTTTGTTTTGATGTTACTTGTAAGATTTTGTATGTTAGTTCGGGAGAAGAGATGGGTTTGAAGGGACCGGATTTGGTTAATCATTTTAAAGTGAATGGATCTCCTGTGATGATTGGTAATTTTTTGTATAAAAAAATTGTGTACCATTAATTAATTCAAATTTTTTGTAGACGGTGGTGTTTTGGCTCATACCATATTGGGTGTAGTTTACAACAACATTACAGGAGATGTCAAGTTTTTGATTTTGGATCCTCGTTATACCGGATCCGATGATTTAATTAAAATACAGAAAAAGGGTTGGTGTGGTTGGAATGGGGTTAATTTTTGGGATAAGTCTGCTTATTACAATATGTGTTTACCACAAGTACCACAGTGCATTTAATTGTTAATATATTTGTTATTAATAATAAAATTCTCGTCCAAACTTTGATAATATAAAATTAAATATTGGGCTTAGTCCACTAAGCCTAATATTTAATTTAAAATATTTGTTATTACATAAATACACAATAATGGTTCATTACACTTTGAGTGCTAAGCCTTTTAGCTATTTATAAATTGATATATTTTTTATTAATCAAAATGTTATGTATTGTGTGTTGGTTCAATTAAAAAATGATGTTTAATTTTTAATTACTAATACTTTTAATTGGCATATTTTGTAGTTCTTAGTGTTATACTATTGCAAGCATGCATTCAAAACTTCAAAATGGCTGCAATTTGAAATGTTTTTATCAAAGATTTCTATTATATTACCTAGATGTGCAACTTGAATTTTAAAGTGAAGCATGTAGAGTGGGGATATTGCCATTTGAAAGAAGGTCGAAATAGTCGAAATTGTACATTAAAGTTTGTGTTTTGTCGAATAATTTTGTTTTTTATATATAGAAAACGTTTTATTTAAAAGTATTTAGCGTTCTACAACCTTGAAAAAGTCACGGTAAGTGCTTTGAGCCTTTAATATATAAGAAAAAAAATTATACTCTATATTGGTTTTATTTACTTTGTAAAAGTTCATTGTTATCTCCAGTGGTCAAAAACTACAACAAAAATTAGAATTTTGCCGTTTATTCTATATAAACCTACAAAAACCATGAAAACCTATACCTTTCCTTAAGTTTCTAGACCTTCAGACAAATGACCGCTGCTACATGTGCGCTTGCTTCAATTCTTACAATGAGCAGGTATAGGGAGTCGCTCATCTAGGTAATTAGTTAGAAATCTGTGGTTTTTATAATGTTGAGAATGTATGCAGGGGCGTGCCTAAGGGGGGCACCCCCCCCCCCAACATTGGAAGAAAGTTGTCAGGCAAAACTACTAGTTGGTACAAATCGCATAAATTATGGCATTCTCTTGAAAAAAAAGCTCATTGATATACTGCGAGGAACAAAATCGTTGGTAATATCACGACTGCTCTCCTCTCATAAAAGTTGGTTCGGCACGTCCCTGAACGTATACACAAAGTTTGAACAAAATCGGCAGCATTTTGAGACGAAATAATGTTGAGTTGAAAATACTGGCGTTTGTCTTAGAATTTACAGCAGAATGTTTTTTTCTCGTGAAAAGACTAATATACTTACTTCTAAAATTCTTGTATTGTAGTCAAGCAACTTATACTTGCAGGATAAGAGAATTGATGAAAAAAAAAAAAATTAAATTACCATATTTTCTGTTTTATTTGTACTCGTTGATAGTATAACAATCAAAAAAACAATTTAGAAATTCTAGATTTTCTAGAAAGAAACTCAAAAATTATAAAGTTATTTTTGAGAGAGGATTTAATTTATGGTGTACAAAATAACAACTAAAAACTAATTTAACAAAAATAATAGACTATGTAGGAATGGTTATGGTGGAATTCAAAAGTTGATTTATGATTAATTAATAATCAAATAACTTACAAGGACTAGTTTAAAACGATGTCAACAAATTGCTAGTGAAATGTAAACGAAACAATAAATTTGCACAGCCTATTAACATATAATACAGTAAGGCACGTCACAATACGTAAAAATATGAAAATTCGTAAATTTGTGCGGATTGCAAAATGACTTATTAACTTCCTTTCAATAAGCCATACGCAGCACCTAATACCCAACTGATCTCGTGACCATTCACTTTCTTGAACAACTAAAATCTAGAAAATAATTTAAATAAATATGTAGTAAGAAAAAACTTACAAATAGTTTAGTTCAAAACCATTTTGAAGTAAAGACCAAATGAACGTCAAATCCAAACACATAAAAGGTTGTTCCGTATTTGCCACCTTACACAGTATAAAAAATAAATTAAAAATGTTATAATCAAATACCTATTAAATTTTGCATACCTGATTCTGCTTGCTCTTCAAAATCAGAAACCTTCAGTTGTCCGCCTTTAAATCCATCTGAAAGCGACAAAATTTTTAACACTTCCCTGCTTCATTATTATAATCTTACCGATGAGTCCAATTTCAGAAGCCCTATCGAAGTAATAACTGAAAGCATTAATTTGCTTTTGGGGCAATTCTCCTATGGCTTTGGCCTTCAACTTGACATAGTTTGTGATCAACTCGGAACAATCACCAAAACTAACAATAGAGGTTTCTTCTGCAACTTGATAAGCATTTCCAGGGGTTTTTAAAGTTGGATAATTCTCTTGCAATCCGGAAACAAAATAATCCGCCTCTCCAAAACTAAACTTTTTGTTTTTAATAATTTTATTAACACATTCGCTGGTTACATTCTTAGCATCTCCTTGATTACTAGTAATTATTCCTTTTCTTGCTGCCATCAAACCTAAACCAAGGTAACTATGGGTGAAAACAAGTATAGTGCCTTGTGAAGCAATTGCTTGATGAATGTATTCCTTTTGAGAAAGTGTTTCAGGTGTTGTTGGTGAAAATGTTACCTGTGTAGAACAGCAACGGTTTTTTTAGGATTTCCACCAATACGCTCTAGAATGTATATTTGCACTCAAGTTACGATCACACAATATTTTAAAATAATTTACCAAGCAAAAAGTTGACTGTAAACCAAGAAAATTTTCCCTCATCAGTTCCATCCATTATTTCAACAGATTTGTCATTAGTCAAAAATGGAACTCTATCGAAAATGTTTTTGACCGAATTCAACAGGTTTTCGGCTTTATGTGAGGGTAGCAGGCGTAGCCCAGCAGTTGCTCTTAAAATTAAAAGAGTTTTGGTTCAATATTTTTCGGGTATTTCCTTCTTGGCTAATTCCAACAGAGAATTTATTGATTCAACGCCCTAATTAAAATTCAAAAATATACAGTGTGCCCCATACATGGTAAATTCAAACGTTTTAAAAAACAAAATTAGATCAACAGTACAAAAGTTTATAAATACTACTTATTTAAGTTACCGTTAGGAATGTAGGACAGCTATTTCTATTCCAGGAAGATTAATACAAAATTTTTGTTGATGCCAAGTTTAATTCCAAATTTTTATTTTTTTAAATAATTCTTTCGTATACCGGCATCTGTTTAATTTGCAGGTAGAACCTTCTTAGAAAGAGACCGCACTTTTACCTATTATTTGTAGGGGTTCGCTGTAATGACAACCCTGTATAAACAGCTGTTTTGAAATTCTGCTGAATTGATCTATTACGACGGCGACCAAGGGTGTTAAATCCGATTTTGTGGATATCATAATTAGGGATTCCAATAATTCATTGCTTATCGATAATCGTAATCGGCTTTTGATTATTTTTAATTTGTTGGGATTGAGAGGGCCCAGCCCAGCTTACTCCCAAGGGCTAGGGATGCTTTAGCACCCAGCATCCCTGACCAGTCCCCGCCTGCTTGAAACAAAACTAAAAATTTATTCTAGTTTCCCAGATATGTATTAACCAAGCAAAATGTCTTTGTGGGGCCCCGTTGCTGCCGTTTATGAAGTCGATTCTCTAAAAAAGCAATATTAAAAATTTGCAGGAGGATTCCACAGTGGAATCCAGAAATTCCAATTATTTTTAAGTTTAACTGAAGTGTGGTGAAAAAACTCTACAACGCATCGAATACCTCCGAAGACAAGGTAACTACTAGGTGAACTTGCTGCAACCCCATTCACACAAGACTAGTATAAAATTTGTTTTTCTTTCTTTAGAATGGAGGACATAGATGGAAAAATTAGAAAATCCGAGAAAATGCAGCCTCTGTTAGCCAGACTAAAGAATGTGGAACTAGGGTTGCCTCACTACGCCCAACACAACAACAAACATCTTGACAAGCTAGACTACATCATCTTTTGAACTTCTCAAAGTTTTCCTTTCCACTTCCTTCCCCCTTCTTCTCAAAACTGCGACTTCCAAATGCGGTGCTCACAAACAAGGATCCCAGCATTGGCTACTAAGTAACTTTTCAGTACTGAAGAACTAATACTATTGGTCCATGAATAAAGAGTAAACTGTACTTTGGAAGGTATTCCATACTCCCCAGACCCCCCCGGTTTCCCAATGGCTACACTAAAGCTCAATTAATATTTGAAGTTATAATAATAAATAATTACGTTTAACCTCAGGTTCGTTTTATTATGGTTTCTGCTATCGATCAACTCTCAGGTATATGCTTATATGTATATGCGCCCAGTAGCGGATCTATCTCTTTCGATGCTCGAAGGTTTAAACATATTGTGGGACCTCTACAACTCATTAAATTTTGAATTTAAGTTTAAGAGACACAAAACAATGAGGATAAACCAGGAGGGGGGGGGTCAAAATTCCTTAGAATTTAATGCAGAAAATTGGAGATTGACTGGCGATCGTACCAATAATTTCTAGATCCGCAATTATTGAGGTCTGGCTACTTCAGGAATGCTTTTAATTATTGGAGCGACACCAAGATTTCGTTGTTTTAGGTTGGGGCCACTTCGAGGATGTTTTTAATGAGTGTATCGGCCTTCAGATTTATTACCTAAGTAGATTCGCCAATATGTATTACACAAAAACACGCTATGGAAAGAACTAACCTTATGGAAACAGCCAATCGAATAATAATTTCTAGTAAGAAATTTTAATGTTATATCTGGAATCTGTTCATGATAAGCTATTTTCTGTACTATATAGATTAAGTAAAGAAGTTTTAAGCCACCTGGATAACTTTTTTTTTAATTTGATTACTTAAATATAATTAAAAAAAAGATTTATTAATGTAATTAAAATAATATGATATAACAAAAATAAATCTAATACTAAGTATATTTAAGAAATAACATTAAAAACTTCAATATATGTAACAAGTTAATTATTATATTATTTAATTTAACTTGTTATATTAAAGCTTTTAATGTTATTTATTCTCACAAGTTATTTATTCTCACAAGATTTATATATTTAAATGTTTAAAAACTAATAATTTAAAGCAATAAAATAATAGACAATAAAGCCAATAAATAAACAAACAAAAATATATATATTCAGACAATTTTATAGAATATTTTTTAAGGTGAAAATTAGGCAAACAAATATTAAAATATAAATATCAAAAGAGATATTTTAATGTTTCTTCAGTGTTTTTTGAAATAATAATGTTTTGCGTATGCATTTTTCACTCTCCGATTAAAATTCCATTAAATAAAATTAATAGTTTTAATTGTCAATGGGAAACCACTGATTTAATTTGTAAAGTAAATCTTTTTCAAAAAAGTAGTGTATTAGATTATACTTTTTGTAGATTGGAACCTACTTTAAATAAATATTGGTCCATTGTGTAGTATATGAAAATACTTTGATCTCATACCACATTATACAGAATAAAATTGTAACAAAGTTGGTTAAATTATTTAGTTGTGCTTGTTTAAAAAAATATTTTAAATGATATTAAATTTTAGTTTAGTTTGTGAAATGCGACTATGTCAGTTATGTAGTATACGTAAATGATGCATAAATGAACATTTAAAATAATCCTAATACAATAGTGTTCTTTTAAATTCCGGTCAGAATTTAATAAAATATTGTATTTTGATTTATATTACATCAATAATAAAGGTCTGTAAACATTTTATTTACATTGTATTACGCGTCACTGCTTTGAATATTTTATATACGGTAAATTATATGTTGTTTTAATTACAAACAACATTTTTATATAAATAATTGTTTTTGAATCGGATTTTATGTGCAGTAGACAATTTTGCAATCATTTTTCTATAATAATATTCCAAATCTACTATTTATAAAGTCGATTTAACTATAGAAAAATATAGATAGAATATAGAAAACTATATAGATAGAAAAGAAAACACTATGCCTTGTACAGAACTTTATGTACGAAATTCAGCATCTGGAACCAAATAAATTCTCAATTTTATTATTTGTAAAACTATCATTTTTAAATTCATTTAAAAAAAAAGTTTAAGTAAATCTTTGGGAAACTCTTACGGCCGGTTTCACAATATCTGGTTAACCTGTAGTTTAGTGCTAACCATAACTTAACCTGTAAAAAAGTGTTTCACAATCGCTGGTCTGATGGGAAACCTTAGGTTAAGTGCTGGTATCTTTAACCCAGAAAAGTTCCTTGGGTTAACTCGAGGTTAACTGTCAACTGTAAATTTTTTATGTTTATAAATTTGTAATTCGGAATAAACATACATAATAATACACCTTGTAACTTTACATAATGGTATTTTACCTATAATAATTGTAGAAAAAGATGCGAAAGTTATTGTTAAAAGTTAGTAATATGGATTTATACGATATACTTAAATGAGTATTAGCAGCAACAAAATGGCTATTGCTTCTCTGGCTCGACAATATATTAAAAGGCCCGAAGAAGAAGTAGCGCAAACTCGTCAAGTATTTTACAACATTGCAAGATTTCCAAGATACATTGGTTGTATAGACTGTACACATGTAAAATTACAGACACTTGGAGGAAATGATCCTGAGATATTTTGGAACAGGAAACAATATTTCTAATTAAATGTAAAATTAAAATAAGAGATATAGTTGCTAGATGGCCTGGATCTACCCATGACTCCATCATTTTTAGAATCTCCAATGTGAGTAGGTTGTTTGAAAGAGGAGTTTTCAGCGACAGTGTCTTAGTTGGCGATAGTGGGTACCCCATAAAGCTTTATTTGATTACCTCATTTTAGCAGGTGTGGACAAATGCTGAAAACCTGTTTAACAAGTCCTTAATTAGAAAGAGAAATGAGGTCGAAAGACAATATGGTGTATGGAAACGTCGATTACCTGCTTTAGCTATGGATCTCCTGATAAACTTGAATACCTCTCAAGCAATAATTACAGCCATAGCTGTTCTACCTAATAAAACTTGCGAGGGAAATGAATCAGTACCTCCATTCAACGAGAAGCAAGAGGAGGCGTACAAGATTGGACATTACTAATTATTTTGGACAAATATGACCTTAAAGTGTATGTTTTAGCACCGTATAATGTGTTGATGTTAAATGCATATTAAATAGGAAGTAGTATTATTTATTTTTTTTAGAAAACTTACATTTTATAATACTATAAATTTAATTGTTTATGTAATGAATCATTTTTTAATTTTAGATTTTCAGAAGCATTCTCCCCCAAAACTTTCTATTTTTGAAGCCTTACAAAGGCTAGTTTTCTTCTTGCAATTCATAATAATTTTCAACAGCACAAACTTCGAATATTAAGTTGACAAAAATTTATCAAAACTCAAAATTTTTAAATATGACACATGACAGACAAATGAGTACTCGACAGAGATACCAACATTTCTAAACCTATGGTCAACTGCCGGTAAGCAGACCAAAGGTCAAAATTCGGATGTGAAACAGTGCCACATCTCAAACTCCAAGTTAACCTTCAAGTCAAGGTTACGTAACCTTAGGTTTTGACTATCGATTGTGAAACCGGCCGTGAATAGTATTCCGTTGCTCGATTATTACTATTTGATAATTTTTTGATTTAGGGTTTTGATATTATTGTTAACGCAAAGCAAGTTTGACATTTGTGGCGCAGAGCAAGTACGTGCGTGCTCTCGGTGGTAGTATTATACTTATTTATATTTATCTCTGTAGTGTACACTGGACGCAAGGTAGAGAACTTACGATCGTTCATGACGTGTTTCGTTAAGTATTATACGGGTTTCCGTTGAAATATCGAAACGATAAATAAATACATTGTACTGAATTATCGTAGGATCTGTTTTCGATTTGGAAGCGCATATATAGAAACAGACCGACTCTGCTTTGCATGGTGATTTTAGTGAACCGTTTAGCGTTATTCTCGATCGCAGGTGCAATTTATGGTTCTCTCAAGATCGAATTCAGTGATTTACAACTCCTATCTTGGAAACTATTGCCTATACTTCTTATCCCCTTATATCTCCTGAGATTCGCAATATATCAAACATCACCACCATTATTTTCAATAGAATAACATTACTTTTGTCGCATATGAAGCTGAGAAATAAGGAGCGGCCGTATTGCAACTATTAAAATAATTTGTTATGTTACGTGGTCGTCGAACAATAGTGGAGGTGGTGCTTTGACCTGTCAAAATTCCCAGAGTACATGTCTACTATCCACCACAAATCATCCACTCCCGGAGGGCGCGCAGTCAACTGTCACAACGCTAGAATCTACCGCGACACACGTTTCACAACAATAGAATCGCGACGTGGCTGGAAAAGTAAACTTCCTTGTCGCTTTTCTCGCGGGATTATATACGATTTTGTATTCGACATGTGCAAAAATCGTCACCCATCCTAAATATTTGTTCTACATATCCGTTTCAATATACTTTTCCAGACAAATTCAAGCGTAATAGTGCTGACAGACTTACGTTCGATTAATTTATAATTAAGCGCCCCATGCTAAGGGTACATTATACTGTACCTAAATTAAGGCCAGTACAATAAAGGCGAAATATATAATATTCACGATTTTCCACTTGCTCTAAGGAAAATAAATTGTCTAGCTTGTATAATGGATGAAAGCAGTTCACAGGGAAGGTAAAGTGATGGCGTGTTTTTGAGAAATCTTAGGCCGCAAAAAGCTGCTGTTGTTTAAGCTACTTACTGAAACATATTTCATTACCAACACGTCATTTTACTGAATTACCACCATTTAACGTTAGTTTTTAACCGTTAGTGAAACATTTTTAATAATTATTTTAAGGATCTTTTGGTTTGATGTTTCCTTAGAACCTCGATATATATATATATATATTTTTAATCCAAGTAGAGATCCTTATAAAACTAGGACTACCAGAGATCCCCTTTAAATATTACAAATTAGCCATATATATTTTCATAAAGAATCTGGAAACAGTAATTCTGAATGTTACCACCATAGAGGGGAAAGAATATTCCATTTTAATTTTTAATGTTAAAAGTTGAGACAAGGGAGATCCTTAAAAGAAAAAGGACAGGTTGAGATCCTTTAATGTATAAATTGTAATCTATAGGACAAGATGAGATCATGTAGTGTTGCCAAGTTTATATAAACTAAAAGTTGCAAGAATAGCAAAAAAAAATTTAATGCTTGCATTATTATAGTGCATTAGTATAACTTATATTTCATAAGCATAATCGTGTTTTTAAGAGAACTTAAATTTATTATATTAATTTTAATTTATAAAATTATTAATCTTACATTAATTATTGAATTTTTTAATTAATAATGAATACTCGTGGTAAACTTATATTAGAATTGTTAGTACGCAAAGAAGAATATAGGTACTTAGGGCCGTGATTTTAAACGACGAATAAATATTTCCTTATGAAGTTCTGGAATTAGTAACTTCTGATTGGTCAAATTTTACATTATACTTAACCCGTAAGTAGCGAGGTGGGGTGTGACAGCTCCCAGTAGATTTTGAAAATGCCGTCAGTTAACGATATCGATAGGTGTAATCATTGTATCATCGGGCTTCATGTACCCCTCGGGCATGTGTTTCACATCGTCTGATTGAATTTATCTCTTTAAAACAAAATTGGGGTAAAGCATCTCGTTTCTTGTGCGACAAGAAAGCCACCTCGCTACTTACGGGTTAAATTTGACCCATCAGAAGTTACTAATTTTTATTTAAATTTAATCAATCAGAAGTTACTTATTCCAGGTCCTCACAAATAAATACTTATTCATTGTTTAAAATAACCAAATTCCATTAGACCAAAGTTGCGCTACAACTCAGGATGGGTTTTAGCTGACCGTTTTATTTTATAAAGGGTTTTCAATGCAGATTATCGTGGTGGTTCGCCTTCACATGACCAGGGAGTACAGTTAATATAAAGTTTTTGCTCCACTCAAGCTGAACCACCGAAACATCAGACCGTAACTGTCCTTTAATAGAAGTAAAAAATCTATGGTGGGCGATAGAAACAGTACAAGTAAAAAAAAAGGCAACTTTACAGGAGAGCGAAAAAACTGTATAACTTTTGATATTATAATTTTAAAATTTTTGATATTTTACTTGACATTATGTAAATCATGGGTCTCCAAACTACGACCCGCGAGCACCACCAATCCGGCCCGCAATAGCGGACCTGGCGGGCTATTAATTATTAATAATGATTAATAATAATCAGATATTTTATTTACCGACTAAAAGTAGTTGTCAAAACACATCACATAGTTGTCAAAAAGTAATCGTAATCTGATGAGCTAGATCTTGGCTCTTGGGGCATTGTGGAGTAATCAGGCTGGCCCTTAAGCTAAATAGTTTGAAGACCCTTGATTTAGACCGTTGGCAGTTCGATTTATTGCCGAAAATCCGAACTCGATTTGACTTTGAATTAAAGTGTTAACTAGCGTTTTGCAAAATTCACAGGTCCCCCCCCCCGTTTTATGGTATGATAATTTAGACCGTTGGCAGTTTTATTTATTGCCAAAAACCCGAACTTGATTCGACCTTGAATTAAATTGTTATTTAGTGTCCCACAAAAATTGCAACCTTCCACCCCTATTTTTAATTTGGATTATTTAGACCGTTGGCAGTTTGATCTATTGTCAAAAACCCGAACTCGATTTGACCTTGAATTAAAGTGTTAGCTAGCGTTTTTAAAAAATTCATAGGCCCCCCCCCTGTTTTATAATATGATAATTTACACCGTTGGCAGTTTGATCTATTGCCGAAAACCCGAACTCGATTTGACCTTGAATTAAAGTGTTAGCTAGCGTTTGTGAAAAATTCATAGGTCCCCCCCCTGTTTTATAATATGATAATTTACACCGTTGGCAGTTTGATCTATTGCCGAAAACCCGAACTCGATTTGACCTTGAATTAAAGTGTTAGCTAGCGTTTTTGAAAAATTCATAGGTCCTCCCCCCTATTTTATAATATGATAATTTACACCGTTGGCTGTTTGATCTATTGCCGAAAACCCGAACTCGATTTGATCTTGAATTAAAGTGTTAGCTAGCGTTTTTGAAAAATTCATAGGTCACCCCCCTGTTTTATAATATGATAATTTACACCGTTGGCAGTTTGACTTATTTCCGAAAACCCGAACTTGATTCGACCTTGAATTAAATTGTTACCTAGCGTCCCGCAAAAGTTGCAAGCGCCCATCACTATTTTAAATTGTTGTTATTTAGACCGTTTGCAGTTTGATTTATTGTCGATAAACCGAATTCGATTTGACCTTGAATTGAAGTGTTAGCTAGCGTTTTTCAAAAATCACCCCCCCCCCTCCTGCTTGATGATTATTTAGACCAGGGGTCTCTAAACTACGGCCCCCGGGCCAGATCCGGCCCGCGAGCATCAACAATCCTGTCCGCAATAGCGGAGCTGGCGTACTAGGTGTCCGGCCCGCCCTTTAATTTATTTTAATCAATCAAATCAAACAAAGTCATCATATAAAATAATAATCTGATATTTTATTTACTGACTAAAAATAGTTGTCGAAACACATCAAAAAGTTGTCAAAAAGTAATCTTAATCTGATGAGCTAGATCTTGGCCTTCAGGGCATTGTGAAGTAAGTAAATAATTAAGTTAAGTTTTTAAAAAAGTTTTTTTATTAATGCCTTATTAAAAAAATTACATAACTTTAATGACAGAAATTGACTTGTATTGTTTCTATCGCCCACCATAGAAATAAGATAATGATCTCTAAACCATTTAATTTAGCAAGGTTAGCACCTAGGTTAGCATATCGGTTATCAAGACGCCAACGTTTTTTGTTGATTCTAGAGGCTAAAAAGTAAAACGTGATTACGAATTTTTAAAAATAACGTTGTGATTTAACCATCCAGTAAGAGGGTTTACTTTATATGGTATAATATAAAATGTAATTTATTCTACCCATTGGCCGTTTCGTATTACCTAAAACCCGAACTCGATTCGACCCTGAATTAAATTCTTAGCGTCCAAAAATTACAAGCGCTCCCTTTACTTTAAATCGGATTACCCATTTAACTAATTAAATTAAGAATCCTAGTTTTGTTGATCTTAGCAATTATTTCTAATAATTTATTATTTTTGCAAAATAGAAGTTCATTTAAGTTCATTAAAAGTTTATTTTCCCATACGTAACTTGCTCGGAGGTCCAAAAAATTTTGCACTACTTGTATGTACTGTGTAGTTTTAACATTTATTATAAAAATTTAAAAACAAATCCATTTAAATATTAATTTAATCCACTAAACATTTTAATTGACTTGTTATAAACACAGAAATAAACTACGCCAACTAACCCAGTAACTTATCAAACTGATGAAACAACTTCATATTCAAACCTAAATTCTTAAATTTTCGATTAACCCAAAAATATTACGTTTATCCGAAACAGAAAAGAAAAATAACTATAACAAAAACTGAACAGAAATTTTCAATAATTCATATATTATATTCTACAAGAATTATTTTTCAATTTTCTAACTTGCAATAGAAACGTTTAAATTTTTTTGGTAAAAATTTAGATTTAATTTTTTATATTGAAGTTTATTAACTAATAACAAAAGATATTAATAATATTGTTATTTTTTTCTTTACGGAACATTTACTGCATCATTGTAATCATTAAAACATTATCTGCTAAAATTAGTCAACTCGGTTATGAATGCGTGCTTTGCTACGTTGCCAAGTTATCGGATCTCAGCGTGGCTTAAAACAATTACAAATATACATATATACACTTTGCCGATAGCAGCGCTCCACCTTACTACTCGAGAACTACTAATGTATATAATACGAAAAATATCGGAAAAACGAGATCCAGCATAAATTTCAAATAAGCGACCTACCTTACCAACATTTAACGGAAAAACTCGATATACACGTTAAAAAAGTCGAGATCCGAAAGTGGATCTCGACTTTCTCCAAGTGATCTCGCCTTGCTAACATTTTTCTCAAAAGGATCTCACTTTTCCTCTTTTTAAATCTATATATATATATTATAAAAACCTTTAATTATTGCTGCAGGCTCATCTTCTGTTTACGTAGAATTTACTAAAAGGAAGTAAGCAAATGCAAAATAAACACTTAAACCCTAAACATATATGTAGCTCTATAAATTTACAACATATTTAAATTTTTATTTGATGTTGTTAAAGCATTTTTCAAAAATTTGTTTTCTATTTTCTATATTAAAATATGTACAACTGAATGATATTATATTGAACCAAACAAAGAATGATATTGTCTCCTTTTACGAATTAAAATTAGTATGAATACCTTTTACGAAATCACCGAGAACAAATTGAATTTTTTAAGATATTATACATAATCATATTGTCTTTAAAACACGACAACAAATATATTTTCTTGAAAATTTTGTAGTATATCTATTAGTATAAGTACTATATTTTATAACCTCGTTCTCAATTGCAAATAATAAAAATAATTAAAATACAATAAAAGTATGCTTTCAGCTATCAGCTTCTTTATATTTAACATTTGCAGTCTCAAATTTCAAAATAATTGGTGTCTTTACAAGAAAAGTAAATTCTCCCAAGTATTGGAGTTCATTCCAACTAAATAATGTGACTTGACAAGCAGAAAATGAAAATAAACACTTGTTTCTATTTAATCTTAATTAAGATTAAGTCAATGTAATAAATTTTTAAGCATAAAACTTTATAAGATCACTGATTCTTTTTTTTTTGCAGTTTTGTGAGGAAAATTCTGAAGACTTTTACTTGAAGAACAATATGTTGCTTTGTTAAATTATCAACGAATATTAAAAATTATTTGTATCAGAGCAATTCAGAAACAAGATAACTCATGATGTCATCTAACTAGGCGAATAATGAAAATTAAAATGTGTCAACTTCCAAGTATTGCAAAAAAAAAACTTGCAGATATCTGGAAGTTTTGAAATAGGAACTAAACACTCAAATTTAAAAAATATTAAATCAATAAATCGCAAGACCGTCAAAATCGGCATAGTCTGCTCCTCTTAAGGTTGTTCCGAAGGAAACAATTCAAGCAAATTAAAAATTTCATATTGCAATGTGGGAGTTAAGGAAAAAATTTAATTTAATTTAACTTAATGCATCGTAACTTTTACCTTTTACCAGTAAAGATGTTTCAGCTAACCTCATGGTTGGCAAACACATAATCACATAAAACTTATCCATTTTCGTTTTCAGGTAAAACCGTTGTTTTTCAGGGATGCAGTTTTTATCTTTTTGTTTATTATTACTTTATATTTTCACTGAAACGTTGAAGTTAAATTTTTGAAAAGGCAAACAAAATACAATATTTATAAACATTGCAATAAAATTAAATTATAGATTGAATTACAAAATTTTTTACTAAGTTGTGAAAATAGTTATTTACCTAAAAGTCAAGAAAATGATACATTACTGACGAGCAGCAATGTTGAAATAATGAGAAATATGGTATTAAATTTTACCGAAAATCGTAAAAAATCGAAATTTTGAAACATTGTTGAACAACATTTTTAAAATGAACAAAAATCAAGTTTGTCAATTTCTTGACTACATAGTTACCATAGATGGTTAATGTCAAAACAATAAAAGTAATAACGAAAAGAACGACGTCTCTTTTACTTTATTACAATTACTAATTATTACCGGACTAGTCATTAAAATTCAATTTCCCGGCGCGTATACAAGCAGGGAAGTGTTGTTTTGATGACGATTTTCAGTAAATTAATTTGCTCCAATACTTGCGAGTATGAGGGTATTAAAAGATGCAACTTTTCGGGTAACAAAATATAGTCATATCTCATTAGTAAACCCTTTTATTGCATTAATAAACATGAACACAATAACTTTTCCGTTATTGTATGATACCAAAAAGAGAGCGAGAGAGAACATTTTATTTTAAAAGTTAATCTACACAATTCGTTGTAAATATTATACAAATATTTATATATATAAAAATTAAAATCCTTGGTGAAATATTAAGAGTTCTTTACTTTATACGTATTTCTCTTGATGAAATGAATCGCTGTATAATAAATACAATTTAAAATAATTAATAAAATTTATGACAGGTTTTTAAGATTGACAGGAAAAAGTTGAAAGAAACCAGCTTGAATGTATTTTCTTTTATTTTTAAATTTTGATTAAACCTTATTTACTAAGTGGTTAGAACATTATTTGCAATAATTACAGTAGAGCGTCGATAATTCGGATTAATTGTGACCAGACCCTGTCTACTTCTAAGTTCTACTGTATTTTAATGAAAGAATATACATGCATTTGTTTGTAGTGGAATGTTTTTTTTGACATTTGTTTGACAAATAATATGTATGCATTTTTGTTTTCAACTTTTGTTTTCGCCGGAATTGAATCCGGATTATCGACGGTCCGGATTTTTGACGCTCTACACTGTACATATAATTACGTTTATCCAATTAAAACAAATGTTTTTAAAAATTGAATATTTATTAAATTAAACATACAACTGTTCAAGTTAGATGCAAAACAGCAACTGATTTAAAATATAAAAATAAATGCATCGAAAGTTACATTTTGAAAGTGGGGTGTTTAAAACACGTAAACACTTGAGTCGGAGACGACCCTTACATGTAAAACCTTTTTGAAACTTATATATTAATTACTCTAGACTAAACAAATAATTATATTATAAATTACTAGAAGTGTTAAAACCTTTTTAAAACTTATATTAATTACTCTAGATTAAATAAATAATTATATTATAAATTATTAGAAGTGGTCTTTAAAGGTTCGTTAGACATAACTCCTCCCCCCTTAGTAAAGAACGTGTCCGGTGAAGCTTGGACACTGTGACTTTCTGATAATTCAAATTCTTCATTTTTCTTCCCCTTAACTAATGATTTAATTTTATTTCTAAAGAGATATAATAATGCAACAAAAATACATAAAACAATAATAATAGTTGTGATAAAATGTGTAACATGCATTACAGGATGTATTTTGATGTGATGTTCCAAACTTTTTGCTTCTTCTTTTAGATCATCTAAATTGTCCAAATGGTTTAATTGCAAATTTACAATTGCGCTAGCCTGATAATCTTGAATTGCTAATGGATTATTAAAAGTAAAATTATTAAATGTATTTACATAAGTTTGATCGTCTATAATTATTTTACAATTGTTTTCAGATGAAATTAACGCATTGTTTATCACTTCGAGATTATTAATTTTATCATTGCATTCTTCAATTACGCTTAACTTAGTTTTACAAGAAGTTAGAACTTTTCCGTTTTTAAGTTGTCCGTAAAGTTTATAATTATTGTTAGCTAATGCATAAGTACAATTATTGTTATTATGAATAAAAGAGCACTTGTTCACTTGGGGTTTGTCTACACACACGATTGAGTTTTCGATCACTTGACACTTTTCGTCAGTCCATAATTCTTTTCTAACACTTTGCAGATGGTACTTCGATGGCGGAATTAGCACCTTGTTTTGCAAATCGGGAATTGGATAAATTCTTGTGTATTGGTAAATGGATGGATCCAGGATATGTACATTAAGTATACATGTAATAAAATCTCTTGTTGCAAAAATTTGAAACTTTGAAAATTCTAAAATCTTAAAAATATGAACGGTATCTAATTCGAGTAATTCTGATTTTTTATAAATTAGTTTTAAATGATTTATAATTTCAATTAATTCTTCGTCCGATATTATTTCTAAATTTGTAATTTCCGAAAAGGCTAATGAGATGGTTCTTTCAATACTTTGGAGAATGTTTAGTAATTTTAGACTGATGTAATTGTTGTACTCTATCATTAACTGGGTATCAAGAGAATTACTTATTTTATTTATTGCATTAAATGATGAATTCAAATTATTTTGAATTGTTTCGAGATCTTTCGCGTAACGCATTGTTATGTGATGTGCAAATGAACTATACTCGTTTATTTGTTTAACTATCTTTTCTTGATTATTATATAGTAAATCTAAATTTTTGTTAATATCAATTAAATCTTGATTGTCCGGATTGCCGGTAATGAATTTAATAGCGGTTCCTAAAACGTTAACGAGTCCACGTTTGTTACGATATTTAAATTTCGATAGTTGTTTTTCAATTGATTTGCAATTATCGGTTAGTATGTTAACTAATTGTTGTGTAAGATGATTTGACTTTGATGTTTTTGACTGTAAAATAGTAGTACTGCTTAATAACTTAAAATAACTTAATTCTAGATCGCTTATATTAAAATAAAAATAAAACTTATGATAATGACCGAGGAGCTTTGCTGGACCTAGGTCTTCGGGAAAATATCCGTTCGTGTCAATCTTGTCTACCTGAAGGGCCTGGTTTTGACTGGTCAGTTCCATTATTCTGTAACGGAAATTTCTTTTTAAGTCTTTTTAATTTTCTTACGTGTATGTTTGCTTGTCGTTTTGACTTATCTCGTATTCCAATTATTTTATTTTTTTCAATTGATGTTACATTTACTTTATCATAATACGGGTCCGTTTTTCTGATTCGTTGCCGTGTAAAATATACTGTGGGTTCACTAATTTCAACAGTGGATTCTTTATTTTTATTATGATTTTGCAAATTGTTTTGACCTTTTTCGAGTTGTTTTTGGTATAATTGTTCATAGAATGGCAATAATTCGTCTTTTCTTTTTTCGTTATAAATTTCGTAAACCGTTTTACTTAGGTCTAACTCGTGTGCGTTTAAATTTTCATAAGGGCCATATAATAATGTAAATGGGGTGTAACCAGTGGCGGAATGAATTGATTGATTATAAGTTAATACGGCTGATATCATTAAATGTTGAGGACTTTCATTTGGGTCTTTTTCTTTAATTATTCTGAGTTTTTCTAAAATAGTAGAATGCACTCGTTCTATCGGTGAATTAGAACTACTATTATAATTTGTCGTAAAATGTAATTCGATTTTAAATAATTCGCAAAATTCTTGAAATACTTTGTTTTTGAACTCTTTACCTTCGTCACAAACAATTTTCTTTGGATAGCCATGATGAGAAAAGTAATGGCGTAATTTATTTAATATTGTTATACCGGTGATATCTGTTACAAAATAAGCTTGTGTGTAACGCGAAAATAAATCAATTATAGTTATAAATTTATTACTTTCAAAACTGAATGTATCTATGTGAATAACGTCAAAAGGTCTTTTTGAAAGTAGGGGTCCCGAAAATTGAATCTTGTAAGGATTCCTTTCATATTTACTAGCGAGACAAGTTTCGCATTCATTTATAAATTTATTTATTTTAGTTTTCATATCGGGCCAATAATATTTTAATTTTAAATGATTATAAGTTTCGGTGATGCCGTTATGGTTACTTGAATGATATTGTTCTATTACTTCATCTTGTTGGTTTGAATTTTCTAAATCTTTTGCTAATATATTACTTTTTGTAAATTTTACCTGATTATTGAATAGACTTTGAGTGATTTTTAAAAATTTTGATTCTATTTCGTTATCTTTGAAATAAATTCCATATAAATTTCCAGGATTAACGATTTCCTTTAACATTTGTGAGAGATTTTGTAATTCGTTACCTCTTCTAATAGTGACTGTATAGTTATTTTTCGCAAAAATTCTTTTATGATCTACGTTATATTGATCTCCTAATTGTAAGATTATACGATTCGCAAATTGATTTACCGGTTTATCAGAAATGGGCATAGTAAACACGGGGTTTTCATGTGACGTATGTCTAGTATTATTAGATTCATTATCTTCGTTAGTATTATCGTTAGCGTTAATAATTGATTCGTTATTTTTATCAAGGGCGTTAATTATGTCGTCAAGATCATCTAATGGCAATTCTAAATCGTCACCAACATTTGGTGTCATTGACATCAAATCTAAGTTTTCATCTAAAGTTTCTTTTACGTTAATTTCTATACGCGATAATGCGTCTGCTACCTGATTTTCTTTGCCTTTTCTATATTGAATTTTATAATCGAATTCTTCTAATTTTAATCGCCATTTAACGAGGCGAGAATTTGCATCTTTAATTGAAAATAGCCAGACCAGCGGTTTGTGGTCAGTCTCAATAATAAATTGTTTTCCGTAAACAAATGGCCTAAATTGTTTTGTCGTATCGACAATTGCTAATAATTCGCGTTCGATTGTTGAATAATTTCTTTCGGCACTATTTAAAGTTCTAGAATAAAAAGCAATGGGTTTATTATTTTGGGATAACACACCTCCGATAGCTGTGTTAGAAGCGTCAGTTGTGACGTGAAAGATTTTTTCAAAATCGGGATAAGCTAATATGGGGGCATTTGTTATTAACTCTTTGCATTTCTGAAATGCTCGTAAGTAATCGGGATTACTTGTTTCGATTTTTGCTCCCTTTTTAAGACATTTTGTGAAGGGCTGCACTATTCTAGCAAAATTTTGAATAAATTTTCTATAATATCCTATTAAACCGAGAAATGACCTAATTTCTTTAATTGTCTTTGGAAGAGGATAATTTTGTATAGCTATAACTTTTTGGGGATTAGGTTTTATACCTTCTGGAGTAATTACATGACCAAGAAAGGCAACTTCCTTTCGCAAAAACTCGGATTTATCAAGTTGAACTTTTAGATTGTACTGTCTAATTTTATCAAAAATTAGTTTAAGGTGAACCAAATGTTCGTGGAGAGATTTTGAATAAATTACTATGTCGTCCATATAGACAAAACAAAATTTATGAAGAAATTCGCGAAAAATGTTATCCATTACTCGCTGAAACGTACTAGGGGCATTTTTCAACCCAAATGGCATGCGAACATATTCCCAATGGCCGTTATTTACTGAGAAAGCGGTTTTCTTGATTGAATCAACGTCCATCTCAATTTGATGAAAACCTTGCGCGAGATCTAAGGTGGAAAAGTAATTACATTTTCCTAGATTATCCAGAATTTCATCAATTCTAGGAATGGGATATTTTTCTTCAATTGTTTTTTCATTTAGCTTACGGTAGTCTATCACAAGGCGGAATTTCTTTTTTCCACTAGCGTCAATTTTCTTTGGTACAATCCAAACTGGCGAGCTATACGGTGAAATACTGGGTTTTATGATTTTATCGTCTAATAGTTTTTTTATTTGATTTTGAATTTCTGTTTTTAAATGATAAGGATATCTAAATGATTTACAAAAAACTGGTTCATTATCTACTGTTCTAATTTTATGCTTTACTGCATTAGTGAATGTTAAATCGTGATTTTCGTTGTAAAAAATATCTTTGTATTTTCTACATAAACTTAAAATTTCTGCTTTTTCTTCCGGGTTAAGATGTTCCGTACGAATAACATTTTGAATATTTAGATTAGAAAAATGATTTTTTGGTTTCTTAATTTCTACATTTGTTATTGGTTCTACTTTTATTTGTTGTTTAAAATTAATGTCTATTTTACGTACTTCTTCTATGGGTACTTCGCAAAAACCGTTCTTTGCAAAGGCAATTGATTCGGGGATACAAAATTGTTTAAAATTAATTTCAGGTATAAGGACTTCGCCTTCATCAATATTCACGGGAATTTTTATATGAGTTTTAACTCTTTGCTTAAATGGCTTAAAATTTTTTTGGTTTAATTCCAGAAAAAAAGGAATTTTATAATTTCCTATCTCTAACGTTCTATTGTTATAATTTATATTTGCACCTAATTTACATAAATCTTCGCTTCCTAATAAAGCGTCAAATCGATCATGCCAATTGATTACATGAAAATCAATTGCATTATTTATACCGAATTCTTTCAAAATAGGGAAAGATACATTTTCGTCATTAGCGACCGTTTGATTCATGCTCTTAATTAAAAACTGTTTTTTAAATATAAAATTTTTAAAATTATCATGTGCAATATTTGAATTCATTATTGAGTTTGAAGCTCCACTGTCCAGGAGAATTTTTAAATTTAAATTAGGAATAGTGATAAATGGTAATTTGGGTTTGCTAGCTAATATATTTAAATCTATGTTGATTGTTCCGAGGCTGGTATTGGAAAATTTTCAATTGGTTCATTCATATTTTCAAAATATTCTTGATTTTCTAATTGCATTTGATCTGGTTCTTCTATATTATACAATTCCTCCGATATAAAATTATTTGGACCGGATTTTTGAAAATGATTATTATGAGACGCGTTTGGTCGATTACGAGAAGGGTTAAATGTATTTCTTGTTGATATCGACATTGGTGTAGGTTTTGATTCGGGTTTTCTTCCGAATACTTGCGAATTTGTAAAAATTTTATTTTGAACTGGTCTAGTTTGATTCAAAAAATATAAGAATAATACAATACGTAGAAAATCAAAATTCAAAAAATTTAAAAAGGAGACAATTAACACATAACAGGTCTGGATTAAGAAAATTTGAAAAAATGAAAATTTCGTAATACGAAGTACAATATAACGTTATTTCATGGTTATTGCCATTCTTCAGTTGCACGCATCGATTACGATTACATTGTAAAATAAGAAGAAAAAATTTTTCAAACTAAACAAAATTATCGACTAAATTGTACAAAATTGACTTACCATAACCTCCAAAGATTATCAAAACTGAACTTGTTACACGAGGTATGAATAATTTAAAAATGATTTGAACTAAGAAATTCGTTTACCTAGCACTGCTAGTTTGAAATCCGAAGGCACTGCCCTCTTAATATGATTTCTAAAAACTTTGAAAAAATTCAAAATTCAAAAATTTTTACCACGTTTTTTAACCGTGAGGCGTAAAACTAGAAAAAGAACTCAAAATAAAAAATTTTAAGTAAATTTGTGGTTTTTAGTATGTATTTATGGTTAAATTCAAAAAATATAAGAATAATACAATACGTAGAAAATCAAAATTCAAAAAATTTAAAAAGGAGACAATTAACACATAACAGGTCTGGATTAAGAAAATTTGAAAAAATGAAAATTTCGTAATACGAAGTACAATATAACGTTATTTCATGGTTATTGCCATTCTTCAGTTGCACGCATCGATTACGATTACATTGTAAAATAAGAAGAAAAAATTTTTCAAACTAAACAAAATTATCGACTAAATTGTACAAAATTGACTTACCATAACCTCCAAAGATTATCAAAACTGAACTTGTTACACGAGGTATGAATAATTTAAAAATGATTTGAACTAAGAAATTCGTTTACCTAGCACTGCTAGTTTGAAATCCGAAGGCACTGCCCTCTTAATATGATTTCTAAAAACTTTGAAAAAATTCAAAATTCAAAAATTTTTACCACGTTTTTTAACCGTGAGGCGTAAAACTAGAAAAAGAACTCAAAATAAAAAATTTTAAGTAAATTTGTGGTTTTTAGTATGTATTTATGGTTAAATTCAAAAAATATAAGAATAATACAATACGTAGAAAATCAAAATTCAAAAAATTTAAAAAGGAGACAATTAACACATAACAGGTCTGGATTAAGAAAATTTGAAAAAATGAAAATTTCGTAATACGAAGTACAATATAACGTTATTTCATGGTTATTGCCATTCTTCAGTTGCACGCATCGATTACGATTACATTGTAAAATAAGAAGAAAAAATTTTTCAAACTAAACAAAATTATCGACTAAATTGTACAAAATTGACTTACCATAACCTCCAAAGATTATCAAAACTGAACTTGTTACACGAGGTATGAATAATTTAAAAATGATTTGAACTAAGAAATTCGTTTACCTAGCACTGCTAGTTTGAAATCCGAAGGCACTGCCCTCTTAATATGATTTCTAAAAACTTTGAAAAAATTCAAAATTCAAAAATTTTTACCACGTTTTTTAACCGTGAGGCGTAAAACTAGAAAAAGAACTCAAAATAAAAAATTTTAAGTAAATTTGTGGTTTTTAGTATGTATTTATGGTTAAATTCAAAAAATATAAGAATAATACAATACGTAGAAAATCAAAATTCAAAAAATTTAAAAAGGAGACAATTAACACATAACAGGTCTGGATTAAGAAAATTTGAAAAAATGAAAATTTCGTAATACGAAGTACAATATAACGTTATTTCATGGTTATTGCCATTCTTCAGTTGCACGCATCGATTACGATTACATTGTAAAATAAGAAGAAAAAATTTTTCAAACTAAACAAAATTATCGACTAAATTGTACAAAATTGACTTACCATAACCTCCAAAGATTATCAAAACTGAACTTGTTACACGAGGTATGAATAATTTAAAAATGATTTGAACTAAGAAATTCGTTTACCTAGCACTGCTAGTTTGAAATCCGAAGGCACTGCCCTCTTAATATGATTTCTAAAAACTTTGAAAAAATTCAAAATTCAAAAATTTTTACCACGTTTTTTAACCGTGAGGCGTAAAACTAGAAAAAGAACTCAAAATAAAAAATTTTAAGTAAATTTGTGGTTTTTAGTATGTATTTATGGTTAAATTCAAAAAATATAAGAATAATACAATACGTAGAAAATCAAAATTCAAAAAATTTAAAAAGGAGACAATTAACACATAACAGGTCTGGATTAAGAAAATTTGAAAAAATGAAAATTTCGTAATACGAAGTACAATATAACGTTATTTCATGGTTATTGCCATTCTTCAGTTGCACGCATCGATTACGATTACATTGTAAAATAAGAAGAAAAAATTTTTCAAACTAAACAAAATTATCGACTAAATTGTACAAAATTGACTTACCATAACCTCCAAAGATTATCAAAACTGAACTTGTTACACGAGGTATGAATAATTTAAAAATGATTTGAACTAAGAAATTCGTTTACCTAGCACTGCTAGTTTGAAATCCGAAGGCACTGCCCTCTTAATATGATTTCTAAAAACTTTGAAAAAATTCAAAATTCAAAAATTTTTACCACGTTTTTTAACCGTGAGGCGTAAAACTAGAAAAAGAACTCAAAATAAAAAATTTTTTTTTAAGTAAATTTGTGGTTTTTAGTATGTATTTATGGTTAAATTCAAAAAATATAAGAATAATACAATACGTAGAAAATCAAAATTCAAAAAATTTAAAAAGGAGACAATTAACACATAACAGGTCTGGATTAAGAAAATTTGAAAAAATGAAAATTTCGTAATACGAAGTACAATATAACGTTATTTCATGGTTATTGCCATTCTTCAGTTGCACGCATCGATTACGATTACATTGTAAAATAAGAAGAAAAAATTTTTCAAACTAAACAAAATTATCGACTAAATTGTACAAAATTGACTTACCATAACCTCCAAAGATTATCAAAACTGAACTTGTTACACGAGGTATGAATAATTTAAAAATGATTTGAACTAAGAAATTCGTTTACCTAGCACTGCTAGTTTGAAATCCGAAGGCACTGCCCTCTTAATATGATTTCTAAAAACTTTGAAAAAATTCAAAATTCAAAAATTTTTACCACGTTTTTTAACCGTGAGGCGTAAAACTAGAAAAAGAACTCAAAATAAAAAATTTTAAGTAAATTTGTGGTTTTATTTTTATATCATTTTTATCATTTTTAAATTATTCATACCTCGTGTAACAAGTTCAGTTTTGATAATCTTTGGAGGTTATGGTAAGTCAATTTTGTACAATTTAGTCGATAATTTTGTTTAGTTTGAAAAATTTTTTCTTCTTATTTTACAATGTAATCGTAATCGATGCGTGCAACTGAAGAATGGCAATAACCATGAAATAACGTTATATTGTACTTCGTATTACGAAATTTTCATTTTTTCAAATTTTCTTAATCCAGACCTGTTATGTGTTAATTGTCTCCTTTTTAAATTTTTTGAATTTTGATTTTCTACGTATTGTATTATTCTTATATTTTTTGAATTTAACCATAAATACATACTAAAAACCACAAATTTACTTAAAAAATTTTTTATTTTGAGTTCTTTTTCTAGTTTTACGCCTCACGGTTAAAAAACGTGGTAAAAATTTTTGAATTTTGAATTTTTTCAAAGTTTTTAGAAATCATATTAAGAGGGCAGTGCCTTCGGATTTCAAACTAGCAGTGCTAGGTAAACGAATTTCTTAGTTCAAATCATTTTTAAATTATTCATACCTCGTGTAACAAGTTCAGTTTTGATAATCTTTGGAGGTTATGGTAAGTCAATTTTGTACAATTTAGTCGATAATTTTGTTTAGTTTGAAAAATTTTTTCTTCTTATTTTACAATGTAATCGTAATCGATGCGTGCAACTGAAGAATGGCAATAACCATGAAATAACGTTATATTGTACTTCGTATTACGAAATTTTCATTTTTTCAAATTTTCTTAATCCAGACCTGTTATGTGTTAATTGTCTCCTTTTTAAATTTTTTGAATTTTGATTTTCTACGTATTGTATTATTCTTATATTTTTTGAATTTAACCATAAATACATACTAAAAACCACAAATTTACTTAAAATTTTTTATTTTGAGTTCTTTTTCTAGTTTTACGCCTCACGGTTAAAAAACGTGGTAAAAATTTTTGAATTTTGAATTTTTTCAAAGTTTTTAGAAATCATATTAAGAGGGCAGTGCCTTCGGATTTCAAACTAGCAGTGCTAGGTAAACGAATTTCTTAGTTCAAATCATTTTTAAATTATTCATACCTCGTGTAACAAGTTCAGTTTTGATAATCTTTGGAGGTTATGGTAAGTCAATTTTGTACAATTTAGTCGATAATTTTGTTTAGTTTGAAAAATTTTTTCTTCTTATTTTACAATGTAATCGTAATCGATGCGTGCAACTGAAGAATGGCAATAACCATGAAATAACGTTATATTGTACTTCGTATTACGAAATTTTCATTTTTTCAAATTTTCTTAATCCAGACCTGTTATGTGTTAATTGTCTCCTTTTTAAATTTTTTGAATTTTGATTTTCTACGTATTGTATTATTCTTATATTTTTTGAATTTAACCATAAATACATACTAAAAACCACAAATTTACTTAAAATTTTTTATTTTGAGTTCTTTTTCTAGTTTTACGCCTCACGGTTAAAAAACGTGGTAAAAATTTTTGAATTTTGAATTTTTTCAAAGTTTTTAGAAATCATATTAAGAGGGCAGTGCCTTCGGATTTCAAACTAGCAGTGCTAGGTAAACGAATTTCTTAGTTCAAATCATTTTTAAATTATTCATACCTCGTGTAACAAGTTCAGTTTTGATAATCTTTGGAGGTTATGGTAAGTCAATTTTGTACAATTTAGTCGATAATTTTGTTTAGTTTGAAAAATTTTTTCTTCTTATTTTACAATGTAATCGTAATCGATGCGTGCAACTGAAGAATGGCAATAACCATGAAATAACGTTATATTGTACTTCGTATTACGAAATTTTCATTTTTTCAAATTTTCTTAATCCAGACCTGTTATGTGTTAATTGTCTCCTTTTTAAATTTTTTGAATTTTGATTTTCTACGTATTGTATTATTCTTATATTTTTTGAATTTAACCATAAATACATACTAAAAACCACAAATTTACTTAAAATTTTTTATTTTGAGTTCTTTTTCTAGTTTTACGCCTCACGGTTAAAAAACGTGGTAAAAATTTTTGAATTTTGAATTTTTTCAAAGTTTTTAGAAATCATATTAAGAGGGCAGTGCCTTCGGATTTCAAACTAGCAGTGCTAGGTAAACGAATTTCTTAGTTCAAATCATTTTTAAATTATTCATACCTCGTGTAACAAGTTCAGTTTTGATAATCTTTGGAGGTTATGGTAAGTCAATTTTGTACAATTTAGTCGATAATTTTGTTTAGTTTGAAAAATTTTTTCTTCTTATTTTACAATGTAATCGTAATCGATGCGTGCAACTGAAGAATGGCAATAACCATGAAATAACGTTATATTGTACTTCGTATTACGAAATTTTCATTTTTTCAAATTTTCTTAATCCAGACCTGTTATGTGTTAATTGTCTCCTTTTTAAATTTTTTGAATTTTGATTTTCTACGTATTGTATTATTCTTATATTTTTTGAATTTAACCATAAATACATACTAAAAACCACAAATTTACTTAAAATTTTTTATTTTGAGTTCTTTTTCTAGTTTTACGCCTCACGGTTAAAAAACGTGGTAAAAATTTTTGAATTTTGAATTTTTTCAAAGTTTTTAGAAATCATATTAAGAGGGCAGTGCCTTCGGATTTCAAACTAGCAGTGCTAGGTAAACGAATTTCTTAGTTCAAATCATTTTTAAATTATTCATACCTCGTGTAACAAGTTCAGTTTTGATAATCTTTGGAGGTTATGGTAAGTCAATTTTGTACAATTTAGTCGATAATTTTGTTTAGTTTGAAAAATTTTTTCTTCTTATTTTACAATGTAATCGTAATCGATGCGTGCAACTGAAGAATGGCAATAACCATGAAATAACGTTATATTGTACTTCGTATTACGAAATTTTCATTTTTTCAAATTTTCTTAATCCAGACCTGTTATGTGTTAATTGTCTCCTTTTTAAATTTTTTGAATTTTGATTTTCTACGTATTGTATTATTCTTATATTTTTTGAATTTAACCATAAATACATACTAAAAACCACAAATTTACTTAAAATTTTTTATTTTGAGTTCTTTTTCTAGTTTTACGCCTCACGGTTAAAAAACGTGGTAAAAATTTTTGAATTTTGAATTTTTTCAAAGTTTTTAGAAATCATATTAAGAGGGCAGTGCCTTCGGATTTCAAACTAGCAGTGCTAGGTAAACGAATTTCTTAGTTCAAATCATTTTTAAATTATTCATACCTCGTGTAACAAGTTCAGTTTTGATAATCTTTGGAGGTTATGGTAAGTCAATTTTGTACAATTTAGTCGATAATTTTGTTTAGTTTGAAAAATTTTTTCTTCTTATTTTACAATGTAATCGTAATCGATGCGTGCAACTGAAGAATGGCAATAACCATGAAATAACGTTATATTGTACTTCGTATTACGAAATTTTCATTTTTTCAAATTTTCTTAATCCAGACCTGTTATGTGTTAATTGTCTCCTTTTTAAATTTTTTGAATTTTGATTTTCTACGTATTGTATTATTCTTATATTTTTTGAATTTAACCATAAATACATACTAAAAACCACAAATTTACTTAAAATTTTTTATTTTGAGTTCTTTTTCTAGTTTTACGCCTCACGGTTAAAAAACGTGGTAAAAATTTTTGAATTTTGAATTTTTTCAAAGTTTTTAGAAATCATATTAAGAGGGCAGTGCCTTCGGATTTCAAACTAGCAGTGCTAGGTAAACGAATTTCTTAGTTCAAATCATTTTTAAATTATTCATACCTCGTGTAACAAGTTCAGTTTTGATAATCTTTGGAGGTTATGGTAAGTCAATTTTGTACAATTTAGTCGATAATTTTGTTTAGTTTGAAAAATTTTTTTTCTTCTTATTTTACAATGTAATCGTAATCGATGCGTGCAACTGAAGAATGGCAATAACCATGAAATAACGTTATATTGTACTTCGTATTACGAAATTTTCATTTTTTCAAATTTTCTTAATCCAGACCTGTTATGTGTTAATTGTCTCCTTTTTAAATTTTTTGAATTTTGATTTTCTACGTATTGTATTATTCTTATATTTTTTGAATTTAACCATAAATACATACTAAAAACCACAAATTTACTTAAAATTTTTTATTTTGAGTTCTTTTTCTAGTTTTACGCCTCACGGTTAAAAAACGTGGTAAAAATTTTTGAATTTTGAATTTTTTCAAAGTTTTTAGAAATCATATTAAGAGGGCAGTGCCTTCGGATTTCAAACTAGCAGTGCTAGGTAAACGAATTTCTTAGTTCAAATCATTTTTAAATTATTCATACCTCGTGTAACAAGTTCAGTTTTGATAATCTTTGGAGGTTATGGTAAGTCAATTTTGTACAATTTAGTCGATAATTTTGTTTAGTTTGAAAAATTTTTTCTTCTTATTTTACAATGTAATCGTAATCGATGCGTGCAACTGAAGAATGGCAATAACCATGAAATAACGTTATATTGTACTTCGTATTACGAAATTTTCATTTTTTCAAATTTTCTTAATCCAGACCTGTTATGTGTTAATTGTCTCCTTTTTAAATTTTTTGAATTTTGATTTTCTACGTATTGTATTATTCTTATATTTTTTGAATTTAACCATAAATACATACTAAAAACCACAAATTTACTTAAAATTTTTTATTTTGAGTTCTTTTTCTGGTCTAGTTTGGTAAACTGGACCATGCGGAAATTCATTTTGACTATAATTATTATGATTATTGTTATTGTAATTATTATTATTATTAAATCTACTAGTATATCCTTGATTTTGATTAAAAGTTCGATAATTTGAAAATTGATTATTAGATTGAGGCGTAAACGAGTTAAACCGTGGATTATATGATTTTTGATTAATATTTTTGTGCGTATTATTATGCTTTGGAGCTTTGTTTCGCATGAAATTTAAAAATTCGACTTGTTGTTTATAATTATCATAATTTCTCAATTGCAGCATGCAATCTTCGATTGAATTTACAATTTGATTTGAAATGTGAGTACGATATGGTTCTAACAAGCCTGCCTTAAAAGTATCTAACGCGCTTTTATTATGCAAACTAATTTTATATAATTTAAGACCTTCATCTTGTTCCCTAATTGTAACGTGTTCTAATAATAATTGCAATTTATTTTTAATTCTTTCATAATAAGAATCGTATGTTTCGTTTAATAATTGATAACATGTATTAAGATCAGTTAATAATAAGGTTTCATTTCTTTGATCTCCAAAACGATTCAAAAGTGATATTTTTAATTTTTCCCAGGTGGAACAATCCGATGTTACTAAAGTGTCTCTGGCAACACCAGTTAACTTCGAGCAACAAGTTTCAAAAAGTAAACTATTTAATGAACTAGCTTCAATTGGACTTTTATAAGCCCTAATAAATTTTTCACATTGAAGAATAAAATATGATAGATTTTTGCTACCTCCTTCATATTGAGGAATGGTCTCTTTAGCCAATTTAATTTCTGCAAAATTAACAGACATTTCGAATGGATTAATTTTGTTTAATTGACTAAAAATTATTTCGCTAATTTCTAATTGTAAATCTGAATTATTCGAATTATTTTCCGCGATTTTAATAGGTGATCTATCGCGAATTAAACTCATAGAGATTTTAATACAGTATAACAAAATTTAAGGTAAAGGAAAATAATAAGCGGTACTTACAAAACTAAGGTTGCCAATAACATGTTGAATATGTCTAGCGGGTGAATTGCTGGTGGTGTAGTTTCCGGGTTGCACTGCGGGTGAAGTCCGTCTGCGGTAGAAGTCTCTCTGTAGCAGGTACCAGTGGATCTTGCACCAATATGCACAATTTGGAACGTTGCACTTATAATTTACCCAATTATGATTTAAAAATCGCCAATTCTTCGATAGAATTGTTTGGGTATCCTACCGACTGCGCCAATTACGTTTATCCAATTAAAACAAATGTTTTTAAAAATTGAATATTTATTAAATTAAACATACAACTGTTCAAGTTAGATGCAAAACAGCAACTGATTTAAAATATAAAAATAAATGCATCGAAAGTTACATTTTGAAAGTGGGGTGTTTAAAACACGTAAACACTTGAGTCGGAGACGACCCTTACATGTAAAACCTTTTTGAAACTTATATATTAATTACTCTAGACTAAACAAATAATTATATTATAAATTACTAGAAGTGTTAAAACCTTTTTAAAACTTATATTAATTACTCTAGATTAAATAAATAATTATATTATAAATTATTAGAAGTGGTCTTTAAAGGTTCGTTAGACATAACTATATGTATACCGGGTGACCAATCTTACACACGATTACATGAGAAATTAATTTTGTTTTTTATTCCTGCTTTCCATTACAACAGATATGATTGAAAAATATATCAATGTAAAGAGATTTCTTTTTCTCATCAAAACATACCCAAGACTTGATATTTTATTCTTTAATTATTGTTAAAAACTCAATAGTAAAATGAAAACAGAAGCTTTTCTAAAGAAAATTTCATGGGCAATGAAATTCAAACAAGACTACTAAAAAAATGTAAAAGGAGCTATTTTTATATGTTATTGTTGAGTTTTTAATAATAATTTAAAAAGAAAATAAAAATAAAAATAAGGTATAGTAAATAAAAATATTATGTACAGATTAAATAATTTTGAAATCATCGTGAAGCCTTAAAGAACTGCATTGATTGTCTAAGGGCTCTAAGGTCCCAGTCGCATTGTCAATTTTAACAGTCATACCATGTTAAAAAATTTCTAAATGTTGTTTACTTTTCTAATAATCTGTAAAGTCGTTTAAGTCTAAATTGATGTTTTCTAAAATTGAAATAATAATGAGAGTTAACAAACCTGAAAGCTTTTTTTTTATAAATCAATTATTATGTAGTTAGATTATTCATGGCTGCATTTATTCATAATGAATAGATATTAATTGATATTTTTTTTATCATTATTAATAAAATATTATGTACAGTACCGTGCAATTGAATTAGGGCCACTCATTAAAAATTGATTTTTTTAAATTTACTGGTAGTTTAATGCAAAAATACAACTATATTTACAATAAATCTTTAATTTTATTATTTTAACATATTTTTCATCAATATTTTGTGACACCACCCCTAGCTTTAATTACTGCAGCCACCCTTTTTGGCATACTCCTTATACAAGCTAATGCTACTTCCTTTAAATGTTCATCGGTTTCCCATACCAAACGAATGTTTTCTTTTAAAGCCGCTATTGTGGGGTTGTTTCGTTTGTATACCAACGACTTCAATGTTTTCCAAACGTTTTCTATTGGATTTTGGTCGGGCGAATTACCTGGCCAAGGCAACACTTTGATTCGCAACCGTTTGAATGTGTCCATGATTGTTTTGGCTCTATGACACGGTGCTCCATCTTGCATAAAAGTGTAGCTTTTACGGCTACTACCTAAAGTATCCATATAAGGTACCAAAACCGTTTCAACCACTTCTTTATATTGAACTTGGTTCATGGTTTTGGTAACAAAATAAAGTGGTCCAAGCCCTTCAGCAGTAATAGACGACCAAATCATCACTGCCGGTGGGTGCTTTATTGTTTTCACAAGACAGCACTCTTTTAAACGTTCCGAAGATCTTCTCTTTACATATTGTAACATTTCCGTCACACATTCAATTCGTGTTTCGTCGCTGAAAATGACCTATAAAAAAATAATAAAAAGGAATAAATTTCAATTTTACATAATTATGAATTTTATGGCTACATACCTTTGACCAATCTGCTTCAGTAAAATTTTTGTGCTCTTTGGCCCATTTAAGTCGAGCACTTTTCATTTTCAAAGTCAATTTAGGCTTTTTTGCTGGTCGTCGACTCTTTATTCCAGCTTCGTACATACGCGACTTGAGCGTGCGTTCAGAAATTGAAATCCCATCTTCATTTAAGACTCGATTGATTTCTCTCGCGGTCGATTTTCGATTTTCTAATATTCGTCTAACTATTAACCTATCTTCCCGAGTGGTAGTTTTCCTTCTACCCCTACAATTTGATCGCCCTGTCGACGTCGTAGGAATATTTTCCTTAATGGATTTTGCGATTCGATCGACCGATTGACGCGAAATCCTTTCCATTTTGGCAATTTCACGATTGCTATAATTTCCAGATCTTAAAAGACCCTCAATCTTAACTTTCTTATCCCATTTAAGGTCCTTATTTTTACCCATTTCGTGAAAATAATTTTTAAAACTTGAAAATTTAAATTAACACGTGGTCGAATAAAAATAACACTAACAATCAAAATACACAAAAACCAACTTGTTTACAACTCTTGTCGGGTGGACTGAACCATAATAGAGCACAGTTATATTCGCAAGTCCCTTAAACAATGACCAACAACGGACAAAACTATCCCACGTTAAATACCCATATACCTGGATTTTAGAAATTCAAATCATGGTATGTCCTTTAGGGTGAAATTTAATACCTGCTTTTACAAAGCGTGTTTTTAATTGTTTTTGAATAGATATAACTTGGCAGAAATTGAAAATTTACTAAATTTAAACAATTACATTTAAAAAAATAAAAAATTGTGAGTGGCCCTAATTCGATTGCACGGTATTGTATATTAATAGTTGATAATTAATATTTATGATTAAAATTTGTTCGGTATAGCGAGCTTATACTGTATTTTGAAAGAAAGTTAAATTAAACGTGGATTATTGTCAGGCAATATGATGATCCTCATTATTTTGTAATTTAATATTAATAATAAATTATTGTTAGTTGCTAGTGTTTATTTTGAAATTTAATTTTAAATTAATTAGTCCTTTATTTGAGTTGATTGGTATACTAAAGCATAACAACATTTTGAAGTGCGATTAGATTGTTTGCAGAATTCTTGTATATAATGAAATTGCTATTCGATAATCTCAAACTACTTAAAAATTATGTTATAACATAATAAATTATAAGTTTTTCAACTGTAAAATTAATGTTTTATTAACTTATCAACCAGTATGTATGCTCTATCATTGAAGCAACAAGAAACGGATAACCGACAATATATTATGTGTAGACATCGGACTTATATGCACCAAATTACTTGAAAATATGTGCATATATATGCACTGAATTTCTTTAAAACATGCACTAAAATTCATAAAAATGCAAATTAAAAAATATTTAATCTTCGAATTTTTCAATTAAAAAAAAATTTTTTAAAAGTACTACCCAGATTTATAAAATTTAATAATAATTGTAATAATAAATCTGTTACATAATTACATAAAATTTTCAAAATTTTGCTTATTTTCAACATTTGGTGCATATTTGAGTAAATAATGCGTATTTGTGCATATTTTAGACACTTTTGGTGTTTGAAGAATTTTAATAGAAAAAATAAAAAGTTATTATTAAATTTGTTAATTTAACCAATTATTATATTTAATTACAAGCAAACTAATTTATTATTAAAAAAATTATTTGTTTTGTTATTTATTATTTAAACAATTATAAAAACTAAATTGCTTAAAATTAAATAAAATAATTGCTAAAATTGGCAAATTAAATAATAAGTTTTTCTTTTTTACAATTAAATTTCTTCAAAAAAACACCAAAAGTAGCCCAAATATGCACAAATATGCATTATTTGCTCAAATTTGCACAAAATTATTTGGTTTTTTATTTAATTAAAAAATTATAAAAATTAAATTGCTTAAAATTACATAAAATAATTGCGAAAATTGGCAAATTTAATAATATTTTTTTATTTTCTCTATTAAAATTCTTCAATAAACATACCAAAAGTAGCTCAAATATGCACAAATATTCATTATTTGCTCAAATATGCACCAAATTATGCATTTTGACAAGCAGTTTTTCGGATTCGTTTTTACCTAATTTGTCCAGATTTCAAAACAAATCTGTTGGTATATCAATATTAAAGAATATGCAAAAGCATAAAATCCGAGTTCTAATTAATTATACGTATTGTTGTGATCTCTTACTCTCTTATAAAATGGTCGTTGGTTCTCGAAAATGGTTACATGCAAGAACAATAAAAAACTGACGATTAAAAGAACAATTTATTTTGCAACCTTACACAAGTAAACAAAATTAAAAAGCAGGACTCACACAAATTCGCCGAGCAGCACGTAATTCGGCTTCTTTCTTCCCACTCTAATCACAATTTTCTTCAGCTAAATTCAACACCACACCAACTCTTGGATTGTAAATTTGGGACTTCTCTATTCGACTTTTATTTATTTATCTTCGACTGTAAAATTTGCGATCCTCTGCAATTAACTTTTATTTATATTTTTTATTGTAAAATTTGCGACTCTCCGCAATTAACTTTTATTTATCTCTCCTTTTGTAAATTTTTCGACTTCCTGTACTATTCATTTATTTACCTCCTGCTGCATTTCCTTGGTTTTTCTATTCTTCTTTTTTTTTTTAAATCAAATCAAGGTTCTAGCTTGCGTACTGCTCAGCTGCAATTTGTGTGAGTCGCTAAACAACGAAAATTACAAATACAAACATTAAAATTTAGAAAAACAAACGAAATTACTGCAACAACAAACTTAAACTAAACAATACAACTTAAACTAACGAACAAAACTTAACACTAATAAAAACAATTTTGAAAACGCACACAGAGTCCTGCCTTTATTGTTCCTCAGGTTGCAAAGGCAGTTCTTTATTTCTAAATTACGCAACTCACTTTTCATTACTTTATCAGAACACAACAGTATGTATAATAAGAGTAAAAAATGGAGAGATAGGTGAACTTTCTCCTATACTCTTACTTATATTGCGAGGCCACAACGGCACTGACTTTCAGTGTGGAAGTATTCTCAGGCAAATCGCCAGGCAATATTGCAAGTTGCTTTAGATTGTGAGAACTAACTTAATGTTAAAATTATTTTTTAATAGAAATTAAGTAGTCTTCTGGTTCTAGATTTTTTAACGTATAAGCCTATTTAGTTGCCATGCAAAGGGCAAATACCTAACCAAATATTCAGTCTTTCTTGCTTGGTTGCTCCTAATTCTCAAATAAAACTACTATACTATTTAAATACTAAATTTCCCATGTATCATTAACTAAACTAAATTTGCTGATTTCTTGCATTACCAAAGCTCTTTGCACAATTACTTACCCTAACAATATCCATTCAGCATTCACCAAATAAGATGTCACAACTTAAAATAATTGGTGATCGTAATAAATGTTGAATGTTAAATAAAGTGACACTTACCTGATTTGGACTATGAAATTCTTACAATTTCCTAATAAATTGGAATATTTACCAACAGATATCGGGTATGCGGGCACTAAATAAAACAACTATGTTTATTTGGCCTTCATCTTCAGGACTGTGAAGAAAGACAAAAATGTGGAACGTCGGTAAACAGCAAAATGATAATTCTTACCTCAATAACGTGATGTAAAGTCTGTCTATATACAATGGAAAAGCAATAAGATGTTTGATGGCTACGGTAATAGTCCTCTATTTGGTAGAAATCATTCTGTTTGTTTACATTCACTCTTATTCATGACAACCGTTGAGTGAATATATCCAAAAGACGTACGATCTATTTGGAGACACTAACACCTACAAAAGATTAGACAAAAATCCCACTACATCTATTGAGAGCAAATTTAATAAAATTATAAAAGAACTTTATAATAAAGAATATATTGACGACACAACTAGAAAGTCACTAACTAAATACAACTCACAACCTCCCAAAGCATATGGTCTCCCCAAAGCGCATAAAAGGGGTACACCGTTGAGAGCGGTGGTGAGCTGCATTGAATCCCCATCGGTTCCCCTCGCTAAATACATCAACAACATTTTAAGAAGCGCAATACAATGATTACCGTTTAACATCGGGAATACAGCAGAGGCCAAAAAAAGATTGTACAGGGGAAAATTCCTAATGATTACACGTTGATATCGTTTGATGTCAACTCACTCTTTACGAACATCTCGAAGGTAGCAGTAATTAAATCTAAAACCAATAATTGGTATATCATCGCCCCTACATCTAATATCCCTTTAGTTCACTTCATAAAATTAATATATACTATTTTCGAAAACAGTTACTTTATCTTTGATAACAAAATATATAGTCAACTGGTTGGTAGCTCCATGGGTGATCCCTCTATACCCCTGTCTTTACAGCCTTTGTGATGAACGATCTTCTTTGTAACTTTTTTGGCTCTATCGATTTTAAAATTCCTTTTTTACTTTTATATGTGGAAGATTGTAGCAATTTCGGTATTTTCGAAAAAAAATACCTTGCTCACCACACCTGGGATAGGTATTCCCCAGTATTATATAAATGTGGTGAAGCCCAGATAGATAACCAGCTCTTAATTGCGGAGGCGAGAGCGAAGGTCCTAAACAAATAAGAATTTGTTTCCTTTGAACAAAATAAAACTCTTTCAACAATTAACTTTATAATGATGATTAAATAGAATACAACAATTTCCAATTCGATAACAAACAATATAAATCGTTCGCCACAAATAGGGAAACATCCACGTCGCCAGCCGATGCTAAACTACACGTTTCCGCAATTGCAGTAAAGAACTCGGTAAATCAAAAAAACACTTACCAACGCCTGGTTCGTTTACAAAGTGGTAATTCGACAGAAGCTTGTTTACCAGTAATGTACTGCAACCGCAACCCACACAAGCTCTTGACTCGATGACTTCCCTGGCTACTGCTGATGAAAAAACTCGGCTCGATTGCGAAGCTGCTTGCAGAACTCGTTGCGTCGCACAAACAAGAATTTCACTACCAAACACTTGATCGTAGCACAGAAACTGACTCCTTCCAGTAGTTGTCGATGGTAAGTAAAAATCAGAAAGATGCAACATACGGCCACACACCGTTTTCAAAATCGAACATTCAATGTTGCTGCAAATTGGAGGCAGTTTGAGTTTTCAGCGCCACGGTACAAATCCCACAATTAAGGTTTCCGATGTTAACTAAATTACGAGGTTTTACGGTTTCGTAAATCTAAACTACACTGAACGATTTCTTCTCAGGCTTACTCTTTACAAATATTCGGCCCTATCTAAATAATCTTCAGCCAACGAAACTAAAACACGTCTTCTTCCTCGTAGTGCGCTTTTAGAATACCGAAACGCAGCTCAAGTACGCGCCCTCTACGATCCCTTGCGCATGCCTTACTAAGCATAGCCGTACTAAAAATCGTCATCAAGGGATCGCGCAACAATTAACAAAAAATTGTTACAAGTTGTCTTATCTACTGTTCCTAAAAATAGAGTGGAGGAATATATAGAGATACTTAATGGATATGATAGTTTAATTACCTTCTCTTATAAATTGGAGTCTGTAATGATGAAATTCTGATGAAAATTCTGATGAAATGATGAAAATATGAAATTCTGTAAAATCACATATCACCCGTGGTTAAAGAATAAACTTGAATATGCCTTCAAGGCATTGGCATTCTACAATAATTTCAATTTGGGAAAAATTTTGTACTCTAATCCAAAGGACAGGATACCCATATTGGATAGAGCAAATGTGGTCTACAAGATTAATTGTGAATGTGGCCAAATGTACATTGGACAAACTAAACAGATACTAAGGAATAGAATAAAAAAAGAAATAGAATAAAAAACAGGTTTTTCCGGACACATAATAGATTCCTCCCATAAGTTTAAAGTAGAAGAAATTGAAATTGAAATTCATATCCACTTTGGGACCTAATGTAAACAAACAGAATGATTTCTACCAAATAAACGATTATTACCGCAACGTCCTCAAGTGCTACGTCGATAAAGCGAAACATCCGAGTTGGCACCTGCACTAGTTGTCTTGGCAGTTACACCTATTAATTTTTTTTCTCTATCTTTTCACGACCACCTCAATGTCTGTTTTTTATTTTTTTATTATTTTTGTTGACATCTTTAGTTCTAAAGATTCACTAGTAGATGGCGCCAACACACAACACCGATTATGTTATTTTGGCGGTATTACACTTTGTTTTTAAAACTGTTTTATATCATTGGCCGTTATTATCAAACGGACCATGTCAAAAATGTATTGGATTTTTACCATTTGTATTTTATTATTAAGAAATTATTTCAACTGCAATGTTATTTTTCAAGTGTATTTATTTATTTGATTCTTTTAAACTGTACATGGTATTTTATTCAAACAAAGTTAATGCCTATTACCGTGTAATGAGCCATCAAACATCTTATTGCTTTTCCATTGTATATAGACAGATTTTACATCACGTTATTGAGGTGAAAATTATTATATTGCTGTTTACCGACGTTCCACATTTTTGTCTTTCTTCACAGTCTTGAAGATGAAGCCCTAATAAACCTTCGAAACGTCGACGATATAACATAGTTGTTTTATTTGGTGTCCGCATACCCGATATCCTGTTTCATTAATTTACCATCGGACGAGAAAAATTTAGAATATTTACCAATCTGTTAATTATATTATTTCGAAATTACTCTATCGTGCAGGCAAATGTTGTTCAAACAACTTCCATTTTTTTTTAAAACCACACTGAAATTGATATTGCATATAAAGTTTTTTTCAATCTAAATTAATACACACAGGACTGTAATAAAATAATTTAAATTTATTTAGGTAAAAATACTACATAGTATGCAAGAGCCAACACAAATAATGCATTCAAATTATATCATGTTTATAACCGTAAAACTTGAATAATTCCAGTTATGTTTAACCAACCAAATTAATTTTAATTATTTTTCAGAACCATCACTTTAACTTATTTATTAACCATTTTGTGTTTAATCAAATTATCAAATTTGCACAAAATGATGAAACTGAATAAAACATTTTTCTAGTTTGAAATAGTGTAAATACTAAATTTATATCTTATAATTGCCAAACTTTTAGTAGATTTATAATTATTTCAAAAATTAATGTATATAAATTGTTATAGTATAGTTTCACTAAAAAAAAAAAAAAGACTTATTTCAAATTCACTTGAACAAAGAACGTAAATTGTTCAACGCTAACACAATGACTATTGAGTGACACAAGGGAATTATAATAGTAATAATTGCATTTTCTTGCAATATTATCTTATATCTTTAATAATCACTAAAATTTCTGCTTCATAGGTTTTGCAAGTTGTGCTCTCCGTATTTATTTCAGGAAACAAAACATCAGTTAATTCTTAACTCGAATTCAACATTAAATTCTCTCAGTTGTGTGTCAACATATAGTTATATCCAAAGAGATCACCAAAGGTTGCAAAATGTCTTTTTAATTTTTGTAAGTTGCAGGTAATTCTAATGCAAGTTTTTAATTCTAACTATATAACCTATTCAATGGTAAATATCTTTAAGTTTTATAAATGAATCCATCTGTCATCATTGTATCATTTCCGTCAAGATGATCTCCAGATATTAAACTTTAAAAGTATTACAAACATATTTCTTTAGTTGAAACGTAAGTATCTTGGATTAAGATGACACATTTAATATAAAAAGTGATATATGGGAGCATACCTAACTAACCAAAATTTATTTTCGTTTATTATTTGCGAACGATTTCGGTATTGGAATTCGTGTTAAATTAAAAAAAAAATAGATTTAATTTTTTAGAAATGTTTGTTATTTGTTTTTAATAAATCTTTCAGTAAAAAAGATTTTCTGCACGCAACAAAATACAAATGATACGAGTAAATAAATAAAAAGGTAATATAAAAATCCGGTTTTCCATGTACTGATGCTGACATAAATCGTTATGTTAATAATTAATTTACAAATTAAATCCAATTTAAATTTACAATGCAAAATATTTAGAGTAAAATTGTAAGTATCATTTCTATTTTATTTTAAATTTTGATACAAATTGCTTTTGGACAGCTTTAATTACGACATGTAAAGTAGAAATTTCGTGAAACTTGTATCAATGCTAAATTAAAAAAGAGTAAATTCGGTTGTATTTTTTACTGTTATATGATTATTACAGGAAAGATTAAACTCACTGTTCAGTTTCAGTTTAGCTTGGGACCTGCAATAAATCTGATGACCACAACACGGTTAGCTAGCTGTAAGCCAATTTATTTATGTTAGGCACCATTTCTATTTATTTGTAACTTTGGTTTGCTTTTAGGAGAAATTTGTAACCGTTATCTATTGACGTATAGTTATTTGTCTTTATAGGGAATTAACAATCCCATTATAAAAGCAAATTATATGCCAAATATACAACTACACCAAGTTCTATATATGCGTAATCAATCATTATGAAATCAATAAACTTGAAAATACTTTGTGGTTTCTCTGATACTTACATTATATGGAGTGGGCAAATACAAAATGGTAAAATATTTATTTAAAATTGCGTGCTAACAAAATATAAAGAATGCTATGTTGACAATAAACCGGAGAAGTGATTTTGTTAATGGAATAAAGCAATAAGATGTGACAAACATCTTATTTATATTAATAAATGTGTCTTATGTATATCGAGAAGCAGTTTTTTGTAAAAGAATTATAGACACTACCGATAGACAAATCTAACAGTTTAACGTTTTAATTTAAAAGTATTTGCTGTCACTTAAGGGCTGCATCGTGTGGATATTAAAAAAAAATTGTTTAATGTTAATCTTGAAAACAAAAATTACACGTATCGGTTACCTCAATAATCATAAAAATGAACATAAATATTAAAAAAAAACATTAAGTCGAAATTTTAGATTTAAATTTTTCTTTAACAAAATAACGAAAACTAATTTGGAATTTCTTTCAAATTGTCAACGTGTTTAAAAGAATTCGAGATAAAAAGTAAATGCATCACAATACTCTTCGCTGTTGTCGACGTTTATCTTTAGCTGGGGTGCAGTAATTTTACACCCTCAGAATTGTGACACAAAAAAAAGACTTAAAGTAATCATTTTTTTGTTCGTTATGTTACATAATTATATTTTTATTGGTTCAATGCATAACAATTCAACATATTTTTTCAGAAAAATATTTATTCATATTTTTTTTACAAAGAATGTTAAAAACAAGTTATATTCTGGTACGAAACAAATTACTAATTCAAATAACAAAAATTTCATACAGATACAATTATGTTGCAAAGACAATAATAGACGCTATAAATTATTGACAATGGAAATCTATTTATGCTTAATTAACAAAATTATTTCCATTACATTGCCGGCATTAATTAGTGGTAGGTAATAATTATTATGCTATTGGAATCCGATATTTACAAATAATATGAAATAAATCTGTATTGTATATTCGATACAAGAAAACCGATTGATTCAATTTTTTACAATATTAAAAATAGCAATTTGAAATTTTTACTTTCCTCTTTATATTTCAAAATACATATACTTAAAGTGGGTTTTCATTATAGGAAATGCTATTTCTGGCTTTTCCAGAATAGGTAATAATTGCTTCATTTTTTATTGTTGAGACCGTCAATTGTTAGTAACGTATTGAGCAGTTACTGAATATAACAGTACGGTTAACTTTATTTTTATAGTATGTATTATGTATATAATGCATTATATCTACAGCACTATTGCATAGCCTGATGTATGTAGGTATATCATCCATACATTGAAGTACTTAAATTATATATGTTTTAGTATGTTTATTAACACCGATACTGTCAATACTAACAATGTAGCCACTACCATTGTCATTTGTTCCTAACTGAAACCCTCTAATAGTAGAATAATTGGTAAACCCTATGACAGCAACTCTGGTAATGGTGGTGATAGGGTTAATGTAAATGTCTGTCTATTTGTGGCTAAACTTTAGTAGAAAACCAAACCTTTAGCATAATGAAGTTATCGAAATGAAAAAAATTGAATTGCAGCCCTTTATTATAGATTAAAAATAAACCAGATTGCTGTTTTCTACCCGAAGCGAGGTAGAATTATTTATTTACACTGAGGATGGTCAAGTAGAAGCAACGAATTTGTCGAGCTCAACAAAAAATTAGATTTATTACAATTTTTAGTCCGAGACTTACGATTTTTAACCTTCGGGTGGGCACGTGGGGTCTTTTGGAACCCCCGGGGGTTATTTTTGCACATAATTTTAAAATTTACAGATATTTCACTTTGAAATTTTTGGACATCTCTTTTAAATGTTTAACTATTATATGTATATAATTTATAAACGTTGAACTAAGATCATTATAGACGGTAAAAAAAAGTTTCAAAGTTAAAACACCCAAGGGGTCTTTTAAGACCCCAGAAATAATTTATTTTATTAGCGGTCTGCAAAATAAATTATTTGTGGCCTAATTAATTTATTTGGTTTTAATAAGGTTTTAATGCTTTAATAAATTGTTAGTATTGATAACTTTTATGTATTATATTTACATCATAATATGCCGTAGAATTCATGGGGTCTTAAAAGACCCCAAGTGCTCATCCGTGTAACCTTTTTAACGTATCTAACAAGATTGGTAAAAATTTGAGTTTTTACTCAATTACAGTTTTACAGTTTCAGTTTTTTTTTTTAAAAATGGATATGCATAGGTAGTTAACAAATATTTTAATTAAATTAATGTTCATAATATATTAAAAACCAAATTACACAACTTTTATATACAATTATACCGTAGAATTCCTGGGGTCTTCAAAGACCCCAAGTGCCCATCCGTGTAACGTTTTTAACGTGCCCACCCAAAGGTTAAGTATTTCCTAGATTTCTTAGATAGTACATCATACGCCAAACTTGCACTGTTACTAAAAATGTTAACAATTCGTTGGTTAGCAAGAACAACGGCACAACTCAAAAAAGCACTGTTTTCAGGAAACCGTTTTAAACTTTTAGATAAGTAGTACCTATAATTTTGCATTACATGTGTAGCGCCCGAGATTGAAGAACCAAAAGAAACTTGGACTGACGAGGCATCTGTACAACCTCCTCTAGTGGGTAACAGTTCTCCACCTACCAAAAAGAGCAAATCCTACAATATTCCGATAGAAGTTACTAGCACTGATGAAATTCATCCCTTATTGAACAGCAAAGGAAATGATAAACAAACAGTCGGTGGAGGTAAAAAAGGTGCCGGAAGGCCTCGAAAATAGCAGCAATTGTACTAGGGGTTAATTATAAGTTTATTAGTTTACGTTTCAATTTAAATATAAATCTATCCTATAAAAAAAACACGACATCTTCACACAAGCACCGCACAAGCAAGCACCGCACCCCGCACTACTTCTTCTTCTGCTCGAACCCACATCAGCACCAGTTGGCTTGTTCATTCGTACCACTGTGATTTGCATTCAAATACCGGATACGAGAACACTATCAGCAACTACGCTATGATGTGCAACCGGTTCTCAAAAAGCAAAGAGGGAAGTAATGTAACGACACGTTACAAGCAAACGCTAACTTATATCACGAACTTGTACAAACATTACAGTACGACCGAGATAGCCTAATGCATTACCGACGATTTCCCAGCTGGAAATCCCAAGTTCGAATTTCACACCTAACAAAATTTTTATATTTAATATTAATTAATACAATTAATATTAAATATAATATTAATATAATAATAAATATATTAATTGTATTAATTAATATTAAATATAAAACAAAGTTAACAGATGACGCCATAACACTTGGAACCTCACTCATCTGTTACACATGCATACTGACACTACCGCCATAATACTTAGTGCCGTATTATTAAAACTTTGAATTCAGACAACATTCGCTATCAAATATAGTCAAATTCAGACGATTTTTATACTTAACTCAACTTTGCCAAATTTTGAATTATGTCGTTATTCTTTTCAAGCAACGAATTGTTGTTATGATTTAATAATGTTTATAGAAAATGCCATATTGACTGGTAGTGGACTAATATAATTACTGTATTTACATAAAGATTTTGTAATAACCTCTTAATAATTATGATACCAAATACGATTAAAATATATTTTATTCTTCTTGGTAACATTATTGTTACTTATCGTAACTTACTATCTGACTACTGTTTCGTTACTCACCAAATTTATAAATTTATCAATAAAATGTTTTTGGACCTAAATTCTAATAATATTCTAAATAAACTGGAAGTCTTCTCTTAACATTGTTTGTTATTAACAACCACAAAAACCATTTCAAATAGAGTGGAGTCCGCTTATTGGAATCACGGTTAATGTTATTATTCGGGTATTGTTATCACTTTTGCGGAGAACGGGCCGGACGTATATGATTACACACAAAAAACATCGCTTGTAGTAATCTAAATTCGGTTTATATTATCAAATTATTCTTAAGATTATTTTTTCCCATGAGCAAAGGAGTTGGTTTTCAGTTACAAGCATTTTATGTTTTCTACATCCAGTGAGCTGTTAGTAAGAAAATCTGTCTAGTTGCTGTTAATGTGTGATGTAATTCAATTCTTCTTGAAAATTTCGGAATGAATGACTTAAAAATGCGTCGTGTTTTGAGCGGTTGAAATTTTGCGGTGTGGTGTGCAGATGAGGTCCTCAGATTTTTAAATGCATTACCAGTTTGAACCTTTTATAAACAAGTTACTCCTCGTACAGCATAGGCAAACAACTCTAGGTGAGTTTTTTAATTTGTTTTTTTTTCTTATTAATTCATTATTGTACTAATGAATAACCAACAAAAATTTTTTTTTTGTTATCAATCGGTTATTGTTATCAAAATCTCTAAGTCCCGATGTGATCACATAAAGCGGATTCCACTGTACTAAACTTCGGTATGTAGACTAGAATTATTTACAAAAATTATTAGACTTCTTCAATATCAAAATCTATAGGTGTCTATATAAATCAAAATCTAATTTAATTCACAAGCTTTAACATTTTTTAGAAATTTGTAAAAATATTAGGCGTTACTAAGAACAAATTTTAGCATTTCTTTCAAGTCTCTTATTTTTGAAATATCTAAAGTTATATTTTTTCCTTGATAGTGCCCTGTTTTCTATTTGTTGTAGATTTGAGATTGGGGTTCTACAGACACAAAATCTTCAATGATTATTTTAGTTACTGTAAACTTATTCTTTCTTTTACATGATTCCATTACGTCCATGAATTCAGCGTCCATGTAAAGTCTGGTATGAGTTTTCAGACCATATTCGACATCTCCAAATTCTGAATCATTTGGTAGAGAAGTATGTTCTGGCTGGACAATGTTTTGCTAATCTTCATGATTTTGGAGAATCTGAATCAACATAGCAATCCATTTTATACTGAGATTTTTATTCTTTCCTAGTAACTTAATAATAATAATAACCCTTCACTAATAAATTAATTATACTACTATCGCTTAGAAAATGAACCCAAAATAAAATTTCCAGTAGATTTGTGCTATTTTATTTGTAAGTAATTAAAGATAAAGTTGCGTAGAAAATCAATTATTTAATAAATAAAAAAGACATAAGTAATTATCACTTGACAGGTCAAGATTAAAAATATTTAACTAAATATGAAATTTTTCATATTTTATATGAGAAAATCAGAAAAGACAGAGTAAATTGGATGAATATGCCTCGCTGGGTAATACGCCTCACTTCGGTATTTCTCGTGTAGTTCTACCAAATAGTTCTGAAGTGAGTGAAACTTGGACATGAACACTTGTCGAAGTGTTTAAACTTGCTTGTAAACAAAAATATTTGCTTTTGTGGTTGAAATTAACATTTAACTGGAAAGTAAATTAATAAAATTTGTTTAACACTTTATTAGTGTGTTTGTAAATATGTATTCATGTAATATTTACACCGTTTTTAATGTTCCGGCATCAAATACGATTCATAACTTTACATTTTTCATCAAAATACACAGACAGATTTCGTAGAATCGTTATAAATCATGAAGTGCCGTATAAGGTACATAATGTACAATAATGCATAACAAGATTTGAGAAATATTAATAAATAAACGTTGCTCATTTAAACTACATGTTGCCATATTTCCCCTAGGTTGAGGGAATATGTAAAAGAAAAATGGCGGTTAACTAACGGAAAGTTGCGGATTATTATAAACTAAAGAAGAGAAGTTTTAACCAAGACCAAGAAGACCAACACATATTTATTTAAGCAGAAAATTAGCTGTTCGCAAGCTGAAGGTCATTTAACAGCCAAACATAACTACAGGGACGTGCCTAAGGGGGGGGATGGGGGGGAGCCTCCCCCCCCCAACATTGGAAAAACAAGACAAAGTTGGTAATTTTCTTTGAACAGTTGGCAAAACTACTAGTTGGTACAAATTGTATAAATTATGGCATTCCCTTGAAAAAGACGCGAAAAAGCTAAAAAAAAAAGCTCATTGGTATTCTGAGAGGAACAAAATTGTTGGCAATTTCACGGCCGCTCCCCCTTTATAAAAGTTGGTTTGGAACGTCCCTGCATAACTACAATATTTGTAGATGAATTGACGGTACACGATTTGTTACGAGGGGCCTTGTGGAAGCCAACTACCGCACGTTTACAAATTTTACAAAGTTAATCAAACTCTTAAATTGTACCTACTAGCTTTGTAGTAAATAGTGGGCACGTACCTTTACTTCAGAACAAAAGAACATTTGAAATTAGTCAAACGATTTATATTTAAGTTATCAAAAAAAATTAAATTGTAAAGAAAGTACTAAATTTAGTTAAATTGAGCGACATAAAAACAACTTATTTTTAAGAACAAAATTATTAATCTTAATCTTTTAATCTTAATAAAATCTTTTAAATTTTATTATTACAACTAAAAAATCTACACAAAAGATAATGCAGTGAAACAAAAATTACTATATATTCTAAAAGAGCGCTAACAAGAATTTAAGAATTTGAAAATATTTAAAATCGTTTAATTGGCTTTAAAACTGTAATAGTAAAATATATAGTTGAGACCAAGATCCTTATAACTAATCTTCTATATAGATAAATTGCTAACAAAACAACATGGAAAAATGATAATCAGCAGTCGGAACCGCATTTAAAATCATCGACGAATGAAAGAATAGCAAGAAAATCATTATTAATTTCAAAAACAAAACAATGAAAATCTTCAAAAGCTTAACAAATTACACGTTTCTATCTTAGTTACGGTTTTATTTGTAAAATTGATTTTATCGGGTTCTTACTTGCAAATGAAAATAAAATAAAATTTTCTAGTTTTCCAAACGATCATAAATTATCAACGCAAACCTTATTGCTAAATACCCATATTGCAAGGATAAATAAGGTGCAGACACAGATGGTGGTGGAGTAATTTCGTCATAGTTTATCAAAATAAAATTTATTGTAATTTTAAATTCCTAACTAATTGATGCAAATTATGTATGTCTTTCTAAAACTTGAAATCCAAATAGGCTTTAAACTTAGACTATGCAGTTATAATCAACCGCAAATTATATTTAATTGTTTGGTAATTTAAAAACTGTGATTACATCGACCAACAATAAAATTTAAAACAATTCTGCATACCCATGAAAACGACTTCCTAACAAGATTTATTTCGTAAAAAACGAGGTTTTCTAAAGCGGAATTGAACTAACGTGAATTTTCTGGTCAATTTCTCAATGTGACTCACGGCCTTTACTGGCCATTATAGATTCCCTAGTTCTTGGTTTGCGAGTTCGTTGGGGGAGATTATTAATAATGCAGTAGAAAATGTAAAGGTAGGTTTATAATAGGTGACTACCATACAAAATAGTTTCCAAGTTAGTTGTAGCTATTACTAGTACGTTAGATAAAAGTAGAAATTACCGAAAAGAGTTTTAAAAATAAACTATCACGGGAAATCTTTCTGATGTTAATCTGCATAGTAAAATCATTGCACTAAATAGCAAAGTTTTGAAGACGCTAAATCCTTAATTTTAATTTGCCCTTGGGATGTAATTCATTATTATGCATGAGTTCCTCGGTCCCTTCTCAGGAAACAAATTGAACTGCATACAGAACAGAAGTTTAGGTAATGCATAGTCTCGGCATCAGGTAACACCGTGAAATGGGATACTTCTATACCGTATCAAATACTATAAACATTGTTTACAATTAGTGTAATTAATGCAATATACTACACTGTACCACTTTTACGTTATTATCCTAATATATTCATGTGTATGCATTGAGAGTCAAGACTGGTTGGTTTCCGATTATACTTGTGCTGTTAGACCGCATCAATTTATCACAGAATCCACTACTGAATTTGAAATCACTAAAAGTTAAATGATCATGAGTTCAACTCTCACTTATAAATGACAATGACACACGATTTTTACACTTCGGCATTTCCGGCACTTCTTTTATAAACCATCTTTTTGCTTAAATTAATAATATCAAATTTTTAATTCTTTTACTTAACTACTTAAATTTTTATTATTTTCTAGTATATTCGTTTACATCTACTTTGAGATATTACAATTATTGGGAAAATATGCTTCAAATTTAATCTGTCATTGAGGATTGGTCGTCTAACAAGTGACAGACAACGTCGATTCTATTGGGAATTACTGAGTAATGCTTTTCTTATAATCCAATAGACAGCTAACATTTGCGATATCTGATCAATGAACTTCTAGATTTAAAAATTTAAATTGTTATATTCGTAATTGTAAGCTTTTTCAAAATTTTGCAATTTTCAATTATTACATTACATCGAGAAAGAACTTTTATTGTGGAAAATGTTTAAAAATCATTTTATTAACTTCTCGTTTGCTAAAATACACTAGCTAAACATAATTAAAAAAGGGCAGTACTGTCAATTGAGTATACCAGCTGACAAACAAATTATTATATCTCAAATGATTTTTCTGCTCCTAATGTTTTTAAAATTATATTCCAGTTCCTAAGGGATAGGCCGTCATTTTAGAGAAGAGCAGTAAAAGAAATATTTTCTTCTAGCCGCAGAGGAATTTTGGTGAACAATATCTATAGGAATTGCAAAACTATAGAAACTGTTAAGGAATTGCAGGAATTAGAAATAAAACAAGCTCAAAAAATATTAATTATATTTCGCGAATCAATAATTAAATTTTATTGTCCCGTATAAAATTCACTGTTTTTCTATAGCAGATGTCAAAGAAAATGGATATAAAAAATCTCAATTATACAAATTAAATAATTGTCTGACAGTTTTTATTTTACAATAAGTACAGCATATTATAGAATGTACCTAATTAGCAATTTCAATACTAATTTTAGTAAAAAAAAGTACGTTATCTACCCTTACTGTTAGAATACTAGTTTATCTACTTGAACATCTTATCTGCTATAGAAAAAAGTATTATTTAATTGTAGAAGGACGAAGAATCTAGATAAGTTAATATACAATTTACAAATTATTACGTAATCTAGGATACTCATTTTAATCATATCATTTTGCGGGAAGACGCTCGTAAAATTGAGCAGTGACTTGTAAAATATTCTAAAATTATCAGTTTTTTTATATTATTGTTCATTAATTGTAATATATAAATGAATAATAAATTAAATTTTGAAATAAATAAATTTCAAATGAAATTAAGATTTTAATATTATGTTAATAAAGTATGAATACTTAAGATGAAAATATTAAGTATTCGATTCTTTAAAAAATGTACCAAATCAAAACCTTTAAAATATGCAAATCAAAATTTTTAAATTTTAAATACTTAATTATGAAGACGAGAAAAATATACTTGTAAATTTATCATAAAACGTTAATCAAAGTGATAATTATTTTCATTTAAATTGTACTTTGTTTGAACGATAACCAGCAGAATATTTTGCAGTAATTTATAATGACGCATAAAATTTCACCAAGTATTTTATTTATTCGGAAAAGATTTTATTACAGGATCTTTCAAAATATTTAGTTTATTGATTATTGCCAATGAATAGCAGATTATAATCATCTATACAACAGCTACTGACTGTTCTTTAAATTTCTATAAATTTTAATTATTAGTTGATTCTTAAAATGTTTAAAAATTATTTTAAATTGGTTTACGAACTTACTTGAAAGGTGTTAAGTACCAAGTTTTTTTTATCGATAGAACCCATGCAAAAAATACGAGTATCAATATAATATAATAATTATTACCATTAAAATTAATAATGTAAAATATACACCGATCGATCTATTATTTGGCAGTATATAAAATAGAATACTATACAGTAATCAAAATATAAAGCGATTATGACATAATATTATGTCAAATCAAGATTATCCCCATTCTTGTTTAGACTTTAAGAAAAATTAAATGTGTTTTGTAGGTATGTACTGATGAGGATGTAAGTCGAAACTAGTTCACATTAATAATTATATTCTTGATGAAAGAGTTTTCTTTATAAAAAATAAAATTTTATTTTTATACGTTAAGTTGTCTTATGGATTGAATAAGACATTACCTGAGTGAAGGAAATAAATAAAAACATAGAGTGAATCTTTTATTGAATAATATAAATATATAATTAACTGGATTGCATGATGTAATACTGACCCTTGGTAATTTAATTTAATTAAATACCTTGGTATTTCTTTTTGTTTGTTCCTTCTTCCTTATTGTACTTTTTTAATGAAGTTAAAGATGTTTCCGTATAAATATTATAATTTACGAGCGCTTGGTGCATTAAATATCCAAAAAGACCAACTACTGCTTTAACGCCTTTAGCAAAACTGTTGTAAATAATAAAAAACTACGGGTAGGTAAACAATACTATTAACATCAAACAAAATTTCACTAATTTAGTGTGTTAATAATTCTTGGCAGCTATACTCACAATGTTGTTATACATATATTATAATATAAACCCTGCTTTAGTTTGTTTGTCTATTTAAGATTGTTATTCTAAAAAAATTGTCTAAGGCAGACATAAGAGCGGCAAGCAATTATGGTCATCAATACCGGCTCAATATTGCACCAGATTTCAGATAATATTGATTACTAGAGACCGGATTATATGCAATAGGAAGCCCGATATTTGGTATGCAGCATATAATTTATAATGTGTAAAATATCTTGTATTTATGCATAAATTGCATGCCACATACCAGATATCGAGTTATATCGGCATATAATCCGGTTTCTATTGATTACTTATATTGGCGCAATATTGGAATACAATATTGAACCAATATTGGATGAAGATTGGCAGGCAATAGTGGTCAACAATATAGACGCAATATTAAACCAAGCTGCAGCAATATTAGTTCAATATCGATTTCTTCTATTGCTGCAACATTGGAAAAACAATATTCAACCAATATTCGATGAAGATCAGCAGGCTATATAATTAGCTATCAATAATATTTGCTCAATATTAGAAAATAATATTGCACCAACACAACAGTGAAAACAAAGTAATCGCTGAAAAATTAATAATAATAATAAATAAATAAAATTTATAAAAGTGATGAATTTTTCAACAATTTGATAAACCATTTTCTTCAGTGAATATTAATAAAAATTAGCAAATAATATTGTTCATATTAATACTATTTTTTTATATTAATATTAAGTTACAAATAACTTATATTAGGTAATAATCAATCGCTCTCCAACCATACAAAATGGCCAAACCCAGGAAGCTTTATTGAAAATAGATGAATTTCGTGTTTTCTTTACCGAAAGGTAGATATTTCCAAGGTTTCATTCTTCAAAAGTTTCTTAATAATTCAATACTTTAAGAATTATGTTTCCTTTTAAAATTAGAACTCGATGAAAAACGTGAAGATCATTTTAAAAATAAATTATATAGATAACTATATGGAATATGAATAAATTGGACGTAGTTATGCAGAAACCTACCAACCCAAAAAAACACTTATTCAGAAAATAAGTAAATAAGAGTTTATTTTAAAAATTGTATAGGATAGAACACTGCGAAAGACAGTTGTAAAGGTGCTTTAAATCCATAAGTCAATTATTTGAAAGTTATTCTTTTGCCAAAAAATACTATTTCTTGATTTTGTACCAAACTACTCAAATTATGTAAGTTGATAGTTTTATGAATAAAAAATTCATATTAGCTTCTTGAATTTTTTCTAGTATTTACAAGTCAAAGAATAGTTCATAATAAGCCCATTTTTCAAAAATTGTGGGTTGGCAGGTTTCTGCATAACTACTTCCAATTATGTACTGTATACTCGATGAATATATGACAAATTCTAATACAAACTTACAAATTAATATTAATAAAAAAATTTAAATAAAGCTTTTTCCATTCGAAAGAAAACATCTTCCGTTGGTCGAGAAATTACGCTAACATACTACAAAGAACTTATTTTATTGATAACGGTTTAAATAAGCTCAAGAAGAAAAGATCTTGTAAATATTAAAAAGCTGCATGAAACATTAAGCGAATAAAATTGTTTTTTATTCTGAGAAATTACCTTTCTTGTGTAAGTAAGTATTAGTAGTAAGTATTTAAAGCTAAATGTATTATTTACCAGTGAACCGTTTAGTCTGTTAGCAAAAAAATACAAGTTTTTTTATTTTTTTTATTTTATTTGTATGATATTTTTTTAATTTTCATTTTGTGTGAATTTATTTTAGTATTATTAATCAAAGGTTTTTTTATTTTTCAAGAATATTTACCGCCGATGTTCTATGTACAGGGTGGCGCGCGGCAGATATGGATTGGAAAATGGAATAAAGTGCAGACTGTTACAAAATGAAAACATTTTTTCTTCTTTTTACATGGTTTTGAACAAGTATCGCCAAAATGACGCCCCTCACACTCCAAACACTGAGTAAACCTTTTTCTCAAGTTTTCATGCACTCTTCACTGGATGTGTCAATAAACAGAATAATATGCGGTATGGAAGTGATACGAATCACGCGGAGCTTCACCAAAGACTTCTGAACTCCCACAGGGTGACAGTATGGTGTGCAATTTCACGAATTATTGGGATCATCGGGCTTTACTTTACTCTTTGAAGAAAATAATCGAGCGGTTACAGTCACTTTTGTACGTTGCCTGACCATGATCCGAGATTTTTTCTTGCTTCATTTGCAAAGAATGGAGTTGGAAGACGTCTGGTTTCAGCAGTACGGCACTACAGCTCACACAGCAAGGGATTGCATAGATTTTTTGAGAGACAAATTCTCCGAGGGCTTCATCCCACCAAGAGGAAATTTGAATTGGCCAGCGCGCTCTCCTAATTTGGCCTCTTGTGATTTTTTCCTGTGGGGATACCTAAAATTCTTCAAGTCCTCAAACACATTTGAGCCCAAATCGCCGAAATTCCTGTGGCAATGCTTTAAAAAGTGTATGTAAACTTAAATTTCCCATATTAATTAAATAGAAAAAAATAAAAAATTTGGTTATTTTGTAGTAGTCTGTGTTTTATTTTATTTTCAAATCCATATGTCTGTCGCGCGCCTTCATGTACAATTGTTTTTTGAAAAACTATATTTTCAAAGTCGGTCGGCAAGATATTTCAAAAAGTAGTTTACAAATCCATTCGAAATTTGGTGTAGGTACTTATTTTAGACATCAAAATCTTGTCCTTTAGAGCCGTTTTACATTATAGCAAATTTGCAATTAAATAGATCAGAACAAAAAATAGAGCAGGTCCTAAATATTTGGTATCAAATTTAGGATGCAAATTTGTGAAGTAAGTTTCAAGTATGACACTCTTGTAAAATTGAATGCAATTTTTTGTCATAGATTTGCTACAAATTTTATTATAATGTAAAACGGCTTTAACAGAGAGATTTTTTATTTTAATGTGTATTTTTTTATTGTATGAGTGAATAGTACCGTAAAATGGGGTAAATCAGAACAAAATAAAACTTTAATCTTAAATATCTTTTACATTAAAAGTGCTAGAGACTTGCGGTTTTAACTAAAATATGTATGTGTCACAACTTACAGTTGCTTGTAATAAAATTTTGATAAAAAAAAATACTCTCGTCCGCTGGAATATATAGTAAGAACGAGATATCGGGTTGCGGATTCCAAATAAAACTCACAATGCTACTTTGTCGACGTTTCGAAGGCTCTAATACACCTTTATCTTCAAGACTGAAGGGAAAAAACAAAATAAGTACATGTCGGCAAATACAGTAAAAAACAGCAAAAAAGGATTCACAAATCTCACCTTTGTAACCGGATGTAAATAAGTTAAAGGATCTTGTAAGCAACAGAACATTAAATCGTCTTTTTTATTTTTTAAGTGCTCTGTTCTGATTTACCCACTGATGGGGTTAAAGAGAACAAAAAATGTTTTTCAATCTAGTTTTTGAATTTAACTATGTAAGGGTAAATCAAAACATTTACCAAATTTTTAAAAAAATAAAGGAGAACTCTAAAAAGCTTTTTGCAAGCAAATAAAACAATAAAGTACACTATAAATATAAAATATTATGTAAAATATTTTAGTTCAGTGTTTGTGCAATTTTTCGGTTTTCTATAATATTAATGTGGTTTATTTTATGTATGCTTATTTCCGAGGGGTAAATCTCCTGGCAAAAATATGTACACCACATCTCCTTTTCCTTAAAACCTCCCAATATATCTTCACATCTCCCCACATTTCCTTCATATCCCCACATTTCCCTTACATCTCCTTGTATCTCCTCCATATCTCCTCGCATCTCCCCCATATCTCCTCGCATCTCCCCCATATCTCCTCACACCTCCCATATTTCCTCACATCTCCCACATCTCCCACACCTCTTCAAATCTCCCTTACCTTTCAATTACTTGTTTAATGGATGTTTAAATAAGTTCAATTATTTAATTCTCTTCTCTTCTCTCCCCCAAACATTTTCTAAATACGCCACTGGTTGGTTGTCTCATCATCCAAATATAACAAGTCATTTAGACGATTTTTCATCACAATATCAGCTTAATTGCTATTACTATGAATATGGAGATCGATTTCGTTTTCATCCTTCAATATGTTATATTCTTCAATATTTCTGTCTCGATTGGTGTTAAAAACTTTCACTTTTTGCCACGATTCCGCATTGGAAGGCTTAATTTTAAGTTCTTCGCAGTTTTTTTTGCATCGTATAGTATAGTGCATTCACGACACATTTTTCAATCTCCTGGTCGGTCATACTATTGAAATCAACTACTTCTTTTCCAAAGTTATTTTTACCCATTTTCACATATTTTACTTCTCTTGGAAAAATGATCTTGTCCAACAAATCAGATATAACGATATTTATATGTTGAAGTTCATCAAGTCTTTTAGAGATTTTAAGGAAAATTAACAACCGTAGAGAAAGTGGATGTTAAGGATCGAATTTTCAGAAAAATTTGTTCACAAGGTTGAGAACTGAAAAGCCATGGTGTGAACATATACGCTTGTAAACGATGGGAATTATCTCTGTACAGTCGAACTCGCTTTATCATGGAATGAGCGTTCAATTCAAAACATAGATAGCAATTAAGGGTAACGAAGTTTTCAACCACAGAAAGATTCTCAGTTTCATTGTTAGTTTTCTTGTGTTGTTAACTCATTAGGATCTTTATTTCTTCCGATTCATTGGCTTTCTTTTATTAATATCTTGGGTTTCCAAGATATTTGGGTCCAATTTATACAGGGTCACCTGGTTCTTTCTTATGTCAGTTTCCCTCATTTTGGATTGTTTTTTGTGTTTGTTCGTCTTGAAAAGGCTGTGATTTCCCTTTTTTTTCTAGTTTTGTGTTTTTCCAGTTCGCGGTACCTATTCTTAGTAAACCCCGAATACAGGGTTTACTCCCTGAATACAGGGTTTACTCAGAAAGGTACTGGGTTTTTGTTTCTTGAAAAAAGGAGTCCAAAGGGTTCCTCCTCGAAGTTGTTTGAATTTTTGTCTTCTAGTAATGCAAAAAGTATTTCTAGTGGGGCTGTTTATATATAACTTCCATGTTATTTAGTCTCTCTACGTTGAGGTAGATTTTGAGTTCTGTTTGTTCATCCTGATATCATTCATTAATTTCTTCATTTCACTCTTGAATCTATAGTTTTTGGAGTCGATTTCATGGGTATTCAAAAAAGTAGTTGTGTTACCTTTCTTTATTTGTTCTTGAAATAATAAATATTTTTGAAAAAAATTTTTATTTTTTAATAATTATTTTTGGTTCGCTTTGATATGGTTCCGATATCTCCTACATCTCACCAACATTTCTTCGACATCTCCCCGACAGCTCACCTACACCTCCGTCACATCTCCTTACATCTCCTTACATCTCCTTACATCTCCTCACATCTGTTCACATCTCCCTCACATATCCTCACATCTCCCACACATTTCTTGCCCCGTGTACACCAAATCTCCCCGGTGATTTACCCCCCGCTTATTTCCCATGCAGTTTATTGGTTTTTTGGTTGTCGTAAATTTTTTTTATAATTTTGTGGTATGTTCTCATTTACCCCATTTAACCTAGAAATTGCAAATTAATTACAATTTTTTTTTTTTTAATGAAACTAATGTAATTAATAATGTTTTTAATTTTTTTTGTGTACATTATAAAATTATGAACGTCGTAAAACTTATTTTTTCATTGCTAACACCGTTTTCTTTGTCAAAAGAACACAGTTTTTAAGCTTAAAAAAACTTGATGTTTTTGACGGCCAATTTGAAGAGTCAATAAAATCGCGGATATCAACTTCTAAGAAGTTACATGACTATTAATCTAAAGCTTGACCTCTTAAGTAACCCTAAAAACAAAATATGCCCAAATTCGGCAGCAGAACATTTAAATTATTAGTAATAATAAAAGTTTTCAAATATAATAATTTATTACATTTGAAAACTTTTCCGTATTCTTGTTCTGATTTACCCCCTTGTTCTGACTTACCCCATTTTACGGTATATCTTTTCTTATGAAAATCGACATTTTAATTTTGAACATCTGCCATTTTGTCAAAATTCAATTTTTTGAAAAATGCCTCCTTTAAGGACTAGATCAACTTATGTGTTTACTATACGTTTTTGAATATTTGAATTGAAATAAACTAATTCCTCATAGAATTGCCTACCGCAAAATGCTTTTTAAAAATAGGGTTGTAGAATATCGGCTCTAAATGGGCTATTTCTTAATATTTTAGTATAAAAAAAATATTACTATGCAATAAATATATTATAATATGCACTTTTCCAGAAAAAAATAAGAAATAGTCGCATTTTCTCGACCTCGTAAGTAGGCATAACCCCTTAATATCTATGTCTCAGATCAGAATTGGAATCCGTTCAAAAGCGACTTCTTAAATATATTATGTATTTTAAAACATACGGGGTGTACCCGATAATTGGTTAAATGATATTAAATGACAAATCGTCAATAAGTAATTTAATGAATTGCTTCTTGATGTATGAAATGTCTGCAAACTTACATCGTTGAACGACTGCACCATCCGCATTAAATTACGACGGAAAACAAGTGAAAACAAACTAAAAAGTGATTTTATGTGACTGACATCTAGATTCAGGTAGATGTCAGTTTGTTAGTTTAGCTTTATTTCTTGACTAGTGAATTAAATAAACATTGTCAAGCTACAACTAATGAAAGCTACTTTTTCGTTTCTAATTGTTTAAATTCTGAATGTTACTAGAACCTCATTTTTAGGAACTTACAAGTATTCGAGTACTCTCGAGAACTGTTGAGTTGAATCTCAATAGTTAGCTAACGCACTCAGTAGTTTTACGTCAAGTAACAAGATGTCGGATAACTTAAACAATTTTCAACTTGCCCTCTTTCTTTACTTGCATACATAATTATATAATTCGCCTTTATACTTACATACAATTTAAGGAAGAGTTTAATATAATTCCAAAAATGGAATTGTTTTAAAGAAAAGAAAATATTGTAATAAATAATTTAACTTTAGTTAACTTTCGAAATATTTAAAAAAATATTAAGATTAAAAATATGTCAGCCAGCTCCGACATCGTTCATATAATAATATACCCAGCAGAGTTCCACAACCACACAAAGCTTAATAAATATAAAATATTTTATATAAAGTCTCGACATATAAAAAATATGTGTATACAGTGTGTTCACAATAAGAGGTAACAGTGAATAATTCTTTTATCTTACTAGATATGAAAAAAAGTTTAAATAGTTTTTTATTCAACTCGAAATTTGCCATCCGAAACCGCGGAGGTACATTATTTTGGACTTCAAATTCAACAGAAAGTAAACATGAATATTTTTCTTCAAATGGCAACATGTCTTTTTTTTAACATTTTTTTAATCTGCAGTTTTTTCTCTATATATACATATAAAATTATCATAGGGGCACATAAGAAAATTTTCAAGAAAAATGCAAGATAAATTTATTAATTATTTTAATAATTCATTTAGTGTGCTATGAAAACAAAACAACATCACGATACAAAAAACAACCTATCTGATGAATTATTCAAAAATGCATCCATTTTGTTCAAGACATGATACTATAGTAACATTTTGTTTTTATAGCACACTAAATAAATTAAATAATTCATAAATTTATCTAGCATTTTTCTCAAAAATTTTCTTATGTAACCCTATAATAATTTTATACGTCTATATAGAGAAAAAATTGTAGATTACAAAAATGCTAAAAAAAAACATGTTGCTATTTGAAAAAATAAATTCATGTTTACTTCCGGTTGAGTTTGAAGTACAAAAAAATTTACTTCCGCAGTTTCCGATGATAAATTTCGAGTTGAATAAAAAACTATTTAAACTTTTTTTTGTATCTAGTAAGATATAAGAATTATTCACTGTTACCTCTTATCGTAAACACACTGTATATCTATATAAAAATTCGATTTTATAGAACTTTCTGTGCTAGACTGATATGCAATAGATTTTTTAATTATAATAAGAATGAAGAAACAGAACCAGGAATTTTTATCATTCTGATACTAAAACATTCCAATCTAATACTATTTTTTGTATAGCATTAAAATATGTAAAATATCAGTTACATTTAATTAAATACTGTATCTCTATTTTCCAGTCTCTGGTGAGTAGTCTCATTTTCAAATCAATTAAGCTCACTGAATTTATTACCTACAACAAACACCTATTAATTATTTGTAATATTTATCGGTTTAGCGAACGCTCTAATTTAAAAAACATGTATTACTGTATTCAACATTATATTTATTTTAAAATTTATAGCTGAACTTGCGTTGTAAAGTTGTAATGATTACATGAAGTTATATAACCATTACAGCTTACGTTTTAATACCCTTAAACATTACATAAATAATGAACACATTGAAAAATATATAAAGGAAATCCGTAGTGTTATAATATATTATTATTAAAAATATTATATTTATAAAAGTGTATGTACTTATTGACATCAAATTGTAGGTATATTGTTACATTGGCAAGAAAACTAGATCTTTCTGTGGCCAGTTTATATGTTACATTTAGAGTGACCATACGTCCCGCTTTTAACGGGATTGTCCCGTTTATCAGGTTTGTGTCCCGTTGTCCCGAAAAATTGAAAAAGGACGCAAATTGTTTTTGTTGTTTTTGGAAATTTTATTTGGCAGAATGCCAATGCAATAGTTTAAGTATACATTTTCACCTTGACATGAAGCTAATTCTCTAGAAAAATCATTTGAAAATTGGTCATTGTTGAAAATGTTTGTCACAACTTTGGCGTAGCGTTGCATTTGAAAGTTTAAATTCTGTTAGAACAAAAAAATTAAAACATATTTTCTAACAAATTTCATTCCCCACAAAATCGACTTTTTGATATTTTGTCAAAAGTTATTTCACCATTATCGAATTGCATTGGAAATTTCATTGTTTATAATTTATAAAGAATGTTAACAATTTGCATTACAAATATTATACATTTTTAAAGGAAACTAAAAAAAGTGTTTTAATAATTTTTTTTAATTAATAACTTAGGGTACTTTTGATTAAAAATTGTGTAACATTTTTTTACCTATAAGTATGTACATAGGTACTGTGGTTTTTCTTTATTAAGTTGTAGGCGGATAAAAATTTGTTATATTCTCATAAACTTATTACTTTTTAATTTGTTCAATTAGTTTGAATTGTTAGTAATTAGTTTAATTTAATTGCTCATACAAATAATGTTTTACGATTCAATGTGATTAGTAATTATTTTATATTTTCTTTGATTGTTATAAATATTTCTATAGATTTGGATTAGATTACTACAATTTTTAAATAATTTTTTACTATTTTGTAATTTCTATAACAAAAAAATTTAATAATTAAAAGTTCACTTACCTTAATAATAATTAATAAATAGATAGGAAAACTGGTTGTAAATTTATTTCTTTGAATCTAAACAACTTAATGCATTACAGATTTGCGAAGAAAAGCGACTGTGATAGCAGTTATGCAAATTCTTATTTCTCTGTATAAGATGAGTTCTTTAGATAATTTTTATGTATAAGTCGTTTTGGAAATTAGTATTTTGGAAGAGTTTCTCTATTACTTCAAAACCATTCAACGATCGATTCAAAAGATAAGAATTTATGGTACCTAAACAGTATGCATGAAATGTTATGCAATTCTTCCCTAATCCTGTTTGCATACTACAAAATTAATAAAAGAACAAAATTTTACATTATTTTGATCGGATTTCATGAACTTTTGCATTATCATGATTTATTTATTAGCACGCTCCGGATTATATAATATATTCAGTAGTTAACAATAAAATAATTCGAATAATATTTAAATTTATAAATAATATTGAATAATAATTGTAAAATAATAATAATTCTTAAAAGTTAATCTTAAAGATGGGTTACTAAAATTACAGGTATTAAAAATAGAGCAAGAATTTTTTAATATTATTACAAAAAATAAAGTAATCTGAAGCTGCGGTGCATTAATATATTTTTATTAAATTATAAATGAGGTTCTTAAAAAAACGCACTGTCTTTTATGTAAAGTACACTTTTAGTAAAAAAATTAAATGAGCGTCAAAATTACCTTATAAATTATTTATACCTACATTTCTATACATTCATAATTGAAACGTGAATTATTGAAGTTAATAATCTGAAATAAATTAGCCATTTAAGTAAAATATGTTATAATGTTGTGTAATAAATTATATTATAGCAGTATAGTATATTATCATATTAAATTCTTTAAAATGCAGTCGAATGTAATTACATATAAATTTTATCAATAAATTGAGAAGTTCGAAATTTCCTACTGGAACTTTTCGATTATGTAAACGACTCAAAAATTAACCTTTTTTGGTTTTCAGCATTTATTAAAGCAGAGTAAAATAAGAAAATTTACTGATTTAAAAAGAAAACACTCATCTTAATTGAATTAATGCAAATATTGACTAAAGCTTTTGAGAAAATTAATATTACTTAAAAGAAAATTTAGAATTTAATCAATTTAAATTCAATTATGAGGATTCCAACGTACTAGGTTTGGATTATAAAAAAAAACGTGAGAATTGTTTTAAAAAACTGTAGACAACAATGTTTCAGCTTTATTTATGATTTCTTAAAACTAATACATGTTAATTATCACGCTCTATTATCAGATACATTAGATGCTAAGTAGCTCTGCGAAACTAAAGTTTATGTACACAATGCGCATTAATTATTAAAATTTAAGCAGTCTTTTTTTTTACATATTTACAGTACGAAATCAGTCTCGCACTAGATATGTCATTGTCACCACTAAACTCGATGATTTTCTTATTAAAAATTCAGAACATAAAAGCGAAGTCACCTGCGATTTAAATCTCCCAACTGTAGCAATATAAGCAGAAGTATACAAAGTCGATGGATTAGCGATCGTGATCCGCAACTAAAAGCTCCGGGTTCTTCGTCTATCGATGGAGACCCGTGTGATGGAAGAATGTATTCGTCGTCGTATCCAAAATCTAGAGAAAATAAAAGTCTATTTTAGACGTAAATTTATGGTTTTAAAATTGCCAGTATCAATTTAAATGTACATTAAATTTTTAGTTCAAAATGAAATGCACTACAAAGAATCGTATAGGTAACAGATAAATTCAATTTTATAAAAAGGCAAATCACGTACTCGTAGGTACTAAAAAAGTGTTATAATTTATTAACATGTTATATGGCAAATTCTTACATGCAATACATTTCAATGTGTAATTCATATGAATACCGTAAATAAACTTCTTTTGAGAACGTAAAAGTTGGAAAACGGATTTCTTTTTCCTATATTTATCTTTTAATAATTCAACATATCATTATTACGCGGTCGGTACGCACTTGCGCACAGTAGTAAAAACTAGATTCTGGTTCGCATTTTATAAGCATAGTAAAAATTAGTTCCTAGTTTAGTGCAATAATATAAGTTGCAGAAAGTAGTTTTCAGGCAACCCACCGAGTTAAACTAATAGAAAATAAAGCATCAAGCTAGACGTTATTAACTTACCCAAATTGGTGTTACTATTTCTTTCGCCAACAACTCTATTTTCTTCCAACTCTCCACGCTCGTGTCGTTCTCCCCATAGTCGACCTAAACATTTAAACTTCCTTTAACCCGTCACCAGTTGCTCATATTATGCAAATAATAACAAGTGCTCACGTACAATATTACTGGATAAAAATTACTTTAACCCAAACTTTGTCGAATATACTCGACTACTGCCATAATAAAAATTTTAAGATCGCGTTTAGGCACTTAGCTAAATAGCTATCAAAATAATGCTATTATACGAATCATTAAACTAGTTTGATACATTTCGAAAATAAAACTCGTATTCCGAGACAAATTATTTATTTATAAAAAAAGGTATACCTTTTTTTCTGGGAGATGCAATTGTTGATGAAGATGTAGTAGTTTTCAATGTCGTAGGAGCAGGAATTTCTAAACCAATTAAAAAATTTCATTACCGCACTGATTGAAAGGATAGTATTATCGTAATAGCATACCCTCTAATTTGATGACACCGTCGGTTTCTCCGAGAGAATTTTTGGCGACGCATTTGTAAGATCCGAAATCAGAAACACTTACGCTTCGAATTTTCAGCATCATATACTTCTTGTATCCGCTTTCCATAGAAACTGCCTCGTACTTATCACCTGTTACATAACGCTACATAAATAGGCTACTTAAAATTAATGTGTTGTGTTTGAAATTTATATTATGCTTTAAGAAATAAATTACATTTTGCACTTGCGTAGATTATAATACCATTCAAAAATTTATATCTACCATATTTGATTTTTTTTTTAAATTACGATTATATAGCTTTCTTTTGCAGGTGGAAAATACGAAAAGAAATAAAATTCTAACCTTGTTCCGTGATTTGTTGGATTTTGTGGTGAATTTGCAAAACTTTAAATTGTAATGTTACTTTTTGCGTATTTATATCTTAGTATCTTTTCGGTTTTATTTTAAATTATGCAGATTAAACTTGTACTAGTTGTAGATTGTAATATAAATACTCATAGCAACTAAAATTTAATTTAACTTGTTCATACAAGTATTGCTTTCACCATGGTAACTCCTCAAAAGGAATATAATGAAAACCTAGTCACCAACCCTATTCATGACAAGAAAGTACTAATACTTGGGTCTTAAGGTCGAATTTGTATTTCAAATAAGGAACGTATTCTTTCAAGTATAGAATAAGGACTTTAAAATAAAAATTCAACCCTTAAAAGGAATTAGTATTTAGTAATTACATAGATAAGCTAATATTATTAAAATTGCAACGGAATCTGAAATAATAGGTCAATTCTGCTCGATCCTTTCAATCTTAAAGGTTTAAGTAATTGCAACTTACCAATGAAAATCAACAGTTTTACTTCAAAATTAAATTTTAAATTTTCATTTCTTAATTTAAAAAAAATTCAGAAGTATTTAAGTTTTAAGGATGAAAAGCCAACTCATTTGTTTGTTTTGACTTCCATTGTTCGAAGAAAACCATTATACAACGGTTACTTTTATTTGAACTCAAACCATATACGGTGAAATCGTTTAAAATGTACAAAATGTTATATTATTGTACTAATTAAAGAAGGAATACTAAATCAATTAGTGATTTCATTGGTATAGTTTGGAATATTAAAAAAAAAACAATTAATTAAATTTTATATGAAAAACGATAAATGCAAAAATAAAACAATAAAAGTTTATTTATAATAACAGTTTATATATAACCAATTTAATTAGTTTTAAAGAAAAGTAAAACAATTCAAAAAAGTGCATCCGACAACTGGCATTTTTCTTGCAATCTGTGAATGATTTGTTAATTTTTTGGTTTAACAGTTTCAGGTGCAATTAAACAGAAAAGCGTTCGTATATTTTATTATATTATTGTATATATTTACGTCAATGACGTAAATTGGGCATTGACGTCAACGCCAGTTAACGGTGGGTAATAATGTAAATATTTTCATATGATTGTAATACTTATGTCTTTGGCCGGTAAATGACGTTAATGGCCAAAATGGATTGGACAATGATGATATTATAGAATAATTGCTATAAGGAACAGCAAAATGACGATCCACTTCAACTAGGGAAAATTTTTTGTCGTGCTCAAATTTTTCCGGGTAAATGACAGCAATTCTTTTCAAGGCCTCATGAATGTACAGAGATTTTTATTTAATTTAGACAAACGATCATTTTAAGTCATAGGTCATTAGACGGTCATTAGCTTAGTATGTTAGCTGAATAACTGCTTACACTAAGATACCCGGTTGAAATCCGGCAAGAGTCTAAAATTTCTTATGATCGTCTCCGTGCTTCGGAGGACACGTAAAGCCTTGATGATGATTTGCCCTCATCAACAAAAACAACCAGGGTTACGGGCACATCTGAGACGAGCCTAGCAAGCTCTCAGATGTAAAACAACTAATATGCTCACAGTAATAGTGACTTCGGCTGCTCTTCGATAGAAGAGAGCCAGAGGTTAAGGTAAACAGAAGCTATCCTAGCTTAAAGTGGAAGAAGAAGAAGAAGAAGAAGATCATTTTAGGGTGGATGGTGGATCGATGACTTGTTGTGTTTCCGTCAGCCAAAGCAGCCCGAAGAAAAAATTAATTAAATTTAAATAATTCATTTTACGGTAGATCCGTGATTTTCTGTAGTTGCGCCAGCCAAAACTGAAAGAGTGAAAGGATATAAAATCTGTAGAATAGTAATTTCATCATTGTCCACCTTGAATTGGACATTAAAAGACAAACAATAACTCATTTTAGGGTGAATCCGTGATTGCATATTGCATATCCGTGATTGCATAATGCCCAACTAAGCTGGGCATTGACGTTATTTTCCGGCCATTGACGTTATTTTCCGGCCATTGACGTTAATGGCCGAATTGTCAACATTGACCGTAACATATACAAAATTTCTCTATACTAACGATGTTTTCTTCATGTGCAACATCTACTAGAATATTATTGAAATGAATTCAATTTTATGATGTCAAAATGATTTCAATTTTGATGTAGTATATCTGACGCAATGTAAAGGACATTATTGCAAGTGTCCAGTGGTGTCATCCTGACGTGTTATTAATAATATCTACTACTTTTATATGTGCAAATTATATGAGTAAGCATAGTACTTCTTAAGGGAGGTAATTAAATATTGTAACAATTTCGTCAATTAAGCCTTACTAAAAGAAAACGTTGACATAGCGATTATCTGGATATTATTATACAATAACGCCATGGTGCAATATATATCTACTGTTACATTTACATGGCAATACAGCAATACAGGTGATCCAGTAATAAAAGATTTCCTGTTTATAAGCTAAACATTTAGTTCTGCAGAGGTTTTACCGGCAAGAATGTACTTTTTAATAAGTTCGTAATATGAAATATAGTGCTTTTAATTGTGGTGCTGTGCAGAGTGTAAAATATTTTTCAAAATAAATAAGCTAACGAGTGGATGAAGTAATTGTGTGCAAAATCTCCAATCCGAATATATTGCAATAACGCCATGGAACTAAATGTGCAAGCTGATTTTGCCAATCTGGTAAGGATGGCAAGATCGCGAATGGTAACTGATATTTATACGATTAGTGCCTAAAATTAACTAAAGAAGACAACATAGAAAATTTCATTGGCCCATATTGTTGTTAAAAACATATTATTTATTAACCCATTAAAACCCAAGACATTATTTTAAGCGGAAACAATATTTTTCGTTATTTTGGTAAAATATACGTTATTTGGAGCAAAAAAGTAAATATAACCCATATTCGGAAGTTCATGGGTTAGACGCAAAGCCCATGTCCTCGGATGAGTACAATGGAATATTGCATTGCAAAAAAATACAAAAAAAATAGTTTAAATGCACACACTTTATTAAAAAAACGCTCATAATTTTTAAAGATAAACAAACGGAAATAATGGTGTAAAAGAATTTGAAACAAAATTTTAATATTACAAAAAGAAATAATAAAATTAGGAATGATAAATGGCAAAACAATCTCTTTCAATACATAAAGTTATTTTACATTTTGAACAACTCCATCTGACCCTTTGATGACATCGAATACATCTCAGTTGTTTTTCCAATTTAAGTGGAAAATGGCCACCTTCATGTTTTCTCACACTTACTGGTGGCATGCCAAATAATGACGAACTATCATTCTCTCAAAATCAATAAGACCAATTGGTTCTTCATTTACAATTTCATATATTCTCCATGCGTTGACAAGAGTTACGTTTATCATATTAGTGAACAGCACCCACCACCATTTTTTGCTACGAATTGAGATCCTATAATTGATTACAGCTTGATCATGCAGATCAACACCTCCCATGGATTTATTATAATTCTGAAAAATGTTAGGCTGAGGAACATTAACTTTTTCCGTTGCAGCTGTCGACCAGCGCTTTACACGACCAACCGGCTCTAATGTGTCATCATTTGTTACCATCGAGACTGAATTATTATCTTTCCACCTGACGAACAGAAGATCTGTATCACTATCATACATGTGCTCAAAATAGCCCCTATCTTTCTTTTTGAAAGTTTTTACGTTGATCAGAGGACACTTTCTTGTTCGATTTTCCCGGACAGTTCCAGTAGCTCGCTGACCCCTCTCCTTTAGTAACTTTAGAAGTCCGTGGCTACTAAAATAATTATCAAAAAAAATTATATGGTCCGATGGTATTGCGATACATTCCAGAAGCTCAAGTACCAACCTAGATCCCAAAGGAAGATCGGCGATTCCATTAGTACTATTTTTAGCACCACAATACGTATCAAATGCGTAACAATAGCCTGTGGAACTAAATAGCATCAAATTCTTGTACCCAAATCGCAGAGGCTTGCCTTTTATGTATTGTTTGCTAGAGTGTCGACCAAAAAACTTTACCATGGCTTCGTCAATTGAGAGGTATTCATGAAATATACCCCATTGCTGAAATTTTTGATTCAGAAGTAAAATCAGAGGAAGCACTTTTGCCATTTTGTCCTTTTATCTAAATTATCATTATTGGCTAAATGAACGAATCTCTTGATTTCCTGGAACCTATTTCGTGACATAACATTTGGTACCACAGAAACATCGAAATCCTCATCAAGACTCCAATAATTTCTTTCACTTGGTAACTTATGGTATCCAGTCAAAAGAAGTATTCCAACAAATAATTTTATGTCTGCTTTAGAGACATACAAATCATGTCTATTCTTCTGAGAAGAATACAGATTAGTTTGGGAAACAATATAATCATAAATATCATCATCAAATAATTTCTCAAATATTTCAACTGGATAGAGATTTTCTACATCGCTTTTAAGCATTTCCAAACGATCTGCGCATCCTGTGGTCGATGGCATAGTAGTATCTACAAAATTTTTAGTCCACTTAGGTTCTGACAGCTTTTGTTTCTTGGATGGCGGACAATTTGAAGTTGAACGCAAAATATTCTGCGGTACAACTGATAGAGGTAAATTGAACTCATCATCACTGTCTTCGCTTTCACTGCTACGAACATGCCAAAGTTCGATTTCATGAGCGACATCATGAGGCATCAACAACTCATCTGGAATATTATTTTCGTCAAAATCTTCCTCATCTGTCTGTGAATCAACATCGGGAGGAATAATCACAATGTCGACTTCATTTCTGGTACTCGACGAAGCGAATTCTTCCAAGGCAGATTGCAAATGTTGGTGGTATCTTTTCCCATAAAAATTTGCTGTAGGAATTTCTGGTAAATCCTCAGAATTCATCAAAAACTAGACAAGAAATACACTGACTTAGCTGAAGTAGTAAGTAGTATTGAAATATAATAGTAACGCATCAGCCCATTGTACTCAAATGAGTACAGTAAGAAATTTTTACTTACCATATTCTGCAAATGGAATTATAAATTCAAACAACACTAAGAATAGCTCAACCACACCTAGTATATGTTAAAAACAAAAAATATGCACAGTTATAATACAAAAAATATTATTTTTGCACGATTATTTACTTTCATGTAACTAGAAAACATAACCTACGAAAGGGTTTAAGAAATTGCGCGAAAAAACGATAGGTTGTAAATTCTGCTGAAATATCTAGGGGCTATATATGGAAAACTAATAAAACTACTGACTTTTAATGGTATATTTCATCTACCGTTTGCTAGATGGACGCAAAAAAATATTTTTAATGCTGTACTCATATGAGTACAATGGGATATAATGGGTTAATAATATTATATTTAATATTTTTTTATTACTTATTTGTGCTATTATCAAAATTGTTATTAATCATTGGTATATAATAAAATGTTATTTCTATAAATATTTACTAAACCTTGTCTAATTTTCCATTTAAAAAATGTTTATTCTTAACAATATTTCAATGGCAATATTGCCAGCCCCCTGATGACATAAAAGCCAATTATTTTTTCTTTTAAACACTATAGCTTAACATCGCTCAAAAAAATTCTAAAAGCTTAGCATGAAAAAAGCTTAGAAAAAATAATTGTATATTCTATGAAACGTGTTGATATCCGCTTTTAAACAGAACTTTCGAAATTTCGAAACTTAGAACCAAGAATTTTCATGCTGCAACTCAATCATGTTTTTTAAAATTAATGAATATTACGAATATTAAATACCTATCACAATATCTATTTTGTATTGATAACAGGATGTTTGTGATATAAATGTTGATGATCAATGAATTTATTTTCTGTTGTACTGGGAAACATTATGGAGTATTTAAAAAAAAAACAAAAAAAAAAAAAATATGTAATTAAAAAAACAAAATATGTACATATATATGTATTTATTTTAGACAAATATTTATTTAAAATTGTAGAATATGTAAAATAAAAAAAATCCATTATTTGTTTGATCTTTGAAATTGTTTGCAACAACATGCATTTTTAAATTCTCAAATAAAAATAAGGCCAATTTGGTCTTAAAATCGATTTGTATCGGCTGAAAGAATGTTCCACATCGACCGATGTGACTGGAGCATTTTTGAATGCCGTGATTTTTTTTGACTTTAATTCGATTTCCAAATTTTTGGAAACTTTTTTCCCATTGTGTATGTCTATACACTCATCGAGTCATTAAAAAATTAAAAACCCATTCAAAAGGAATGGTCTCGAAGATGAATGGAAGCACAACTTTCCAATAATTGAAAATAATAAATAATAATGTAAAAATAGTAAGAATACACTGAAAAAAATGGTTTATCATATTGATAAAAAATTCATCATTTTTACACCGATGAACAAAATTCATCATATTGATGAAGAAATTCATAAATACATTGATTTTGTTCATGAATACTATGAATTTTTCATCAATATGATGAATTTTGTTCTTCGATGTAATCGGTCATTGGTCTTATCATCAATATGATAAACCAATTTTTTCAGTGTATCTTACTATTTTTACGAAATATGTAACAAAATATGTGAAAACATGTAAATATGTAAATATATGTAATTTTACAGAAATATGTAAAAACATGTAAAATAAAATTGGCTTAAATCAATTCAAAATGTCTCAGAAAGTCTAATACTGGTTAATAAATGGTGTTATCTAGCTTAGAAAAAAATATGTATTTACATATAAACCCGTTCCTTATTTATTACTAATAAAATACCCAGTTACGGGCGACATAATCATGACCAGCTCTTTCAGAAATAGCAATTACAAATCCAATTCCATACAATGTATCATTTCTAAGTTATATATCTAATTGCAGAAAAAGTTTATCATAGAGTTTATCTTCATCTCATATTTTCTTTCTTTTCAAATACCTAAAAATCCATAGTAATAACAATTTTCATTCCCAGCAAGGACCTGTTACCCAATCAAGCAAAGCAAGCATACTATGCACCCTACCACTTCAACTCAACAAAGTGCACCGGGAGGATGATTAAAGCACCTGTTAATTGCATTAAATCTAAATATTTTAAAATAAAAGAAAAACCCGAATAATAAACTTGAAAAGTATATGAAATATTCCTAGGTTATTTGCAAAATTCTAGTACGTACGCTTCTATTCAAAATCATAAATCAATTCATTTAAAAAAACATATTTTAGAATAAATTACCAACAAAATAATGTTAAACTACAACAATAAAAGGACAATAATTTATACCCAATTTCACAAAGATTAATTAAAATTTAATGTGTGATTAGCTTTTTCGACAATGTATATTGATAAAAAACCTTCAATCATAAATGAAATTTTAATTAACCTTTATGAAACCGGGAAAACAAAATTATATCCTGTAGATATAATGTAGAAAAATAATTTAACTATCCGTTACATAATAATTATTGTTATATTTATGAAATTCGCAATGTGTAACGTTGCAAATGTGAATTTGTGGTTTTATATTTGTTTTTATTATCTAATTATTACTGGTATCTGCTTATTTATATAAAATTTATAATTAAAAATTTCTTATGCAACGTTTGATATTTTTAACAACGACACTGATAGAATTATCCCAATTTTGACAAATTGAATTGTAAACGTGTAGACGTGTAAACCAATGTCTTATTTTAATTAATTGTAAGTAAATTGTCGTCAAGTTTAAATGGTACAAATTTTCGATTTAATAGTTTTGATTATAAAAATAGTTAACTCAACATTCATTTTTTCATGTCTAATATATTCACAAATTTGTGGTTGAAAATTTTAACATTACTCGTAAAGTAATTTTACTAGAAAGAATAAACTTGAAATTGTATTCTTTAGATTATTGATTCTGTAAGTTTTTTATGTAAACAAAAAGTAATTAATTTGTCCCTATAGTTTTTTTTACCTTCGATGTTATTATCTTCGTATAATTTTAAATTTGTCATACGAACATTTCTTCTTATGTTAAATTGTAAATTATGAAACATTAAAATAAACGATTTTTATTCAAAATTGGTAGGCAAAAAATTTAGTCAATTTAAAGATAATTTCATGCTATAAAATTCAAATAAATAAAAGTCTCCCTGAAAACATTGTGGACGATTTAAATTCAGAAATTGCTATCCTTTCAAGACTCCAAAATGAACTAACGGCTAGTAGAAACTTTCAGAATTCCTATGTAGTACATCAAATTTCAAATTCAATTATAGAATTAAAGTGTGCTGGTAAGTTTTAACAAAACATCATGTCCAATTTTAGATAAATTGTTTACAAGTTTAAGCTTGGGATCTTCTTTTTTTTTTTAAATGAAATCAATAAAATAAATTCCAATCTTGATAATGTTTAAATTTTATTTTGACTTAAAAAATGCAATGTAAACTTAAGTTACAAAACTGTTAGGGGCTTCATTTAATAAATAATTTGTTTGTAATACAAAATTTGATCTTTATTTTGCCCGATTGAAATTCTCGTGTATAAAATAACAGACTGGGTTAAACAAGAAGTAAGTAATTAAAGACAATTTCAATTCTCTTGTACACTGAAGTTAAAATCAGAGATTTGTGTTCTGTGGACAGCCAGTCAACGCAACAAGCCACCATTCAATTTTCTAATTTCAACAAATTTTAATACCTAGTTGTACCTCACGAGGACGATTAAATAAAGAATAGTGTTAGACACAGATCACTTTATTTAGATATGAGGTAAAAAAATTTTACTAGCTGTTTTATAAAAATGAATGGTTCTTGCAACGATAATATTTTGCCAACATTTTTTAAACAAACTGAAGGAAGATTTAGATATTCGAATGTCAAATACACGCGGGCACCGTAAATATATCAATTTTTTTACAAAATGGGCGATTACACCGAAAAGCGCCACATATACCAGTTAACTACAATTTATTTTGTATGTACTATAGTTATAACTTCATTACCTTGGGTTATATTTTATAATTTTCAAATCTACACTAAAATATTAAATTTTAATAAATGTAATTTATGACTTTCCGCAAAGAAAGGACTAAATATATTCAAGCTGCTAAATGATGTCATAACTTTCGTTCCAGGACTAAAAAATTTCTTACAATTTTTTAAAAATTAGTATTGTCAGAATTAATTACTATTAATTATAATAATTGCAATGGTTTATTTTTAAATTTGTTTTTTCGTAACATTTCAAATAATTTGTTTTGAAATTTACTATTATGAGTTATTATTAGATGCCCCTGAAAAAATGAAACTGAATTTTTTGAAATTATATCAAACTCACGTATTAGGTAGTTAAAAGTAGAATCAGTTTTTAAAGTTACACAGAAACGCAAATACCACTATTTATGCCAACCCTTATCCTGAGGGAACACCAGTAAAAGATAAATTAAAGATATTAGTTGAAAGTTAATACGCTCATTTAATTTAAATGCAAATTCCGATGAAATGTTAAATAATACTTTTTTAAACTTAGATTAACATTTATCCTTCGATTAAAGATAAATTTATGTGTAAACTACTCTACTAAATGCCATTAAGGATAATAAGAAAATCAAAAAATACCTTCTATACCTGATATGATCATATCTCCACGTTCTGTTGTCCAATAATTTATGGAAGTAGGAAACGCTTCGGTATGGCATTCGAGAGCAACATCTTGTCCTATGTAGGCACCTTCTAGTTGATTCGGAATAGATAACATTGGAGGAACTAAAGTAGATTACAAAAAATTGTGTAGTCTCGCTAAAGCTTACTAAAGGAAACCTACATTGCACCCGTAGTTGCACACGTTTACTTATCGATGGCGGAATTCCATTTGATGCAATGCAGAGATACACTGCCATGTGTAAACGACTTACTTTCGTGATAAATAAAATTTCGCCGTCGACTACGTTAACTAAAAGTAATAGTTAAGAGTTTTTTTCAATAAATAATAATATATTGTTTACACAATACCATTTTCGCCATTATAGCGTATATCTTCTCCGTCTTCGCGCCTCCACATAACGTAGGGTTCTGGAAAACCTGTAGCTTTACAAGTCAGACTTACGTTCGTAGACTCCAGAACCACCATATCCGAACTTGTTTCGCGATCAATTATGCTAGGTGGTACTAAACATCAATTAAATTATAATCAAAAAACTTTCCTGGACATACTTTTTAATTAAACATACCTACAACTTGTAAATACCCTTGTCGACTTCTCATCGGATCCGTATTAACTTGACACATGTACCATCCCCGATCAGCTTGCTGTACATTTTTAATATGCAAATACCATGAACGATGGTCGTTGTAGCTTAGAGATATTCTTGGATTTTGAGTTATAATATTATGATGAATAGAAAGAATTGTTTGAGTATCAACTCTGACCCACGCGACCTGCACACAAACACAATCATTTTGTGACAGATTCAACGTAACAACAAATTCAATACAAGCTTTGTTGTATCGAAATTCTATTGAACTATCTAACTGATGATGTAAAAGGTAGTATAGACTACGTAAAATGAAAACATGCCCTCACAGCATCTAAGAATCAGAGAAACTGTTCACGTCGCTAGTCTGTCGAGACCCAAAAAACCTTAAGCGAATTCTACTCACGAACAATTCCTCACTGCTTTTCTAGAGAATCGCACTTCCATTTTCAAGTTTGTTTTCTTTCTACCTCTTTTATTGTTTATATATGGGCTGCCTGTACGCTAATATTATTATTTTTCAACCGATCCATGAAATCGATTCCGCGCCTGCTCGTATAAATCTAACAGCTACCCTGCATAGTTGAACAGCTAAAGAAACTCGATTTCTAGATGCGGTCCCTTGTCACTTGTGCAATCCAATAATCCCTGCTAAAGCAATCCATCACCCCGACCCTACTTACCTTGAATCCCCGCAAGTTGTCGACCACGCAGGTCAGCAGAGCGTCGCGTCCCACAGTCACTGTTACATTGGGAATAGGCTCCGCAAAGCGAGGGTATGACATTTCTGAAACAACAATTTATAAACGTTATTTCATCTAAATCCACCATCAAACATATAAGATAACATCACACAATATAAGACACGAATTGACAAAATCCGTTTTGGTTGTAAGTGGAATAGTTACGATGATCTCAACTATAAATCTACAAACTTTGCCAGCGTCACGGGATATAAGCATCAGGAATATAATAATTACACATATGATTTAAATAAAAGCATGGCATTTTTTATTTTCTATTTAATATAATCCTGATAATATGAATGGTTTTTCTACTGTCATAATAAAATTATGAATGGATATTGTACTAATAGGTGAAAAATTCTTTCAAAAAATGAAAAATTGCAAACTTTGTATTTTTGCAAATAATTTAACAGATAATAATTATGCTGCAAGGAAAATGAAACATTGAAGCACCGCTTTTTATAATAAAATAGAAAGAAAATTTTTCTGAACTCCTTATAAGAATATAATATTATATAAGGGTGTAAAGTAGTTGTTTTGTAGAAGTTTACAAATTTTACCAAAGAGTACCCTTATTATCAAATAAAAACTTAGATTTCCATCTAAGTAATCGAACGTTTTCGTAGCTATCTGTGCTTGCGTCGAAAACGTCAATATATTAGGTGCTGTTGTGAAGGCAGCTTTAGTTCACAAAGAAATTAATTTTGATTTCGAGAGGTCGAACCGAATAAAAAATAAATATCGGTGGACCACAATTTTGTTGAGTTATAAACTGTTAATAAAATGTTGAAAATGGTATTCCGTAGGTTTATGAAGTGAAGATTAAATTTGAAATAAATTAAAATAAAGGTTGGCAATCGGAAGAAATAATTTTAACTTAAAAGTTTATTTTAATTTGATTTTTGTTAAAAAAAAATTAATAAATCTGAAATATAATAATTATTAAATTAATATCGTAGCAATATGAATAATGAATTTCTAAAATTTTTACTGAAAACTTTTGTTTTAGATAGGATCGTGATACAAACGACTAATGTGTCTGCAGACACGACAACGGCAAAACAACCGAAATAGAATCGGCGACGGCAAAGTGGCAACAACAAAATGCCCATGCCCGAGATTCAGTTGAACCAGAGATCTTCACTTGATGAGAGCTGGAGTCCAACTGACGTTTCTGATCAAAAACCTACTGCATTCTCAATTAAAAGTTAACAAAAATTGAAAAAATAGACAACCAATGGAATATACAAAAAATATAAATTAATGATAAGTTATTGTAAAACCAAATAATTTTCTCAATGAAAAATTTGTTGATTTCAAAAGAGGTTCAGAGATACAACCCACGATAACGTGGGTACCGGACCACTACAATCAGAAAATTAAATCAGTGATTTACTTTTGCTTGTCGAGAACAGACGAGATAATCATAATAAAGTTATTATTTTTCATTATTCAAATCTGGTAGCGGTACAACGGTATATCAATCAACGCACTTAAACCGTTTTATTACTAAAGGCAAGAAAATAAAATAATAGATAGTATAGGTATATAAAAAAGCACTTACTAATTTTAAAAAGCAAACTTAGACCGTAAGTGCGGTAGTGTGGAACATGGATCGTTTGAGTAAATTTACATAACAATCGCTGTTAAAAATTTGTTGTCTAGTCACACTGAGGTAAAGGTAATAATGATTGTCAAATTCAAGTGGTAACAGTGTTACGGACTTCTGACTTTGAGCACACAATTTGTCTCATGACGTTACCACAAAGCTACCTTTTGTAAATAAGAATGTATTTGTCAAAATCACAGAGCGTTGAATAATATAAATATAACATTTAATCTAAAACTCTATAAAAATATATATTTAGAAAACCAAATATTATAACTTTAAAATTGTTGGATAAGAAAGGAAAATTTTCAGTTCTGGTAAAAGTAATCACATAAATACTAATGCATCCGGAATTGTTATTATTATAATTATAATAACCAAGAAGATTATAATAATCGATTTAAATCTACTGTGATAACTCTGAAACTTCAAATAAGCGTTGATAACTTTTGAAATTTTTTAAAGAAATTTCTATTTTGTTTATTGGATTTGCCTAAAAATCAAACCTGTCATATTATATCAAAGAAAGTGCCGATAAAAAATTTAAATCGATAACTCGCGATAAATTATTTTTCTTGATATAAATGGTTTAATTTTTAAGATTTAGGAAAATCATTTCAACTTCAGTTGTCATAAATTTGCCTTTTTTTATTGTCCTGACGAAGATCTGTCAGTTTTATTGCATAGTAGGACGGAAATGTATATTTCAAACAACCAAGGAATAGACCAAATCAAATTATTTCTATAAATATTAAAGAAATTAACAATTCATACAAACTGCACAGACCACAATCCAATAATTAAGAAAACTGGAACTAAAAAATATACTAAACGACATTTCTTAGTAGCCGTCTAGAAATAGTCTCTGTGAAACTTAGATTTACAAGGCTTTGATAGTTACAGATTTGCTGATGTCAGCAAGTAATCTGTGATCAATTCTGCCAACCTGTAACGGTGCAAATGTAAATTTGTATTGTTTCACATTTATCTTTATAGAATGATCATCATCAGACCTTCTATTCAGTTCTCTTCCGACTTCAAGCCATTTAGCCATTAAAACCCTGCGGCTGCTTAAATCTGATTGGGAAATGCCTGTAAACCTGTTCTTAATAGTTGATGACGGCAATTTTCAATTTTCAACAATTTTCAATTCTCTCTCACATAATTCGAACCGAGTACCTTACTAATGGTTACTAACCTAATGACCGCAACTAATGGTAAACAAAATAATTAATACTGAAAATTAGTTTAAAAAGGTATAGGCAATTTTTTTATTTAAACAATAAAAATCTATTACCCAACCTTTTATGTTAGGAATATATCTCAACTCGGCTTTTGATTTAATTTTACTTTCTTAAAAACTTCACTGTGTGGATTAACCTTTATGAAGAACAACGTTTATGTGTTTAATCATAAAAACCTATAATAGAATACATAAATTTGTATAAAATACGTCCTCACCGTGTGAGTTTTAATGAAAAGAAGTTCATTTTATTAATTCAATAATAAAGATAAAGCCTAATCAAAAAAGGTAATAAGCTATTGCAGCTTCCATGGAACTCATAATCACAAGGATAAGTGTAATCGAGCTGAAGCTTCCTACCTAAAAGGAACTTTCGAAGTTCAGGAAATAAAACTTGAACACTTTAATTTATGAGTTATTGTGAAAATAAGCAAAAATGACCAGGTTTTTGAGGTTTTATATTAGAACTTTTTCTTCGTCCAATTTAAAAATCAATCAATTTAAAGTTTTACCTGCACATAAACTGCTGCTAATTACGTACTTACGACCTATCTCGAATTTATTATTATGAAATTCGAAGTACTCAACTATAACAACGGATTTGAATTACAAGCTTTTTTCATAACCGACACCTGTAGAAAAGGTACATTATGCAGAGGCTGTGTATATGAAGAAAAACACAAAAAAATATAATTTCACACAATATATAATTCATTTTATAATCTGCCATGGCGGGGTGTCCAATTACTCGCAGTTGCCTTTGCTAGATTTTATTTCTGGAATATTCATTACTTTGGAACTGAAAATAGTCAAAATAATATGAATGTGCTCGATGTAACCGTTAATTTCCGGATTTGATATGAACTGCTTCCGTATACGAAAATGACGTAGCTTAATTAGCTGCTGGTAGGAAAATTGTTTGTGGGTAAATCTAACAAATCAGAAAAGACTGATTTGCCGGAACTTGAACAGAAAATCAATAAAAAGTAATTTGTTGTTCTTAAGCGATAATTGTTAATTAAATACTTGCTGATTTAGCCGAAAATTTATAAATTATTGTTTTTAGTCAAGTCGATGTTGGTTTATATTTTTAATTTATAAATAAAATTATTTGAATAGCATATTTTTAAGGTAATCTGTAATGATTTAAGTTTTCTCGTTAACTTAATAAATACTAATTACAAGTAAAAATAACGATCACATTTAGAGAGAAGTTCTTTATTATCCAAACTCTAGTGTACGAAAGGCAGCATTTGTTAAATAGCTTCGTTTTACATTATATTTTAGAATTTATCTCCATTATTGTTGCAATTTATTTACCTCACTTGAATCTAAACGGAAAACTTAATTTTACGATTTTTCAACACAATTCGTGAAAATTTCCATTTTGAAAATATAGACCAAACAAAGTGAAAAATGATAGTAATATTATTTTACTAAACTGTATGATAATTTGTTCCAGATTGTTTGTCAGAAATTATTAGTTTAATTTTGTTTACAGTTAGATTTAAAGCTAAATATGTTTATTTCTGTCGTGCAGATTAAAACAATTTATTTACAAACGAATTTATCCTCAAGTATTGACTTAGATAACTTAGTTGAATGTTATTGTTAACATTATCTGCTTACTAAATTATAATAAGAAGATTGTCTCAAATGAAACTTTGTTTGATTATAATAATTAGTTGGGGGATGGTATTATTTATTATATCGTAGTGTAGCAATAATTATGTACGTATAACTAGCCATCCTTTAGTTTCAATTTTTCCTTAAATAAAAATAAACATTTAGGTAATATTTTTATTATATCATACAATTTTTGGTCAAGTATCATCCGGTTCAAAGAACTTGCCAAGTACACACTGACGAACACTAACATTATAACTCATAATATCATCATTAGGCTAGGATAAAAGGATACGTGGTCAAGGATTGAATCCAAGTTGATGTCTTTTCAATGTGTTCCGTAGACACTATTAAAAGCAGTCGGAACTGAATACCGCTTTGTGCGAAAGCGTTAATTATAACATAATTAGTTTTGTATAGTATCGACTGTCTATATGTTATTTATTCGATTTTTAATTTTATTAAATATTAGTTTACAAAAATCACTTTAACCGCTATAAATTGAATATAAAGTTCGTGAAATACTTAAAACTTGAAATAAACTCTAAAATAGTCCTTGAACTTACCCGCATTATGTCATAAATTGACATTTTAAATATATTTGTGATTGTTAAAAATGAAAGAAGAAAGAAAGGTATTTTGATCTCTTAAAACTATGTATTAAAATTAAATTGGTTTATATTATCAAAATTATCCTTGTTACATAAGACAAATTAGAACATATAAATTTTAGGAATACTTTGTGATATTTTATAAGCAAACTAACGAAATTATTAAACTAATTGATAAATATTTTAACTGCCTGACCAATATTCCAAAATTTGCTTTGTGTTATTCATTTGAAACTTTAATCTCTTTGACTTTCATTTAAATAATCGATATTTTAATTTGTATCAACATCTGAATTTTGATTTTTTATTCAAATAATGCTATTGATCTTTTTATAAGCAAAGTCAAGATTTCACAATTCGCTTCAGATATAAGATAATTTAGTATTCAATATCTACATTAAAGAATAAAATTGAAAAACGTTATTTATGTACCTATTACTGTGAACGTGCAAAATACCCTACTATACTCGTATGCCTTAACAGTCCTTTTTTAAATATATTTCTATGCGTAAAACAAATTTAGTAGTTACGAAATATATTACGTTCAAATAATAAAAGCTGAAAATATCTTGAAAACGTATCACTGGTAAACCGTTTGTGACATCTGGTAATTGAAAAAGTAGAAAAACAGAATATGCAATGCTACCTCTATAATAGTCCTGAATTGTTAATATGAATATTATTATAGTATTATATGCGCCGTTAAATTATACATAATTATAGAAGTCTATAAATTCATCGTCAAAGTAACCAAACTCACCTCTAGATTCTCATCAGCTATATCAAGTCGATTGTTTATTATTATTAATAAGTCTTATGTGTCTATGATTTAAATCTAACCGAAGACTAAACATTTAAGAAACAAAATTTTATTTACTAGCATACCCGTAGTGGTATTATTATATTTAATGAACAATTATTTTCTTTTGCCATGTTCAACATCTCCCTAAAGATTAGTATTTATTTATTTTCTAAAAGACTGAAACTACACAACTGTGATATTTGATAAATAAATAATGCCTTAGTAACAAATAAAAATAAAGTAAAATTATTTTAAGTTTGTTCAAAGTAAATTTTTAATTTGCTTTTGGGGCAACCAATATCACATGCCATACATTTTATAAGTATTACATTTCTTATAATTTTCAAAAAATGCTTAACCGAAATCTTAAAATAATTTAATTTGACCTATAAGTTTAAAATTAAATATGCAAATAGCAAATATTAAATATTACAGAAAATGAAAATATAAGTTGAAACAAAGAAATTATACATTAAAAAAGAACTAGTTGAAATAAATGTAAATTAGAACAGTTTTTAATATTATTAAAGCTCAATCAAAAAAATTTAATTTAATTTAAAATTAAAAGAAAAATTGTAATAAACTTAAATATAATTAAAATACATAGGTAACAGTAATAAATTAATCAATATTAACAAACAAAACTGTTCATTGAAATACACTTGGACAAACTACATTCTAGTTTTAGTTTAAAAAAATTCTTCTTGTCTGGTACTAACAGTTTCTAAGCCCTTAGGTTTTTCAGAAAATGATTTAAAAGCATTGAAAATCTTTTAAAAGTTTATGGAGTGTTTCTAATTTTTACTTTGACTAAAAAAGTTGTATGCAATTTAAACTTACGTATATAATTAAATTAGTTTAGCATTTTAATATTAATTTTAATTATATTCAGCAAATTATATCTGCATGCGCTATAGTTATTTAAAAAAAGTTGTGTACTAAAGCAGATGTACCTTAGTGTGAAAGGCGAGAATTCTTCTAGAATTACATTGCAAACTGTTATTGATCGAACAAAAATTGCTTAAATACTATAGAATCCAATTTTAAATAAAAGTGTTTTACAAAATTTCCGCATTGCTTTAGTTTAATAGACCATCAAAATAGTCTAAATGAATGTGTTACTGGATTTGATTGTTATTGAAATTGGTGCTTTGAAAATAAATTAAACAATTACGCGAAATCGGCTTACAAACTGTAAAGTTAAATTATTATTTGACACAGTTTCAATTTGGGAACAGCAAGAAAATGTTCAAGAAACGATGTTTAGAATTAATCGAAGCTAAAAGTCTTTTTTATGGTAGAGCTTGTTGCTTCAAAAGACCGTTTGACTCCCTACCACTACAGTATACCACCTGTACTAAACTATAAATCGTTCAAGTTAAAAACAACATATACAGCATTTTAACAAAACATTACAAACATCCACTACTGACAGCATCTACAAAGAAGTTACCTGAGGGTCACTAATTTCAATTATTCGTTTGAGCAGTTATTTGTGTTCAAATATTAAATAAAAGTATACATTTACAAAAATAATTGAAATGTTTTAATTAAAACATAAATAAACAATGAACCAGAAAGTGAAATGAAATTTTAATAAAAAATTCGTGACCGTAGAAAAAACACAAAAATCGTTATTAAAATATAGAAGGTGTGAATAAAAAACTCAGCGTAGGAATTTTTTTTTATAAATTAAAAAGACGTATATTTAAAATAAAATTTTAAATTTTAAAAACTGCATTAGAATATCAACATCCAGGTGATATCTGGCAATAAAAATTTACATTGTAGTAAACAATTAAACTTACAAAATAAACAATATTTGGTTGAAAATATAAGATAGTTAAAAATTAGATACAAAATTTAGCATTGCAATATATAAGTAGAATTTCATAACTTGATGTCTTTATTAAACATAAATAAATAGTTGAAAATACTTATTTTCAAACATCAAAAATGGTCTAATAAGTAGTCAAAATTATAAAAAAAAATTAAAACTAAAAACATTTTTTACTAAAAACATTAAGATATGTCATCTGAAGGTATAATAGATAGCAGATTAGGATACTATGTTTTATTTATAGAATACAAAAAAATTTTGCTAGTATTTTCATCGTAAAGAATTCTATATTTTACATAGAAATTGTTTTCTCAACAATTAAACACCGGATAATTTATAAGTAATAATGCAATTTAAAATTTACCTTAAAGATGTCGGAGTAATTATTAATCTTTACCATAAAATTTATAGGAATAAGTATTTTAATTCAAAATTAGCGTATAGATATTGAAGTTCAGAAAGCTTTTCAAGTTAGGTAATTTACAATTTTTTTTAAATAACACCTCAAACGCAAAGAAGAAAATATATAATTAATTTAAAAGTTGTTAAGAGTAACTAAAACCGTATTGATTTTTAATTAAATCATTAAAACAAAACCTAAAAGGTATGATTATCAAAAATTTGATTATAGAATTTGAAAAGTTTTGAGTGATGCACCGTTATAATTAAGTCATTATTTCAATTTAAATTTACTTTTGTTGTTACATTAATAAACAAAGAGAGGTTGAGTTTACTTACATATTTTATAACACAAAGACATTCTTAACGAATTTCAAAGTTTAGGTAGCAGAATTATTATTATATTAATTAAAATCATACGAATTGTTGCTTTGTGAAGAAATTGGGCAATAGGATTCATTACATAATGGTTTTCTAAACTATAAGTTCGAAATACGTTTCATATATATATATTACAGTAATTAACTTAATTTTAAGGTTAATTAATAATGAATGAAAAAGTGCTAATACCACACCAGTCAGGTGTTTTAAGAACAATGAATTTCAAATTACCAAAACACACAAATTGTAATTTATTTAAACATTTGCTTTCATACAATAGCACAACATTATTATTTTCATCTTTTAATTAAGTACCTACAAGCATAATTATATAGTAAATTTGTTAATAAAGTAGTTAAACAAAGTCACAAACGAAAAACAAAGTTTTGATAAATAAATGTTTCACTAATAATAATTCTTTAACTGCATAGTCAGATTGTAAAAAATTGTGCGATTAAATGGTTATTTAAAGTTGAAAATTCAATCAAGCAGGTAAAACGTTATAAAAACTTTTCAAAGCGAAGTTCCATAAAAAGTTAACGATTTGAAATCTTTCATTAATAGTAATAATAAAAATAGTAATTGAAATATCACGTTCCTATATCCAATAAGAAAAAGTATAAGAGAAATGGTGAAACTTTTTTTATTTTTATGCAAGTCAAATAATTAATAGCTTAATTTCTTTGGATGTTTAACAGTGTAATTTAGAGAGGTAATATAAAAATTATTTTTGTGGTAATTACCACTTGTCCCGTTCTGTCAGAGCATTAACAAGTTGAGATGCTGATGTCCAGATTGCTATGGATTAAATTATATTTACTGACCGGCTGGCTGTGTATACGAGTACAACAAAGCTAACAATTAAAGTAATATTCAGTCATTGATTTTATATTAAGAAGAAGAAAAGGTGGAAAATGTTACCCACTTTCAACTACAATAAGAAATTTAACGAACTATAAATATTAATATAGTTTTAATTATACGTAAAAGCAAAGTTAAGCAATAACTTGGTAGAAACAATAAACTTCTAAGTTTTTCAATAAATATTTTAAATTAAGTTAAATATTTATTTTGGAACTAAGTCGTCTTTTTTGCTCTATCAAAAAATCAATTGGATGACAGTCTATTTGGCGTGCATACCATGCAACGGAACCGCTTACTATAATCTTATCTACAAGAAGCTGTCATAAAGCTGATGCTAGTTTTGTATACTCAACATCAAATCTATTAAAAAAATGTTAAAAATTTATAATGCATAAATATACAGATTTATTGCATATAAAGTGAAATACTCCTGTTAATTTACATTTTGTGAGCAAAAATAATTTACCTAACTTTTATTAGAAGTTAATTAAATTCGAACTAAGTTTAGTACAAACACTGATGTTACTGTTAGAATACAACACTAAGTACTTTAAAGTGTTTGTAGTTCTGTCTTTCGTCGATGTTCTTCACACAATCGGACTAAATTTAAATCCACACCAAGTGTTGCTTGCAGCTAGAAAATTTAATGAAAAACACCCTTTATCTAAACTTCCATTAAAAGTTTATTGTAAATCCATCTGACATATCACACGAATATTTTAATCAATGTTTTTTCGAAATAATTTTGTTTTTTATATTTTACATTTTAAACTAACGTTTTTTATTACAAAATATTTAATTTTAACAGATAATCACTAAATATCTGATAATATTGAAAAAACCTTTCTATTATTGTAAGGTAGCAATACCAGAGAGTGAAAATGTAAAAAGTAAATTATTAAAGACAGCTTTGCTGGTATTCAGTTTTCAGGAATGCCTTATTTATTTCAATTTCTGTTTCTCCATGGTCAACTGGAGTTGCCTTTTTATAAAATTGTTGGATAAAAAATGTAATTTAATTTTTATTTTATTGCCCACATAAAGAATAAGCAAAGAACTTATTTGTGAATGTTTAAACAGGCACAAATTTAATTTAAACCTGTTATAGATGTTAGTACCTAATGCTTGAACAAATTCTCGTAATATCGTTATCGCAATAATGAATTACATTTCTTTATTCTCTAACGAAATGCAACTCGAAATGTGTGTACTACGAAATTCCATTAAAATTTCAAATGTGAAAATCTGGCTTACTTGTATTATTCGAAAACTATTTAAAAAGTTCTAAATTGCTGTGAAATGTAATAATAATTTTCACAATAAATTTATATCCCGTTTACCTCCAACATAAGTGACGATTGCCTTATATTTTCTTAAATGTAGGTCTTACAAAAAGTTATTCTTTAAATTGGTGTTGTAAGAAAAGAATTTTCTTTTGTATAGGCAATTTTTAACAATTTGCCACTTCATGAATGCGAAGTAAAAGCTGTCTACAGCCAGAGTAAGAACTTAATGAAGACTTATTACTGCTTCTGGTATGTACATATCGTAGCCTTACCGTAAAAAACAACATCCACAAAGATAATAATTAATTCAGTATTTAGGTAGGTCCATGTTCATGTTCATTAGAAAAACAAATGAATGTTGAAAATATGCTTAAAATTTGTCAACTGGAATCTCAAAACGAATATATTGTGACAACGTGGTTCCAAGTCGGCTTTATCAAATGACTAACAATATTACCCAGTTCGTAAAAAATATGTATATGAAACATAACAATAGCTTACCACAATTGTTTTGACCTAGTTAAATTCTTGCGAGACAAGCATAATCAAGAACCTGATATACAAATCGTAATTTTAAATCAACAAAATCTACAAAACGAAAAATAAATTAATTTTGAAAATCGTAACAATTTTTTCATCAAGTGAAAATTAAAATATTGTAAGCATTGTACATAGTGGTAAATATTATATAATAAATATAATTATAAAAATTACTAAAAAAATAAATTTTATGATTAATTTTCCAGCATCACCACTTCAAGATATTAAAATCAGACATGGTGAAAATATATAGTATTTAAATATAGAACTATTTAAATATATGATTGATTAGTTTTTCTAGCTTGGACTTTGGTCACCGAAAATTTAAAATAAGAAATACTTTTTCTTATGAAGTTAAATAAATTGAATTTGTTTAATTATTAAATTAATTAATATTAACTTAAAGTTTGTGTACATAATACAGTACCGCCGGAAAGTTTGGAAGTAGTCCTTTTAATGTTTAAAACATTTAGAAATACTGTTTTCATTCAAAATCGCTTATTATTATTTTAAATACATAAGATTTAAATGTAATTAGAAGTGATTTTAGCCAAAAATAATAAATCATTATTATCAGAAATTACAATAAAACCCTGCTTTATTGTAGTTTACGATGTAGAGTTTTGATTTCGGTTAATTGGTTTACAGATAAATGAAACTAGACTCAATTAGCTAATAATCTATTATGTATAAAATAACTTTTTTTATTTGAAAATTTCAATTTTTAATAGACTAATATAAAAAAAAGTCTACTGATATAACTTATAACTTTACGGAACGCAATCAAACTCATAAAGTTGTCAGGTCGACGTTTCGGAGGACTTTATTCGCTCCATCTTCGGGACTAAAATAAAAATTGAATATGGGAAAATTTTATTCGTTTTAACCCATAGTGTTAATATTTTTCCTTTTCCTTACATATTATTGCACCATGTTTTTTACTCCTCGCGTCATGTACCAAACAATATACATCCTGGTTGTTTAGGTAATATTTACTACCTATTATATTTTCCCATATTCAATTTTTATTTTAGTCCCGAAGATGGAGCGAATAAAGTCCTCCGAAACGTCGACCTGACAACTTTATGAGTTTGATTGCGTTCCATATATCCCGATATCTTTTTAAATTACATTTATCGCATTGGACGAGATTAGGTTTATTTATCATTTATAACTTTACTTTAGGAAACACCTTTTAGGAAACAAACTAAGTTGAAATTAGTTTTCAGAAATTAGTTAAGGCCATTGAAATAATATTATATACAGAAAATTTGAAAATAGTTAACTATGCAATCCTGCTTGGTGAGTATCTACTTCAGTAAAAATTTGAGTAATATTTTTGTGCAAATAAAATTATCCCATTTTTTGTAAATTTCTGAAAATTGTTCGATCGGTTTCATTATTTTCAATTCATCCAAGCTTGTTATTTGAGCTGATCAGAAAAATTTCGGAGTTTTAAACAATTGAAACGTAAGTCTTTCAATTTTTACCTGCACACAAAAGAAAAAATTCACGAATTATGTGGGTTTTCTAGTCTAGAGGCATGATTTTCGGGCGGTTTTTGAAGCTCTGTACAAACGAAACAAACCATATTTTTACTATCCATTTTTTTATCATTTGTTTATTAATATTTTAAGATTACATAAAAAATTAACCAAAGAAAAAACTCTAAATTTACAAAGTTATGAGCTGGCAAAGTGAGAGGTCCAAAAACAAGGGTGTCCAGGTGTGCATGATATCTCAAGTTCTAATGAACCGATTTATTTGAAATTTTGTGTGAATGTGTTTCATAGATACCGCTATAGCATGAACTATGGAAAAGTAAAACAAAAATTTTTTCACAAAATGGCGGCCGTTTAAATAAAAAATTTTTTGCATGCTTTTTTAGCAAATCCGAATTTTTAAAAATGGTAAAATTCAAAATTTTGGTTTGACCGTAGTTCATGCGATAGAGGAATGTATAAAGAACATTCACACCAAATTTCAAATAAATCAGTTTATTAAAACTTGAGATATCGTGCACACCAATTTCTTTAAACCTCCCACTTCGCAACCTCATCACTTTCTGAATTTTGAGTTTTTTTTCGGTTAATTTTTTATGAATCATAAAATATTAATAAACAAATGGTAAAAAAGTGGATAGTAAAAATATGTTTTGTTTCGTTTGTACAGAGCTTCAAAAACCGCCCGAAAATTCATACTTCTAGACTACAATACCCCCTTAAACATCCAAAAGTAGACTTCTTTCTCACGAGTTTTGTTTTGTGTTTTAATTTTGATTTTACATTTTGCCATGTAAATACTACAAGCAAGTGTTGTGTTTTAATGGTAAAAGTGTCAAATATTGCTACCGTATTTCTTCCCGGTGCTTTGTCGTCGAGATGAAAATTTTGGGTTCTCAAGAATGTTAACCAACTAAATATTGTTTGAGAAGCCAAATAGGTGCAAAAACAAAGAGTTTTTGTCAAGCTTCGTTGATGTTTCTACAGCATTTATTTTTTGTTTCAAATTTTAGAAAATACATACATAGCGCTTTTAGATGATTTCATGAATAATTTAATTCTTATTGGATCCCAAAAGTCAAAATGATATGACTCGTGACGTTTATTTCCATTTAGGTACGAATATTGCACAATAATTTACAATGTTCCGTTTCAAACAATGAGTAACGTCTTTGCGTCATCAATCAATTCGTTAACCATTGTTAGATTTAAATACATCCCAAAATAAAAATAAACAACGCATTTTGTAAATTTGAACATGTAAACGCCAAGCAAACGAATAGTGGAATAAGACTCACATTGATTTGGAAAGCCTTTTGAAAATCAAAAATCGTCCCATAAGTAAGGCCGCTAAAACTTGAAAACAAATTTTCAAAACTTTGAATTTTAAAGGGCCGTAGCATAAAAACGATACAAATATATATATAGATCTCATTTTCAGAGATGCGTATTTTTGATTCTAAGAAATTTGGTCAAAATACGCTAAATGAAACTCAAATGAGCAAGTATTTACTGTTCATACAAAAATTTGATTATAGAATTCCGTAGTTCCAACTGTGAAACAAATTTGTGAGTTTTAAACATAAATTGGGTGCGTTACGACATTTGTAACCCAAATATATGCATAACTCAATTTTCAAAATTTTGAGGGTTACGCCAATTGACCTACGAAGTGTCGATATGTTATCTGAACTTTTCGGCTTTTCTTTGTGAATGTAAACAATTCCAAATAAATTATTTTTTAAAAAGTCAAACAAGCAGGATTTTTTGTTCTTGCATATTTCTTGTCAAAAAAAAACAAGACAATAAAAATGCCAACACTAGACAGGTGGCAATAATATATTGCTATGTTTTCCACTTCAAGAATAAAGCTTCACACATAACGAAGAGTTGATATAAATAGTAGTTGCTTATTTAGTTCGTGTTTAATTACTAAAATTAAAGGTATAATTACAGAGTAAAATAAAACTATAAGCTAGGCACTTCAAGTTTAAAAATTAAAATATTCCATTGCTTAAATAGTAATTTATTTTAACTTGCAAATAACTAAGGGCGGCATAATGGTGATTATTAATATTTAGTATCCACAAGCAAATTATAAGTTGAAAGGAACATTAGGAAATCTATAAGTACGTGCTATATACATACATAATGAACATTTTGGTTAATATAAAAATAAATCGTAAAAAATCACTCGATATTATAAACTATTCAATACTTCTCAATTATTATTAATAAATAATTATTTCATGATACTTGTATTGATAATATTCATAACACTTACAGTTAATAATCAGTATCTTGAAAGATTTTATTCATTACTTTATATCTATACTATAAGTATGTACTATGTTCGTCTGTGTATCCAGCCTATAAATATTTATAGATATAAGTAGGTAGTATAAAATTGGAAAATTACTACATCATAAATGCTGTTCTAGCAATTTTGTTAATACTCATCTGTACATAAACACTGCTCTACAATCAAAGCTTTATCGTTTTCCAGTACTAATTGCTAAGGGTTACCCATGTATAAAGTACATTTCTACTTCTTGCATTATACATTTGTTCTCTATTGAAGGTTGATACTATCAAAGCAGGCTGCTCTGTGTAACTATCAGTAATAAAACATATTTGTCTTACATTACTGTGTACACAATAATAATCATCCAGTTATTGGTGACGATATTTATGTATTCCCGAATTAATATCCATACCAGCAGGTCAAAAGGTATTTTGGAACCAATATTTTATCTGCTGTGGGTTACAGAAATCGGAGACCTGAAACTAAACTAAGAGAAACTACCCTATCTAATGGGGTAATTTAACTAACTAAATCAGTTTCTTAATTTACAAACTTGATTTTAATCGAAAGCAATGTTTTAAGTTTAAAATAACATTAGATAGATGATTAGTGTAATACTGTATTTTATGCAATATGTGTATCAATTATTTTTAGGGACCAATTAGTACCTACAACGTGAATAATAAATTAAAACATTATTATTTATACGCACGAATGGAAGATATAAGTAATAGTATAGCAGAAACCTCATTCAAAAATAAACAAAATTACCACTTACAGAAAAAATGTAAAAAAAATAAATTTATACTCAAGTAGTACTAGGTACATCTCTTTAAGCACACTGATGTTCTTCAGTTTCGTTGTTTTTACCAAGATTAATTTGCATTTGCAGTCAAAATTTAAACCTGCAAAAATACTAATGAAAATTTACGACCTGCATAATTCTGATTATACGTTAAACACGAAAAATACCACTCCTAGGGTTTGTAAAATTCTTCACCTAATTTTGAATCTTGGTAATATATTGCGCTCTACATAATTTATATTTTCATTAAATATAAATTTCAGTTCGGTATAAATAAAATAATTTTTTCATAATTATGTAGAATTTGGAACACTCGCGTCGTCAGTAAGCTATTAAAAAATGTCTTTAACGTTATTAAAATTTTATAAGTAAAAGAAATTAATGAAATCGTTGAAACATTTTCAAACGTTTCTGACATTTGACTAATTAAATACGTTTTATTAAATAATGTTTGTAGGTTGGTCGGTCGCCTATTTAATTTAAGATCCAATGGAAATTATCATCCAATCTGGAGTGAACTGTCTGTATACAATAATTTTTTATTCTTAAGGTAGATCTATCGATTAAAAAGTATTTTTGTGTGTCCTGATGGTGGTGCACCTGCAAGGCAGTCTCTATAATAAGGATACTGACTTGTATAATGCTTATTAGCTAAAATGTATGTACATCAACTGGTACAGTAACCTTACGCAAGCAAGGAATTACTATTTAGAGCCAAGGTTGTTAGTATTCTGATACAATCTAATATGCAATTACATACTTATAAATACTACATTCTACAATAACAGCTTTAGATAACCAAAGCTATGATGGGTAGCTGAGGTTGAAACTTAAGATCACATTTGGTAAACTGACAATAATATGAACTATCTCTACATGAAATGTGAGAGGAGTTTGTGGCACAAAGAATAAATTTTTATAAAAAATTGAATAAAAATTAATATTTTATGTATATTAAATATGTGAATAAAAGCAAAAAAGAAAATATGAATGTCTTGGTCATGAAAATTAGCAAAATAAAATTTATTGTAACAGACCAATTATATGAAGATTAATATGAAAAGTTAACTTGACAAGAGCATAAACGCTGTATGAATATTGTCACAGTGAAAGAAGTATGCAAGGCAGTAAAATGTGGAGAGAATTGTTAAAAAGGAGTTGCAGTTAAGAATTTCTTTTCTTAAAGCGTAACAACAGATATTAGTTATAATTATTTAATACAAATTTTTATTTAAACTTTCCTCCCGTTACTGAAAAACCGTATTAACATATTTCAAATAATTATTTCTGTGAATTAACTGCAATTAGATTTTCGTTAAAAATTAACTGCATTTTATTATGACGCGTTTTTCACCGCTTAATGCACAATCTAATCTGTTTATTTTTACTAAGGTATATTATCTCACCCAAAAATTATGTCTGGTACGCAGAGTATTATGAAAATTAATATTTAAACGAGAAGAAATTTCAGTACCTATACGTGTGTGGTAGTGGCAGTTGTTTATACGAATTCGTTCACCTCTAATAGGATCTTAAATTTATCAGCGGTAAAAAATGAAAAGGACTTTCAATTTTTTAACACTTTTAAATGTGTTTTCTTGTACAGACTGGTGATGCATCTATTATTTTAAGCTTTTCTCAATTAAAATTTTAGAGATTACCTATTATATACTACACCTTATAATAGCACACCAACATTATTATTTATATTATCGCAAAATAACTTGGGTATACTTACAAATAATAAAACTGAATACATATTATAAGTTAGCGGAAGTGGTTAAGATATATCAATTTATGGTAATCTTGTTAAGTAGATAGTAGATAATTTACTAGAAGTATGGAAGATCTTCGGAAGTCAGCCGTAAGAATTAAATCGGGCGACATAATAGCAATGTCCACGTATTATTGTAATCCTTCACATTACTTTGAAGTCGCTTGACTTAATTCTTATGGCTGGCTTTCGAGGACCTGACGAATTTTAATTTATTAATAAACAAAAAATGTAACAAATTTCAGCGCAAATTTGAGCAGAGCCTCCGGGCAGCCTTTTAGAAATTAATTTTTTAATTTTTTTAAAACTCATCTTCGTCAAGAGCACAACAATTTAAAAATAATGTATATTAAAACACGATATAATGTTATTTACGTAATTAATAACATAGCAATTTTAAATAATGCATAATTTTTATAAAATCGCAAAATATTTTCTTATAATTTACCTCGTATGTGTGAATATGAGTAAATATAGTAAATCAAATAATTATAATCTTTTAATTTATTATTAATTAATCAAGTTTAGAGTTACTCATTTATTTTTAAACTGTTAAATTAAATAAATAATAATTTTTAATTAATTGGAAATATTATGCTTAATACGATATTATTTAAACAAATAAAATACTTGCAATTAAAACTTAATTTTAAGTTTCTGAATAAACTATCTATGATAGGTTTTAAGATTGCAGCTGCTTTTTCTTATTTGATGAAAGTTATTTATTATTTGAATATACTAACTATTGTTTGCGTTTATCCAAGTCAGAGCAACAATGACATATCTACTACTACTTACAACATAATATTTTCCTATTGAGTGGGATATCCGTTCAAGAGGATATAGTAGTATTAGATACTAGGATAATTTTCATTTACATGTAAACTGGAAAACTGGAAAAGGAAAAAGAAAAAAGAAATCTGCTTACCATCAAATTTTATTCTAAGTAGGAATGTTATTGCAAAGCTTCATCAAGATTACTAATTGCATAATAAATTATGTATTATAATAATAAACGAAACAGTTATCTTATACGATTGCATATTATAAATAAAAAATTCCTGATTTCAATTTTGAAAAAGATAACCTGATTTTAAGTTTTTGCTCTCCTGTTTGAATCTTGTCTTCAGTTGTCTGATGGCCTATCGGCCGCCCTGACCTTCTAATGTTTGAATTATGTGAAAACTCCTTTTTGGGTAGGATCATTGAGTAGATAAGTCCCATGTTTAAGTAGCATATCGTCAGTCAAACTGTAATACATTACATAACTCGAATTTCCGTGAAAATGGGTTACTTTTATCAAAATTCGTAGAAAATTCACACACATTGTTCTAGTTACTGTTACTGATACAAGGATAGATTTGTTATATTTATTTTGTAAACCAATTTCAAAACTTGGTAATTTACTACATTAAGGTATACTAATAATATACCTAGGTGCTCAATTAATTGCTAAATAATATAAATTTAAACAATAACAAATGTAGCTACCTACCTACATATCTAATAACCTAGATTTTCTATAGAATACAGCATTTTAATACATTTCAATTTTTAATTAAAATCTTGCAGAGTCCACGTCTTTTTGAGGGTCGGTCAACCATAATACAACTTGATAACAGTCGTTTTCTTTGAATAGAATTTTCATAGTAAACGAGCTATACACAAATTCGTTCGTCTTCAACATTTTATAGTTTATAAGAGGATTTCCAAATAAAAATTCACAAAAGCTTTAATTGCCTAACTTATTGTTAAAACTAGACCGGAAGAATATTTTCATCTGACCACTAAAAATAAGAATAAGAATATTTAGTAATTTTTGTGCGATACAAAGTATTTTACAAAAAATATTAATGAACTGAAAATCGGTACAGACTACAGAATTGATAGGTGTAGCATCATCTCGAGGATAAAATAAAACATAAAGTTCAAAGTTTTCAAACTCTTAAATTAATAAGGTATCTTAACTTACAGTTCAGTTATTTTTATCCTTAACAATGTTATAATCTTTAAAACAGAAAACTGAAAAATTGTAAAAGTAATAGGAATCTTAATTTTCTATTAGATTAACAGCTTTCTTTTGGATAATCACAATTTTTATTGCTATTAAAAGTAGTAAAACCTTTTATAGCATTTCAGTTTTAGGTTTTTCTAGCAATGTAATAAAATGAGATTTAATAAAGTGAAGTTTTACTAGATATTCCATATTTACATTTATATGTAACTCTAGCTATACTTCAGCATTCTAATCCCGCAAGGGTCGTGTTTGTCGATGAGTCTAGCTGAAAAGAAATGTAAAAGCTTGAATAAGTAGGTAGAAATTGTTTTCATATTGAAATATCATCTTCTCGTAAGCCTGATTTAATGAATTTTTTGAAACAAATAAAAATATTACCGTGATTAGCATCATTAAAACACCAAAAGAAAAAATGAAAACATAGTATACTACAGAACCTACCTGCATATTTTATAATAAAAAAGATGAATTATCAAAAGACCGTAAGAGACAGTAAGCATTTTTTAAACAAAATGAGTTGCCTTTGAAAAATAATTGCCTACAAATTACTTTTTTTAATTCACGAGAAAATTACTCTAAAAAAACTCTTTTTCGATGGATACCAATTTTATTCATATCAGTTACAAGGAAACCAGAGATATTAAAGCAAAACTGATTCACCCATGTAATATCCCTATATCAAGTAGTGTAAAAGTTGTCAACCGGCACATTTATTGTATTCGATAAAATTCGATGCATTCAAATTAAAATGTAAAAGATAAAAAGATAATGAAAGTTTTCAGTGTATTTAAAACGCCTTAATTAAAAATTGCGAAAATTAATATTTGTACAGCTTTTCCCACATTGTAATTATTTTCTACGTTTTTGATGAAATATCGGTATAGTAATCGAATAATAAAATTGAATTCAATTTTGTGTTGATCAAATAGGTACGGGAAAGTACATAAAACATAACATGTTTACATTATAAAAAATTGTAAGAATGTAGAAAATAATAAGAATCTATAGCTATTATTTTTGTGAAAAATTTTGTTTCGGAGCTAACATAAATAAACATAAATAAAAAAACACCTTCAATTTTTCGAAATAGAAAAATTCTGTTTTATCACAAATTAAAGTTTTAATTTAAATATTGTTGCAAAACTAATTATTTGCTTAGTACATATAGGTATACTACATGAGTATCGTTTTATAACTTCGTCCGGTAAATTATGTAGCATCTATATTATTTTAAGTAAACTTCTTGTGTAAATTATTCATACTTAATTATGTTGAATACAAATACATACAAATTCTGAGCTAATTTAAAACAATCCCAATTGAATTAATAATCACGTGTAGCACTTCTAGTATATAATACGATTAATTTTTAAAAAGCAACTCGTTTATATTTCAAAAGCCAAACAGCCAAGTGTAAATTTGTCTGGTTAGAACGCAAATCTCTAATTTATCCAACGTAATTACATTATTATATTTTTTGTTTTTAAAGTTTGTTAATTGCATTTAAATATTATAATAATTTATTTTATGATTTGTGGAATTAGTAATAAATTTATGAATAATTTAATCACCCCGGAAAAAGTACACACATTAGGTATATGAAAATGTTCGTCCCGAATAAATTTAATAAAATTTCAAAAACGTGGAAGTAATAATTATAATCTAGTTGGGTTAAAGGTTGACAATCAGTAATTCCCAGGCGTCTGAAACCATAAAAATTTTATAGTGCGAAATGGTAGCATAGATATTACTGTACGAAGGTATACATTTCATAATACAACAATAATAAATAATTGTACTAATATATTTTGTAGACATCACGCACTTTTAAAGATCTACTAAAATTTCAAAATATCGTTTATTTGATTAGATTATATGGAACTTACTTTATTTTTACTTATAATATATGGAAATTTATTTTCAGTTTATAAAAATTCTCTCATTCCAACCCAAAACACTTTTAATCTAATATATTATTAATATTATATACTATGTAAGTTAAGATCCTGAATATGTAATATGTAGGTTTCTTTTCGGGTTTCCGCTATTGATAAGTACTAAGCTTCTCAGAAATGCATGAATATATTTTTGACTTGGCCAAACGCATATTGGACTAACTACTAAGCAATTGATAATTTTTTATAGTATAATTTAGTAGTTCTTCCAACTTATTGGTCTTTTTGACATTATTATTATAGGTGTAGCTACAGAAAAATATTAGTTAGGTACAGCTTAATATGTTTATGATGAAAATATAAAAATTCGTTTTAAATGAAAAATTAGTAAATTTAACTGAAAACATCATATTCTTTTTGAGCTACCGTTGTCTTTCTAAGCTGCTTGTACTTGTATTCTAATAAATATCTCATGCTCAAAAATTTTCATGAAAGTTAATTGAAAAACCTGCAGTTCAAATCATCAATGGAAGCTTGAATTGATGTTTTGTAACTTGTTTGTCTCATGTTCTGGAATTTAAAATACACCCAAGCTCACCTTTCATCTATTCTCTTTACGTGATAGTAAAACAGGCTTCAATCTTAAATTGATTAATTGAGCTATGATAAAAATAACCTACAATTAACCAACTCATCGGACTGTGTAAAGGCTAGTCCCCTTTTACATCAAAGAGAATTTAGAACGAGTAAACTCTTGAGAAAAGGTTGGTGCAGGCGATTTTTAGAGCCAGCAGTATATTTACAAGAGAATAGTAAACAAATTCCGACTCAGTAATTCACCTGTTGATTTTATAACTTCTAATTTAATATATGCATAGATAACTACGTCTGCATATAACAAAAAACCCAAGGTTTCCAAACTATTTCTAATATAATACTACAAATTTATAAGTGAATTATTTTATTATATTACTAAGGTATATTATGTTTTGTACATATGTCTCAAACAAGAAATTTAAATGAAACGTCCGTACGTAACAATATTTAATAATTAACAACCACATGCATTGCATTCGAAATGCTTTTCACACTGAAACTTTTTAAGGGCAGTGTCTATTTTAGAATGCACTTTTAAATTTCTAAAAATAACTGGAATTTTAAATTCCAAATAATTTAATTTTAACAGTAAATTTAAATACAAAAAAATTTTTTTAACTAACAGAAAACTACAAAAAATATATATAAATGTATAAGAAAAATGAATATATCAGTACTGTTTTAATTTTATAAAATGAAGATGAAAATGAAAATAAAAAAATTTAAAAAAAATTAAAAAAATAAACTTTAAATTTTATTATAATTTCATTTTTTGTTTTATTTTTCTAAAGATAATCAGAAGAGTTAGGATGGCGGTTATAGCTTGTCACGTTAATTTATATCTTGAGAATTCAAATACAAAAAAAATTAAAAAATATCAATTAAAAACCGGAGAGCATGTCAGGGGTGGTGCGATTGTAATGCAAGACAATAAAAGACAGAATAATTTAAATTGTTTAATTCGTGCATTTAACAATTTGGTTAAAAAATCATACAATACCAATTTAGCTTGGATCCAGCAGGCTTAAAATCATAATTAACAAAATCAACAAATACAAAATCCTACTTAATAATCCGAGTTTCCATCATTATCGAAGTACAAACAAACTATTATGTTACAATTATTGCGCGCCTTTCAAATAATGCTGTTCGTCGATTTCGGACCATATTAAATTTTGCCCGTTATCTACGTTATCACGGCACTGTTGACTCAACAAAGTTATAACTACAGCACGCTCGCCCAAATTACCATAACGCCACATATCACAAATTTGTTCAGATTTTTGTTTCGACATAACAGTACCGCAATCGAAATCCGAAATGATCATTCTCATCGCGTTACAATTTAAGGATGGTTCGTAAAATAATTTCCACCGAGTTTGGTTGAATTCCGACCCGTAATCAACGAATTTGCCCAAGCCCGAACTTAAAACATTTTCAGAAGGACGCGTAGGCTTCGTTACCATTTCGTGTCATGGTTTTGGTCGGAACTGACGTTCCTTCCCGTGTGAGTTACTTATATTGCATCTTATCACCCCTGCGACACTTGGGTCGCCTACTGTCTCTAATTCACGACGCTGAATCGTAAATTGTCACACGGTTTCAACGGAACTTATTAAGCATAATAATATTTATCGAGTACTGAAAAGTTGAATTCCACACAATCTCGACGGGAACCTAATAAGCATAATAAATTATGTTTATTTAGTAGCTGAAGATGCATATCCCACAATCGTAACGAATTATAATTAAATTTATTTTTCAACGTGATAAAAATCATAGGCGTAACAAGCTAAGGACCTTTTAGACAAACTGACCTATTTGTAAAAAAAAATTAAAATAAATTCTTCTTTCTGTTGAAGAGTCATGAAGCCACAGACAGACAAATAGACAAACATACGCGTCAAACTTATAAACCCTTTTTTTAGGTCGGGAGTTGAAAATAAGTAAATAGATATTGTAGAGAAACATCATACGGGCTATCTAATATTGATTGAGGTTTTCGTTCATTAAATTATTCATTTAACAAACGATAGTGTTATTATATATAAAAAGTCGATATTTCTAAATTTAATAAAAATTGATAGACTCTAAATATTTTTCTTGTTAAATGGGAAGCTTGAATAATAAATATTGTATCACCAAAATTCAAACAACTTCATGCAATTACCAAAACAACTGACATGTAGGTACTTTTACAAACTTTTAAGGATTAATGGCAAACACATGTTTGAAACTTGGGTTTTTCTCAGTATAATTGTATATTTTAAAAAGCGGGAAGTGAAAATGGGCGTTAGTTTTGCATGCGATCTAAAGTTTCAATTAAACATTTGTGTTACTCATCTTTTAAATAAGGTATGATTACTTTTACATACTAAATTTTTCTTATTACAAAATACATAATAACTTTTGTTGCATAATATAAAAAGCTAATACGTGAGAAAATTTCAAAAATGCAGGATAAATTGTTTTCTGAATATAAAATATTTTTTGAGAATGTCTTCCGATTTTTATAGCTCTATTGATTATTTTGTAAATCAATCTGAAATTAAGTAGTGCGATACTTTAAAAGTATTTTTATACTGAAAAATTGATCAACATGGATGCGTCAAATCGGATTTAGTTCCGGAAAGAGTATAATTATTGATAGTCTCTATGATAGATAACTGAAAACTATGGCAAAAGTAGATTTCTGATGATTTTATAGCTTTATATTTTGGATACTTTTAACATGATTACATGCCAAAATAGTCTATTGGATGTAGAGTTGTTGTGAGTTATAATTTAAAAATATACTAAAAACGGATATTAAAAAATGTTGAAACTGAACGTAGAGTGATGTGTTTAGGTATTCTACAGCATTAAGTACTTGCTTTTCTATATTGAAGGATTTGTTGTAATCTTGGTGGATCACCTTAACATAACAATGTAATAATAAAGTTTTAGCTGAAACTATTTTAAAAAGCACAAAATTTCTGTTAATGGTAGACTTCGTTAGCTTCTTCTTCATACTGAACAAAGTTCTCGAAAATTTTCTTAATGTAATAATTTTATTTTATTTTATTTTCCGATTTCTGATTATTTTTGATTTTTTTAATTTCGTATCATGTTTTCAAAATAATTTTTTAAATAATAATTCTCGATAATTAAATAATTCCCAATTTGTTCTAAATATTTTCATCCCTTTAATGCATTTTTAACTGTTGTACTGAATTATCTTGTTATTAAGGACCTATTAAAGGATATTATTCTAAAACCTCCCTAAATTTGGAGATATTCAATTTATTAGAATTTTTGAATAACTGCTTACCAAGTGCAGCCCAAAGCCAATATAGTTCCACCACTATAGTTGTTACTCTTTCCAATTATTATTTTTACCGAGAAATGTTGAATTTTTGAATTTTTTTTTTTCTAGAAAACATTTTTTCATTTGATCATTGCTATACCGTTTTTTCAAAGAAAGTGAAACAGTTTTCATTTTTATGTTTTCGCCATAAAATTTTCATATTTTATAAAATTTTATATATGGTCACCGGTAATCTGCTAATTTTTCTTGCAATTTGTCTATTGAAACAGCTTTGGTTTTTCTTTGTTTAAATTTGAGTAATTTTTTTTCTGTGCTATGATTGTGCTTAATTCAATTTCAAACTGATATTCAACACATTTTTGTTCTCACTTAAATTTGTACTTGGCACTTATATGATAAATATTTAAGATGTTTTACTTAAAATACAATGTAACTAAAGTTCAATGACTGTATTAACCCTGTACAGTTTAGAAATAAATAAATAATATACAATTTTTTGTCAAATGCGCTGTAAACCTTTATAGAAAAAATTGTATCGTATATTTGCTATTCGTTTTGACGACGTTCATCAACTGTAGAAAAACAAAATTATTATTTTCGGTTCTTTTTAAATTTTTAAAAACAATTACAAATTTATTAAAAAAATTTTCTTGAAAGGATCAAAGGTACTAAATGACTCTTTAGTTAATAGCGGCGGCCCATAATTTTTGTTTTTAAAAATTTTATTTTATAAAACTAATTTATTTTGGACGGCCAGAAATTTTGAAATTTTTGTTATACTTCAAAGCAGATGTGATAGAAAATAATATAATCAATTTTATAGACAACCTGAATGCACTTTCGACATCAGTCGCATCGTTTTAAAATTCAAAATCGATATACTGTAAATAACAAATTGTGGCCGTCGGAATAATTTTTAAAATTTCATTGTAAATGTGACTTTCGTGCACGCAGTTTATTTCTCACAGTTTCTTTATTGGCTATTTATATTTCAATTAATTAAAATAAAATTTTGATTTCCCAGAATGTTTTAATAAATTTTGATGGTTAAAAAAAAATCGAAATATTGACTAGGTGATATAAAAAAACTGATATGAAAACTTTAATTGAGTTGCATATTAAAGCAAAAACACAAATACTAGGATTGATCTTTTGAAGATCAGCCGAGAAAAGAAGCACTGAGCTTTAGGTAAAGTAAAAGAAGATCATGCATATTAGGTGAAGCATAGAGAAAAGTGGTATAATTTTTCGACTTTCACTTACCTATGCAAAATTTTATAAACTAGAGCACTTGTACATAACAGGATAAAAAGGAGATTTTCCTTTGGTTTGCCCATTCGTGGTAAGCTATATTTGAACAGCTTTCTGAGCGGGGCTCATTTTGTAGCAATGTTGTGGCTCATCAAGGACTCAAATGATTAAAACGATGTGAACAGTGAACTAGAAAGTTATCTTATGGTTATTTGAAAATAGCACCAAATTTAGTAATAGAACTTAAAATCTTCAATTATTTTATAAATGATTGAATTATTATAATCTCAATTAGATACATTTACACAATATTGACTTTTAGAAGTGAATCATCGCACTGTGCGAGGAAATTGTTTGATTAAACTGCATTTTTGATGTTCAACCAATATGATAATAATATTAACAAAGTTAAATTTAATTTAATGATAAACCCAAGAGTTCAAATTGACATTTCAAATTTTGTTGATGTATTTCAGAATTATAGTAAAAATTATACATACATTTTTGATGTTGTAACTTTTAATAAGGATGTTATTTCTACGCACATTTTCAATCTAGCTGACTGTATACGAAAAAGATTTTTTGAAATGCAAATTTATACTAACGCGTTTGGGTCAATATTGGTTATACGCTTGAGAAAAAAAACGTTATCAAATTTATAACAAGTTGACGACTTCATTTCTGAAAAATATACCTAAAGTAAACTTTATAATTTCTAAATATTTTTATACATAGATTTATTTATGTTAAATATAGAGGTTGTGTATTTGAAATTTAAAAATAATAATTTATTATTTCGGTAAAAAAATTTGTGATGAAAAATTCTGTTTATACATCTTCGATGAAATTTCAAACAATTTTCACATTTATTTCAATATATGCGAACATCTATTCTTTTACGTCTTTTGCAGTTCATCGAAAAGCAGTTTCTGTTGGTAGTATTATCCACTGTCATTTTTACTTTTTCATTTTTATACATGAAAGCCAATAACTTTTGTTTGAAAATTGTTTTTTAACCTTACATATGGTAGGTAGGCAGTATAAACCAAAACTTTTATAAAACCATTCTAAATTCTTTTGAATCTTTCAAAAATGATAAACGTAGCGATTTTTAAAACATATGCAGCGTTTTCAATAACATAAAGGAAAATTTCAATAAAACATTTGTTTTTGGCTCAAGTGGTATTTCTCCTAATGCAATATTACAAAGGTTAAATTTAATTAAAATTGTATAAAAATGATGATAACGCATGACTCTCCATTCAACTACCCTTTGTCATAATAATTATTGTACATCTCTTTATAAAATCAAACATCTGCATCGAAGTTTTAATTAACATTATAAAGTCCACCTTGATTATTTGTTAAAAATATAAAAAATTTGGATCTCAATTTTGTGTAAAATTTCAAGACAACCGGTACACGCGTCTCAAAGGATTTCTGTGGGCTAATACACCATTTGGAGTAATTTCAAATAAAAATTTAAAAAGAATAAGAATACCTGCGTGAAACATTTACAGTTGTGTTTAACTGATGTATAACGTAAATGTTTGTTGATTGTTTATGTCAAGTTTTCAGCAATGTGAAATAAACACGAAGATTTCATAAAATATTAAAGGTTGAAGTACAAGTGCTCGATTATTTATACAAATTATTATTATTTTCGGTAGATAATAGGTATGAAAAACATTAAAAGTGCCACCTACATAAGTTCCAATCGACTTGTGCAATTGTACACCCTGAAGTTTATCTGAGTAGGACCAAGGAGGGTCAACATTGTGTATTCAATGTGCTACTTGCATTAGGCCATTCTAGTTCACAACCTTCGAACCTTAATCTCGTTTCCCTTTTTATTATCCATATAAAACCTTTATATGAAAGCAATAGTAGTTTCTCGAGAAGTCATATACCTACGTGCAAGTTAGGCACATAACGTACCATTGAAAATATACCTACTTAATATTAATGTGAAAATTACTCACCGTGATTAACATCTCCAAGAACAGATATTCCGTTTGGCTCCGTATTCCTGACCCTTTTTCCTGTAATGTAAAAATAATTTTAAAATTAAATTCATCTACTCATTTCCAATCAGTTAGAGTTAGGGTTTTGAATAGCAAAACTCGAGAAACATTTGGCGTAGTTTCAAATTGCTGCGTTGCTGATAACGGGTCAGAGCAAAGCAATATCTAGCACTCCGTCTGAATGGGCGGAGGTTTTTATAATAAGAATTTTGTTAGAATCTCAGTAGTTTTCTAGACGCGAAGTATGACGCCATGAAAAGCGTTGATAGGGCTGATAAAAGCACTACACAACACTTGTCGACAAAATCGCGGAAATACATTAAACACGGAGAAAGCAAATTAATGAAAAAAGTCCAGACCGAAATAAACGGGTTTTATTTCTGTTACAGATAATTGCATACGAAATGCTAATTTAAATTTATAATCGTTATCTTGCGATTCTAAGTTCTAATGCGATTATTAGAACTACTGGAGGCGCTCGATAACACACATATCTCAAAACTTGTACTCGCGCTCCCAAATTATATGAAATGCCTTATTGCCTTCCACCATTAATTATATCTCGTAAACTGGGTATGTAAGATATTTAGACGAAGGATTAATGTAAAAATAAATTTTAGGTAGTAGGTAGGTAGGTAGGTACTAATCGTGTTAAATATTCGGTTAATTATTTTTCCATTTCGAAACCATTTAAATTATTCTGATTTACACCTTTATAAAAGCCCAATCGATTTCAAGTTTTAATTAAATTTATTTTTAGGACGTAACCGAGCTGGCGGCATATTTTGTATTATAACCATAACCGAATGGAAATTGAACTTTATTTAACTTGTAAACTAAAATAATACGGAATCTTGATTTCTTAGGCCACATTAAAATATTTATATTATATTAGGTAGCAAAAAGATAAATAGAACGCAAATGTTCCAATGTAAAATTGGGTACAAAATGAGATGTGTATTATGCGACGGACGGCCAGGTCCATCCACTCTTCAGTTTATTTTCCACACTAGTGGGTAGCTCATTACGTGAGCGAGATTAGAGCCGACTAAGGGCATTATGCTGCAGGACCAATCCGACGTTTCACGGTGTTTCGTAGTTTTCCGTTTGGGCTGACATTGCATTATTAACGATTGCTATTGCCCATTGTACAATTAAAGTTCTTCTGTTTAGTATGTACGACAAATTTTCCATTAAATCGTGTATTATAAAAGCCCTCCGCCATCGATCACGCTAGCTGTCGATTTTATAAAACCACGAAAATCTAGCAATCTGGTTCATAATAGAGACCTTGGACCAATTTGTGTTCGTTTAGAATGTATACGAAGATTGGTCGCTGCCTGAGCTCATCAATCAAGGAGCGGAGGTGAGACGACAAGATGGTATACGTTCGTGGCGAATATTAATGAGATAGTAATGTAGACGATACCCATCATAATACAACACACTTTGCACCTACTTGTAATCAAAACAAATCGTCGACACGAAGGGAAATCGAGGATCACTTTCAACCCTTAATAACAAAACAAACCTTATCTAACGAATGACAATGAGTTTTATTTACTTATACTGCAACGGCAAACCAACCAACGCAACGTCACGAATACAATATCTATGTAAAATAACCCAAGTCGTATAATAAAGTAATAAGGGTTGTTCAATTTCATTTCGTTAACTTGTTCAGATGAATTGTCGCTGTTAAACAATTCCATATAAAACAAACTTTAATGATTATATTTTACATTTAGTCCTTGTAAAACTAAAACTACGCTACAGGGTATTTCTAAAGGGGTCGTATAACCAAAACTTTAACTTGAAATATATTTTGTTTTGTAGCCTGGCAAATTCACATTGTTAATGAATCAGTAGTAGTACTGCAATGCCGCAACGACGACGGTTCGTTACGCAGCCCACATTTCATCAACTGGAGGGTAGCCAAGCTGGAAACAAACACTGCCCTTAGGCGCCAAGTTAAAAGACGCCCCAAAAAGCTGCGGAACTCAATCTATATCCGGCAATTGCCATAACTTTTAGAAATGTCCTTAGGGTACCCACACAACCCAACATGAGACTCTTCCGATGCCTTAACACGTCGGAACATTCATTACAAATAAAGTGTCAAAGAATAGACCCTTAAAAGGATAACAACATAACAATTTTTGTGTTTGAAAAGAAAACATTGCAGTAAAGATTTTTAAACAAGCTCGAAAGTTTAGATAGGTAACATTATTTTCTTTTACCCTAAAAACAACCGTTAGGCCTATTTTAAAATTTATTATAAACGGTTATGATTTTAATAAACTTTTCCAATTTAATGCGTGAATTAAGACAATTTGTATAATATCAAAAAGCCCGTGAGAAATATTACACGATTCAGTTCAGTGCGAACTCGTTTAGTGCAACGCTAGGCACGGTTCCACCGAGCGCCTCTGTGAATTATGTCTCTCAGCGGTCGCACTAACTTTCAAGACTGCCCAAGTTTCCAAGTAAGTTGTGTCCTAACATAAACCAACCGTGTGGTCTAGCCAACGACTAATCTGTTCCCAAATGACGTGATTTAGTGACGGTAATTGCTGTAATTGAGTCTCGAAGTTCATGCGTTGTGGTTACAGAAACCGAATAATTGTTATTACTATCACGTTCGTATTACCGATTGTAATTTCACTAATTGTCGTTTAATTTAGAGTTCGTGAGGCACTGCGAATAATCGAATCAAATATAATAATAAAGCGTTACACTTGCTACGAATTCACACTTACCGTGCAACATTGTCGTCATCCAGACGAGCGTCAACGTCAACACCAGCAACGCAGACGGCATGGCACTAAGTGACCGAGCGCATCACCCGCACGAGCTTTCGCTCCGGACGGCACCAAGTGTCTGAACTGCCTCCGGTGTGTTGGATTCGCGCAGGCTCTCACAAAATCCACGTGTTCCCGGATCATGATCATACCGTCTTTCATATATATTCTTATACAAACAATGAGAAAATATTACCCTATCCGCATCCGTTTCTATCAAAATATGCCCTCTTAAGCGCATTATATAATAATATGATAAAGGGTCCTTTGTTTTGGGCACACAGTTGGTAACTTTGAAACAATTCTCTTTTCCACGACTCATTGAGCAAGCATTATTTTAGCTACACATAAATTAAGCATTCGCAGAGATCAACTAATTGTAAGTTGAAAATAAAGCCTTTCTCGTTCGTCGACAAACCAATCGGGCCGGATCAGCGGAACAAACGACGTGCCGCATCATAAAATCGGAAGGACGTCCAATCACTTTAGTTGCTTACAATAAATTTTTACAATCTATTTTGGCAAGCAACTTTTTAGTTTTGTTTTGTTTAAAGAAAGAGGCCCAATTAATTATTCTTTTTCGCAAAACTATTTCGCCGGCCGTTAGTGTCTACAATATAAAAAGTTTATTTTACTTTTATTTTGTAAATGCAATTTACCCGAAACATGCATTCTAAGTGTAAAAAATATATTACTCTGGCAACGAACCAATTTTTGCGAATTTTGTATGTTTTATCTTCGGGCTGATGCGTGGATCCCATTTCAGCTCTATACTTTACGTAAAAAAGCCATCCCATTTTCATATATTTGCCTTTTATTCGATGCATTCTTACTGTAGCAGTATTTGTCATCGGTTCTTTTCTCACTTTATGATAAGTAGGTACCGCAGAAGCTTTAAAGTTTTAGAAAAGATGAAAAATAAAAACAAAATTGTGGTCAATCCATATTTATTTAAATTGATACGCTTTGGTTCTATTCCGGCTTTCCAGGAGACCCGAAAGAAAACTTTTACATGCGGCAAAAAAAGTAAGAAAGGTGTGTTGTGAGTAAAACAATCATTTTATACTTTGGATTCCAAATAACCCACTTTGTGTAAACAATATGCTAACGTGCCATACAAAGCGCGGTCATGGTTCGAAAGCTATATTATCACCCTCTCGGGTATTGTTTGAATTGTTCTGCAATCTTCCATAGCACAAATAAATCTTCACACGTTCCATTTGTGTCATTATAGCATTTGAGTAGCGTAAGAGAAGCAATAATTCTTACAAAATCGAGCGGCTAGATGTTGTAGCTGCTGTTTCAAGATCCAGATGCGTCATAATTTATGAACGCGCTGTTTTTAAACGACGCTGTCGATTTATGTCCACCTGGTCAGAAAGTTTAGTATCTGAACTAAATATTCTACTTTCAATATTTGATATCCCATAACCGGGTGCGCGGCCGCCGTCAACGGCAGCTGTGCAAGCTCACACTTCATAACCTCCATCCTTGGCGCTCTGCTCCCTATCTCACTAATATCTATCTATAGTCAGCGGATGATCGAGCAGCACGAGCGTTTTCTTATTGGAAATTATATATCAATCCTCCTTTCTGTAAAACAACGTGCAATCTCATAGGGATAAATTAAACAATCATTGATTGGTCTGGTTTTTCTTATTTTCTTACGTCCTTTTCAATTTTCCAATTTATTTTTTTGCAAACACTTACCAGACGAAATTCGCTCGTTCTGCCTTTTTTCAGCACATGCTAAATACTAAATCTTATATAAGTATATTATGCAGTCAAAACTTCTGGTCACGATTTCTTGCAACATACGGTAACATCTTACATCTAAATCGTATTACCAACTTTTGACGCTTATATTTTTTTTTACAAAACTATGCTCGTATCAATTTTTCATTTTTTACACTACATTAACCATATCCACTTTTTATAAGTTAGTCTTACTGTTTTATTAAAATGTTAAAATTTTGGCAAAGTTTCGTGTTCAATTATAATTTCAGGAATTACAAAGTTATTTAATTAAAATTTGATAAGCATAATAAAATTAACATTTTATTTTGCGAATTGTTCTTACAAATTAAATTTTTGTCTTTTTTATTAGTTACTGTGCTATAAATATGCATAACCTTATGGTAAGTTTTAATTTAGTTGCAATTTTCTTACAATAGTTTCGCATTTTGTGCTATGGGGTAAATTTACTTTAAAGCACAAAACTAAGCTATCTATTGTAATATCTGATAAGTTACAGAAGCAAATAACATTGGGGGGTGCAAGTACAGCCATGCAAGCTGTTTCAGATACGAAAATTTCAAGCAGTAAAATTGTCTTCCTTTTATTTCAGCTTTATAATGCATAAACGGAAAGAACAAAAAAAAATTACCATGTTTTAAAGATCTCCTATTTTGAATATTGCAAGAGGATTTGCTTTATTTAGATTATTAGACTTTTATTCTTAAGCGTATTTTCTATTACTTAAAACAATTTGGTTCTTAAAAAGCTAAAAACGAAGTAATAAATTTATTTATTTTGTACGTGTCACAGCTTTACTTCAGAATAGATTTTCCACACAACAAAGTGTATCTAGTTGGCACCTTTGTTTGTTTAACAGTAATCGAATATTTTACACCTTTAAATGTATTGAAAAATTCCGAATTTAATTACCAACCATTTTTTATTTTTTTTACATCGAATATGTATTAGGATTCATTAAATTCGAATCCTTTATTTATATAATTATTACATTTAGTATTAATAAATTATTTTACGTCAAAATTGTACCTAATTCAATTAATTTAATAATAATTAAATATCTATGCTATACTACTAAAATATTGTACAAAGTAAATGCTTTATAAATAATAAAGGTATAGATATTGTCAATGAATTTCCCTCTTTTGGAGTTACTGTATTGGCGTATTATTTATACGCGGATTAAGTGTTGATTTTTTATGAACGGAATATTTTAAAATTTAATCCTAATTTACCATATTTATTCTATTATGCATTTGTTCTCTGAAAATTTATAATCATGAAAAAGGGCCTTATATCGCATTACAAATTTTTAACTATTAATTTTTTTTGTATATACATAATGTAATATTCATGCATTTATCTTTTTTAAATATTTTTAATCCTAACCTGTCAAGTGGTACTTAACGTCTTTTTTTTTATTTTTTTTTATTTTTTGACTTGACTGTTAAAATTCTATTATTTTAACGTTTTGTTTAGTTCCGTTAAATATTACATTTTACAGCAATAATTATTCAAAAATCCTGTGTTTGATGTTATTAAGTTAGTATATTGCAAACTGAAATAATTGAAAACTATTATTGAATGCCCCTAAAAATAAATGCCTCGTGTAAATGTACATGCGATAATTCGCACGCAAGGTTGCTAATTTAAAAACTTTAATGCCATTTTAAATCACTTACACTTAAAATGATAAGCATTTTTTAAACTTTAAATGCTTGTTATTCTGATTGCATATGGTTTAAAGGAAGTCGGTTTAAAGTGAAACTTAAATTTTAAGTAAACTTCAAAAATATTACTTTTTCATGGAATCTATGGGTTCCCCCCTAACATTTTTGTTAAATTAAACTCAAATATAACACAGGATTGTCTCTAACAATCGACACCCTGCTAAAACAAGAAAGTTTATTTTGGTTCTTAGAGTGCAGTAGGTGGGGGTAAAGATTTATACTGCAATTATAGTCCCTGTACGGTTAAAACAGCACCTTAACAGTACCATCTGTTTAATTACGATTAATTTACGTTGGATAAGTAATTCTTGAATGTACTCTGTGGAAAAAGAAGATAGAATTTTATGGAAAAATTAGAAATGTAATTTAATTAATTTAGATAATAAAATTTATAATATTTAAAATTGAAGGTATTGTTAATTTAAATTTGATACTAGTACAGATGAGCGAATTATCTATGAAATTCAACATTCCCATTTGTGTTAGAATTTATTAACAGTAAAATTCGAATTCTAATTATTTTAAGAAAGGAAAAGTAAATAAAAATTATATTTTGAAAATTTGGTTTTTTGCCTACAATTATAATTACCATTGGTAATAAAATTATTATCAATTATATTGAGTTTATTAAAAAATTTTAAAGTTAACCGGGATTTCAATACTGGATCTTCTTGGCCAGTTAGTATGCAAATATTTTTTTATAATTTGAAAATATTAGTATAGCATATTTAATGTTCTTATCGTTTTCATGTTCAATCCCATTCTTGTTGCATGTTTTGCTATCTCATTAATAAACGGTATCATTTTATGTTTTAACATTATCCATTCTACCTTGCCTCCACTATATAATATGGTAGTTCTCTTAGAATTATTTTTTTTAGCAGTTTCTGCCTTTTTTTCAACACGTCGTTATTAAATAAATCTGCCATATTTTATTTAAATTTCTCTTCGCTATTTCCTCTTCTTCCATTCTTATATTTCATCACTCTAGCCTTTCAATTACAATGTTTCTTATTGTTTTATTTCCAAGAAACACTTTTTAACATAAGTTTTTCCTTTGCCTTTTTTTACTACTTGTTAAGAATAACCCTACATGCAATGCCGCGCGACCCGCCTATGCTTAAGTTACGCCTGCGTATGAAAATCAAGAGCGCACTGAATGTTTTGTATTATGTTGTATTGTTTTGGTCGTTAACTATACATGTTATTAATTGAGTTGTTCCTAATTTGTATTTGTGCCCTTTTTGTTCAGTTATTAAATTATTATCTTGAAACGTTTACACTGCTGTCTTTATAACTCCGCTAACACTATTACTATTTATTTAAATCATTTTATTTTTTTATCTTGATTTCTCCACCTCCTGTTTCTGTTTAAACATGTTTTAATGATTTTCTTCAGAATATCCTTGAACATATTGTGGTGTTTTTTTGCTGTCGGTTATTCTATTCTATAAAACTTATTGTTTTTTGCTTTTACTAAAAAATTTCCATTTCAATTCTTCGGCTACTTTTTTTTATTTGCGTTTATGTTATGAACAATTTTTATACTTTTTCTATTTTTATTTTTTTCAATTCAATTTCAACTTTTCATTCTAAAATTTTTACATCATACGCAGTAATGCTATGTTTTTCTCGCGTAAGAAAATAAAGCTTGTCAAATGCTACTTTCAATACCAATGATACAATATACTATTTATTTGTACATAGTAGATAATTAAGCTAGTTTTTTCAATAATAATTCATTCTAAATGCCTTTTAATATTAAAATGTTGTAATCCAATTAATAGCAAATTTAAAGCGTGATAATTAATTTTTATAGGAATTTAAACAAGCAAGGCTTTCTGACATAATTTAATTTAGTATAAATCTGAAAAATTAGCACGAAGAAATAAAAAATAATAATTACAAACTAAGTCCTTATAATTTCAAGTAAATTAAAATATTTCATGAAAAGTCAATTAAACGATTATTTTAGCAAACATTTTCAGTTTTCATGCTCGACTCATTATCTGATCAGTACTTTTTAACTTTTCTGTTCTTAAAGGCCAGTTCTTTATCGATTTATGTAAATTAATGAACTGCAAATTACAGCGAAAAGCATAACTTGAACACTTAAGTGGGGATGCTGTGTAAAATTTTGGCTGTATAGTTTAGTCGTAATTAAATACAAAATGTAAAGAGAAATTTATAATTGTAAACTTATAATATCGTGAATTATCAAAATTGTGTTTTAAGCTTTAATATACAAAGCAAATTATTGCAAAATCGCAATTTTGGTTTTGGTTTTATTTGTACACCATTGCAGTTAAACGTTTTAAGAACGACGTGTAAATGTATCTTAATTACTTTAAATTTATATTAATGTCTTCTTGCAGAATTTAAAATTTCGGGTGGATAAATAAAGGTTATTAAATTAATTGTTTGACAAATATTGTAAATTTATTAAATTAAGCGACACTATCGAACACACAAGTTCATTTCCGTCTGAATCCACTAAGTTGCTATAAAGTCTAGTCCTGCAAAGGTCGTGACAAAATCCGGAAGTGGACCTTAATGGATCCCGCCTGGATAGTTGAAGTAACTTTGCGTCGACTACTCGTTTTGTTATTGTTTTGCGTGGCGCTTTCGTTCTCCATTAAATGTCTCTAACAAAATAAACAAGAAGCGATGCAACGACACTGCAACGATAGCACTGACAAGTAAAGATAACGAGCTGGGACTCCAATTCTGATGTCACTTTGGAAAAGCACTTCTATTCCTTTGGCGATTGCGAATCCTGTCTGTTAAACTGTGAAACGTCATCTTAATTGTCACCTTGCTTGTATAATTATTACTTAAAAATTTGATTCGTTTGCAATTTTTTATCGAAGGTCCGTTAATCGAGAAGACGTTTTAATTTTATCGATAGGGATAAACTGATTTGGGTATTTTCAAGTTTGAATTTACCAACACGTCAAGTTTGAGTGTCGAGATTCAAACTCGTTGATACTCTCAAGTTCTCAAATTTGCGCATCTGTCGACATTGTTATTCCTTCATTCCTTATACGGAATTTGGAACATTATTTGTAAATTGTATGCGCGCATGCATTTGTCTCAAGCCCTTAGAAAACAACGTTTGCACGGTGAGAAATGATAAAAAATCAAATTACATTTCGATTATCAAATAATGTACCTACCATAATCTTCGGCCATTGTTGAACAATGATTTTAATGCGTTCTATTTTTAGAGAATATCAAGAAAGAAATTAAAAACTTAACATTGTTTGATAAAATGTAATTAAACTGTCTTAAGCTATAAACGCTTCATTTGTTTAACTTTAAGCTTAATTAAGGCATGTCAAGAAAAGCATATCGCATGCAAACTATAAAGGAAAGAGATTTCTCTTCTGATCGTTTGTTGTTAGCTGGAGATATTCATGAAGTTCTAGGCAGATGCTGTGTTCAAAGCATTATCTATCTTTGTAATTTACTTAGTGGAAGTGCAGCAATTTAGGAAATTGAGGTAACGATTAATTAAATACCGCTACATTAGTTATCTGGTTATGGTTAAATTTGTAGTTAGTATTGACTCGGGACAGCTTTACTTCAATAACGACAATAATCCAATAAATGAATTCAATTTATGTCGTTCTGAAAAATATATTATATTGCAAACAAAAATTTTATTTTTTTTATTGTACTAAATTTAATTCCGGTGTTGTAAGTGATTATTTTTACGTGTAGCTCACATGGTTCAAAAAATTCATTTAGTCATATTTTTTTAAACGTGGTAGCGCACTCCCATCTATCATTGTATTCTTTGTTCCCTCGTGCTTGTGTTTTCAGCTGTGGTCAGCAACGTCACTCTTAGTAATTCCTATCATTTTTACTTGAGCCTCTTTTGTAAATTAGATGTAATACTTCACACATTTTCTCCATCCCACATAGTACTATCTATACTTACTTCTTCGCACTTTTAAAGAAAATCTCATGTAAGCAATATATCTCAATCAGCTATAAATTTTTAACGTAAACTTGGTTGAAAAAATCAATTGGGGGATGTATCACTTTGAATAATTTTAAAATTGCTTTGGTTTTTGTAAAATATTTCTTATTTCAATTGTAACTTTTAAAAGTATCCATTTTTAGCTAACAGTAATTTTAAATGTGATATTATAAATAATAATTCATTATAATTTTAACCGTAATAATAGATGATAAGAAATTTTAATAGCAACCACAATATTATTTTCTTTCAAGTATTGCCAAGCTGAAACTGTTCTTTGCTCCTCGGCTAATTTTGGTCAAAAACATTGAGGAAGCTTTTAACATTCTAAGAAAACATAAATGCTAATAAACTCAAAATGAAAGAAGTTTGGAATCGAAGTGCAGTATCAGACGCGTAAAGCTGCAATATAGACAAATTTATATTCTATTGATCCCTCCATTTTAGCCACCCTATATTAGATCTTGCTCAATGCGGTCCATTCACATAGATTATGTTTTCTCTAAAGTACCTTGTATTTATTCACTGGTGTGCCATGCATATAAATAGATTTTGTATTTTTATAATGTAATCGTCAGAAAACCACATATTTTACCCTCGTATCCCTCGTAATAATAATTACACTACGTCGTCCTTTTAATAATACTTTTGTAGCTACTGCAACAATTTTTACCATAAAAAAGGCAAAAAACTGAAAACACCTTCAAACTAATTTTATTGTTAAGTCGCATAAAGTAAATAGATTGCAGATGTTATCACATAAAACCGCAGCTCGACGGTTGGCTTCCACTTTACAGTTTTCAGTTTTTTTTTTCATTTTTTTTAAGTAACAAACGAGAATATTTTCATCTGTAGAGTTTAAAAATCTAAATTATTAATATGATTTGAACAGTGCACAACTGTGTATTACCATTTATCAGTCCGTTAGTAACCGCACGTAAAAAATATATATGGGTTTTACTGGGAAGATAATGATCTACGTAGGTTTTTCAGTTAATACTATGTCTAATATTAAAAACATTTGTGAACTTGTGAACTGAAATAAACTTTAATAGATTCCAAAACTTCTCATTTTTCGGTAGATTGTTAAACAAGATTAGATAATGATTAATCTCAATTTACACTTATTTCCGAAGTCGGGTCCGTGCAAAACAATCTAAAAACTTACTATTTTGTTTGTTTTTACTTTTACTGTTATTTTTGATTTTCTTCAGAATATAAGTTCAAGCATGTAAATTTGATGGGCCACTTATGTGAGCTTTAAAAGTGACCTTAAAAAATTAAATTAAATTAATTTTTTTTATATTGGGTTTTGAGCTAATATTGATTATATCGTAATTTAGAGTCCCAAGTTTTACAGTATAAACCTGCTGAGCAGCTGAACTTCTCTGAATTTGCCTACTTGCTCAACTAATATAGTTAGGAAGTTATATTTATGCAAAACTTAGCTTTTATTTGTGTAAAAACTTCAAATATTAAATAGTTTTAATAATTTTACATTGACGTTTTATAACTAGGAGAGATTACAGTGGGATTGCTGGTATTTACAATTCGTCAGAGCTGGAAGGAGGGTTTCGGCTTTGAAAGGCTTCGATTGCTGCTCGCTCATTCTTATACATGGTGCACTTAATTAAGGGGTTTGGCCACTCTAGAGACCGAAAAAATAGGGCTTTTTAGAGATTTTTTTTTCTGAAAAACTAAAAAATAAATAGAGATTACAAAAAAGGTGTTTATCGTACATATCAGTGACTGTATACAATAATTTTTTTTGAAGCGATTAATTCCAAAATGGCGGAGATATGAGCTGACAAGTAAAGACCTGTTTTAAAAATCCTCGCTGGTGGTGTACTTGATTTCTCTGCTAGGCATTGTTTAAAACACAAAAACACATTTTTTTCTTATTTAGAAGAATAATAGTTATCTTGTGACGTAGGAATGATTTTTTTAAATTTGTTTTGTAGAACTGACAGCTGTTGGAAAAAATAACTCAAATACTTGGTTTAAGTAGTGTAACTCGATATTCATCATATCAATATTTTAGAAAACCCAAAATATGCACTAAACACTTTTCAGAACTAAAATTTTTTAAGTTAACACATATAAAATTCACGATGAATTCATCGCGTGATGATGTCATAGTATGGTGAAAACGTTTGCGAATTTATACTTACAATGTATTTTACATGTGTTAACATAAAAACATTTTAGTTCTGAAAAGTGTTTAGTGCATTTTTTGGGTTTTCTAAAATATTGATATGATTGAAATTTTGAGTTTAAAAAATTTATAACTATTAAACATGACAACCAATCAAAAATATCCTACGTCACAAGTTAGATAGTAATATGAAAAATAACTGTTGTAAATTTCAACCAAATCGATTGAGTAGATCGGGAAATATCGTGTACACCGGTTACAAAAAGCGGTTTCGAGAAAATCGCGAAGTAAAAAAAGTATCACGTCAGCGACTTAAAATCGAATTTCTGCTTTTAATTACCTATTAATGTGCGATTCCTGGAAAAAGTATAAACGATTTAATTATCCAAAAGAGAAGAATCAAAGTTTTCAAAATTTCAAGTTGCCGTAACCCCTTAACTTGCTCACTGGTTTATGTATTGTCTTGGATTTAGCGCATAATCCCTCGGTGGCTTTCCCCTTGTCTCGTTAAAAGTTGCACGAGTAGGAAGATCCTCGTGACATCTTGTGTTTGGTTCACTTTATGTATGAAAAAAGAAAAAAATAGGTGTCCCATCGCCATTATCAGGTGCGCTTTATTTGTTCCACTATCGTTTTGCTGATAAAGATTTTATACCTGTTCTGATTTGAGACTATTTCTAGTCCCAGAAAGCCTTCACTATACTCTACGGAAAAAGCTAGGAGAATTTACTTGCAATGAACATAGTACTTTCTTGTACTCAAAAGAAAAAAAGCAAGAAAGAAACGGAACAAGTTTTGTAGTAAAAACCAAAGAGAAAGATAACGTAGTATAGTTTCAGCCAGTAAACGGATAAATCTAAAGGATTTATTCATTCATCTAAGGGAAGATGCCGGTGAAGCAAAAAAGATTTTACAAAACCTTACAAGAATTTTGTCTTTCACATAACATGGGAAAGACGAACGATAAGTTTCGTTTCGTTCAACAACATAAGAAGTAATAGAATATGAACAATAAGTAAACAGCGATAAACAATTGTTTAACGAAGTTTGTGAGTAGATGGAGAAAACAAAAACAAGCGAATTACAAACAGAAGAAAAATATATCATACAAATTGTACAACAAGAAATGGAAGTGGTTAGAAAATGTGATGGACAAAATGAATGTGAATAATAATTAGAATAATAGTAAGATATTTTATGAGAAGCAAAAGAAACAGAAAGCAAAGTAGAATATACAGTACCTACAGAAAATAAAACAGATATGACCAGAATATTTACGATAATTATTGAATGAAGCACAACAAGAAAGAAATGGTTCACTAAAAATGATCAACTAGAAATAAGAGAACCAACATATAAATAGGTTGTAGAAGCTATTCGGGTTTGAAAAATGAGAAGTCAGCTTGTAAGGTATAACCGAAAAAGTTACTAAATAATTCTTCCGGTTACCACAATGCCGAACGGTAGCTATGTTATAAATGGGAGAGCGAGTCGTAGGTTCTCCAAAGAATTGAAATAAAGTACTTAAACCCGAATTGATTGCCTTAAAAATTTATATGGCGCCACTTACTTAATTAGACAAAAAAATATTTTTCTATTTACGAGTGAAAAGGTAGCAGAATAAACCCTCAAGTCAGAAAGGATAAATATTTTAATAAATAAATTAAATTGATTCCAACAGGAGACTACATTTTTATTAATCGCACAAACAGTTAAAATTGATTTAATAAATCCAAAAAAAAGTTCTTTAACTAGATCTTCTGCCGCAACGAATTCAATTTTGTTTAAATCATAAATTATACTCTTAAATGCAGCTAATCCTCCTATTCATGGAGGAATTTTGAATTACCTGACCCGGTAACAGGTTGAATAAGGGTGAGATAGGTACTCCTATATTGGTACTCAGCAATCGTAAAACCAATGGACCTCCAGATGAAACAATTCCTGCAACATCCAAAGCAATCCAGGATGAAATCTTAGAAAATATTCCCGATGCAATGACTTTCTACTAAGGTATTATCAAGTATGACTCGGATAAAACGGATTTTGATAACCCTAAAAAAAACTCTACCGAGAACCTACAAGTATGAAAATTGGAAGTAAATCACAATCTATCAAACTAAAAACTGAGTTACCTGGTTGTCGGTTCTCCGGAAATAAAAAATTAAGACAACTAAAGTGTTTCCAATAACAAGTATAAGTTGACTCTTCAAAATTTGACAGAAAGTGAAGTCTACTTCCATTTCGCTATCGCTCAGTCGTCGCGCCTGATCAAAACGCAGTTTAAGAAAGCCGAATAATAAAAATATACCCAGCAGTCAAAAATAATTGTTACAAAGGACACTATTAGATCAGAACTGCTAAAATATTGAGATAAGATATTATACAGAACAGTTGGGAATTTATAGAGCGAATATGAACAAAAAAAAGAATACCACTAAGATGGAACTGCATAATTGCGACAATAAAGAAAAAAAGAAATTCGGACAGATGTCAGAATTATAAAGAAATTGCTGTATCAGCATTAATTTATAAGCAGATCTTCGATAAGGTGGAAAGAAGTACGTTTATAGAAACAAATGCAGGAAGTGGGAATCCCAGCTAACCTTGTTTAATATGCTGTTAAAATGACCAAAGTAGTCCAGGTGGTGGACGTATGCAAAACGAAGTGGTTATTGTTATTATACGAATAATAAAGATCAACAGCAGTGGCATAACTACACTTTGACACTTTTTTATTAATATAATTTAAATTTTAAAATTTGTATTATGTATAAAAAATATATTTTTATGCCGTTTTGGAGGTCTCTACTTAAAAAAGATCCAAGTGCCCTCCCTAGTACCGTCTTAGTTCAAAATAAAACTGATAAGAAAAATTAAAGAGTTGAGAAAAACATTACAACAGATGTGATTGGAAATAAACGACATAAAAACGAAGAGAAGAATATAAAATGCCAAAGAGAAGAGATGAAAAACCAGCATAAACTTAAAGTCAATAAAGAAGATAAATAATCAAGAACAGATAAAGAAATGTAACAAGAATGAGAAGAAGATTGCAACAAAAAACTTTGAAAAAAGTTAAAGCCCACTATGCAAACAATATTATTTTTATGATCAATAAAAAACTTTTCTTTTTTTTTACTTTTTTTTAACTCCAATTTTTTTTGCTTTTTTACTCCAAGTATTATTGATGCCTTGATGGTTCAACTTACATATTATTTTTAGACTCTGATGAAGATCCGCACTAGGGTTGAAACTAGTCAGGAATAATGTAGACTTTTGAGAAAGAAGTTTTTTGTTTTAATATTGGCCCAAAAAACCCACAATTTCCATCATTTTTTTGACAAAAATATTTGGGGTCACGATTTTTATTTATTGAATAAGAAACTATTAACGGAGCGACTAATGACCAATTTCTTCACCTCTATATATCTCTTGGATATAAATCTATTAGATAAATAAACCAAATAAACAATCAAATTTTGGATTTAAATTGCTGTTGTCTGATTGATTGCAAAACCCGACATAAGAAAAAGATATAATATGTCACCGTAATAAGCCTGGTAGTTACGTAAGCGACCGAAAAGATATGTCACTGGACATATTTTATTACAAGGAGGAAACATTATAAGTAAGGAGAATCAGATAAGAAATTATAAAACAAGGATAATGCAAGAAATATTAGGACCAATAAGAGTTAATGAACGGGAAAGAACACTGTTGATAAACCATGAAATATGAAAAGGATGATAAGGGATGAGGATGATATGACGAGGCGAATTACTGAATAGAACCAATAGAATACCGAATGAAAGAAAGATCAGATCCGAGATGGTACGACTAGATCAGTGATTCTTAAATGGGGTGCCGCGAAAGTTTTTGGAACTAAAAATTTTTTTGGATAAAAATATTTTATATAAGGTATTTTAATTTTATCGAACAAATTGGAAAATTTAATTTACATTATTATTATAAAACTAATAATTTAAAAAGTATTATATTACTAAAAAATTTTAAATATGTATTATTATTAAAAAATATTATAATAATAATACATTATTATAAAAGTACGAAATACGCATCATCAAGGACTTGCGTGAACTTGGCTCCCCTTTTTTCAAAATATTACCTAATTTTGTTTTGTTTTGGATTGCTATCCATTTGTTTTCAATTGTTTCAAAACTTTTATTTGATTTTGCAAAACAAAATGAAAACATTAATTTTTATAAAACAATTGATAACAAATTAACAACAATCAAGCGCAACCAAAAAAATAATTAAATTTCGAAAAAAGGGGTGCAGGCGCAAAATCTTAGTTCACGATTTTCGCGGTTATTATTTGATTTAAAAATTTTATTTTTACAAAACAAATGACAATAAATCAAAAACAATAGAAAACAACAAAAATTTTCTACTTCGAAAAAAGGGAGCTGGCCCAAAATCTTATTTCGCGGTTTTCATTTGATTTAAAAACTTTATTTTTACAAAAGAATTGACAACAAATCAAAAACAATCAAAAACAACAACAAAATGTAATTTCGAAAAAAGGGGAGCTGGCAGAAAAAAAAGTTTTTTGAGATTTTCTTTATTTTTTTGCAAAATCAAAAAAAAAATTAAAACAATTTAAAAAAAATGGAAAACAATCCAACACAACAAAAAAAATAATATTTTGAAAAAAGGGAGCCAATGGGGGCGGGGGGGCATATTGTTTGCATATTTTTTTACCCATTTTACTTACTAAAAAAAAGGTGCCGTGAATTTTTTTTAATGACTGTAGGGTGCCGCCAGACAAATGATTTTGAGTACCACTGGACTAGATGATAGTGCTAGTTAATCTAAGAAGTAATGTCCAAAGATCTAAAAAGAGTGAAGAACAAAATATATTAAAAACAAATATTGTAATGGAAGGAAACACTACTAAGAACTTATAAATATGAAATGTAAAGAAAATGGGGACTAATAAAATGGATTCATTAAGGTTATAAAGGATATCCATATTCCTTCAGAAATATCGGACTATTATTGCATTGTACACTTTGATTTCCCTTCTATTATAGCAAACTACTAGGTTGATGCATATCAACATGCATTGACGAACGACAGTTGATTGGTCACAATAATTCATCATATTGCCCAATTCCCGAGTTGATTGACGTGGATGTAATAAATTAACAGAATGAAGAAAGTCTTCTTACAGGCTCTCGGGTTTTGGCAAAATATACAATTTTTTGAAATATTCTGTAAAATTAGAAATATTATGTACTAATATCAAACCTACAGGTATAACAAAATAATAGAAATGTGTTTAAAAAAGAATAAAAAACAAACATTTTAAATTGTTAGAAAAAATTAAAAATAAAATCTGTATTGTCAAAAATAAGAGATCTTAAAATTCATTCGAAATTTAATAGGAGATGATAATTTCATGATTAAATTTAATTGTTGATAATGCTTACAAATTTACAGTAATTTCATTATTATGAATGAAATAATTAACAAAATTTAGCATTTGATATGATTAGAAATATAATGCTTCTATTGTTCAAAGTAAAACAAGACGTGTTCCTAAATTATTGTCTAATGACACAGCCTCATAATGTCCGATCATACGCATAGTACTACACACTAATCTACTCAGATAAGGATTTATTAATAGTTGACATTCTAATGGAACAATTTCGTTCCTCTTGCCTTAATTAATAATAGTCTCTGTAGTAATTAATTATACTGCGTGGTATATTTTACTAAATGAGCAAAGAACAACACAACCAAATACCCTATGTATTATCTTAAATAACTTCGTTAGCGAATAAAATTATAATTTAAGAAAATTACCCCCATTAAACCGTGACACTTATTTCGACTATTACATTTTTTAAATTATAAGTAATTATGTAATTTAGTTATACGCTAAATGACAATTTGATTCTAAACCCTTACAAATTGTAACGTCGAAGGGTAAATAATATTACGGATGTTCAAATTTAACCCTACTTCAAGGTAGCAATTACCTAGTAAATAATGAATGACTTTAGCAGTTCTAATTGTGAAGCATTTTCTAACAGTTCCAGCTCATATAAACGAATTTTAATATTATCTTCATAAAATTGTTCTTTTTGCTCTAGATTATTATAGCTTACAATATAATTTATCTGATTTTGAGGATTATCATAATGTTCACGATAACCATTCAATTTATTAATGGTATTAAAGTTTACCCAATTTACATTCATTAAATCAGCTGTAAAATTATTAATCAGAACAAACCCTTATGTTTACCAGGGTATATATTTTAAGAAATTTTTATACCTGAGGTTTTGAAATTATGCATAAGAGCCAGAGGTTTTGCATAATCTAGAAATAGTTGAGGAATATGATTAATTTTTAAGAAGTTATCTTTGCCTGTTATTGTGCATAACCTCCGTTCTCACCGATTTTTAAAATTTTTTTAACAATTTTCACTTTTAATCCGAATAAGACAATATACTATTGTGTGTTATTAAAAAATACACCCTTATAAAAGTACATTTTTAAATGAAAAACATTCATAGACTTACATTACACATTCATATTTTAGAAGTATTTGAAATTACCTTGCTAGCAAATATCAAAAATTCTTAAGTCAGAGTAAGATGGGATAAAATATTTAAAAAAAATCGAGCGTATAGATTCACCGGTGACTAGCCTGAATAACTAAAGAAGTAATGAAACAGAAGATTGCCGGATTGACATGGAAAGCCCCACATACTATAGTAGATAATTATTCTAATGCAATTAATAAAAATTGAGATGTTAAATTTAATTTAATTTGTACTTAAACACATCGTAAAAACTTTTTAGTTTGAAACTTTTTAAAATGATATAAAACTGTTTCAATTAAATTTTATTGGATTTGATCATTTCAAAATCAAACTGTAGGTAAAGGTAGATAGCAAAACGTGATCGGATACACAAGTGCGTCTTGTAAAGGAAAAAGGAATATCTTACAAAATAAAAGTTGTTACGGGAAGAGTAAAAAATCGAATAACAGTTTAAATATCCCAAAAAATAAAAAATTTAAAACGTTTAACTTTCTTTCAATTATTAATTTATTGTAAACTGTGCGAGGCTAGCAAAACAGTAAAAGCCATCCTAACGTTTGATTGATTAATATGAAAACCTAAAATTCATAATATACTTTTGTATTCTTATTCAAAGTGCTAATAATGCAACAAGTTATTCGGCAAATTTCAGATCTATCACCTTCAAATAAAATTAAATTAAAAAATAAAAAGATGTTCAGGGTTTGCTTGGGCACTGAAAATATCAAACGAATTAAGTAATAAAACGATCGAGTCAATATTTATTTTTTCGTATTTCGTTCTCAAAATAAGTATTTTGTTATTTTGTTGAGAAATAATTTTATTTTATATTGTGATGGATTTCTAATGGCCAATTTTAGGTCAATTATGGTTAATTTTAATAATTTGGAACACAGATAACAATAACTGGAGGCTATCGTTTTGAAAACTCAACATAGTACTGGCAAAGCAAAATAAGAGGTTTTAGCCAAACCACATAAAAAGTACAATGCATTGAAATAGGAAATGCTTGATCTCGAATTATCTAACTATGGAATATATTTGTAATATTTATTAGTATTAATTTAATTATTTCCATATTTATTTGATAATCAGATTACAAATGCATTATTATTCTCATTTCGAATTTAAACTTATAAGGGAATATAAAATAAACTAGAGAATATAACAGCAGTATCAATTTAAAATTACACAGTTCGTTGAATGTTTAGATTTAAAATTGATATGATAGAGTTTATTGATTACGTATAGGTATTATGATATTTCTTTTAGGCATTATATTTTTAAACTAAAAAAATAACATAAAATTTTTTATGTTTCTTCCTGGATAATCTAAAATATTATTTAAATATTTTGAAATATAATATGAAATTTGATCGCAAAGAGCCGTAAACAAAAATTGTAAAAATAAATTTCCACTTCAGAAACTGTAAACGTTATTACGGTCATTAATGTTGATGTAGCTCTTATTGCGCTAGGTCCTGGCTCTTTATAGTCGATTATTAATAATATTTTATGGCGTACATCCCTTAGGTATACTATATACTAATGGTTTATGAAGTATGCGTGTCGGATGAAAATTTAATTCAGCTCTCATCGGTTTTGTCGATTTTACTAGTCGCGTGTTTAAAAGGTGGTTGAAGACGTGAACACTTTAGTCAAGTTAATAGCTGGCAGAAATCAATTCTGCAGTAAGGTAACAGAGTGGCGTGCCAGGCCGCATACCGCTCGAATCTCTCGTGCTTTCCCGCATTCTTTACCAACAGTTGATTTGAAAACCCGCAAAACACTTCACTTCTAGTAACTAACGATATTTTCACAGCACATTTTTATTGCACAAAAAAATAAACTGCTGGAAAACTGTTGTACTTGCTGCTTGCAACTTTTTCCATTACAAAATATCACCCTACTTTTTACCAAGCATAGCAGCGCAGTCATGGTATTATGACAAATGCAACCCATTTAAAACAGTTGACATAGAAATAAACAAAAATATATAAACTTTTGACAATGAAATCCTTTATATCGAAGTCGCACGGCCAAAAAATGTTGTGAATATTGTGGTGTTATTAGTTCTAATATTGAATTTGTAAATTTGTGTATTTAATTATTACACAATATGAAAATTTAAAATATTTTTTTATTTATGAGTGGCCCAAAGAAAAATTGATTTCCTTCTTGAATTCAAGGTTGATATTATAAAGGTTACCTTAATTAATTTAATTTGGAGCAGCAGGGATAGGGAAAATTAATCGCAAATCTGTTTTTGACGTAAAGCTTTTAAAGCCAAACTGTGTCTATTGAAGCAACACTTGATTGCAGAAATCTGTAGTTAGAATGCAGAATGCATTTTAGATTAACAATTAAAATTATTTGCACATTTGCAAGCACATAGATTTTTGAACAAATATTTTCTATTGTGAGTTTTAGAAAGAATCGAGGGTTTTCTCGATTGAATGATGAGCGTTGCACGCTTCAATTCGATTTTACAGTGGATTTAGAAACTTTGAAATTTAAAAAGTGCTTTTGAAACTGTTGTAACCTGATTATTTAAACTAAAGTCGAGTGTAGCCAGAAAACTAGAAAAGGTTGACCTTATCTGTCTGTTAATTAACCAGACTATATATAAATATAAAACCAATTCTTATTTGAGTTCCTGGAAAAACCTTAAGTGCCTTTGTCATTATTGGTTGGTCAATTTTATTTGCATCGTCAAAAATTTAAATAAGATATTAAAGCTTTATTGATCCCAAAATAAATAACGATTATTTTCTGTTGCAAGTATCCAATGTGGATTTTGTGACTTCGATTTGTAGCTTTCTGATTGGTTATTTCTAGCAGTTAGGATCTGGAAGAAATCTTAGTTCATACCCCAAATGGGTCAATACTCGTTAAAATAAATTATTCTAATTATTAAATACGTGAAGCTTTAACTAAAAAGTTGAACTATACAGATCTAGACAAATATAGATCTAAAGAACTGTACTTGTTATTTTGATTATTTTTAACAAAGAGAAATGACACAAATTTTACGAGTAGCATTACGATGCATCCAGACTGCGTCGAAAGCTCTCTAACATTCATTCATATAAGTTAACTCTCTATAATAAAAGCACAATGTGCACAATATAAAATAATCACACATATGAAAACTTTGAATATAAGTGCAAAAAATCCTTGGATATGTATTACGTGATCTAATTAAAATAATTGTGAAGTTGATAATGTTATATCGTTAGATAAAGTTCAAACCACTTGCATAATTCAATATTACATCTTGGTTAATTGTTTTCGTAATTTTAACAAAAATTTATACCACCCAAGACATTTGCAATCAAGTCAGACATTTTTGTTTTAAGTAAATTTTAATCTGAGTGAGTAAAAATTGAATAGCAACTTAGGAGCACTTAAAATGGATTATAAGATTGAATTATTTTAAAAACTTTTCAACTAATACAAATTCCATAACTTTTAACTTAAACTTAATTTATGTAGTTTCAATCCTTATCTAAACTTTAGTTTGCAAATTTATAAACAAAATGCTTTATAAAAGTTGTAATATATTTTATGGAATAATAAAAACGCGTAAAATTAAAATGAGAAATGGCTGCACTTTACACACAGCCAATGTTTGGAAATACGTACTTTATAAGAAAATCGATCGAAAAGCAATGAATTACAATAAAAAATATTAAATTTGTATTGACAATTTAGTGCTGTTTTCTAGATAATTTGATTATTATCATAATAGAAATTGAAGAAATATACAAAGTGTTCCGAAGAGCAAACCAAAATATTTTCATTCCTTAATATTTTATTTAAAAAATGTAATTTGAAAATAATTGATGTTTAAAAAAATAAAATAAATAAAACTAAACCTTTCAAAAGCATTAAAGCAAATGGAAAACTAATACAACAACCGATTATTATATAATAGAAATCTAGATTTGATTACAAGTAATTATGGTTGTAATGTAAACTAAAAAATGAAAGTCAAACTTGCAACTTTAGAGCTGTATTTTATCCTAGTCAAAAATGCATTAAAAATCCGATAACATCGACAGGAGTTTTAATTTTTTTGTATTATTAATACTCGAACCTTGTAACAACTAATGCAGACTAAAAGGGTTGATGATAGTATCAAAAATATAAAATGATATAGTTTAACTCTAAACGACACAATTGTTCAACACCGTAAATTTAAAAAAAAATTGTTATAAAACTGTGTCAACCATTAATATCTTTTTCAATATAAGCTTAACATAAAACTTAATCCTTTTAACTATAGACAGTATATTTATTTCCAAAGGCTTCACAAGACTAGCAGTCTCCAGAACCATTATCCTGAAACATACTTTTATCAAGATTCTTTGAAAATCCACTACCCGTTTGATTAGGATTTTAGTTAATATGACAAATTCATATTTTCTAAAATTTACTGTTGTCCTGTGACCCATTACGGTTGCAAAAAAAACTCCTTAAGAGCTCAGATTAAATACAAAGAGATTAAAAAACTTTATTCTGTAGCAATAATGTCAAAGGATAAGGCAATTTTGAAATCTGAATAGCCCACAGGTGCAGTGTGATTCATTTTTACAGAAGTAAAATCACAACTGGAAAATTTTCTCTATTGATTGCACTGAAAAGTATGCATGTAAGCAATAAGTTATCGCTAATTATCTTTCCTAGTCCTAGTCGAAGATCATAATATTGGGGTGAGGTATACTTCGAGAACTTGAAAATTTTAATTATCATTTCATTAGGTGTAACAATTGCTTTCAACGACTATAAGAAATATCGATGTTTTAAAACTTTTAGAATATAAATGATTGCAAATGGATCTTGCCGAGCGTAACTTATACCGCTACCTACTAAAATGGGGTCACATTCCGAGCTTACACAATGCAGATCGACGACAATATTCGCTGGGATTGCAAATACCGGATCACGTTTTCCATTGCCATAGAGTGAACAGAAATATTACCTGTCAATCTACTATTAATCTTTACTGATTGCAATACACTATTCTACCTGTTTTTAAACCAGCACAATACGTAGCTACTTCAGATTGCAATATAAATTTTAGACATAATGTCGCCAATTTGGTATGACACCAGTGATAAAATATCAAGAGTAACATATGTGACATTTGCATTGTTTTAGTTAGTTTTCATATCGTTAATACAGTGGTACTTGAAAGTCGTTGGTATTGAAATGACGTTGAAAAAATTAAAATGATTTGATGATTTATTTTGAAATCGCATGGATTTGATGTTTAATTTCTGGCTCCGAACTACAATTATTGTGAAGTAGATAGACACCTCGAAATAAATTTTGGTCTTCATCGGAAAACTGAATTAAGAAATTGCGGTCCAAATCCATAATTTCCGTAAATGTGGTATTAAAATCCATTGGGTTAATTTTGATACGATGCTCGACGCAATTCTACGCTACTAGAATTCACAGCAAAATTTAATTCTTTTAATTACGTGATTTAGATTTCACGTTACACTGTAGATCCTCCTTTATTGAGTAAGTAAATTGTCTCTCTCTCTCTGTCTTGATCTTCAAGAGAGTCTTGACAAATTACACAAAAAAAAGAAATTTGTAAATTTACGTTATCAATGGCCACCAGTGACCATGGATAATTAACGTAAAATTACATTACAGATTATGTAATTTTACATTAGTTATCGATGTAATAGTCATCCTTATTTTTTACAGGCTTAGTTAAAATTATGATATTTTCATTCACAATAACTTTTTTCTGTATATTTAGCAGTAATTTAGAATAAAGTTTATACTGAAGTCGAGCTTGAACCGGGAATTTCAGAGTAGCAGTAAACGCACCGAAGCGCTAGGCTATAAAATTTATTAAAATTATATACTTAAAATGTTACATCTTGGTTCTAATATGGAGAATAAACAAACATCATGAAGGTATGTAAATGAAACAGAAATTTTAGAAAATAAATTTTAAGACAATAGACAAAGCAGGTATCCGAAGTAACAAAGTTTCGTGATGCTATAAGCCCCAGGAACGTACCCGGAACGTTTTTGTCACTTTAAAGGTATTCCCCACTTTGATAACAGGATTGTAATGGGAATGTGACTATAGTATATACCATTCCCGCCTCGAGTAGTAAGAACTTGGTGTATATCTATATAATATAAGTTAATACATAATATGTATGCATACTATTGTTAAGATTGACAATTAAAAATTTCGATTAGAATTAAGATTTGTTTCAAAATATTACCTATATCAAAGCTTTGCCACTGTAAATGATTTATTATATGTTTTGCGATTACGCGAAAACGATAGATTTTAGAAAGAAAAAGTACAGAATGGTTTTGTGGATTTACATTTGCACTCAATGGTGTTGTCATTAGTTTTTACTCTGATACATAAATAATGATAAATTATAATAAATTATAATAATACTGTTGAAATCAATCAAATCAATGATGAGTAACATCGTTCTAGATCAAATCAACTTGATATCATACAAATCATACATTAACACTTTACATGTAGAACGTAAACACCCAGTCATAACTTTTGAAGCGATGAAATGGTAAAAGTAAAGCGAATTACCTAAATACTTGTTTTAAAGACAACTAGATCATTAATTAATCGGGTTAGTGGAACTAATAAATTAAAACAACTAGTTTTATCGTCAACGTTTCGGTGACGCAAGGTACACCATCTTCAGGACTATAATTAGAGGAAAGGGGTTACATACATTTTATGAGGGAGCAAATAATAACATAATCAATTGATACGTGGTTTAGGTAGTGTAACTCGATATTAACCATATCAATATTTTAGAAAACCCAAAAAATGCACTAAACACTTTTCAGAACTAAAATGTTTAAAAGTTAGCACATGTAAAATACACTGTAAGTATTCGCAAACGTTTTCACCATACTATGGCATCATCAGGCTTTCTTTCTAATTCATCGCCTGATGATGCCATAGTATGGTGAAAACGTTTGCGAATACTTACAGTGTATTTTACATGTGCTAACTTTTAAACATTTTAGTTCTGAAAAGTGTTTAGTGCATTTTTTGGGTTTTCTAAAATATTGATATGGTTAAATAATAACATACCTCAAAATATCTTATGTTGTTGGCTTTTATATAAAGAGATGGTATCGTGAGATACATTTTGACCAAATGTGTATAAAAATAATAAATTGGTGGCGAAAAATAAAATAAATAGAAGATCACCAATTCAACTTGTCAGAAAAAGTAAAATAGTTATATGACATTCACACTCGGAACATAATATTGAAAATACCGCCATCAATCGTACAGATAACATGGGGGGGGGGATCATGTCCTCTTCAAAATCTTCAGGTTGGGGCTCTGATTTTGTTGTTATAGTGTTTTAGGACAGTGTAGTAACCCTCACCTATGTTGGTGTTATTAGTTCCACTAACCCGATTAATTAATTATCTAATTATCTAATTTTTGGACAAGAACTTTTTGATCACTTGTTTTAAAGACGTTTTTTTAAACGAATATATTCACATTGTTTACATTTTATGTTTTGCTTTAAATCTGAAGAAAACGTGTAAAATTTTTACTACGCTTTAAACCAAATATTGTGAAGGCTTAGTATTTATTTATGCCTGTATTTGTAATAGCTCTAACGCATAAATTAAATTTTTTAGCAACACTCTTAATTATAAATATTTCTAAGGTAACAATTTCAATTAATTTTGGATAAGAAGGCTGTCATACGTCAATCAAGATGGATTTTAGAGATAAGCCGTCATTGCTTATGAGTACTTCCTCTAGTTTATTAATAATAAACAGAAACTACAAGAAGATGATAAGACACTCAAGGTACACTTTTAGTGTATATTGGAGAAAGATCAGAAGAATTATCAAAAAAGAATCAAAAGCTAAATGAAAAATTGAATCAACATAATGTTATATTATTGAGAATATTTGAGAATTTGCAATTGTGATTTATAATATTATATAATACTATACATTTACTTTATTTATAGTGTTCATATATAATTCAAGTTCTTTTAATTTGGTCAAATTTCAGAAACTGATAAAATAATATATAATTCCAGGATATAAACTGGATAACTCGACTACTTATTAGTGACATAAACTTTATTATTCGCCTTTGGAGTAATAATAACTATTTATGGTACAAGTGTGTTATACATATTATGACAAATATTATATTATATTATGATAAAATCAAATGCTACCTATAACTTAAATACTCAAAAGTAAATTCTCAACAAAAATGTATTAAACTTAGTTAACAACAAATGAGTTGCCTAAAAAAACAAGTTAGGGCTTGTCGAACAGCAAGATAAGCTTTAAAAAGTTGATTTGGTCTTGCCCACGATCTAGTCCAGGGTAGATATTTTTTAAAAGGTAAAAATATTATAGTAGGATGAAACCCATTAGAAAAGGAAGAGAATATAACAAAAATGAAAGAAAAAATAATTAATAAAAAAAAGGTGTAAATTTTAATAAATAGCTCAAAATTGTACATAATGATTAAGAAAAATTTTTTCGGATTTCGTTTCTTGGCATTTTCTGAGAACATTTTCCATAGTAATGTATATTTTTTCTTACTCCATCGGAAAGTAGATATTTGAACGAACAAAAAGCTTACCGACTTTTTTAAAAAAGCTGATATTTTGACACCAGAATTTTCGATTGAAAACAAGGGTGCTTTTTTGATATTAAGTCAAAATAAGGTGAAAAAAATGAATATTGTAAATCAAAAAAATTACAGTGCATTTGGGACATAAAAAAGTAAGTTTTCAGCAAATTTCGTAAACAAAAAAATTTTTTTTGTAAAAGATAAAAATAAAAAACCAAAAACTTGGTTATTTGAATTTTTCACATAAATTTTAAGGTTATGTGAAAAAATTAAAAATACAAAACTTGTAGATCTTTTTATTACCTACAACTTTGCCATTTAACTTTTTTTCATAGGACTAGTAGTTTTGCCGAAAATCGAGATAAACCGTTTTTTACCCGTAAAATCTCACCCCCTACCCCTTCCCGAACTCAGATCGCCCGTAAATTATTTTTCCTTTCATTTTAGATATCTTCTCTTCCGTTTCCAATGGGTTTCATCCTACTATAATTTTGTTACTCTTTTAACCATTTTCAAAGGAATTGGCACTGGTCTAATCGTTCATAAACAAAACTAAACAAAATTAATCCAAAATCTAATATAAAAATTTCTAAACCTGCAAGAGGGGCATTACAATTCGAGAATGCGCATTTACTACCTGGACCTCGACATTCATCTTCTAAGGCTGATCAACGCCTAAAGTAATGAATTGATAGTTCATATGATACTTCAAGTTCGTATAGTCGTAATCATTTTAACTCGAGCATGACTAATTCTGTGGTCGGCACTTAAAAGGTCATAAGTATATAGGGAAACAATGTATACTTATGACCTTTTAAGTGCCGACCACAGAATTGTTTTATGCAATGAGATCCAACGTATAAAATTTGGTTATCTTTGTCATGCGCATACAACAAACAACTATTAGAAAAGTGACAGAAAATAAAAATACTTCGAATTTTGCGCTTTTTTTCGATGAGTTATGCGCGACTTAAAATGGTTACGACTATAACATACTGTATTCCTGGAACGAAATCACTCCTCTCACAACGTAAAATTTCACCCCTACTACAATTGCAATTAATTAAACACACCTACCAATTTAGTTTTCAGGGTCACTGTTAGTGCCCTTATAGGTTTTAGATCTTTAACGTACCACAGCACAAGATTTTGACTTAGGTTGTTTTTTAGTTCATATGAAAGAATTCCAAATTTTTTAATCACTGTACAATGTACATAGGGTGTACTTAGGTGCCAATTTAGCAGCAAACTGTTTTTCCTAGTCGGACAAAAACATATTTTTCTTCCACACTTTATTATTTATTTGAAATTTTCCATAAAAGTCTCCACTAATGGGAGACTCGTTCTGTATGATTCGGGATTGCGTAATAACGAGATAAATAATTTACTTTAACTTTATATTCGTTTGGTAAGTGTTTGAATTCTTCAGAAGTAGATTGCACTCCATTGTCACAAATAATTATTTGAGGAACGCCAAAATTCAGAAAATCTTGATTTTACATAAATCTACAAACAGCTTTAGCTGTAGCATTAACCAAAGGCTGGACCAACACAAACTTTCTGAAGCAATCGATCACAACTAATAAATGCTGATTTCCTTTCTTCGATCTGGGCAGAGATCCCAGTAAGTCTACTGATAGTGATTGAAAAGGAAAAGCTACTTTAATAAATTGACCCATTAATCTTAATCGGGCTTGGTTGGGACTTTTTTGGGAACCACAAATGTTACAGTTAGCTACATATTTTTTTACATCGTTCACCTACTTGGGCGAATAGTGCCTATAACTCAGTCATCCTAGCAACTATTTTTGATACACCGAAATGAGCTGAAGTAGGTTCATCGTGACATTTATTTATTGTTTCAATTCGATTATTGGTGGGAATTACTAGCTTCCGCTCGGGAAAATTTATATAACATTATATAATTTATATAACTTGTGATCTTGAATTTTAAAATGGGGATAACCATCGGGTTCCTTCTTGGCAGAATCTAACATGTCGGAATACCATTGATCTGGAATTTCTAAGCTTAAAGCAGCTATATCACGGGAATGAGCGTTTGGCTCATTATTGGCTATGATTCGGGATTGCGTAATAACGAGATAAATAATTTACTTTAACTTTATATTCGTTTGGTAAGTGTTTGAATTCTTCAGAAGTAGATTGCACTCCATTGTCACAAATAATTATTTGAGGAACGCCAAAATTCAGAAAATCTTGATTTTACATAAATCTACAAACAGCTTTAGCTGTAGCATTAACCAAAGGCTGGACCAACACAAACTTTCTGAAGCAATCGATCACAACTAATAAATGCTGATTTCCTTTCTTCGATCTGGGCAGAGATCCTAGTAAGTCTACTGATAGTGATTGAAAAAGAAAAGCTACTTTAATAAATTGACCCATTAATCTTAATCGGGCTTGGTTGGGACTTTTTTGGGAACCACAAATGTTACAGTTAGTTACATATTTTTTTACATCGTTCACCAACTTGGGCGAATAGTGCCTATAACTCAGTCATCCTAGCAACTATTTTTGATACACCAAAATGAGCTGAAGTAGGTTCATCGTGACATTTATTTATTGTTTCAATTCGATTATTGGTGGGAATTACTAGCTTCCACTCGGGAAAATTTATATAACATTATATAATTTATATAACTTGTGATCTTGAATTTTAAAATGGGGATAACCATCGGGTTCCTTCTTGGCAGAATCTAACATGTCGGAATACCATTGATCTGGAATTTCTAAGCTTAAAGCAGCTATATCACGGGAATGAGCGTTTGGCACGATATTCAATTTTCCCGGTTTATGTCTAATTTCAAAATCATACTGTGCCAAGTACATAGCCCAATGGGACTCTACCTGATGGGTTTGATATTCTATGTAACCATGTCAACGCACTGCAATCACTAATTTAATTACTATAAACTGTATTCCTTTAATGTATCCTCTAAATTTATTTATAACGAACATAACGACTATAAGTTCTCCTTCGGTAGGTTCTTCCTTCAACCGCTTTACCTCAGACGTGGTTTTAAGTGTTTTGAAGCTTTTAATTGGGTTTACTTTTTCGGGGTCCGTACGCAAACAAAATTTATCTACTACGAAACCTAAAAACGTCAGGGACTTTCTAGAAAATTCAAAGTTTTCTAAATTTATACGAAATCCCGCAGCTTGTAATTTTTCAATGACAAATTAAGAGTTGCGATATGTTCCTCGATTGTTTCCGAAATTACTATAATGTCGTCTAAATACACGAACGCGTCATTTTTATATAATATTGCTCTAAACTTTTTCCATTGGTCGCTGGAGTGTTTGAGGGAAATTTGACAAACTGAAAGACATTACTAAAAACTCAAATAACCCCATTCCTGGCACGCAAAAAGCTATATTTGACCGTGATGACTTTTCCAATAGGATTTGCCAGAAAGTATTCTTTAAATCAATAAAGATTAGATTTTTAGCATTCCTTAGGCGATTCAGTGAGCAATCTGGATGTGGGAGAGATAAGAGTCCTTCACAGTTACTTTATTTATTTTACGGCCATCAAAACAAGTCCGTATTTCACCATTTTTCTTACGCACTAGAACTAGAGGACTACACCACGAAGGCTCGGATTCAATGATGACGGATAAATATTCAGATAAATCTTGTTTACCTCTTGGTGTAGTTTAGATTGCGTGGTCGGACTTAAAGGATATTGCCATTGTTTAATGGGAATAGCATCACCGGTATCAGTTTTATGTTCTACCCCAAGCACGCAACCGCTTCCCAGCTGAGCCAATGTTTTAAATTTATTTTTAATGTTATTTAACTGAATTTCTTGTTTTTTATTTAATGTAGTAGAACCCGAAATACCCTCGCACGTGGCAACCTCGCTTTCTATGGATTCGGATTGCCAAGAAAAATCTTTAAAATATAGTGATAGTTGAAATATCTTACAAAAATCTGCTCCCAACAGGAATTCGCATGATAAATAAATAAAGTTGATCATCTTTTCTGTTTAATAATAATGTGCCCCGTACAGGACTGGACGATCCGTTAGCAACCTTGATCTCAGTCTGTCCATTCAATTTGTCCGTAAGGATTCGAATGTAATATCTTTAAACCTTTTTTTCCAACAATAGAATGCATCGCTCCTGTATCCAGAAGAGCCTAATATTAACTTTATCTATAACTACTTAAATCTTAATGGGGTCGATTGTCAAATGACTTTTTTGACATAATTGGTGTAGATTTAATAGGTTTTCCCTTAACTTTAATTTTTTGTATTTTAATTTTTTTTTGTAATTGAATTTACTTTATTTGCATAAAAAATTCTTCTACTATAATTAGCCAAGATGTCCAATCGGTAGAATCAAAATAATTACTTAATTTCTTTCTGCTTGTGGGTCTGGTTGGTCGGAGAATCGCCCGCGACTTTGCCAGTTTGGTCTCATCAATTGTTCTTAATTTGCATTGCTCGTTTCTGTTTGCGATGAGATCGGGTAAAAAACGCATGTTGATCTTCGACCGTGATCTAGCGCTATAGTGGGGGATTTGTATTTCTAATGTGTTTAAATCGTTTTCTAAAGAGGGCGTCTTGATACAAATGAGTTGCTTGCACCCTGCATTAAAACAAACATATTTTCGTTTTCCGAAAATTGAGACTGAATAGGAGAGCATTTAGGGCAATTACTGATAATTACTTCCTTCATACCACATTCGTAACAAAATTTTTTTACAATTGCTGTACAAATGGCCCTTTCATTCAACAAAATTTTAATGGTTTATAATTAATTGATAATTATTTGGAATTGAATAAAAGTGAAGTTGGATCCTCTGGATATAATAGTTGGAAATAAAATTGGAAAATTAAGTAAAATTTGGATGTGCACGTCGCACCTGGACGATAAGGCGCGCTCACAATCGTCGTTCCATTTTGATATTAAGTATACGAAAATTTATTTAAAAATTTTAATTTAACATTTAGATTTGGACTTTATTGGAAAAATTAAAAGCAGAAATAATACGACAATATATACCATATATTCATTACGTGATTTTTAGGTCAGGTGTTAGCAAGAAAGTTTTTCGTTTTGGTGTGCAGATGAGGTCGTCAGATTTTCAATCAGTACCAGTACGAACTTTTTATAAACAATTTACTCCTCGTACAGCAGAGGCAAACAACTCGAGATGAGAAATTTTAATTTGGTTTTTTCTTATTACTTAATAATTATTATAGGGGAAAGCCTTGCAGGTTGCCACCCCATAGCTTTTTTGATCATAACTCATCATACAATCAACGTATTGTTGTTATAATAGCACACACAGGAAAGGGGAAGCATATAGCAACAACCCTGGGCAAAAAATGATTTTAATACTAAAACTAAAAACTAAAAAGTTACAGCAAATTTTCAAAAGTATTTAAAATCGACACCTTGAAATTTTGGCTTGCAGGTTGCCACCCCTTGAAAAATTGTTGAAAATGTAGAGAAACTCAACTAAAAACATATGATTTTTATTAATTCCACTTAGTGGCTGAGCACAAAAAAATAATCAGAGTAAATTGACAAGGAAAAAAAATGTTAAAATTGAAAAAAAAAAATTTTTAATTTAAATCTAAAAATATATAAAATAAATGCATCAATTTTTAGTAAATAAAGATTTATATTAATTTTTAAATATTTTGAAAGCGTTTACGTCAATAGGTAAATAAAACATGCAATGGGGGGGGGGGTTAACCCCCCTTATATAATTTCGTAATTTTATAAATAAATAAATAAATAAATAAATAAATAAATAAATAAATAAATAAATAAATAAATAAATAAATAAATAAATAAATAAATAAATAAATAAATAAATAAATAAATAAATAAATAAATAAATAAATAAATAAATAAATAAATAAATAAATAAATAAATAAATAATTAAATAAGTAGTACATTAATAATTCAATACAATACAAAATTATGTATATAATATATATACATAATATAGACATAATTAATTTCCATAAAAGAAAAGAAAAACTCTGTAAATCTTAATCAGACCTCAAAATTAATTTAGCAAAAATATTAATTTATTTGTGAGTTAAATTGGTTCTTCTACACTAAATTTTCTACTTTAAAATGCAAGAAGTTTATAAGTTTCACGTAACAGAAAACGTGTACAATAGCGAGCAAAGCGGAAAAGGAAGAACAGAAAATTGCTCGCCGGGTAGTACAAACCGAATAGCGTTTGCGTTCAATTCAAATACGAAATGCATTTATAATATATTAACAAAATTTCATTGTCTACCTTTCAATAATGGACACCTGTTTTTTTGCAATAAATTGCTTAATCGATTTTGATATAATCATTTAAAACCTATGTTTAATATTATAAAAGAGATGGAAAATCCATGCAATTGAAAGTATGTGTATGTGATGCAGAATACAAGAGGGGGAAGAAAATGCTAAATAAAACAGAAATTGAATCGATAGCTTCCCACAATTGTTTCAATCTTATTAGATTGTATCAGGTAAATATAATCGGGTTAAAATTGACAAATAGAAGGCAAATGTGGAAATTGTAAATTGAAAATGAATATGTGAAATATGAAGTATCTGGCTGATTTTTGAATGAAAATTTTATCCAAAGCTCAAAGTATTTCGCTTATGTAATAAATTTTTTTGTGCCGTGTTGAAAGGAATTTTATGGAGAAAAGAAAACTCAATCAAAGTAAATCTAGGCAGGGTAAGTAAGAATGCCGCACGTCGTAGAATTGTGTTGTACATCGTTGTGATCCGTAAACTACAAAAGTTTTCGAGTCGCTAAATTGTGGATAAATGTGCACAGTCATATAATAAACAAGGGCGTTTAATTAAAATTTTTAATATTCACTACACTTATAACAACAAAATCCTAAATTAAAAAATTCTTTTCAATTGTTCAAGTACATATTGAAAGTTTTTTGTGTCCTTTGTTAATTAAACGCGAGAGATTGTATACTGCTGCAAAATTTCGAATGCGTAATTTATAATTAGAACACCTTTTGTTTTTATTGTTATTTTATAAAAATCGAAATCAAAACTTTTGCGTGAGAGAGTATTCTTTATGGGCATCGTGTGTGTTCGTCCGTTGAGCGTATCAGTATATTCTCAAAATTAACAAAAAGTAAAATTAAAACTTGCAACCAACACGTGAAAATCCAATTGTACTTTTTATTTATTGTGGCAATAATAATAAAACTGTCCATGGACCCCCAAGTGTGTTTAATGGTGCACTTTTTGTAACTAGGTAATCGTGTATCTTGCTACACATACGTATGTGTAGTTCGTAAGAAAATGCATGAAAGCCTTGTGGTCAACGTTTGATCTGGTCGCGCTGGATTGGAGGTGCACACAATTAAAGTAAAATTCAAATCGTGTTATGAGAAGGGTTAATACTCTTTTAGTATCTTAGGTTTTGTTTTGTTCGAACAGTTGGTAAATTGACATTAGCGGCAGTAGTCGCTAACCGGTTCAGAATGCGAAACCTTCGTAAGAGCAACGCTCGTGGAGACTGCATCAGCTCAGACGGGACCCTGAGTCGTAAGAAACCGCACCTGATTTTGTTACCAAGCTTGTTTAACTTCAAGTCATTTCGCTTGGGGCTCACTATTATTGTAGTAATTGTCTGTAGTTGAGTTAATACATCAGACACGTGCGAGTGTGCAACTTGTTGCATGTAGTAGCGATCTTTGCCTAGTCCGGCCGTTAGCAATATTCACGTGCGTTTTCATGACTAAGCGCAGGACTTCGTTCGTGTTTGAATTAGTGAAAGTTGTGGTGTTGTTTTGCATAATGCTACACTAGCTCTGTATTAAACTAGCATTTCCGTAGTGGGTAATTAATTCCGAAAGCATGATGACAGAATTAATTAACTGATTTCCTAGCGACTTCTTGGTTGATTAGTTATATATTGGGCACGTGCTACAATACTAATGTTGTCATCAGATAAATACAATTATACAGGATCAAAGTGAGGTGTAGATAGCGATATGCTACCGTATGCATCATACGTGACCTTTGTGCACCATGCTCCTTGGATTAAACATGCCCGAAGAGATCCTTCGCACATTTTCTGATATTCAAGTGAGTATGTATACCTAGGCATCGTTTCCCTTTAGAAATGGCTGTTGGCAGAATCTTGTTTATGGAATTCTTAATACCTGCATGTTTTCATACGTACCCACTCAGTCATTTTCAAAGAAGACATCCATATCTTATGTGAATTTATATTTCTTATTACATACATACAAATGCACATTCTGAAGCACGTGAATGTGAATTTTTTATTTTCTTTACATAAAATAATAAATATTTTAAACCAGCATCGATTTATTTCTATTCAAAATGAAACAATAGCATGAAAGTAACATTGGAGTCGTGAAAGGTTGTTTAATCTCGTGACAGGTTAAATATTTAATTTACATTAACACATGTAAGCACTATTAAATTTTCAATTAAGTTATCAAATATTGATTACCACCGATGTATCACATAAGACAGATTAAAGTGAAGGTTTGCTAATATACCTACACTTATCGTCATACATATAGCTTCTATAGATTAATGAGTCAGTTAGGTTTTAAGAATTTTCTATCTAACTATATTGCTGTTACGCTGTTGAAAGGAAAACTCTTTTTTACAAATTCGTCAAAGCTCAATCGAAACTAAATAGGATTTAACTAATGGGATTTTTATATGTTGTGATGAGGTAATTCGGCAAGATAAGCAATTTTTTAAATTACCTTTAGGTACCTATTCATCAAATTAATTTCAGTTTTTTCACTACCATACGTAAGTTTCAACTTTGAAGACTCAAGAATTATGTAATTTCTCAGAAAGAAGTGGACCTAGAGTTATTTAAATTAACTGAGTTTCTAAAGTTTTATTTTCAATGTCTTTAGCTATTTTCGTTCGCATTTTAAATGCTCATTTCAGTTTTTTTTTTTTTAAATAAAGTTTTAAGAATTCATAACGCTTTTTACTCTGAAATGTAGCATGAAAATAAAGGTCTCGTATAGTTAATGGATAATTAAATCAATATGTAATTTAATAATTTACAAAATAAAATATACCGTGCAGTATCAAATTTTTTGTTTGTATATTTATTTCAGATGTTACAAACATGAAAATTAAACATTTAAAAAGTTGTACCTGAATAACATAACAGAAGATATTAATCTTGTTAAATGAAAAATATTATAAATTTATAATGTGAATGTTATTGATGAAATGTTGAAAATTAGAGCAGTACTAAGCAATATTGTAGAAAGATAGTAGGTTCTTCGATGCGTCTAATGGATTTTCTATGTTTTTCAATGCATGCCGAGAGCAAACGAGAAGTACTTGTGCTGCTAACTAAACCACGATCTCGGATTGATCTTCAACACACAAGCAACTTAATAATAAATTCTTAATATTTGCAACTGATAATTTGTCACAATGATAAATGCTTGTAATATTCCGACTAACATTTAAGCTGATATTGATTAATATTTGCAATCATTATAATTTTGCAGTTATATAATATTCTAATTTAATTTTTTATTATTATTTTTTAATTGAAATTATTGCTTATATCTACTTAAAGACCGGTTTCTGTGTACGGGCATAAAGTTATAATGCCGCGTAATCCAATTTATCCTACCATTTATACGTATACTCGCAGTAATTCTCAATAAAATAGAATTATGTAGTCACTTACATTCCATTACTTAATCTTCATAGTTTTTAATATTTAGAAATTTATAATCATCATAACATGATGATTTCGAAATTGTAACAATATTCGGTTCTACGGCTTAAATGAGTTTTGTGCTTTCACAAGCGAAATCCGATATTAACTATATAAAAATTTACAATACTTTTCTAGACAAAAAATTGTTTGAAAAGTTTTTCTAAGCCAATTAGATCGGCTTGTGCATTTTATTAATGCACAACAAGATTATTACATTAAATTGACTAAAGAAATTATTGATGAGTAATAGAAATTGTCTAGATCTCACCATTTTTAAATAGAATAATTTACGCTTCGTATGTCAGTTATTAATAGTAGTTCAGAACACCTATTTACTCATAAAGTAAGATAAAGAAAGATTTGCAACAAATTTTACTATATAAAATTAAACTTAAAAAAAAATTAACGAATACGATTCTACCTAACTAGATTCTAAAATAAGCGAATAAATTAGTGAAGTAAAACATATTATGAAGTAATTACTTTAGAACGCTTTTTCTTTAGCAGATATTTAGCCAACAAAGTGTAAGCGCATCAGCGTAGTTTTATAAAATTTAGCCAAAAATTATATATTTAGAATAATTTGAGAAATTGTAGTGTATTATTAAAATGGACATAAATAAAACATGTAATCCTACTATAAGGAAAATTATGGTAAAGGTTTTGTGGGTGCGACAAATCATATCGACAAATGAGCTAAATAAGTATTTTCAAAAAAATGGTTTTTAATGTTTTAATTAAAGAAAAAAAGGAAAAAAAGAGGAAAATGTATTAGATTGTTCTCAATTATGTGATCGCAGCTGTACATATGTATGTATACTGCCGTGTTCCAAAATCCTCATTTTGATTTTATTTATAAAATTGATTTTTTTTGTAATAAATAATTTGTTAAAAGTTTGTAAATATTTTTGGGTTCTCTGGTTTTCCCGCCAACAAGTGGTAGTGGCAGCAATAGCCGGTGAAAACCAGGCTTTTGCCAAATATGGCGGCCCTAGCGGTTAGGAGGAAAGTCTTCTCTTGTGTTATTTTTGCGATTTAGTTTGAGATGTTTTTATATTGTGAAAGAATTGATTTATATTTACGTAAGAGATTATATTCAATATTTTGGATAATATTCGTCCCATATTTGGAAGAAGATTTTGAGATTTTGGACGAACGATTTTGGAGTTGTGATTTATTAAATTTTGTATAATTAATTTAAATTCGATGGGATTAATAAAATTGAATCATAATTAAATTTATTAATGGTGAAATTTGCAAGATTGAATTTTGAACTTCAAGGTGTCACGATATAAGTTAGATATGGCGATGTTTGGACAAGATCTTTCTATTTTGTTGGTTTAGTTTTATTTTGATTTGGATTTATTCTATAATTGGAATCGAATTATTAAAATTTTCTGAATTAAGAAGAGTCTCATCGCTCAGTAAGTGCGGTGATTTGGTTGGAGTTAAAGTATATTTTTAATTATTTACACCCCCCCCCTCCAATTACATGCCAATACAAACATATCTTATGTGACTGCATCCAAAAATAGTACATTGCATTTTCAAATACAATTCTACGAGATTCCAAGACGGAAAAAGTACATTTGTAAAACACCTATTAGATATATCCCACTGTCAGAAGGATTTAAGTAAAATAGTACACAGATTGTATTAAGTATTAAAATTAACAGATTAAAATACACGAACAATCAATTCGATCTAATGAAATAAGCTCTTCAAACATCCAGGATTTTCCCTAATGTTCAAACTAGCAACTATTTTATTTATCTTATTCAAAAGGAATATAAACAGAAAATTGTAATAAATCTCATGTACATGTTTAGTTTAATTTAGTGTTAATCAAGCAACTTGTACAAGAAAACCAAAATTATTAATTATGAAATTTCGGTAAAAAATTCATTTATTTCACAAATTTAACACTATAGTTTTTAGAGATGACCTATGATTTGCTATCATAGAGCCAGTAATGACTTTAGATAAGTGAGGTCAAACTGTAATTCTACCTTAATAAGTTACTACTTTACTACTATAAATAACTAGAGAACTTCCAGTATATGTACTGCTCCGATATATTGTATATACATATATAGCATACAATATTGAGGCAATATTGATTTCAATATTATATTGTATTATATGTATATTATACATATTCTCCAGACCTCAGTTCCAAGATCAAGTATAGATTGTGTGAATGTATTTTTATTAAATTTATTAAATGGGAACCTTCTATTTTTTGGCAAAAATACATTTATGTCCATTAGCAATAAGGGGACGTCCATTAATTACGTGAGTCGATTGTTCTCCCCCCCTCCTGGTAAGATTTCGTGAGATTTGGCTCGATCCCCCCTCTAATCTCTCGTGAGATTGTTTGTTTTATCTGTTCAATTTAATCCAGTTCTTTCGAAATTTTACAGTTTCTTGCGGAAATAAAAATTTACGTGCTATTTTCTGAGACACCCCCTCCCTAAACGCCTCACGTAATTAATGGACGTCCCCTAAGCACCAGGAAAGTCTGAGTCTATGTATGTAACACATCATAACATTGAAGCGACAATAGTCCAATTTACAATATAACTGCAATACCGATATGTAAACATTTTGCAATATTGCTCCAATTTACTATATATTAACATACAACATGCAACATTAATAGCTAATATAGCGCCAATATTGTGATGTGATCGTTTTTAAATATTGCTTCAATATAGTACTTACACAATTTTAATGGAATATTATTTTCAATATAGCACCAATATCGGAATGTGAACATTTTGCAATGTTGTATTCCAATTTCTTCTTCTTCCTGTGTCATATCATAAATATACTGTGCACTGTGTATATGTGATGAATTGGCTGAAACCAAGATGACTGACTAAGGAATTTAATTAATGGAGTGGTTTCCAGTTGCTTTCCCATACCCCACAAATGTATCTTGGGCTTTAGATCACAGCAGTGTATTCAGCGGAATCAGAATTTGAACCACGGTTACCCCCTTCTCAGTCTGTCGGTGTAGGCTTTACGCAATACTGCTGATTTATTTTTAAAAATATGATTTAATTAATGCGTTAAATTAGCTTAATATTAAGATGTTTTTTGTTTGCTTCGCATCTTTTCGTAAAGAGTGACAGGATCCCGGTTGATAAAATCGGCACTCCCAAAGATCCAAGGAACAACACCGTTGTAACCGTGAATTTTTACCCCCGGGATATTTTACCCCGGGGTAAAATTTCACTAGGGATATTTTACCCCGAGGTAAAATTTCACTAGGGATATTTTACCCCCGGTAAATTTTCACTAGGGATATTTTACCCCCTAAAGAATTTTTACAAGGGGTAAAATTTCACTAGGGATATTTTACCGGGGGTAAAATTTCACTAGGAATATTTTACCCCAGGGGGGTAAATTTTCGTAGGTAACATACCTGCGATGAGGGAAAAGTCCCTACGGGACTACGGGACTTTTCCCGATAATCGCAGGTATGTTTACCCGAGAACATCACGAGCACATCGCGAGAGGTTCGTTTTTTAATAGCGTGCGGGACAAATCCCTCCGAGCAAAAATGCGAGTGATGTTCTCACTAGGGTATATTTATCAAGGAGATAAAATTTCACCGACGCGACGTTAAAAATTATCCTGAATCAAAAACCAAGGCAAATACTTAAATTAAGTGGACTATTAAGAATAATATTTTTTATTAAATTAAAAAAAAAATTGTTCAAATAAAATTGTTATACCAATTGAAGATCAACTCTCATTTTTTTCCTTAATCATAGGCTAGTTTTTTACTTTAACCTAATTTTTTACCTTTACCTAAGTTCCAGAAAAATTATCAACTTCAATATTTATAATATAAATTTTTGGTTGGTACATAGTATCATACTTCGGCCCCCCCCTTAGCCATCTAGTGAGTGAATCAAATGAAATTAGTTTCATGTACACGTGCTTATTAAAGTGGCTAACACTTAACCTAAGCGTATACGGAGACGCAGGCAAAATTTGTATTAGAAAAGTGTCCTTTATCACCACCTCAATTGCTCTTCACGGCCACGGGGACACCCTGTATATACATATTATATTTGGGCTAAATCATGTATAGTAGTGATGCCCATGACCCCACGAAACGAGACGAGAGTTTTGAAACGAGACGAGAGTTTTGTAAAGTCTTTACGTGTTTATCTGTTCAGACGGGGGCGATTTTGGTGATTTTTCGACCCCCCCCCTGGTGAGATTTCGTGAGATTTGGCTTCCCCCCCCCCCTAAAAGCCTCACGTAATTAATGGACGTCCCCTTACAATTCCTTAGTGAAATTTCACTAGGGAATTTTTACCCCCTAAAGAATTTATACAGGGGTAAAATTTGGCTAGGGATATTTTACCGGGGGTAAAATTTCGCTAGGGATATTTTACCCCCTAAAGAATTTTTACAGGGGGTAAAATTTCACTAGGGATATTTTACCGGGAGTAAAATTTCACTAGGGATATTTTACCCCAGGGGGGTAAAATTTCTAGGGGTAAAAATTCACGTTGACACCGTAACTCATATTTACCTGTTTTTCAGATGAGCTATTTTAAAGTTTTGAAAAGTACATCCCTACATACATAATTTATAGCTTTAGTGCTGATACAGTGGTAGTTAATATTCATATTAAGAGTAACTCTCTCAAATTATAAAAATAATCTTTCCACAAAAACTTCTTAATTAGTAAAATATCTAAGCTAATATCAGTTAAATTTAAAAATATTTTTAAATTGTGAACATGGTAACAGCAGTTACCAAAATCAGTCTACCGATATTTTATTAACAAGTTTTTTGTGGAGAGATTATTTCTATAATTTCGTATAATTTAGTACGGTACTAAATTCGCAATTTAAATTACAATTACTCTGTTTTTTCTTATTTATTTGATTATAAAATTCGATAATTAGTAAATATATACAATTATATATAGTATTAAGAAAAAAAATCAAGAAAAAATACCTATTAACAAGAAAAATTTAAGCAAACTAAAAAAAATCACAATAATTTATGTAAAAAAAGTCTCCGTACGATGATGCATATAAATTCTTTTTTTGTTTATAGAAATCTAATAAGCCGCCTACTGCAAAAAATTGCAACGTTTTATAATGCATTACAATGAAATATTAAATTATACATTTAGTTTCTTTACATTGTTACTTTAGTTAGTGCGTTTTAAAAGAAAAATTAATTGTGGTTAGGGAAATTTCCATTGAAGTGCGGCAACAAATTATTAATTTGTACTGCAAAGGTAAATCAATGGGCGAGATCGAGAAAACTTTCGGCAAATCCAAGTCAAGTGTCCAATACATAATTAAAAATTATGGAGACACGGGTTCCTTGTATAATAAGCCTCGATCTGGACGCCCCAAGATACTAAGTGAAGTTACGAACCGCACTATTTTACGCGAAGTGAAGAAAAATCCAAGAAAAAGTGCTACAAAAATTGGTGATGAAGTACGTAATAGATTTAATATTAGTGTTTCTGACCAGACAATAAAAAATGTGCTTAAGAAAAACAATTATAAGTGCCATGTTGCTAGACGCAAACCTCTAATATCGAAAGTGAATAAAAATAAAAGACTAAAGTTTGCATTAGAACACAGAAACAAAGACATGGAGTTCTGGAAACGGGTGATTTTTACAGACGAAAGTAAATTTAATATATTCGGTTCGGATGGAAGAGAAAAAGTATGGAGAAAGCCAAACGAAGCACTCAATATTAAAAATGTTATTCCTACAGTAAAGCATGGTGGAGGAAGTGTTCTGGTTTGGGGGTCTATGGCAGCGTCGGGTGTGGGAAAATTACATTTTATTGATTCGATAATGGACAAGTGGGTATATTTAAATATTTTACAAACTAATTTAAAAGATAGTGTTACCAAATTAAGCCTTCCAAACAATTTTATCTTTCAACAAGATCAAGACCCAAAGCATACTTCCATGATTGTTAAGGAATGGCTATTTTATCACGTGCCCAAACAACTACATTCGTCCCCGCAAAGCCCCGACTTAAACCCAATAGAACACTTGTGGGATGAATTAAACCGTAGAATCCGCAAACACGATATTACTAACAAAAATAGTCTTAAAAAAATATTACAAGAAGAATGGGACAAAATTGGATCGGATGTCACAAAAAACTTAGTAGAATCAATGCCTAGACGTTTGGAAGCAGTCATTCAAGCTAAAGGCTATTGTACAAAATATTAAATATTTATTAAAAACTTTTAGGGGCCTTTTCATAATCACCGTACGGAGACTTTTTTTACTTTAATTATTTTCATTTTTTTTAGTTTGCCTAAATTTTTCTTGTTAATAAGCATTTTTTGGTAATTTTTTTTCTTAATATTTTGTACAATTGTATATATTTACAAATGATCGAATTTCATAATCAAATCAATAGTAAAAAACAGAGTAATTGTAATTTAAATTGCTAATTCGGCATTGTACGGAGACTTTTTTGAGTCACTTACATACATGCATAGAAAATACAACTTTTCTCTACTGATTATTTCTGGAATTATTGGTCGTAAGGCAACACTCTCACCATACTTCGCCGGCCAAGTACATCGAAAATTATGGTAGTTATGAGGACGTAAATTACAAATGTTAACATTAAATTTTATGGATTAGTTAAAATTTCGAACCTAATGCGATCATTCGTTTGGCTATTTCCATAATGCTAGCTCCGCCCATGGAGTCTCTTTTTGTTATACAAGTGTTTTCTTAACATCACTGGCAATTTGTGCATTAGTAGCAAAGCTGTAACGGTCAGAAAATCATAATAAAATAAAATTATTTATTTATTTATTATTTTTAGTTAAAAATATTTTCTCTAAACGGCAGATTTAAAATAATAAAAATAGTTGACGCAAATTGATGTCTGGGTCTACTCTTTTGGCAAAAACATCCCTGAAACCACTAAAATTTGAAAAGTACGGAACTAGAAAAACGGAATCTCTGGAGTCCTAGCACTTTTTGAAAATATGCAAATCAAACTCAACTAGAATGGCAGGAATTATATCGAATGTAATCCAGTTTAAAATAAAATTATAATATGATGTAAATAGTTGTACAGCTATAAGACAATTATTAGGATCCACTCCGCTCACTAAAACACATTGCACGTCGAGTACACGTACCGTCAACAGAAGGGGCGAAACACAGGCTCATTTAAATTTTCAAATTCAATTATTTCGTAAATTTAAGAAATATTTATGTTCATAGTTTAATCGTTTCATTTCAATCTATTAATTTTAACAAAAATTTTGGTGATACCTATAAAAAACAACCTCAAGACCTAACAGATAAATAATAATTAACAATTTTATAAGAAATATTCGAATAAAGCTCTATTGTCTATCACATAGTTACTCCATTCTATTTTGAAATGATTCTCGGAGATTTGCAAGGTGCCTAACGGTAATTGGTCTGCATTCTGTAAAATTCCATTCCTATTTTTAAAAGCGCTTGTTATATTTTGTTTTTTTAACAATAATTCAAAAGCAAAGTATCAAGTTAGTGTTGAGTATCTTCAGACAAAAAATTTTTCTGTCGTTGATAACATTTTCATTTTTATCCGTTACAATGAAAAGTAAGAATCTTAAGAAAGCTTTTAGCTTTTTGTAGTTTAAAATATTTTATATTTATCAAAATTTATCCAACGAATTTATTGCACAATTTGTTGAAGGAATTCCGTATTAATTTTGTGTAAGTGTTTTTTTTCTTTTAATCTTATTTAGCACATAAGAATAAAATTTTAATGTTCTTTTAAAAGCACAAAAGCAACCATTCAAATCGTGACGTGAACCTTTATGTTACCTTTATAGTGTCTGGTGATTATGTCGCTGGTGTGATTTACGAAGCTTCTCTTTGACACTCGTTTAACGGTTATCAAATACCGTCGGAATATCATCACGCGTGCCTGCTGCGCGTGACTACACGATTATACAAAGTACTTTGAAAAATCACTTCTCTATATTTTGAGTGTCATGTAATAACTCTTTTTTATGTCCTTAAAAGTGTACATTTATCAAGTCATATTTAGTTCGACTTTTTCCAAACACATGTTCATATAAAATATTCCTTTAACATTTTCTACACTCCGTAAGCACGAAACAAAACGTTTGCTAAAGATAACTCGACTTATCAGATTGCGAGAGATGAAGAGGTTGTTATTGAACCCAGGATTATCGCGACCATTTCTGCTTTAACTTACGGTCAGGATTTGTGAGGCAGCATTTAAGTGGCCAACAGCAACCGGGCGTTATCCTGTTATCTTCGAGTTATCAGTAGCTAAAGAGCAAGGAGGGCCCTATCCTTAGGCATCTTTTCTTTAGATAGTGATCCTACTAGCGCGGACAGCTCAAGATTTACCTCGGAATTGCAGAGTCTATTTTAGCTTTAGGATATAAAAAACTTGTGCTGGTCAGAAAAAAGTTTTATAGCCATTTAAGTACCTTTTTTATTAACTATTGCTAAATTTTGTTCATTTGAAATCAAATCTACGAATTTTATTCATTTTATTTAAAATGTAATTTCATTTAGAGTGGGCGGTTTGCAATCAGATGAAACTGATAGGGACCTGAAGTTCGATTTTGTGTATTGGTATTGAACTCGCTTTAGTCGTGGTTAGAATTTCACGTTGAAGTGTAGGCAGGTTTCACTTGAATAATGATTTAACTGTGGAGTAGTTAAAATTAACCTAATAGGTCAATTATTGTTTTTATATAAAAATATCTTGAACTGTAGAAATTTATTCAAATATTATACTTTTAATATCATTTAATTACTTGATTTAAGGATATTGTTTTTCCGGAATATCAAAAACCAAAAATGTATTTAAAATTAATATACCTAATAGTAATAATATTTATGCTATACTAAAAGAAAACCGGCGAATGGATAATAATTCTATTACACAGTTGCTTAATTAAATGAATATTAAATTAAATGTGTTTGTAGTTGGTAGTTTATGTTAAATATTATAATCTGGAATTATTATTGTATACAAAAATTGTAGTCGGTTTCCCAGAGGATTGTTAGTTTGGTTACTTAAGTTAACAATACACAGTTAAGTGATGAATAATTAACCATGAAATATTCCTAAACAAACAAGCCGTGTTAACACAAGTTATTAATTATTATGACTATATTTTAAACTTTTTCTTTAATTTGCCTTTTTTAAATTTTGCTAAATTGTTTCTATTGGCTTGCAGTAACTTGTTAACCACTGCACCACTTCGTTCGGTATTTCTATTAATTTGTTTTAAAACTGAGTAAGACTTAATAATATGTATTGCTAAAGCTTATGCGCTTTCAACAACGACTGCAACAGCAATCCATCTGCGAAAACCTACCGTCTGTTCTCTGATTTGTTAAATTTTGACCAAATCTTTGTAAATTTTAAATTTTAAATTATACATTACCTAATTACTAATTATGTGGTTTTGTTTGCGTATTAAGCTGTGAATCCTTGTTTACGTTTAGTGCGTAGGTAGGTTAATGAGTATTGACTTATAATAATTAAATGTGGCTGTTTTATCTGAAAGTAAAAAAAATTTCTAATAACTTTTTTGTACATACAAAAAGTTTAATTACTATATAAAATCTCAGTAAGCATTGCTGTATCTGCGGGTACAATAGGTAGATTATAATAATTAATTATAAGAAAAGCTCTCATAGTTTCCGAGAAAACTTTTATCAACATTATCAGCATAAGACATTCGTGCATAGTAAACAAATAATCCTGCTTTCCAGTTGGGGATTAAAATGATGATTAAATCTGCAATAAAAATACTGAAATTTGCAGTAAAATGACAAAAAATTTCCGCATATAATGCAAAGAAATATAATAAAACATGTCAACAACTTTTTTATTGCCAAAATTTTATTCGATGACTTTCAGCAGTTTACTGAATTGTAAAATAAGTATTTTTCATTATAGATATACAACAAAGTTACTGCCCTACTTCTGCAGATTTATAGGATTATTTTAAAAATTAATTGATTTTTGAAGTTCATCGATCATCTATTCATCAATTTTTACAAAAAAATTTTGATAAAAACGTATGGGTGATACGGTACTACTGCCAGACAACTGAGTGTGTTGAAATCTTTATTAAAAATTGCACTTCAATTTCTTGTCTTTCAGGATATTTGAATTTTGTCTAAATTGTATTTTATAGTTTTGTTATTTTTGTTAAATTTTGTTTAGCGATTTTTCAGTGCTAAAAATGGTCATCAAACTTTGAGAACTTCTATAATCCAATCATGAATTATGGACTTACAAAATCAAAGAAAATCTTTAAGACATACATGTAATAGAGTTAATGAATACGATATTACACTCCAGCTATGATGAAGTATCCACTTACAACTAGTATATCCAGAAAAATCTCGCTTCTAATATCAAAAAACTTTTTGTTTTTACAAGTACTTTTTCAAGTACTGATAATTTTCTGCAAATATACTGCTTCATGTTTAGAAATCCTCACCACTTCTATAAGTTGTCGGTACATAATCATTTTAGCATCTTATACAGAGATTATACGACAAATTTAATGACTGCTGAAGTTCGATTTAAAAATTGGAAATATACTGCAACCCTGTGACCACCTTCTTTAATGACTGTTCACCACAAATCCAACCAATGCTAAAGTTCAATTGTACTTTTTCGTAATCAAAGATACACGAAAAACCGCACAGAAAGCCAGCTATGTTCTTTAACTTATTTTTATACTTGAAATATGTTTCCTTAATTGAAAATATAAATAAATAAATAAATAAACAAATAAATAAAAAATATATAAACGTTCGAATGTGAAAATTACTGTTGTTAAAGGTGTTAAAATGGTCAAAATAATAAAGTAAAAATAAAAACACTTTCTAGAATAAAACCAATTTTTTAAAAATAAAAATTGAAAAGATTAAATAAACAGTGAAAACGAAATTTTTAATAGCGTTTTTACTATATCATTTCAAAATCGGTCAAGGTAGTTTGATAAATAAACATTAAAAAATAAGTTTGATCTAACTACGTAAGCCATTTGTGCTTTAATTTCGGAGTTTAGTATATTATTATGAAAGCATACAAATAAATAAAATATTGTTTTTTTATAAATTCTAAAAAGGATGTGTATAACTCTAAAGTACATATCACTGGAATATTAATATTTACATACATAAGTTAAAGGATGTTTGAAGAACCCGCATTGAAGTTCGAAAATTAACTGAAAATTTTAGGTTTTAAAAGTTTAAATAAATTTTAAACTTGAGCTTTAGCATAAGCAATCCATCCTATGATGAAATGTTTATAATAGATAATAACTAATATCAACTTTTCACAACAGAGATTTGCGCTGAAATTAGAGAACATTAAAAAGTCATTAAAATATTAACCTCTAATATGTAACACCATTTAAGTATAGAGTACGTACGCTTTTTCATTGGGAAGTTATTTTTTAAATTTTATGCATATTTTTAAATTTAATCTCGTTTTGAAATTTAAGTTGCGAAAGTTTTAGCTTTTGTGTAGTTTTTTAGTTTTATATTCAGTGTTGATAATGAAAATTACAGTACAAAAATGTGAAGCCTAAACAAGCAGAAACTAAGCACTACCTGAGAATTTTAAAACTAACTTCACAGCGAACCTCAAATCTAATTAAAAGTTCTAATGTTAATAAGCTGAATATTTGAATTTTAAAACCTTAATTTTCTGTTCCTGTATTTTCAAATGAATTACATGAACACGACACTTTTCTGACAAATAGAACGAATAAATTTTAATGGAACTAAAAGTTGTTAGGAGTTAAATTATTACAATATTTTCCACCGTATATAATTTATCCTGAATTACAACATTAATCTCTAGTAAAGTGAAACTAATCACTAAATAAGCTTCACATTCTTTTATTATTTTTATTTAAATTTTAATTATCTTGTCTATACTTTATACCCTTTAACATTTTTTTCTTATAGATAATCTGTTGAATAATAAATATAAATAAGTATACTTATTTTTATTATTACAATAAATCAAAAATTAATGATTTTAAATTAGCATCTAAGAAATTCAAACCAAAACATAATTGGTTTTAGCAGTTATTTTTTACTGCATTTCTTTAAATGGTACTAAAAATTCAAATCGGATTATTTACCTAATCCTTTGAAAAATTAATTGAGGAGAATATGATAATTGCTTTTATTATAAAGCAAAAAATCTTAATGCTATACTTAAAGAGGTTTAAATAAAGATTAACATAAAATGACCTGATGCACAAGCTGAATTTTTTAACCATTAGCAAGCAGAACATAAAAAAATTGTTTAGTTCCAATTTAGCATACCAGAATTTACAATTCGTATATGATATGCTCAAGCAAATATCTTGAAAAACACCAGCATGCAACAGCTTTTTGTAATATCTCGTAATGGAATGTTTAGTTCAGATCAAACCAAAAAACTGTTAAATTTTCTACCATAAATTTTAGAATAGAATAGTTCATAATTTTTAAAAATAATTTTATATTTTTTCTAATACTAAACTTGTATACAATTTTACTGAGTGAAAGCGTTACCGAAATCATTAGTGCTGAAGGACTGCCATTATTTCAATAATTCCAGTGCTTAATTCGATCATTTTTCAATATATCGCTGCTAGCAATATCTTTTACAAGACAGGACTTTTAATTCGTTGAATAGAAATTTTCCCTAATACATGAAAATGATTACGATTATGATGAAAACGAGAAATTTCAACTGCCAATATCAGCTTTTGCTTAGTTTATTAGGTCAAACGCTAACAAAAAGTAATAATTATCCCGAGTTTTTTTCATCCATTCATACCGAGCTGCAGATAAATACTATTTCCTTCAATATTAAAATATTTTGTAGGTATATAAAACAATCATAATCTGCCTTAAATTTTTTATTACTAAATTGAAAGGGGTAATGTCGATGTTTACCATGTGTAAATTGTAATAATGCAGAGCTTTTAAAATTGAAAATAGTGCTTTTAGTGATTTATAGATTTTTTTAAATATTTGTTTTGTAAATTAAAATTGGTTTTGATAATTAGGTTTGGAAACAATTTTTATTTCAGGCACGCATTCTCATCCATTTCGTGCAATAATTTCAAATAAGAAAAAAAATAAATTTTTTGGTGCAATTAATATTTAAGTGAAAATAAATTTATTTCACAAGTTGTTCTCGAATTCAGTAGTGATACGATAACCAGTAATACGTGAAACACACGTTCAGTAATAGGATTGTGCAGCAGAGCAATGATCTAATAAAGCTGGCACCTCTGGGATTTGCTCAGCCGTGAGTCGTTTCACCTCAAATCAATTTTGTAATTAGGCCGTCGGAGTGCGGCCAGTCGTGCGTCGTTCGGTAATTCCTTCATTGGAAAGTAACTTGATATTAAGAACAACTTGGTTTTGTTTTTCTATTGGAAATTTTACGTGTATAGATTTTCTTTTTAATTGATCAAACCCGGGTTCTCTTAGAACAGACGTCACCTGCATGATGCATCTGAAACGTACGAACCCTGAAATTCTAAACATGTAATGTACGTCACGTTAATTACTTCATCAGCGTAGAATGTTCAATGATTTAATTGTGTAATGCAATGCTGACTTACAATTTATTTTTAGCGACACAATTAATAATTCTGAACATTAATTCGACTAATTATTAAATTTATTTTGCAGTACTCTTCCTGATGTTCAAAGCACAGCACAAAAATAATTATTATATATTATAAAGTACAGTATACACAATGAAACGGCTAATTTTCATAGTATGCTGCAAGGAAACTTAAGAGAGATTTAGAAAACATCTAAAGGTTTTGTCATTTAGCCGATCCACGTTCAGCTGAGAAGTTGTAAACCTAGAACTGCTTAAGCTTTGTGTAATTTTTTTCAGTCGGTATGCACAGAAATAATTAGGGAAGGTGCAATAATTATAGAGATTTAGAAGCATTAGGTGCTGTTAGCTTTTTGGAAGAGCATAGATAGCAATTTTATTTCATTTCATAAAATTCACAACGAAAATTTTTTATAATATATTAAATAATACTATTATTTACTATCACCAAAATATAATCAGAATCGCCCACTCTGGGATGTGTAAAATAAAAAAATTCTGTGCATTGTCTACTGTCATATGATTGCTCGTTACAATAATATGGGTGAATTTGCTTTAAATTTATTTAAATTTGAAAAAATTATTTATATAAATATTTTTTGTAAGCGTTTATTATTTTATTATAATTATGATTATCCCATTATAGCGATTGACGGGTTAACAATATATTGCAACGTAAATTAATAATAAAATATAAAAATCTGGTATATGCAAAATATTATGTAAAAGCTAAATTTTTTATAACAGAAATATCACCAAAAATTCTATGTTACATTTTTTATTGAAGAAGTCAAACCATTTTAGCGTTATCGCAAAAAACGAACTTTTTTGATCGGCTTTCTTCCGATTGACGTTATTACTGCGTATAAATAATAATAATATTACGAAATTATTTTCCTGTTTTTCAATAAAGGCAAGAATTTAAAGTATAAAAAATAAAGTAAAATAGTCCCGAGGAGTATATTATTATTATGGCTATATCCTACTACAAAACGAGTACTTATAAATATTATTATAGTTATTATTTTTAATGGAAATTTAATTAAAAAGCAATTTTCAAGTTATTAGTTGATAATTTTACTACTACCTACGTAGTGCAAAATTTCTGTGGTTTTAATAAAAAGAGACTAAAATATTTCAATTTTAATATTATACTCGTAAGTTGGCATACATAATAACTATTATGTTCATATAAATTACGTTATAAACTTTTCTTATTTGTTGCTTATTTATTTACCTGTTGTAACAGAGTCACATCAAATAAACGTATTTACAAATCATGTATTTTGCTTAAAGCATCAATACAGTGTATTTAAAACTTTATAAGATAAAATAGAAAATGTATTTAGTAAACAAAATTAAGGGCAATGAAATTTGCAACAAAAAATGTCTAAAAGGTTTTGTTGTAAAAACAATCTTTATTTTGTCAAAAAAAGATTCAAAATGTACAATTTACATTGTTGACATAGGAATGCCCCACCTCTTTTTAGAACAACTGTATGTTGAAAAGCAAACGTAAGCGAGTTTTTTCAAGTTATAAGCCTAGTAACTAGTAATATTTCGAGTAGAGGTGAGTATAAAAAATAGTATAGGTACTATTTCATGGGAAAATAAAAAAAATTAAATATTTTGATAAAAATAAAACAAAACCGATTAAAAATTAAACTGTTTAAACTTCTCTTTAATTCCCGTACTAATAGTCACGGATCAATCCGAGATTGAAGATTAATTCTCGAAATAGTAGCTGTTGCTACGATACGATCTAAATTCCAGTAATCTCATTGGTAAATCCTTGATTTATCTTGAATCTCGGATTGATCCGCGACTATGAGTACGGGCATAAGAGAAGGGTAGGTTAGTTTAGGCTAGGTTCTCTTTAAGAAAAGGGTAGGTTAGGTTTGGTTTGAAAACGGCTTGTTTGAAACGGCTATTATTAATACGCATGTAAACGTATCGATCGTTTCAAATGAACGGAGAGGTTTTGAAATAAATTCAAGAAAAACAACATAAAATAAATTTTCAAGTCGATTTTATATTTCAAGTCAATATTTGAAGAGACTAGAGTGCTTCTTCTTTTTGCGTCGACTAGAGACGTTCTTATTGAGACGTTCCGTTGAAGACTATTGTAATTTTCAGATTTCCAGAGTTAATTCCAGTCATTAGGTGCCTGAAAATAACTCGAAAAATAAATTTCTTTGCTTAAATCTTTTACTTTGTTAGCAGTGAGTTTTCCAGAACAGATTCAATTTCAATAGCAAATTTGTCAAGAAGGGTTCCAAAATTCCATAATCTTAAATTAACTGTTTCCTGTAAATCTGACACCCAAAATAGGTTTTCTGAAAATGAAAGTAAATGAGTATTACTTGGAAGGACTCACTATATCCCGTATATCGGCAATGGATCCATTTAGAATTTTTTTAGAATTTAGAATAGTGATTCTAAAAGCCAAAAATATTAACCAATTTATCGCGATTTTATCGAATACTCCTAGTTTTTACTGTTTTTTTACTTTACTGTTATCGATTCAGGTAAAGATAATTCGTAGGTCTGGTTTCGATTTCTATAACAATCAATTCGCACACCCAGTAAAATACTGTTCTGGGTAAGTCTAAAGTTGTCTAAATAGACAACATTTTGTATTTTGTAAGTTCAAGATTGAAATATTTAATAATTGAAAAACTTACTGTGAAAAGTGCGAAACATGAATTCATCTATCGTAAACTAATTCTACTAATTTGCATAGTATCATTTTTCTCCTCTTCTTTCACAGAAAAAATCTAGTACCTATACATAGACGACATCAATATTAAATTCAAAAAAATATAAGAATAATACAATACGTAGAAAATCAAAATTCAAAAAATTTTAAAAAAGAGACATTTAACAAATAACAGGTCTGAATTAAGAAAATTTGAAAAAATGAAAAATTCGTAATACGACAGTACAATATAACGTTATTTCATGGTTATTGCCATTCTTCAGTTGCACGCAGTCATCAATATTATCTTTTCGTTATTTAGTGGTGTAAATACATGAACAGATTAAATAAATTTAATTATTTAAAAATTATAGAATAAATCTTACGTGAGGGGGAAGAGGAATCCCGCGACATCTTACCAAATCTTACCAGGGGGGTGGAGGGGGTGGAATTTTGCAAGTTCTGAAAATTATGTAGGTATCTAATATATTATTCAAACTATATCAACAGTTATACATTACATATACAACAAATTATTATACATCAACAGTTAAATAATTAAACCTGGAACTGCACACTGGGGTCTCAGAAACCCTAAGCGTCATATATATTAATCCATTCTTGTAAATTAAGTTCAAAGTTATTTGAGTAGGTGTGAATATTCGTTGGTGCCTTTTAGTCATTACGCAATTTACAATAATTGAAAATAAATTTTTATGGGTATCTCAGACCCCATAGTGCAGTTTACGTATACTTTTAAAATCTAACATTAATTTAATGTTTTGGAATATTAGCTTTATTTACCGTAAAATAATTACCGATTTATATCAAAGTGAGCTTTAAAGATATTATGACTTCATGATAAACATATTTTGGCAAATTTTAAAATTTAAAATTAAAAAAAATAAGAAGCTGTGTTATGAATGTCAACAGCAAAGTTGAGAAGCTTGGCTAAGAGTAGCCAGCACATTTTTTGGTAAACTAAATTTTTTTTGTTAATTGTATACCTTCTCAATAACTATGTCAATGTATAATTCATTTAATAAATTTACTTTTTTTATAATAAAATGTTGAGCTTAATTTAACAAAATTTATCCGATCTTTCAAGTTTTTAATAATAATTTGACCAAAAAGGACGAAAAATTACTATCTAATATATCTTACGTACTAAGACAGTGATGTTAAAGAGTACTAAACAAAAATTTTGTTTAAATTGGTTGTTTACTTTAAAATATCATAAAAACAATATTGGGGTCTCTAAAACCCAGTGTGCAGGACACGTTACAAAAAATAAGTGAGATGTTTCAGGGTATAGGTTTGTTTTCACGAAGTTGAATTAAGTTCTTTTTTTTAATGTTTTTAATTAATTTTTTTAATTTGTTTTTATTTTAAACATACAGTTAAAATTAAAATATTTTAAAATTCCGTTAAATTTGTGTTTTCTTAAAGTTTCTATTATTTTTAAAATACTCGGATATAAAATTTTAAAAATTTCATGTGTGATTATGTTTATTCAAAAATATCACTGCTTTGCACTATATAGTCATAAAAGTCATATTTATCAACAATATTTTCACCTTGGTACTCATATCTTGCATTTACTATACAATTTCAAATATACCAGGTATTTTGAAATTTTGCAATATTTTGACTTAGAGTAATACATATAAAAATAATATGATCTACAAATTTACTATAAATTATAATATGTGTATTTTATATTAGTCTGAATTTCATTTTATATTCAGTAATTACATTAAATTGCAACTTATTAGTTTATTTGAAAATTTAATCAGTATTAAATTTTATTCAGTAGCATAATTTTGGCATTATTTTTTCGAACTGTGAAGTACCAAAATTTTTTTAAAATAGAATTATATAGCGACAGCATAACATGTACTTTGTCATATAAATCTTTCTTAAAGCAATACCCTTATGCCGCCACTTTTTAAATTATGGTATACACTGTTAGGCATAAATTTTCATACAAGATATAAATCACAATTTTAGAATTTCTTGAATTACCAAATTTAATCACGTTTTACCACCACTTGCGGTTTTCAAATTTTTCTAAAAGTAAGTAAATTATTCAACTAGCAAAGTAAATTATAATTTTAAGTTTTCGAGACACAAATTGGTGTTACTTATAATAATTAAACTTTCAGTTCTTTCCGTGGCGAGTCTACTAGGAGAGTACAGCACCCTTTAATTTTAAATTATGCAACTGAAACGGTTGCTATCAACATGAGTTAGCGGTTCTTAAAGTTTGCAGTATCTGTGGGCATTGGCCTTAAGTTTAATCGAATCTGGAGACAAAAACGAATTGTTAGTGAATGTAAATGAGAACGTATCAGACTGTGCTTGCAAGGAGTGTACGTGTACGAAGGTCGCCTGTGGCAATCTTAAAACCTGTTCCTTGTGGAGTATGTCTTGCTGATATTGCAGAAACTAACAATGAACCAAGATTTGCTATTTCTGCAAGAACGAGCCGTTCGGCAGAATTAGCTCTTAAATTTTGGTTGGATTATTCGGTAAAGCGTCAGTTAGTGATAATGCGCATAAAACACATAATTACATCAAATCAAAGTTGCGGAAATTTGCTAAAAAATTCGATCGATATTGCCTTAAGCGCCCCGATAGAGTAACTAGTAAATCATTGGGCGTGTTTTATATCCTCGTTACAGACTAGAATCCCTTGTCTACATCGTATCGCTGAGAAAACCTATGCATGAAAACACGATTCGCAGATTTTCGCATTAACGGCAGGGCCCTTCTCGCTAAGCAGGAATTAATGTAGAGGATTGTGAGAATAGCCCAGCAGTCGCACGAAATGAAGTTAGTAAAGAAGGGAGAGTTCTCTAGTCTTACAAATCTTTTATAAAGAACGCCGAAGTTTGCTTGACTTGTTCTGTGCCCTGAGTTAATAATGGTCGACTGAATTTAGAATTAGTCACAGTCTAAAAATAATCGAACGGGTTGTGGAAATTCTATCTTCCGAGGCTAGCACAAGACCTTATTTTGCAGTTAATGTTATAGGCCCCATAGACCTGCAAACAAATTGCGCAAACAGGTTGTTTGCACAAACATGTTGTAACAAGGTTACCCATATATGCTCATAGTTGCACAGAACGTCAAACAACCCTATACACTATACAACTGTTTGCACAACAGCCTCCGTTGCGCAATTTGTTGGCAGGTGTATGGGGCCTATTATATGCGTCTGCGGAAACTTGCTACCGCCCTGGCAGGAATGCGGCGGGAGCAACCACAACCACGGGGAGGCGCACAACTTGAATGATGCCATCATCTACAGCGGTCAAAGGTTTGCAGTGCTTTGACCTCGACTGGCATACGGACCCTCTTATGAAAACCACAAACCAACCTTCTGGAATCCACTAAAATTCACTTATTATCCTTGATAACCACAACGTTTGCACCAAACATTTGTCAACTTTTGCTAGGTACTCAAACCTAACCAGCGTTTTAAAAACAGAAATATAATTTAGTGAAACACGTTTCGTTCGATTACATTCGCATTACAACCTTTCGTAAAAGCTGCGTAAATTTTTTCAGCTAAACGTGTGCTGCAATAATTCACTGTTAAGTCTATTAGTGTTTCAAATTAATTCGATAAATTTAAAAAAATGCTACCGAGGCTGTTATTACTTGACATTTAAATGACAATTGGAATGCCATTATTCTCCCAGTATGACACCAACAGTTAATTGTCCCAACGTAAGCCCCGCAGATATACGAACAAGAATGGGAATTGTTGACAAAATATACATCGTTTATATTCTGCTTAGCGAGAGTATGTATAATGCATTCCATAAGGATTTGAATTTAATCAATTCTTTATGTATAAAAAATAAACTATTTACTAGTGCAGTAGGTACTACGTATTTATAGGTGAATGGTCTTTTACGGTAAACTATTTAAATTTATTTATTAGTTGACCTAAATCAATAAATTGGTGTTTTTAAACAAACATTTAAAAGCTCTTGGCGCAGTCGGTTTGTGGCTGCATTTAGGCTCCAAGTAAACATATATTAGGCTTTTCTACCATCAGCCATATTATATAACTGGATTTTATCATTTTAGTGCAGACATTATGATTTTCTAAAATACATTCGAAATTTGGAAGTTGGCAGAAATATATTTTTTTTTATTTAAAACTTAATAATTTTTAAATTTTCATTTATTTTAATAAAATATTTATTTTTGAAATTGAATGCTTCACTTAATTTTGACTACTTTTATTGTATAAATTGCTAACTGTATATCATAAATGATGATTATAGTTTATAGAGTAATATCACTCAAACATGCAACGCGAAATGGTTTGTTGGTTGTAAAGTTGGGTTTATAAAATAATTACCTAAACTGAAATTTTTTCAAGCGATTGGTGAAAGTATAGCGTTTTGAGAACGCTAAGAGATCCGTTTTAGAATTGAAATCACTTTAAAAATTTATGAAAATGTCTCACTTATAGAAAATCGATGATAATGAAATTTATGTCCTTAATCATTTTCTGTTAAGTTTAAAAATGGGGCGATTATGTATTAAGTGAGCTACCCTTAAAAGTGATGCATTATGACGCACCTACCGAACCTAGCGACCTTATGAAAGAAATTACATTAAATTGTCCAACCCCAGTTCTAAACGTAGACAATGCTTTATTGTAATTGTGTTTCCTCCCTTTAACGGCTTCAACTTCTTAGATCCCAAGAGCTTAGGATATCCTCTAAAACATTATTAGCAGCAAGAAGTTACACCTCATTCTTTATTTATTTATGGCAGTGATTTGTGTTATTTACTGCGGTAAGTGGTTAAATTAACGATTGCTTTTATGAAGAACGTCATTTTTCAGAAATTTATTTCCTAATAAAATTTGGTTAGACATTGCACACTTGAATTGTAATCGAGATTGTGTTTATAGCATAGAAGAAATTTCCTATTTTTATCAAGTTGTAACGTCTTAATAACATACACACAATGGCGTGTCTTGTACAGAAAGTGATTTGGACGTGTTAACGTTCACCATATCGCAACAATCAGACAATTCTAAAACCAAATCGAAGATTTTTCAAGCGAATATGTGTGGCATTGTGCTGAAATCGACATAAAATAAAGCTGTCTTGTAATATGTCTTTGATAAGAATAAGAAACAATCTTCGGTTGATGCGAACCCTAGATCGCACAGATAGATATTCGCTAAATCAAGCCATGCAGAATGAGTCTGCCCCTATACAATAAAGTTGTGATTGGACGTTTATAACTTCGATAAGTGAACTGCAAGCTTAGCGATCGTCACGAGTTATTGATATCAATATGCTGATAATACCATAATATTTTCCAATATTTCTGATACTGTTGCTTCTATAAATATGAAGATAAAATATAACAATAATTATTATACCACATAATGTGCTAACTTTATCGAATAAAGCTTCAATTTTATTCGCTCTGAGATTTATTCTGTGATATAGGTAGGATCGAATAGTAGGCATATTCAACAGATAACTTTTCAACCAACTAATAAAGAGAAATCGTAATTGTTTAACATTCTTATAATCTACACTCAATAATCCCTCTAATCTTGTTTTAGCTAATAACGACCAATTATTATCTCAAATTACTGTAATACTTATCGTTATCATAAATTACCAAAAAAAACAAGCTGTAAATACTTCCTGCACATTTTAAATGCATAATAATTTCTTATAAATTTCTTGTAACTTTCACAATTTTTATTTTTCAGAGGCAATATAGCAATTAAAACTGTAAATTAACTTTAATTAATTCTAATTATTCAAATTATTTGATGAAATAAAATTTTCAACGGTGCGGTTGATGATCATTAGCGGTCTAAAGCACGTCTACATTTCAATCAAGTATATAAGTAAAATCATGTTTTCTAAAGCACTTATTTGTATATGAGAAATGGTAATGAAGATTTTTTTATAGTAAACTCATGGGAACGTACAGATTCGCTGCAAAACGTGCCGAGTTTGTAAATACTAGTTTTATTTTGCACAGAAGTACCTACCCACTTTCCATTTAATTAATTAAATAAACTTTTCTTGAGTAAATATAATAGAACAATTATTTTAATTGGCCTCAGTAAATTGTTGTTGTTACTACAACCAAGTTTTTGATGATAAAAAACTATTTGTTTAAGCAACTAGTTACGTGTTAGACCAAATAATAATTTCTGTTAATGTCGTTTTTTTAGAAGAACAAATACATTTTTAAAAATGTATATTACACAACATGATATACTGAATAAAAACAATGAATGTTAATTTAGTTTGTAATACGAAAATTTTAATTATGATTTTTTTATTTACATTTACAATTCTATGAGTCAAAATCGATTTTTAAACTTTTTGGTCATCACTGATTTCAAATAGAGCATTTGAAGTAAGAAAACATTTCCCGACATTTGGTTGTAGTTTTTATTTTATGCAATGTTCAAATATGCCCGAATCACTTTTTTTAGTGTAGATAATTACAGCAGAATAAAATTGAAATTACTTGATACTGCATTAAATATTTTTAGCTTGGTGTGATCACTAGTAGATCACGAGTTTGGATGCAAACCATAAACTTCCAGGACAAGCTGATCCTTATATAGTAGTGAATTAAATGGCATATAATTTAATTAAAAAATTTTTATTCCAAAGTTAATTATTTTGTATTTATGTATTATTGTATGATAAATCATATTATATTATTATTGATAAAGTAATAGAATTTCATTGTTTGGTATAATACATTCAATATTGATTTTTAATGCTATTATAAATTTAAAAGAACTTTTTATTTTTAAATGCCGTTCTTTACATCTTGATGTGCTTTTTAATCTTAATTGTATTGCTGCAGTTACCGTTTGTGCTTGTTATTTGCATTAAAGCAATTTTCTGTACTTACGAAAGCATTTTAAGTTCACTGAAGTTTTCTTTTGTAAAATTTAGAGTTACTATTTGTTTAAAATTTCCATTTTTATTACGTAAGTATAATTTCGGGGTTATTATGAAATTTTATTTTCTTATGTGAAATAACCAATTATATTTGATTATTGGACCTTATAAATCTCTAAAAATAAGATGCTTAGAATGAAGCTTATTTATACATCTAGTACCTGCTTTCAATCAAAACAATATTTACGCAAGACTGAATAATGATATCATACATTATGGTGATACGGGTTACAGGAACTTTGGACATTCGTCACTGCAACTGGCTTTAGTTCACTATCTTTCCTTCATAAAGGATTCTGGAAAGTATTAACAATTTTGTATGTTGTGATTTTATACTCATATTCGGTTCACATTTAATATTTTTATAGATTTTAATTGCTTTAACTGGATTATAATAGATAGTGAATCACAGATCTAGAACCATCAAAACATTTTCTACTTTTAGTTGCTCTTTGGTTTTTAAAAACTCTTATATTTTGCCAGTTTAGGTTTACCTTGACGGAAACTCTTGACGTTGTGAAGCAAAAATTCAATTAATAGATGGATTGCGATGGATCAAAATTTCTCTCTAGTTCATCGCCTGACGACGATGCCATAGTATGGGGAAAACGTTTGCTATATTTTATAATGTATTTTATTTGTGATAGCTTAAAAAACATTTTAGTTCTAAAAAGTTTGTCTGTATTTTTTGTTTTTTTTTAAATATCGATATAGTTCAATCCTTAATGCAAAATATAAATAATTCATTTGAAAATTAAATTAAGAAATAAATAAAATATTATTACAAACTATAAAAGTAGATACCATTACATAAATTATGTAAACCGAATTAAACTTATTGTTCTATTATTTAGTATCTACACTGTTCAAAATAGTTTACTGTCGATATTAAAGGTAAGTATGTCAAAAATTAATTACGAGCATCCCTGACCTGTCACATTAATGACATTGTCAAAACCATATGTGTAAAATAGCAAATTGTACTGCGTTTAATTGAATATTGGTCGTAGGCGATTAACAAATAATATCATCCCGCTAACCCTGTTAAGGTTATTAATAACATCGCTATTTAACAATAGATTCTGTTTTTTTCTAAATAAATCGATATTTATTAAAATATAATTTTAAAGCCATGATGTGATTGGGATTTATGTGTTAATTTGGTAATAGGTTACTAATTTATTCATACGTGTTTAGTAAGAACAGCGAACAATTTTACTAAAATATTTTAGTTTTCGATTTATTAGAAGATAATTTTATTTGAGTTATGGTGGAGCTGTCGTATTTATACATACCTATAATAAATGAATACAACCAATTATACTACTGGAGAGCTGGATACTCTATGTAGATCTATCTGCAGCAGAAAGGACGTACAGAAAATTCAAAATTGTTTTAATTAATAAATATTTTTAACAGATTTCCAAAATTAGATTTTTTGTTATTTTATTTGTGTTTAAGTTACACCAAAGCAAAAAAAAGTTAGACTCGAAAGAGCAAAGGAATTGTTACACTTGCACGAACGTGGCGAATTTCCAAACATTGTGTTCTCTGATGAGAAAAATTTCCCTATTGAGCAGTTAATAAAGTCTCAAAATGATCGTGTTTATATAACTGAACGCACTAACGAAAATTTGAGCCTACGAACGGCCCACCCGAAGTAATTTTCCATCTCAAGTAATGGTATGGGCAGCTGTGACCGCCGATGGACGCTGTCCAATCGTTTCTATCGAGCCTGGTGTCAAAGTCAATGCGACTTATTATCGGGAAAATATATTGGAAGTTGCTTTAGAGCCGTGGGCACGCAAACATTTCGGTCGTACACCATGGACGTTCCAACAAGACTCGGCACAGTCTCATAAAGCTTGTGTGAACTAAGAATGGTTAAACAACCATGTTCCACACTTCATTTCGTCCACACAATGGCTTTCCTATGCGCCAGATGCAAATCCGATGGACTATTCCATCTGTGCCATATTGGAGAGCAAGGTGAGAACTAAAAAATATGCTAGTATGGATGCGCTGAAGGAAGCCATTGTACCGGAATGGGCCAAAATACCGCAAGATCATATTCGTGCAGCATGCAACTCTTTTTTAGCCGATTTCTAAATTCTAAAATTTTTATTATTTCCTCACATTTTGTAACTTGAATCAATAAAAAATAATTTCCCCATAAAAAACGATCGTCGTTTGAATAGGTAACAGTTCAATTGCCTAACCCTGTAGTATAACAGTATTTGATTTCAAAATAATTCAAGCATTTTACAAAATTTAAATGTCATTTAACTGAAACTAGAATTTCTAAAAAAATTATTTAGTGATTTCCACATGTAAAATACCTAACAAAAATTAACATGTGTTTTCGACGTGTGATATCTAACCTTATATAATAAGTGTTGTGTATATCAGATATTAATTTGTCGGATATATTTTGATATACTCGTATCGATTATATTGATTATATTTAATAATTTCTTTGAAATATTGGCAGTAACTTAGCCTTTGCAACTTTCTTGTAACAGAATTTCTTTGTGCATATTTGATTGCATGTTATCATCAGCATCCTGTAATAAATATTATGGATTTCATTTATGTTCAATAATAATTCTTCACAAAGTTCCAAACTTTTTATTAAGTTGTATTAGGTATTAATAAGAAATTTTACATTGCATGAATAATTACTTTTTATAATAATAATAATAATCTACCTTGTGTATCAAAATAAAAAAATTTCATTTTTATATTATTTTGATTGCAAAAAGTGTGCCAACATACCTCACGCATAGCAACGTCAAAAAAACTTGAAGAATATTGTTTATGAAAATAAATAGAACAACAAATTTTGTCAAATAAGACAAGCAGAACAAGTTTCGTAATAATTAAATTACTTTCTTTGATGATATTTTAAAAATCAAAAAGGAAACTTTTATTATAAATACTATATTGATAAATTTTAATGTTAGCTCAAAGAAGTTCCTATTGCCTTGTCATAATCTGGAAGTAAAATATTGGTTTTAGCTCGAAATAAATTAAGATCAGCAAAAGCAAATAGGCCTCTAGCAATTTATTAATGAAATGCCAGTATTCGACTTAATATTTGTTTCATTCTCAAATGGCAGTTATTAATTAATGTTTAATAACAAAAAAATAATTTCATGTAATTTGAACGTTTTATTTTATGATACCACATCGTCAAATCGAGGTGAGTAGGGTTAATTAAATTATTTTGTTATTTTATTGATTCTTTAAAGAAATATTGATAAAATATTAATATTTTTATTTGGATTCGAATAAACGTAAGCATTGAAGGAGCAACTGATTATTATTATAATAAAATGCCATTTTCTTATAACAATGAAACTCAATTATATTTTTCTCATTTGATATTTTGTTCGTTTATAAAAAGAAAATGGTTTATTATTTATCCATTATCTGATCAAATTTATTTTGCGAAATGAATTTCTATTATATCGTACTATGTATTTAAATGAATACTGAGAAATATAATAAATTTTCTTGATGTTCAGTCAGTGTTATCTGCAGATTTTTACAAACTACAGTCCAGGAAAATTAGATAAAAAATCGCAAACAGCGGAATAGTTTAACTTCTTCTAGAACTAATTAATTTTCCTTATCCACGACTTGCTTATTTTTAAATTAATTTAAACTAAATTTTCACTATAGATAATTAATCATGAGAGAAAACTTGCAGATGAGCAAAAAAGTTATTTAAAAGTAAGTATGAACTTTGCTTACTTATAATTTAAAATAATTGTGAATAATTGTATCATCAACTTTTTCATAAATCAGCAACGGCGTATCCGCAGGTTCAGGTACTGTGTCCTTTATATGCCCGATGAAAAACTTGCATCTGCAGTTTTAAAAGTAATTTCATAAATTTAATTATTATTTGAAATTGAATTTTTTAAACTTTGTCAAAATATCTAGTCGTAGCTTGGGGACGATCCTTTGGCAGTTTCACAGTTACAGCAATTTGGTTTGCTTTGTTTTTACTAACGGAAAACATTTGTATTATTTGGAATTTAACATTTTATGGATTTTCGCTCATGCGAATGATTTAAATTTATATGGCTGCAAATATCTTAGTTTTCCGTTGCCAGCCACGATGGCCAAGTTCTCCAGTTTTTATTGATTAAATATTGTATTTGTTTCGAAAAATCTAATTAAGAATTATGTTACGTCATTGTCATTTGCTATCTATTTTAGGTATTATCTTAGTGACAATGGAAATTTTCTTTGCGAGGGGGTTAAGTGGTTTTTTTAAAACGTAACTACTATTTAAATTCTTAATACAAATTATTGAATTATTGCTATTTTATCTGGTGTGTCTTAAAATACAGTACGTTTAAAGCCATGTTGGTTAACCTTCCAGTCAACGGGTAGTATAAGCTACGGACGGCGACGTTTCAATACTTTTGTGTAACTTGAACTGAAGTGACTGTAGTCACCATTTAATTTCTTGTAATGCTTTTATTAAGTTATTTTTCATATTTAACATCATTAATACGCAAAAATTGAAGAAGCGAAGTATGTAGTATTGATGTATTTGATTATACAGTGCAACACAAATATAACAAACCTCAGGGGTACTACAAATTTGTACACCAAAGTGCTTGCTATCAGGAAAACGCGGAATTTATTTTCAAAAATAAAATATAATTTAATATTGAAGATAAACCTCTGCGAGCATTGACTAAAATAAACAAAAATATTCAAAAAAAAATTTTAAAATGTATGTTTCAATAATCTTTTAATTCTGATCTGATGTACTATGTAATCTAATCAATATACTGCAGATACTAATGTATCTTGTCGGAAATGAGCTAAATATTGATGACCAAGTTTGTTACCTTCCAGTGGGATATACATTTTTTCACTTTAATATCTTTATTAAATCTTAGAATAAGGATTAATTAATTAGAAATAAAGACAGAAGCAATTTCTCCACTGTTGTCATAAATCATTCAATTTTGCTTCGTGAGACTTAACGATTTTTGAGTCTGTAGTTTGACGTGGATTTTAAATCACAAATCAAATTTTAAATATTCGTAAAGCTAGTGTTGTATTTGATTCAAAACCGCAAACTACATACTTATTGTGCTCGGGCTTACTGTACCAGCAGATCAGGCGGGTTTACCTCCTATTTATTATGTGATTGATGTGGTTGTCTGGCTTTTTGGCCTTACTTCCCCGGGATTGCGGGCAGAAATAGTTTTCTTCCCGAATACTATACAGAACATAATTACATTACTACCCTTATAACATGGCATACTTAATAGTATTGCTGTGGAGAAGCGAGAAACTTAATTTCAGTTAGAAACCTTCGAGTTTGTATTGCATAAACTAGCTGAAGTATTTTATTTAAACTTTTATACGGGTTTTTTTCTGAAAGTTGTACTCACAGCGTCACAGCATTTAAATAAGAACAGATGTTTGCCCAATTTTAGATTTCTTTGTCCTACATAAGCTTGTCCTGATTCTAAAATTGCACCTAAAGGATTCTCTTCACGAGTTGATATCGTCACCACACACTAAGGTCATAGTTATTCCACTTTAATAAAACGGATTGCGTCCTTATGTCATATAGACCATAGTTGTTCTGTTTTGATAATAGAAAATGTGTGAGTTAGTTAGTTTTATATAGTATTAATTAAAATATGTATTTGAATTATCAATTATCAAATCAATCTGGTACATACATATTGAAGCTCAAACAAGCTAATAGTCTGAGTGCCCGCCGACATATAGTTCAATTCATACATAACCGCTTATAATTTCTTGTGTGGGTTAATTGCGTGTGATCTACCATCTTTTCCCTTTTTGAAAATTTTCGCAATTGCGGCGTTTTGTCTGCAATTTTTCCGAAAGATTTCCGCGCGTCGGACTGGAAAATTGTCTATAGACACCCTTAAGGTTTGAAAAATTTATTGATAATCAGTTGATTTTTTCAGGATTATTTAATAAAAATGTGTGGAATCCAATTATTGAATTGTCCGACAAAATACATTTTCCCATTTTCTAGTCCGACGCGCGGAAATCTTTCGGAAAAATTGCAGAGGAAACGCCGCGATTGCGAAAATTTTCAAAGAGGGAAAAGATGGTAGACTAGACGCAATTAACCCACACAAGAAATTATAAGCGGTTATGTATGAATTGAACTAAATATATTCCGGCGGGCACCCAGACTATAAGTCTGCAGTGAATTTTAAATACAGTAGAATCCGCTTAATGTGATCTCGGATAATGTTATCAGGCGGTTATTGTGGTCATTTGTTTTGGAAACCGGCCTCTTTTTTTTTCTTTATTTTCTTCTATCTTGTTCTAATCCAAGTCTTCTAAAATTCGCATTTTTCTAAATTTCGCTAATTGTTATCATTTATCAGTTAATATTATTAAAATGACCTTGACCCGAAGTGATCACATTAAGCGGATTCTACTGTATATTTAATTTTTAATAATGTTTACATTCTATTTGCATAGATCAAATATTTAATGAGCGGATTAATCATTAATCAAGTCAGCTAATTAAAAATTTAATTTAGGTATACGAATATTACTAGTACTTATTTTGGCAAAGAGTGTAAATAGCCATGCCTGGTGGTTATCAGTAATAAGAAACAGATTTTACGTTACTATTATTTGTTGATCTCATTACTTTAGATTGCAATTACTTTTATTAACTTCCGGTTCTTTATTAGTTCCAAGTTTTAATACATGAGTAATTTGAAGTCAAATTAATTAAAAAAGAAAGTTTTTTAAGTTGTTTTGAAGTCTGTATTGAAAGTCTTTAGCTTATATTTGTAAAAGAATTCTAAAAAGAACTCCTTAATTAAAAATCTTTCAGTTTACAACTTAGTCACAACTTTTAAAACCATGTTGGTTTTGACTTTTTTGAAGGTTTTGCGTTCTGTTCTCTTTGTAAACCATTGAAGTTAATTTGTATTGTGTTGGTCAATAAGAGATTAGGTTTCTAAATAATACGAAATAAAAAGTGGAGATTTAAAGTTGTATAAAATTCAAGTAAATATATTTAAACGGAAATGTAATGTTAATTTTAGTATACCCAACGTCTTTGTAGGTTGTTCTTGCAAAATATTGTTTACCTTTACTAAATTATTACATCAAAGGTTGAATTTCCAACCAAGTGTAATAAAACATATACGCAAAATTTGCTTATTTAAATTTTATGTTTTCCTTTTCTCAGTTATGTTTATCTGCACAGTTGTGTTTATTGTAATTTTATTGTTTAAATTGTTTTACATAATATAGGTTTATAGGTGTTTTTAAGGCGACAAAATGGAATTTTTTCATTTTCTTTTCGAATTGTTCTTATATTTAAAATTATATTTTGAATTTTTACGAAGTCGATTTATCCACGGATATTTTAAATTTATAATTTCTTAATATACCCTCGTTTAAAAGCTATTTTTATTTATTAACATTGCGGTATAAAATGTAGTTTATAATAATGTAAATTTTGTTGTAACCCTTTATTATTGGTGTTCTTGTTACGGTTGCCTGATATTTTACGAATAAATATAATACAATGTGACTAATTTATATAAATTATGGTTTTATAATGAAAATCTATGTTTAGAACTTATAATTAGGTTATTTAACTCCAACTTTACGGTGCTTCATAGTAAATGTCTGGTAACATTTATGTTATTAGTTACATAATAGGCTTATAGCTTTTACAACTTTTATTAGGTTGCAATATGCGTTTAAAATCTTTCTGTTGTCATTATTCTAATACCTGTGTTGTATGTTGCTTATAAATACACTACATTGTACTTACTTTTTTTAATTGCGTTTTTGATGTTTATTACTGTCAACATTTTAAGTAAAAAAATGCGGTGATATAATTCTGAAATTTATAGTCTTAAAGGATTTTATTATCTACTAAAACTTTTCTCTACATTGAAACCGAAAGCGTTGCAGTGCAATATATTATTAAAATATAATTATAATCATATACGAAAACATGTTTCTGAAAGTTTTGTATGGAAACAAGTGGCTGTTTTTGATAATATTCGGGAAGTACAATTATAATAGCTTTTAAAAATTCCGAATGCTTGAAAGTTTCAGTTTATAAAAAAATGTTTATCGCAATTGCAAATGAAAGCTTTTAAATATACTAATGTAAGGATTAGAATATTCTAGTACGTCATCTTCATTTAAAGGTAGAGTTGTTGTGTGCACTTAAAATGGAATTTGTATGTCTTGGAAATTGCAACAAAATTTGTTACAAATTATCGAAAAATCAATGTAGCAAATTCTATGTAGTACTGCTATTAGTTGCTTTTTCAATTTTATTTCAGTAATTGAGTGCATTGAAGTTACTTTGTTACTGTAAATCAAGCCAAGTGTTATAAAGACATTAGTAGTATTTTATTTTCTTTACGATCGCATAAAGACTGTTTTATGCAGCTATGTACTGTGTATCGGGAGCTAAAAGATTTAAAGATTAAATGAAGCTTTCAGGAAAATTGTTGGTTTTTGTTTGAAACTGCAATTTATCTAATTGATGCTTTATAAGAATAATTAAATGTAAACATGCACGAATAATTAAATTTTTTCATTGACTAAAAACTATAATGGATTTAGTTTTTCTAAATCCATACCTACCTACTGATAATTTATTTCACACCCCACCTGTTTTGCACGATGAGTTTGATTGCGCTGTCCTAGAACGGTGGACATAAATCTACAAAAGTAAGGTTACGCAAGTAAGAAGAGAGTTGCCTTCACAGCTGTTTACTGGAAAATTAATGAACTTCGCGGCTAAGTTTTGTTTGTCAGAGTTACTTCCGAGTTAGAAGACAAAGAATAATGTTAAAATTTTCCAAAAAACTTATTAGAAAACATTAGCAATTTATTTATAAAAAATGAAGTAATTTTTATTAAATGTTTACGGTCGAAAACATTTTTTTTGCCATTGGTTATGCTGTATAATTTGTACTAGAACGACATCATAGACATAAAATGCTTTTACGATTATTTAAATATACCAATTTTGGTATTGTATTTAAGATTATGTACATCATAAAGACAGCTATGTAAATTGCATTACGCAACTTGCGAAGTGTAGTGAAGTTTTTCTTTTCTTCTTGTCTTAGCTGTTTATGTCTTTAGTATTGAATATTTTAAATATCTACGCTAATAATATTATTTATAATTATTTGCCTTATTTTTCTGATTTATTGAACTCTGTTTATACAGATTAATCTACTCTACCGATTTTCAATTTTGTGCTTTTATGAAAAATGTTACTTCTTGTTCTAGAACGTTGTTCATCATTTCAGCTTTTTCATTTGTAGTTTTCACTTCATGTTTTCCCATATATTCTTTTGCACCATCTCTTTGTTTGCCTGTTCGACACTTGAATCTTCTATATTATCAGTAGCACATGTGTTTCATTTAGTGCACGTAGCTTAGCCACATTTCGTAAAAATCTGTAGGTACCTAAAGTAACCAAAGTAAAATAAAATATCTTTAAACTACTTTTATTTTGTCTAATGATGCTCCGTAGTTATCATACAGCCAATGGGAGTTATTATTTGTGTTTTTAAAACTTACTCATTTCGTTCTACATAAGTTTGTAATAAATTATTAACTGATAATAAATTAATCATAACTTTGAAAGGCTTTGAAGAGCTCAAGTAAATTTACATATAACCTTAAATGTTAAATCCTTACTAATTAATTAGAAAAATATTACGATGATGCAAAAGCACAGGTACCTACGGATATGCAGTCGGAGGTGAAACTTTTTCTTTTCTAATCCAAGATTTCATTTATACTGTTTCATTATTCATTATTGTTAAAATGCTTCTAAATTCTAGAGAATTTAATAAAAGATCGATCTTGACATTTTGATTTACGATAGTGCAAAACAATTTTAACCTTACTGTGTTGTCAATTTGGTGCTAGAATACTTTTGCATTTAAATTTTTATCGAATAAGAAAGTGACATCGAGATCACCTTTGATGGCAACTTGAGGTTACTTAAAAACATAAAATGATTTAATATAACTTGATGGTCCTTCCGCACTAATGTGGGAGCAAAAATTAAGAATCGCCTGTAATAAATTCCATGAAGTTAATCAAAAATTCGTAATGGGTATTTTTTAAACGCAACAAAATTAATTTTGTGATTTTTTAATTAGTTTTTTTTAATAAAAAAGTAATTACTAAATTAATTTAATGATATGCATTTAAAGTAGAACTTTGTAACAGAATTTCTATGGGTCAATTTCCCTTGTGCAAAATTTTCTTTTGTTTGGTTAAGCTCGGTCTGATTTCAGGATAGAAGTTGAGATTGTTTTCCGGTGGGATGCATTTAGAAGCTTTGCTACAAATGTTGAGATTTTTGGGAAAACATCTAACAATGCAAGAATTACATAAATAGATTCAATTAAATTCAAACTTATGATTTTCTGCATATCTAAATAATTAATCGTAACGAATAGCAAATATATTTTTATTTTTATTTTAATTCAAAAAATAAATTAGAAATAATTTTACAGATTATAATGTATCAGTCTTTTTAAGTAAAAAGTATACCCAAGCAAGAAAATTTTCTACGTACCTAAGTAAAACTACGTAACTTTTAACGATGTTAATCAATTTTATTTGTTTCATTATTACCTTAAAACAGTACTTTGTTTTACTATCTCTGAAGTTTTCAGTTTCTCGTCGATAATTATTAACGATATGCAAATATTAGATAATTTAAGTTATTCAGTTCGTTTCTTGCTCGATGTTAAAACAGTAATTTACTAAGATAACACCAGTAAAAACTTGTAGCTAATTAAAACAAAATTTTAGGTCCGTTTTGAAAGTTTAAAATAATTTTAATAAAATCTGATTTTCATTTCCTCAGATATACAAAAAAAGGGTGTAACAAGTAACAATGTTGTTATTATTATTATTTTTTTTAATATTACAAAATAGTGGATTGCATAAACCACAAATTTAAATAATTTTGCGATTAAAATTTAAAAACTCATAGTTGTAATAACTATTGTTGTAAATGTTATATTACACATATATGGTAACATATGGCACTCAAATTTGCTGAATGTTTATTTGTGAGCATTAAAATTAATATTACATGCTGCTATAACAGGCTATATATTATTATGTTGTAGTTGAAAATAATAACCGATCCGTGTAAACTATTTTGCTAGATTAAGTAAAATCTCGTTCTATTTTACGAATGTCCACGTAGAGATTTTAATTTGTCGATTTCCTACTCCACTGACAAATATAATTAAGTTTGCTGCATGAGGCTAAAGCTTAGTTTGCATTATAATTTTGGTAGTGCATGCAGTTCGGTCGTCCGTTATATTTTAAGCCGCGTAGTGTAAGCTTATAGTATTTTCTTAATACTATTAATTTAATAATTTTAATTACAAAAAAATATGACCAAAATAAAATATATATATTTTATTTTTTCTCTTAAAAAATGTTAATTTCTAAAGAAACATTGATTCATTAACAATTAACATTAAATTACTGTCATTTAAAAAAAGCCAAACTGTACTGTAAGACAACATTGAATCCGATTTTAAATTCTTACTAAATCATCACCAGTCATGATTGTGACAGCTTAGTGGGAGGGATTTTTTTTATCGGTTTTAGCAACTCGCGTTCGTTAAACACCCCTGAATAGAATACAAGCAAGGTTGCTTGTGGATCGCACTTGGATGGGTGATCGCATAATAATAACCGAAAATTGTTGCTCCCATAATCAGCACGGTTAAAAGTTCTTCTTAAGCAAGATTAGGTCTAGCAGTAAAGAAAATACGACTGTATGATATGATGAAATCACATCTTGTGATCCTTTGGAGTGAATCTCGATGCTCAGCTTTTACTCTACACGACCACTTAAACAGTGCTGGTGTCCAGCATTTTTGAAATAGGGTGGGGACAAATTGGGCCCAATATATTTGGTATGAGCAGCAGCACACAAAATTTATAAATAATCTCAAAAAGCGACATTATTGAAATAAGCACCTAAAAAATTTGGGTGAGCAGTTGATTGGGCACTCCAATCATCAGGGTGGGTACATGCCCACTCTGGCCCATCCCTGGCGCTGTCACTGTACTTCAACTGAATTACGAAATCGACTTTTTACTTTATATTGTTATCGTTTGTGGCAATTGTTAATTCAAGAAACGGACTGCAATGTTTATATAAAAGTTTTCCCGGATTTCGCCCGGAAACTTCGATATTACCTATTAACAATTGATAGTAGTAACTACCAAGATATTGATCCCAACCATTTAATTTTTATCTGATTTTAAAAATTCACCTGTACAAATCAACCAATGTAAAATTATAATTTTCAATTTCAAACAAAAATTTTCAAATTAATTCGTATGCTGCTTCTTATGTTTAAACAATTTAACACGATTATTTGGTTAAAAATTGTTGAGTGTAGGTAATGATGACCTATTTTGAAATAGTCATTTTGAAAGAAAACACGAAACTACTGCATACAATATTACCTCAGTCTAATTAAACTTCAGCAATTATAATAATATTATATCCAAATAAACAGATTTATTTACTATTGCTGTAATTAATATTTGCGAATACAAATATTCTCACCTACAATAATTATTATTAACAGATAATTAATTAAGCAACAGTTTATTATTTACGTAAACTATAAAGCAATGCTATACACTAGTAAAAATCCGGTGTTAAAATTAACACCAAAAGTCGTCTATATGGGTCCACTCTTTTTGGTGTAAAATTGCAATGTGGTGAATTTGGTAAAATACTGCAGTGTTACTTTTGACAAACATTTTTCTGGTAAAAGTAACCAAAATTCGTAGTAGATGTAACCAAATTTTTGTGTCAACTTTCGACAAATTTTATAATAGAACTTCACAACTTTATTGGTAATTTTTGACAAATCGTGGTGTACATATTTAACTAAATATTTTGTATATTTTTAATTATATCACGTGTTAAATATTAACTCATTTGAGTGTAATTTTTAATTCTATAACTGGACGAGGAGCAGTAATTATAAATAATATAATAATATATCAAAAACAATTTATTATAAAAGTACAAAAAAATAATAGAAAAACAAAGAAATTCTTAGAAAAACTTAGAGATATTCACAATACTATAATTAAAACAATATCTATATAATAATAGGTACTATAATTATAACTTATTATATACTATACAATTTATTAATTTTTGACAAATATATGTTTAGGATCGAGATATTTGTCAAATGAACCACTAAAGTAGTTCTGGCAACTGGCAACTATAAGTTTCATAGGGTTCTTTTTTGTACTTTATTCATTGTTACGGCATTAATTATTATTGATGAAGAAATTCATGATGAAAAGATCATGGTTATAAGTTACAAAGAAGGCAATATATTAAGTTCTACAAATATAAAAAATAACAAAAAAAATAATATAGAAACAAAGAAATTCTTATAAAAACTTGGAAGAAATTCACAATACCTATAATTTAAGCAATATCTAATACTATAACTTACATAATAATATATATTATACTACAATTAATGTTTGACAAATATATGTTTAGGAATGAGATATTTGTCAAATGAACCACTTAAGCAGCCCTGGCAAGTTTCATAGGGTTCTTTGTACTTTAATAAGTTTAAGTCAACTAAATTCATTGATACATCATTAATTATTATTGGTGGAGAAATTCTGTATGAATTCTTTTTATCATTAAATTCCACCGTAGACCATGGTTTAGTTACAAAGAAGACACTACTAGATTCTACTGTTATTATATCTATAATTTGTTCAAACAAAACTAAATCATTATCTTGCTTGAAACCTCCAAATATAAAAAATCCTATTCTGTATTCAAATCCCATATCCACCCACTTAAAAGCATTAATAGTAATATCATTTGGAATACTCATGTGATTATTTATAACATTACTATGTGAATAACTTTCTAAGCTATATGTTTTCATTGAAGAATAGGTAATATTAACCAAGAGATTATCGTAATTTAAAGAAGCACATTGTTGATGAGTTACAGTCAAAGTTTTACAAATATTTTTAAAGCAATTAAGTTTTTTTGAAATATTTTTAAAATAATTATGTTTAGCTTCGAACCGCATACTCCATAAATAGATTAATGGTCCCATTTTTCGAATTACATTTGGATAGTGAATTAAAATATGATGTTTAGGCAAAAGATTACAGTTAAATTCTTTTATTAATAAAATATGATGCTTTTTGATCAAATTTTCCAATTCAATAATATTTTCTTCAGATATGATCGGTGCAAATACAATATTCATAATTTTTAAAAGCAACACTATAACTTCAAATTTTAAATTTATTTCTGGATCGGTGAGATAGTCTTGCACAATCAGTGGAAAACATCTCAACAATAACCATGTCTGCGCTGCGCGTTCACCTATTAAATGTCCTGGTTTATCTAAAACTAAGGGACTCGGGATGTCCTTTTTACCAATACTGCCATAATTAAAAAAATTAATTTTTTTGTTTAAATCTGCAAGAGTACAGTATTTTTTTTGAATTAAAACTTGTGAAAATAATTTAATTTCCTTTTGCCCAATTCCTTCCAAAATATCGTGCATGATGTCCACTGAAGCAGATTCACACAATTTAAAATATTTTAGATCGTTAAGAATGCTACGTCGTTTTACACCAAACACGATATTTTGGAAGGTTGCTATCTTACTGTGATCCTCATAATTTTCATTATTTCTCATTACAACTAGATCATTGTTTTCTTCAAAAACGTTTTGAATATTAACTTTATCTATTAGACAAAACCGGCAAAAATTAGTTGCTGAGAAGCTTTCAACTAATCCATAAAGAGTATTTCCTCCTAAATTATCGAAACTTAAACCACAAAGTGTACCTCGATAGACTTCGGAGTCAATGGTGATACCATCCGTTTCTAAAATTTTTAGATCTGCTACAATTGGAGCCAGAATTTTGTTAAAATTTACATTTTTTAAATCGTGACAATAAAATAGTGCAGCTAAATGAATATTTGCAAGTCTCGAGTTCAAAAATGGTGGCAAATTTCTAATTATATAATAGATAGCTCCCATTTTATGCACGGAAGTCTTCGATCCTAAGGGATTCGTAGTTTCGAAATCATCATAGAATAATTGGATTTGAATAGAGTTTTTAAAATTTTGAAATAATTCATTTTTTTTAAAAACGGATCCGTCATTTAAATCTTCATAGATATTATCATTTACTATCGTTTTGCAATCGATATAGTTTCGAAAATTTTCATTATTAAAAAGAAATGTTAGGTTCTCTAGTAAGGGAACATACATGAATGTACAGGGTACATTTAATTCCTGATATATACCTCTTTCTCTATGAAATACTTTATCTTTTCTCAAAGCGATAGCAATTTCTCTTGGTTGAACAATATTTTTGTGATAAATTTTATTACGTCTGTAGGTAGTTGATATGGCAGACAGTGAATTTTGAAGTTTACTTGAAAATCTTAATACATCCAGACACGAGCTACAATTATTTCCATTTTTTGATAAAAGATAGTTGTTTAAAATTTCGATTGATTCAATCAAATTGACATATATTTTTTGAGTTGCCACACCTGATATATTCATTTTCTTTAAATCTAAAGCTAAATTTTGAAAATTTAATTCTATGAGCTGAATAACTTGACTAGTATTGTCATCATCGAGATCCGGAACTTCGTTATTCAATAATGTAGTTTGACACTTTTCTATATGTATCGCTTTCACTTCACTATTAGACATTTCTAAGTTAGCATCATTTTGTAACTGCTGATTTGACTTTATATTTAAACATTTCTTCATGTGTTTTCGAAATCCATTAAAGGTCTTAAATGTTAAGGGACAATTTGAACTACCGCATTGAAGTAAATTTGGACCACCCTCAAAGAACGCATGGCGAAATCTGAAGTGAGTGGTAAGTGAGGAAACTGAATCAAATTTGTCGTGACATTTAAAGCAAAATAAGTAAACCATGGTCACTGATGGAAGTTTAAGATACCAATAATAATAATGATAATAATTTAAACTAGGCTGTATGCTAGTTTACTATTGAAGCCATAATGTCCTTCATACGAGAAGTAATACCATCGTTACTTAATGTAATATTGTAATAAAAATATTGAACAAATTTCCACATTACCTCCAGTGATTCATCATACTCTATTTCAAATACAAAATGAGTTTGAAATAGCAGTTCAAAGGCACTTATAAAATCGTTCACAGGAGGAAACGTTTCTCCATCCAATACTACGTAATATGAGTCTATAGCGGCTTTATTTGGTCCATTTGCAAGTATAAAAGGTTGCAATGTTTTTCTGATTTTTAAAGGTTCAATGGGCGTCCCAGTCTAAATAAAAACAACATAAACTTAGTAAAAAGCAGCGCAATTGAAATTATCTACTCACTTGAACAAAAGTAATAATTTTGTTTAAATCTAGTTTCCTGTCTACTTTTTTTCTGCCTTTAGCCGTTGGTGGCAATAAATATAACAGAGCAAACACAGCTCTGGTCGACTTATTCCAAACTACAACAAAAGCATTATGATCATTTCTCGAATATATAGAAAAATACATTATAATTTCACAATTTATATTTATAATTTACAACTATGTCTTACCAGCTGCTTCCAAATCAGTGGGGCATACTTCTTCTGATAATGGTGACACTGTAGTTTTATATATCTCTATAATTTTGTCGGCATCAAATTTGCTAATAATTCTGGGTGATTGAGGATACAATAATTTAAAATCTTGAGCAATCTAGAGACAAAAATTTTATAAAAATAATTAATAAGATTTTTAACTTACCAATCCTTCCGTATCCAGAAATCGAGGAAATTCGTTTAAAATATCTTTAGAATTCAACGATCGCCTGTACTCGAAAGTACATTTCATTTTTTCTAAAATTAAATCACGTTGAATTTTGGAAACGGCATTTTTCAAACATATTATGTTTTCTTCAACATTCGATGTGATGGAAACAGAACACTTTATTTTTTTATTTGGACCGTCGGAAATATTAGTAATTTTTCGTTTCTTGGCACTAGGAGTATTACCTGATGTTCGGGCTTTATCTTTATTTCTAAATACGGTTCTAAATCTCCAGGCCAGATATCCTGAATTTGTGTCTGGATCAAAAAATGCTTCCTAATATATAAATAAATCTTAAGTATTACGAATCTTATAGTACATTTCTTATACTTACGTAACCGCCTTTGGTACTAAAAGGATATTTCAATTTAGGAAATAAATCAATTATTGATTTTGCAAAGTCTATTTTTATTTCTTTTGATGCGTATTTTTCATAATGGTCGATTATATAACCGACAACAAATTTTACCAATTCTCTTCTAGTTTTATTTGATAATATTCCATGGGTATCGTATTCTTCGATTATATAGAGAAATCCCTTTTCTGTTAACAGGATCTTCAGTTCCTTAAACGTTACAAATATTACCAAAAAGAATTTGTCATACAATTTTGTATCACATACCTCTCCTGTTATAACCGATGAATGTACAGAAAATGGAACTTTAAATTTTGGAATTTCCAAATTTTTATCTGGATCAATTTCCTACAATATAAAAATACATATAAGCACTCATTTTGGTAAAAGATAAGGGTATATTATATAACCTTCACAAAAGTACAATCAGCATCGGGGATCACTACTGGAACTGTTGACAAGTCTTCTCCCTTTAAATAGATTCAATTACATATTTTAAAGTTTTCACTAAAAATCAAAATCTTACTAATCCTTCAGTATTCTCCTTTTCAATAATTAACCAATTGGCAACCTTATTTTCATTGGAGTTTTCGTTGGAGATTACTGATGTTTGTGATAAAATAGAACTATTCAATGAAATAGTATCTAAAATACAATTAAAATAAGATTAGAAACAGTATGATTTTGGAAATTCACTTTATTTCAGCCCTTTAGAGGGCAGATTACGAAAAATAAAAACAAGGTATTTTTTAAAAAGAAGTTGTGATTGATAATTGAATTGGTATAAATTACATAAAATAAATTTTCTTAATTGGTTGAAATATCCACCAGTATCATATCAAAGGTTAAGCCATAAAACAAAATTTAAGTTTTCTTATTTTAATAGTGCCATAAAATAGGCACTATTCATAAAAATGAACAAGTTGTAATGTAGAATTTGAACATCTTGAATATTGGAAAAATGCAGGTGACAAGAAATCAATGAATCTCTTTTTTACTTAAGTTGATAACGCTTTCAATAGCAGTTAAGCAAAGCAAGTGCATCTGCTGGTGTTAGAATAAATTAATATTGCATACAATACATACTACTGTATGAAATAAATTTATGTCGACACTATTCAATTTAAAGAAAATCAAATTTATCAAATAATAAAAGTTAAACACTTCAAGGAAAACCTTATACTTAATATATACTATACAATAAAACGGAAAGCAAAGTTTAGAGTATTTTAAGTGAACAATTGCTTGTTAAAATATATAAAACTTAAAAAAAAAATAATTTATTCAACTTACCTATTTCAGAAAAATGTTTAATTTCCAATATTATAACCGAATCCTGTACGTTTCGTTGGGTGTCCAAAAATACATCTATAAAGTCGTTATCTATTTCGATACCATTTTGGTCTGTTATGAATAGATCATAAGTTTCGGTTGTGATACTAAATTTTTGTTTAGCTGCGAAAATTAATTTTAATAGGTACAATACATTTTGCTATATAACATAACAAAATTAAATATAAATTACAATATGAACCAACCTGTTTCAATTACCAACTTGTAGGTATCCAATGATCGATTTCTTAAAATAGAACACCACTTCGAAAAACTCTTGTACTTTAAAATTATTAATAATGGCACTTGATCTAATAATTCTGCCATTTTAAAGCACAACACAATTTCACTTAAGAAGCGCATCGAAGCTTCTGCAATTAGTATATGATAATTGCATGCGCGCATGATTCTCATACTACACCAAACTTGGTGAAACATACACCAAATTAAGGTAAAATCTTCACGCAATTTGGTAACATTACAGAAATTACAACTTTGAAGTGTCATTCTTCTGAGTTCACCCAAATGGGTGTAAATAAAACCGCCAAAATAAAATCAACACTAAATGTAGTAGATTGGAAGTGTTGTGGTTAAAGTTTACCACTACTTTTGATTCACCTGTTGGAAATATTAATTTTAACAAAAAATATGGTTAAAATTAACACCAAAATATTTTACCAACAACATTTGGTTAATTATAATAGCAAATTTTTACTAGTGTATTAAGTACTTTATCGTAACATTAAAATAGGACTATGCAAGCTTTAATGTGATTTTGAACATAAATTATTTGCTTTTCTTGGCAAATGGAGTCGAACTTCATGCCAATAAGCAAGAAACAAATTGTGCAAGACCCCTGAATTGCTCTACATTAGAGCATCTACAGCATCTCATACTTTCTGTACTCAGCATCAGTCGGTTTCGGTACATAAATTAATATATGAATTAGTGCATTGTAAATTTTTTTATATAATTCTTTTGCTGCAAGAAAATTATAGACAGTGTGAAAAAATATAAAAACAAACTTATTTAAAATTTATTTATTCAATCAATTATAATAATGGAGAACTGAAATTATAACAACAGATTTAAAATATATTTTTAATTTAACTTTTATGTGCATCCATTGTACATTTTTTGGGTTGACATGTAAGTTATAGTTACATTGAAGGCCTAGTTCGGCCTATATAAATCAGAAATTCTACGTCAATACAAGAAATATATAAACCAGTTTCATCATATCCCTTAAGGTTAATTATCCAGTTGGCGTTAGGTATAGGCAACAAATTTACTTGATTTGGAGAAATTGGAACCTCTGTTGCATAATAAGTTCCCTAAAAGTACAATGAAAATAAAACTATCCATCAATGAACTTATACATAAATTATTATATTTTTAGATTATTGTCTGACATTTCTAAGGTTCAGTTGAAATATTAATGAAGTCCTTATTTTTGTACTCGTGATTTGTGGTATACCTCTACAGGTGGATATTTTCAGATGGAAACTACCCGAGTTAATGTTATACTGATGGAAGAATTTAGCATATATTCGCCTGAAAAGTTACTTTGCTGTTATCTAATGGCAGACAAAAAATTAATAATGTAGTATTTTTGTTACGCCTGTCGGACGAAAGAAAATTATAAAAAATTACTTTCTTGCGTGCGTTTGGGCATTTTTATTGAAATAAATTATGCATCTAATTGAAAATTTACTTTATATTTAAGTAAAATAATTTTTGATATAATTCATGCTTAGTTCAACAACTTTTCAGCTATAGTCGATTTTCAAATATTTGATTTGAAATTTGAATATGAAAATAAATCAAAAATGAATATAGAAAATTATATCAAAGAGGATAAGAATTAATTTTTGTTTAACTTATAACTTTATAAGGGAGTGCAGATCCACAAGGAAAGTCGTCGAAAAGGTGTCAGTAGCATTTATTTCTAATTTAAATAAATATGAATCCAAAATAGCAAAGAACAAATTATCAACTATTACGCATTCAAGAAGTGATACATAAATGAATGTGAAGTAGGATCAGCATAAAGACTATATTAATTGGATTCATTTTCCTTCCTAAGTACAAAGTAAAATGAGGTGCAAGCATCTAAAACGATTTTACGGTTTTGAACCCGTCTAAAAAATAATTTTATTATTTTATTAAGACACTCTTCTTGCAATTCTAAACTTTATATTAAATTTTAATGCACAGTAGCATTATAAATGAATGTACGGTGGAATAGGTTTTAAATATTTAACAAGTTTTGATTGTATTTAAAGAGAAGAAAGCTGTGTGGAAAAATATTTATAAAATAAGGTTTGATGCAAATTTTGTATAATCCACGCTTGGTGTTTAATGTTTTTAGTAAATTTTGAAAATATTTAAATTTAGTTTTTAAAATGTTAAGAAACTCGAAATTATACAAAACTAAAATATTATTTTAATATTTAACATTTTCCTCAGGTTTTAACATTTTTTAAATTGTTTCCTATTATATTAAAAAAAAATGAAAATAATTTAAAATTATACCTTTCGGAATTTCGTTGTTATTTTATCAATGCTTGTAAAATTTGCATAAACTTTTCAACTTATAATTTGACTTAAATTATTTGATGTTAAAAGTTATTGATTGAATGGATTTCGGACCCGATTCAAGGACCCATTTTTTCAATTATCTGCCTCAATCTTCAGTAACGGTTCGTGCTTTGTTGTGGTAAGGGAGGGTGGGAAGGTAACATTGGTAAAGTAACTTACAAATCTGTTGTTTTTAAAACAGTTTCCTTTTCAGTGTAAAATAAAGTATCTACTATTCTGTTTCTGTTTTTTCTGTTTTTTAAATGTGAGCAAAATAAATTTATCTAATATTTGCAGCAGTCGAAAGCATCTTTGAGAATCAATACTTGTAATTTTTTAATTTAATTAAAAAATAATGCTTTCTGGTTGAACAGTTCTTTATAAAAACAAGTTCGTTTGTTGCTGCTTTGTTCAAGAAGGAAAACTTTCTTTAAACAACTTTTTATTATAAGATACCAACTATATAAGAGTTTTTAATTATAGTAAAAAGAATGTTTGAAGTATTTTTTTCTTATTTTATATTATAACTGAAAAATATTTACCAAACTCTTTATTACCCAATTTCAATTTAGTAATAATTAAAGCAAGGAACATTCTGCTTTGACTTTGATTTGGAAAATAACTTACCGTTCGTGACGACGATACCAAGGTAATTGATAAAATTTGTAATAGTAGAGTAGGTAATAATTTTTAACCAAAATTGAAAATAAATAAAAATAATTAAATAGATACAGAATTGTTGAGTTTTAGGTCTTTTAAACAATTTAATTATCCGACGGTTCGAATCTTTTAATTTAACTCATTTTCAAGGCTAAAAATATTTCAATATAATTAAATTATTAAAAAATCTTTCAAAAAGATTTCCTTTTATTTAAGTTCTAGTTATAATCCTTAAACTTGTGAACAATTATTATTATTTATTTTTAATTTATTATATTTTATATTTTAATAAAACTTATTTGTATTGGTGGCACTAATACGATATTTACGATTAATTCGAATAATATATTTGATAACATTACACTTAAGCATACAGTTTAATTACATTAGTTTTGAAAGAAGTAGCATTTATGAATTAAAGTTTTTATTTCTTTATTTTTTTTAAAGCAATTTTATAGCATCCATATTAAATAAAGACTAATAAATAAAAAGTATAAATAGTGTGCATCAAACTTTCAGTATAGAGGTAGGCAAGCGTAAGTACTTGAATATGAATGAAAATGGATGAGGTTTAAAAGTTTATTTTTTTATGATAAGTTTAACTTTTGAGAACATACACAAATTTGGCAGTTAAGTATTTAATGCTCCGCTACGGCTATAAATTCTAAAGTTTGATTGAAAATGTAAACAATCATCCGATAGTTTAAGGCAATTCAGATAACGTGCTATAATTTGAAAATATTTTACAAGTCCAGTTAATGTTCATTATTTAAACTATTTAATTAGACCGCATAGAATAATAAATAATTTGCAGTGTCATAACGTTTTCGTCAATTTGGAATTATTTATATATTCCAAATACTGTATACTAGTATTTTATGAAAGCATAAACGTAAAATTGTGTAACATATCCTAATTTAAAATCTATATAAACTACCACAATGAAGAACTAACAATACTATTCAGTGCATAGATATGTTTAAAATGATAGCGTTTACAAAAGCTCAGCAATTATTAAGTGAAATGTGAAACAACACAACAAAGAAATTTTAAAACAAGAAAATAAAAATCGATAGAACAAAAACACCCAATTTAATACATATCAGCTATAAAGAAGAACACAAAAGCTGAAAAAGAAATGTTTTAAAAATTTCAAATACAATCCTAGATAATTCTGCATTTGTTGATTTAATATTGAATGGAGTTAACACTATGGAAATTGCTGAAAGATTGTAAATTTACCTTTTATCTTGAAATCTGCACGGACTGAAAATATTGTTGCGAACAAAATTTAATTTTTATCATTTAAACGTTTGTTATGTCTTTTTACGTTTATTTATTACAAAATCTCGATTATTTTTAACTTTGTCACATGCCATGCATCAGACATACATATTATGTACTTCTAATCTCTGAGTGTTTATAGGCTATTGTTTAATGGTTACATAATATGTATATGTTGAAAAACTCAATAGTTGAAAGATTTTTCAAAATCACAAAAACTATGATTTATGCATACACTTGTACAATCTTTCATATTATCTACTTACCACCCCAATAGGACATTTTTTAAGTGTGAAATTGTCTGAAAACACAGACCATACTTGACCTTTCTTTCCCATTAGTTCACATATATTAGAAGCATTGTAGTCCTTTAAAAAATATTCGCAGCTGTCTAGATTTCCAGTATCGTCACATTTTTTAAAGGAGACGACTATCTGAAATACAAATTTTCTTTTCAATAAGATTTAATAGAATACTTACTACACCGATTTGTTTGCTTTGAATTTAAAAATATTTGACTTTCATGTAAGTTCAGGATTTTTAAACAATTTCTTATATATAATTTTGCCAGAAGTATTTCGTCCCGAATGTTTCGAGTGTCTGCACCCTTATTCACCGTTGTTCTTAAAAATTTATTTAAGAAACTGTGTAGTGTAATGCAGTCTTTACATTTTCTATATTTTCAAGCAGAAACATGATTATTTAAAAATTAAAAAGAAATAAAGTCAAATAATTCTATAGTAAAACTAAATAATAAATATTTACATAAATTTGTAACTGTTATTTTGGAATTAATTTTATATTATGTTCCTGTCAGTTGATGAAATATTTTTATATTTGTTGTTTTTAGCATAAAACAGTATAATTATGTTTTATTCGAGTTTAATTTGATTTACAACTATTAAAATATTTAAATAGATTTAGTTTCTTTTCTAACTACTTAGCACTAAATAATTGGACGTATATGACAGTATCATCCGCATACAGAGGTAGGCAGGTTTTGATGTCCAGCAGGAATCCCAAACTCTAAACTTGTAATCTGAAGAGCATATTTTATTTAAATATTGATTAAGTACTTCAACCTACATTTTTTTAGTCTTATTTATAACATTGTAATTTAATAGTTAAAACAATCGGATAAAGAAATTTTGATTCCTAATATTCTTATCTACAAATGTTAATTAGCATATTAATTAGCAATGTTAGATAGCATACTATTAGCTTTTGATGAGTTCTTTTTACATCGTTCTACACATAGCATAATTAATAAGAACTAACCAAACTTCACCTACTCAAATAAAACGCCACAGAATAAAGTGACAAATCTACCCTAATTTTTGGTAAGCCACAGACGGTATCTATTAAATGAAATAATAATTTTTCACGTTTCTGTTGAATGTGACTAGAAAACTTACTTAATATTACAAGAATACTACATAAATAATACAAGTTATTACCTACTGTATGAAATTCTTAATATCTACAGTATCAGTAGTCTGAATATGTATTTCACAGCGCCATGGCACAGTGGTCCCGCGTACTAAGTAGAGCGGTCAAAAGTACCAATGTCGTATAAATGTGAGCTGTTGATTATTTTATCTAACCAAATGAACTTGAAAAGGTATTTCCAAGTAATCAAAAGTCATATTTCACAGAAAAATATTTATTCTTACAAAAATATCGTAAATATTAATTAATTTAAAAACACAATACTACGATCATACATTACAAGATACAAAACATATTATATAAAACAACTAATGATCTACAAATTAAATAACTAATCTAATAAAGTAATTACAAGCTCAGAAAGGACAGTGCTTTTTTTCCTAGGTAATTTTCTGAGACCCGTTATAAATGGATCCGAATGTAAAAGCAAACGATTTAATAAATCTGTGTTTGTCGCAACTCGTGAATGTTTCCGGGTATCATTTAGTCTGAATGCCTTTAAATTTTTATTCCTAGACTCTGCTGCTTCTTCAGATAGCTCTCCCACAGACAACATCATCTGCTCCATCACTGCAGAACCATGAATTAGAATTTTGTGAACTGAAGGTGGCATATTAAACCATGGATATTGCTGAACCAGCTGTCGAGCTGTGTCTAAAGCATACACTTTGAATTTTTGACAGTTTATTGCATATCCAGACGAGAGGCAATTCAAAATTGTTGCACATCTGTCAATGATGTCCTTATTGACTCCGGTTACTTCGGCTTGCGCGCCGTATTTCCATCGTTGGATGTTCCGCTACCTCCGCTGCGTGGCTTGTCAACATTTAGCCCTAGCTACTGCTTTAGCTCTCTCTGGATTCGTACTGGGCTACCGACTCCTTGTCCTCGCGCAGTCTGGCTTGCCACTTTTTTATATCTAAGCCATATGAAATGTGGATCAAATATTCAAAAAATCTAATCCACGAGTGAAGTGGAGACAAGCCGAACTCTATCTTTGTAACGTCGATCTCCTTTTGTAAGCATAAATCAATAGAATTCATTTCGGAGGATCGAGCTCCACATAATTAGCATTTTGATGTGTGTAGGTCACTCAAAGAACTACAAACTTTGCCATCCACCATCGTGAACTGCAACGTGTGATTTACTCGCACTTCTCAATTACTGTTACTTAGTTTATAAGACGTGGGAACCAAGGCATCAATTTTTTTTGTATGTACGTTTCTTCCTGTTTGGACAGCTCCTTTGTTTCTTTTGCGAACTGAAATCGAACAGGTCGACAGTACCTCGTAGAGGAAGACACAAGACGCAAAGGCACATACGACGTCACGAACAGACTTCCATCTATCAGATCTGGATCATCATTAGAGAAGTTCTGCTTGTACTCACTGTGTCCTGTGCTTCCATCAAATCCCCATTTTTCAATCAAATGTAAACTACCCATAGACTCATAATCCATACTTGCTAAAACTTCCTTTTGCGAATCCAGTATGCGTGTGGCTGTGTGGTCCAGCAAACTTTGTAGTTTACATTTTCTGGGTAACAATGCTTTTTGGCGTCTAAGACTTTTTGATAAGATGGCGAAACCTGTGACTTATGTGAGTCACATGCAGATGATGATGGCTCGCTCTTTTTCATATTTACGGTCTCTTGAGTATTTAACCATTCCGTATGTAACTTAGTTAGCTTATCGACACCTCTGTTTGCTTTTTTCCAGAATTCTGAAAGTTTCTTGCTAATGTAATAAATGCGTTTGTACAGATCTTCGGTATTAACGTTATTAGAATCTGGTACCATCTCGAGCACTTTTCTCAGAACAAAACCAGCCCTTTCTGTGTCGCCCACTGGCCATGTGCCAGAGATCCAAAATATTCATTCTTGAGAATGTGCATTGGTAAAAAGTACTTAAACGGGAGACAAAATAATCTGTAGTAAAATTGACCATTTTGTAGCAATTGCCTAGGAACACGTAGCCCTCTAATAAATAAAGATGGAGCAAAAATGAGCAACAGAAGGTTATGGTGTAGTATACTAGACTAATTTTACTTTACTTTGGTATATAAAACATACGGGGGAGATCGAGGGGTCATAGTTAAAACTCTTAGTAAATGCAGAGAATAATGCTTAGGTTTACTTAATTTGTAGCACTCAAGTAAATCTATACTACTAAAATAAATAATTCTAAAATCAACTTAAAAGAAAGAACATACCTTTATCTTCGACATCCATTTTAATGCAACAGGTAGGAAACAAATAATTTAAAAAAATAAAGTTCATTAATTAGTCACTAATTACACTACTGATAACGCTGCACACGATATGCTCACCTTCGAGATCAAAACAATAATGCATATATTTTATTATTGTCTAACTATTTACACTTTTGAGTCGGCCGGAAACTAGATGACAAATTAGTAAGTGTTAAAAGTACCTAGCCTGAGGACCAAATTTCATACTTATGGCCTACTGTGGAACCACTGTGCATGGTCCCGTTTAAGTCAAATAATCAATAATTTATTTAATAATTTAATTTAATTACATTTTTTCTGGGATTTTTGACCTTTCTCAATAAAACTACTGTGTACTTGGCAAAGGTTCGCCCAACTTCGTTGGACATTTTCATTTGTTTCTATTATGCACAGAGACTTAAACAAGACAAGACAAAAGCGGTGCCACAATATGTATTTCAATGGTTTTTAAAGTGGTTCCTACGAACCGCCAAGGGTTCCCGGAATCATTCAGAGTTTCCGTCGAAAATTAAAATTGATTTACGAGGTCATTGAACGTCAGGGATCTGTGCAAAATAAAACGATGTGCATAAATAAATTTTTTCATTTATTGAAATTAATTTTCAAATTAATCGGTACAAAATGAGTACTCTTTTTTTCAAGTTTTTTCAGTTGGTGTCCGTGGGCAACTTTTGACTTTGCAGAGGGGGTATGGAAATGAAAGGGTTTAAAAAAATTTGAGAACCACTGGTATAGTCAGTATACTTGGTAATATAACAATGAAATTTTTAGGTTCAATTCTTAACATTAGATTGCACAATCTCATTATACCTATGTATAAGCTTTCATCGATTTAGGTATTTTTAAATCTCTATGTTAGTCTTAAAAAGACAGTAAAGATGTCAATGGAATCGCTAGTATGTTGTTGATCCACATTTGTATAACGATTATGGATTGTATCACTATCTACTAAATATAGTTTTCTTATCATCTTCTTCCAAATCAGCAATGTTTTCCTTAGTTACACTATCTTAATTATTCTTATTTACTATACATTCGACATAATTTATATTTTTTACTTTTCGTTATGCTGTCGATGTAATAGAGTAAAAGGCTAGAATTATTTTTAATGTGAATTCATAAATAAATAAATAATATATAATAATAATAAATAGTAATAATTAATATAAAAAATAATAATTAAATTACTTTGCGTCTTATTTACGTTACGTTAATTGAATAAGAATGACATTTAATGCCGGAGTTATATAATTTAAATGGCGTTTTATTTACATAGTTGATTATATAACATAGTACAGTACAGCCTCGATTATCCGGACACACTTTAATCTGGACACTCCAGTAATCCGGACACTTCTGCTCTTCGGACACTTTATATTTTTTACCTCTGCAATCCGGATGTATTTTTTGTTGCATGCAATATCTAATTAATGCAATTCATCGGTAACCTTTTATAAGACTAAACTATGACATCACTGCATAGGTTTATTAAAGAGGATCAAGATGATCCTGAGATGAGAGTCGAAAATGTCCTCAAAATAAAACATAATGATGCAATAGAAGCTTTTTCAACGGGCTCCAACGGGCTGAGGAAAATATATCACAGGATCTACTCATAATATTAAGAAGAACGAAAAATATTACACGAGATTTGGTAGTAAAGAAAAAAATTAACCCAATCAAAAATTAATTACTTCTTAAAAAAATTATAGTATGATTGTTAGATGAAAGTTGTATTTTTACTTTTTTGTTTGTTTATTTTATTTAGTTTATTAACATAAACTATATATTGTAAAATAAAATGATTCAATAATACATATCAACGGTTTTTATTCAATAAAATAAGTTTAAAAAAATATCTCGCTAATCCGGAAAACTCGGTTATCCGAACAAACTCAAAACTATATCTGTTCGGAATAACGAGGCTGTACTGTAGTATATTGTACTTTTTGCTTGTTGTACCACCTTTCCATAATTTTATAAACAGATGACACTTTTGATATACATATTGTAACGTTGTTTAATATTTAAATACCTTAAATATAACTTCATTGTTTGAAAATCGACTTTATTTTTATTTACCGTCTAGACTGTTTTATAATACCATATTATGAACTGATATTTCACAACTTGTATATTATTGTTTGCATTCATAGTTTGTTCATCCTTTTTTAAATTTTAAGTTTCAAAAAACTTTCTAGTAACATTTTTCATTTAATAAGTCTATGTCAGGTAGAATACGGCTACCGTCTATTGCTTAAGTGAGACGACTGCTTAGCAGAGATTCGAACTGTCCTCTCTCGGCAAGCAAAGGCAAACCACCAAGGTAATCTGCCTTGAAAGCCCTTCATAAAATGAAATGGTCGGCCAAAACCTACTCTAGGTTGTAGCGCTACTGTGTATAAATTTATCCTAACTCTTACAAGTTTAAAAAAATTGCAAAACTCATTAAAACGGAAAATAACCCATCATTACCATTATAACCCATCATTGCCAAACACCATTAAGTGGCGGATTTAAGCCGTGAAGTCACATGGTTAATATTTAATTAATAAATAGATTTATATGCTATCTCCTGTAGAACATAGAGATTAATATAATTTGGTGAATAAATAAAAAAGCAATCAAGTGCTTTTGTTGTTTTTTTAAACTTTGATGCTCATTCTATTAATTTAAACTATTTTTTTGTTTTTACTGTTTAATTTTGTTTATTACTTTATGCTGTAATTAATTATTATTATTATTATTAGACGTAGAGCAGTGATTACATCTCTCCAAATGGTCAGGTTTAACCTCAGGGCTTTTTTCTTTTCATAAGCTATGACACCGCTGTTTTTAGAAGAAAAACGAAGCAAACTAAGTATTCTCTGCGTGGAATGGCAAATATTTGATGTTAGCCTTTGCCAAATTTTTATTCTAATTTTTTTCAAGCTTTGGGGCTTTAAAAAATAAATACTCAAAGAATAACTGCTACTAAAACAAACGTTGGCATTTAGATAGGTGGTAGTCAGCAAACGTACAGCTAGACATTGTTTTTAAAAGTTTGGTAACAGATTACCAATAAATACAGAGCAATTGTTGAAACGGGAGTCTGCAAGGCAACATACAACATTAATTTTCAATGCAGACTTTGTTTGTTAGTTGTTTTAAATTAAATTACATTTATTTTATTTAGTTAAAAAATAAAGCCCACTAAAATTAATTTAAAATAATTATTCTAAACCTTTTTTTATTGTATTTAGCCAGATATTTCTGCAGGAAAATTGATTTCTGAAGAAAATGGGTTGCTTAGTAGTATTTCATTTTGTGTATCAAATCCCACGTCGAAACAACGTGATGTTGTGTTCATGTAACAAATTAAAAAATTTGCGTTGTGAATAACATATTATTATCGCTATCGCTCGGGCAAGCAATCCTCACCCTGGTCTGAAATCGTTTTGTTTCATCCCTAGCCAAACAATATACTATTTCTGTTATGAAACAAAAAATATAGTAAAAAACATTAAATTATATATTTTTCTACCGGTTAATGGTAAATTCATAGATATTTTATTATATTTCATTACCATCTACTACTTGGTTCTAATTACTTTGACAAAAAATTTAAATTAAAAATTAAAATAATTTTTTTTATTTTTATCTTCATATTTTTAATTAATGTTTAGCAGTAATATAATATAAATATAGTACAATTGTTATAATGTTAATTTCGGATTATTTTATGAAGTAAATGTTTATAAAACTAAATCGAGTTTTAGTTGCATGTTTTCCAATTTCGAATTGATCACAACATGCAATTTAAATTTATTTTAATTATAGATTTCAGTTTCAAGTCAATAGCAATTATGTCCTCGAGATAAGTTCTAAAGATACGTGACAGTTTCAATTGTTTTAATATTTTATAATGAAACTTTCTCGGAAATTTTTAATGCTTTGCTTAATAAGTAATGGATACAAAATAATTATAGTAAAAATAGAATTAAATATCTAGATTAAGTTTTTTCTTAAAATTTAACTACATTGTATATTTATTAAATGCAGAAAAATGCCTTGCAGCAAAACTTTAGCAACGCGGTTTGTTACAGCACCGGACTGTATGATTAAGTTGGTAGAGGATTATTTGGTAAGGTGGCATGTCATCAACAAATAAATAAATTTATAATAAAACTGATATTTTAAAGACAATTTAAATAAATTATATAAAATAATAAGATTATTCGTATTATTATTAATAGTGATTTATTAGAAAATACCTGCAGATAATTATTTAATATAAAATAGTATTACTTACAGCTAATTTGGTAATAGGCCTGCTAACTTTCATTTGAAATGATATAGCAGTTACGGTTCCACGTTCATTGCGCTTAAAGCGCACTTGTTGTAATATTAGTGTAAAGTTTCTGTATTTGGGGCACATAGCAAGCTTTCGATATTGCACTTTTCTTCCCTGAAATAAGTCAGTATTATTTTTAAGTATAAGGATTTGCACGCCATTAATAATACTTGTGGCTAATAAAGTAATTTAGGGTCAACAGGATCACAACTCGTCTTATGATGAAGCATTTATGGTGCTGTGAGCGTACCCTCTTTTTGTTTTATAGCAAGAAACTAATTTGAATAGTTTCATTGGCAAGTTTCGTTATGAATAGTGGTTTAGTTGGATGATGGTATTTAAAAGAAGGTGGTTTGGTGAATTTTGAAAATATTAAAAAATGTTTTCTTATTTTATTTTTATTCTGCCATGAAAAATAAACCTTCTAAACGAATTTCTTTATACATTAATAAAAAAGTTTTTTTTTGCTGACTCGAAAGCTTAATTTTGAAGTTGATATAAAATTTTTAAGATATAAGTGTATTAGGTTTGTTTTTAGTAATGAACATTTTAACAAATGATCCTATGGAGTCTTTTATATCTAAAGCACAAGAGTTTGCCTTTACATTATCAATTTATCCAACACAAAGCACAAACGTTAATAACGAAGTGATGGATTGACTTACGTACTATATTAAACTGTGTCTCGGCACACAACAACGCGCTGCATAAAACGGCAAAAAATAACGCAATTTGACCCATACTGCCTCCGCCACTCAACAACCGTCATAGAATGACTAATAGTTTTACTTTATTCTTAATATATATTCCGTCAAAACCATTTTACAGAGAATCATTAGAAACGATAGTTATCTAAAGGAAATGTTTCATTGCGCAAATACAAATGTAATACATTATAATATTATGTATAATAAATGTAGATGACTACATGGCTCTATAATTTCGATGGCACTATTAAACAATGCCAATTGCGGTTACGCCACCTTTACATTTAAATTTGTATTTACTCTATTTTCTTGTCGAGCGAGCAAAAGTTATGGTACATTAACTATGCCGTGATAGCAAGCATTTACAATTTAATATTTTTGTTTACATATTAAAATATATTTACTAAAATTCTATTCTCTATTCTTCCTTTTATCAGAAATAAATGACTACACATCATGTATGATTAGAGTAACCATACTCAAGTTAAGTAACTTTTAGTTACCTATACAAATACTAGTAAAATACTACAGCTTGATGTCACGTAATAGTCTAATAACTGTGGCAAATGTGTATTTACTAAATCTAAATAAAGCTCAAGTTTCTACATTAATTTTTTTCTCAATTTCTTATTAATTTCTGTATTGAACGAATATTGTGTTGTTGTGAATTTATCTAAATTCCTTACCCTATCGATAAAGTGCTAACAACATCACTGTTGTTACTTACTTATTAAAAATATTTTGACGTCCGTCAGTATGAGCGTTTATTTAATTTGAACCAATCGTAATGGCTTTTTTTTGTATTTCCGAACCGAATTCAATTCAAAATATTCGATCGTAGATAAAAGGTTCTAGTTAAAATAAGAAGTAAGAAAATCCCACTTTATCGCTACACTCGTTGGATGGATTTTCAAATTTCATATTAAATCTTCAGACATTGTTAATGCATTTCAAATAACATATTATGTGTATATCTTTGTGTTATATAATAATATGATAACAATTTCAGTGCTTTAACTAACTAGACCAGTTCTTTGTTGAAGTTTATTTGTTCAGGTAAAGTGGTTTAAGTATTGTCAAGCGACACTAGTGTTTGCGTAAAACAATTAACAAATATGTAACTTTGGAAACTTGAATGCGAAATCAATTGCTGACGGCTTCTGTCGTCTATTCTGTACTTCCACACTAATTTTAATATTATCAGTAATATTAGTACTTTAAGAGAATTAAAATTTTACAAGTAACAACATCACAAATATTAGGGCATTTTAACATTTTGTACAATGAATTATAAGATGGTTAAGTTTGGAAATCAACCAAATAGCTTGGCACAATTGCCAACCAGTTATTGTAAAAGCAGTCATTATCCAGCATAAATCTTCTTCATAACTGACATTTGGGAGCTAGTTTCAAGACATAATTAATTTGGAAGAATTACGTTTCAATATTAACAAACAATATATACAACATTAATGATTAAGGTAATTTATATCCATGCATATTTCAATATAATAAAAATTTCAACGATGTGCCAAAAGTTAATTATGATGTATCTCTTTCTTCCTTATTTTTTATAGGCTACTTTGTTACCTGCTGAAAGTGAATATAAGTTATTACCAATTCTAAATAATGTAATTTTAATGTGGAAACAGAGCAAGTATTATTATATTGATTGCATAAACACATGTTAATAATCGTCTAAGATTATTCATAATCGTCTAATATCCTAATACATTGGTGAATTTAATTATACGTAAGGTATACTCGAGTATCTACAGCTTATGATACAAGGAACCCATAGAATTCAATTACAGAGAAGTAATTTGAGCATTTAACACTTCAAAGGTGTTGCCCATGTTAACGGTTTGATCTCACAAGTGCGGCATAGCAAACTAACACTCTAACCGCCAACCTACGTTAAGGAAATTATAATAAATATAATATACTGTAATAAAAATTAAACGTTTATTTAATTATTAAGGGCTTACATTAATTAAATATTACACTAAGATTTACACTAATTTTAAAAGACACTACAATTAGTAGCAATCACTTAACAATAAGTCTGTTGTCTGTATTTATTTAAACTAACATAGGTCGCTGTATTTATTTGCACAGTGTTTATGTTCATATTTAGAAGTCAGAACTTTCGGAAACTTCTATGAGCATCTAGAAAGATTATTAGTCATGAGTCATCACGGATAAGTCATCAAATACAATTAACCTCTATTGTTTCGTAACGATATGATAATTTAAAAAAAAATTCAAACCAAAATGACCTGGAAATCCCGTAAAAGTATATTATATTGAAGATAAATGAGTTACTAAAGCCACCCTCAACATCATCAACTTGATAGCAATTAGCTACAGAATGAGTGTGGACTACTAATTAGCATTGTTTTATTTTATTTTATTTTATTATACTTATATTGTAAAATTATCTAGCCATTTATAACTAGGTCGTATAGCTTACCAATGATTGCAACAAGTATTTGACGATTTCAACTAAAAAAAAGAAGCTCGAGTTGGTTTATTCGTATAATGTAATATTATGTATAAAGCAAAACGTCCTACATAATTTATAAAGCTTTGGGTTTATTTAATTGTAAGTGATTTTATGACATAGTTTATAAGTGTACATTTAGCATTGTTGCAAGAATAAAACAAAGTACGCAACTTATAGTGAATAAATAGCGAATTTCACACAGCAGGTGCTATTACTCCCCAACTGTTCGTTCAGTAAAATAACGAGGAACTTTGTCATCTAAATAATGGATCTTCGCGACATCAAAATATAATATCAAATCTCTTTTGCTCTATGGTGATGTATGACGGTGTAAATCTTACACCCAAATAAGGTTGGTAAACAGCGTAAACGACAGAAGTGTTGATATAAATTATTTTTATGTCTTTACACAGTACATTTTACCTTTATTTTTATTTACAGAATTTTTAAATTAAATATGATAATTTCGTAGTTTTTCCCTAAATAAAAACTTTTTTTAATTTAATAGACATTAAATAAATTCAGACTCGACCCTTGTTTTACTCTTAATTCAAACCAATATTAAGGATTTTAGAAGCCGCGTTAAAAAGGACGTAGACCTGTCGGACAAATCCTATTTGGTTGTGGGTATATAATATTCACACAAAAAAAAACGGAAATTTTGATTAAAGGAGTTACTAATTAAAGCTAACCATTGTAGTACGTTAGTATAACATTATTTGAAGTTAAAAATTAATTTAGCTTATTACAATTAAATTATTCTGTTTAATTTAAAATTCATTTCTGCTTATAACAAAAACTACAGAATTAAAACGGTTTTTTGTTTAACTTTAACAACTTCAAAAGGACAGTGACTATGTTTTCTTGGGAATTAAAAAAAAATTTTACAGAGAAATTATAATTTGTTTCGTTGAATAAATTATGTGGTATCAAAGTATAATAAAATTTTGTGTGCTTAGTATTTTAAATGCAATTAATATAATTAAGACAGTTTAAGAAATATGTTCTATTCAGTTCAATTAAGTGCTGCCATGGTCAATTTTATACATTGACAGCGTGGGGACGCGTTAGTCAATAGTTCGCGACGCTACGTTGGAAAACTTCCTAATGCGATTCCTTTAAATCTTTTTCTGGGACTACGTGAACAACCAGCTCAACTTATAATATTTATTATATCAGTATTATATGATAGAATTTAATAATTAAAATTGCAATAAAAATATTTAACTTGGTGGAAACCTTGTAATATATTATTATATAAATTAGGATACCTTGAATCAACAATAATAATGAATATATTAACAAATCAACAAATGAAACTGAACTGAGTAATATTCTATGAGTATGGTATCATTAAAAATATTTGAAGTAAATAAACTAATTTTTGTTAAAATTTGTGTTTTTATTTTAAATAATTTAAGAATTATTGTTAATATAATAGGTATATAAAAGATTGATAGTTTGACATATTTATAATTTTACCACGTTTACACTGACTTCGATAATAGTATAGTATTTTAAGTATTATTCAAATCTCAAATGCAGCTCGAAATATTTAGCAATTATTTTGATGCAATATAGAATAATAGATTTCTAAAAAACAAACATTCTAATTTAACCTTCTTTACAAAGTATAGTTCGACTGGGTTAGGTGATGGCAATTCTCGTTTAAATGTCTAGGCGATTACAAAGAAATAGGAAAAACATTATAAAGTTAAAGTCAATTGCAAAGTCCAAACGCAAACACGTGATGTGAAATGCATAATATATTATTTATAAGTTACAAAGTAATCATTTGTTTTACTAGCACTGATGTTTTCCAAAGTCATGAATACTATTCATATTGACTCCCAAAAAATCAGTTACCATGTATCACAACATTTTTTTTTAACAAAAGATATCGCAGAATAGGTACAGTAGAATCCGCTTAATGTGATCACGTTGGGCCAAGAACATTTCAATAATATTAGCTTATAACTGATAACTGATAGCAACTAGCAAAATTTAGAAAAAGGCGAATTTTAGAAGACTTGGATTACAACAAAATAGAAGAAAAAAAGAAAGAAAAAGTGGCCGGTTTCCAAAAAAAATTATCACAATAACCGACTGATAACATTATCCGTGATCACATTAAGCGGATTCTACTGTACCTAAATTCAGAAAAATTCCACTATTAGTGTAGGAGTGGCCCACGTTAAAAAATTTTCTGGCCCGCGAGATTACTTGCATAACTCATTATTAGGGATCGGATTTTTAGGCATTTGCATGTTTTTTCTGCGTGCAGGCACGTGAGAAATTTAAAAAAAAATTTTTTTTTAATTTAAAAAAAAATAATTAAAACTTGGAAAGCATATTTATTTAATTACCTTACTGGTCACCGAGTTTAGTAACAACTTTCTGTGTTACTTTGATAGTTAATTATAAAAATAATATAAAAATATAAAGTCAAATTTGAAAACCGAGGAGTCTGGGGGTGTGGAACACCCTCCAGTACTACATATAATAAAATTCCCACTCTTCTAGAATACCTGTATGACAGAATAATTATACAAGTTTCGACGGCAAAACCTGGCAAATTTATTGTTGTTTTTGAGCAAAAGTGAGGGAAATTAAAACATTCGGCTAAAGCAAATTAGAATTTGAGAAACTTATTTATTTGTATATTATAAAAAAAATTTTTAATTGCCCCATGGCACATCAAGTTTAGCAACAACTTTTTGCGTTACTTTGAAAATTACAAAACCGCCTAGCTACCCGGGCTTTCCAGCTAGTAAATAAATAAAAAAATACATAAAAATAATTTAAAGTTATTATTATTAAAAAAACTTTAAAAAAAAAATTTAAAGCTAGTGTACCAAATATCAATTTCATACCTATAAAAATGGAAATTCATCAGCAAAAGGGTTAAATTTTAAAACTTCGTGGTAAACATTATTTTTATCAGAGGGGGCTTTAGGGGTACAATCCGAGTCATTCTTGGGGGGTCATTGCCTCTTTGCCCCCCTCTAAATATCTCACTGGTTATACTACTTATAAATATCTATTAAATTTTATCTTACATTTGTGTATTAAAAATGTTCAAAGCTAACGTGGGTGCAATTTTCAAATATCAAAAGAAAAGAAATGAAACAATATTTTGTTATTATTTAGTTATTATTTTATTTCTAAGGATGTATTCTCGCTGTAACTGCAGTTCAACACCAACTGAACTTCTAATAAAAGTAGCGAATTCATTATTTGCATCAAATGCAATCTATCATTTTCAGGCATAATAAAAAAAATTTGCGCAATTTTTATTGCTTATTTTGAAGTTTTTTCGAGCATATTTTCAAGTCGGGACCCTACTCATTATGTTTCAATTTTTTACTCCAGAAAAATGTTTATAGTGTATCTAAATCTAATATGGGGTGTAATTTTATATATTGCCAGTGGAGTTATGATGCATTTCCAAAGTGACCCAAATATCATTTGGGTTGGCCACCCCTGTGTTAGTGTATCAATATTGCTAGTTCACTGTATGTAGTATTACTGAACAATCGGAATATTCAGATTAAATCAGCACCAATTACAATATTACTAACTTACTAAAAAGAAGACTTTGGTTTTCAAAAAACAGTTGTATTCGATATATATCTCTTGAATTAACGGAATTTTTCTTAAACATTTTGAAGTTTTTCACATCATGTACAAATGAAGAGAGCGGGTTGGTTAACAAAGTAAAAGTTGTTTTAAAATTTAATTGTAAGGCATCTCTTAATTTCACAAAATTTTAAACTGAAGGCAGTTTCTTCTACATCGATATCATTCACATCTAGCCAATTAGAAGTTTATATAACAATATTTCATTGATGACATTAACATGTATGCACAGTGGAAGCTGGTACTTGTTGAATAAAGTAAATCTAATACTGCATAATTTATTCTTATCGACATTAAAAATTTAAATTATCTATCCTCAATTTGAATCAATTTTGTGTGTGAATTTTAATATTTAATTTTCTGACTGCCACTGTTGTACTGCTGGATATGGAAGGACTTTCAAAAATTTCTTATTTCATCACTCTTATACTTACTTAGCTTCGCTTGTCTGCTGTTTGTTTCGTCCAGTTCATTACTAAAACGCCTTTAACTCAGCTATCTTAGTACCTAATGAGCTGAAACTTAATATACAGGCATATCTTGGTGGAGGTTTTAATTTAATTAATTTAAAAAAATTAGAAGAAAACACGTCGCGAACTTTGAAGTTTTATGTATTATGCTAACAATGACCTTTACCAAAGGAATTAGTTATTGCTTATTACTATTATACCTAGAATAACTCTTCTACAATAATAAATAACGTGATAAGGCCCTGCTGTTGATTTTGTAACTAGCTCTGTTAATTGCTGGAATGCAAAACGTTGATAAAGAAATAACAAGTTGCTTTCTTGTTAATTTAATAAAACTCACCAAAAGTTGGCAAACTTCATTATATTCAAATAAATAAGATATACAAAATTGAATATACAACAACAATTTTCTTTTAAATGGTTGACTAAAATTGGAATTTTAGTACTAATTAATTACTGTGAAACCAAAACTACATTTGGCTATAAATTAACTGTCAGCTATTTAATAGTTGAAAATAGGCAAGAACATTTTTGGTAGGTTGAAAGGTTATATTTGTTAAAAAGTCCTGACAAAAAAATTTCAACATAAGTTTTGTTATTATTAGTCACTTGTATATTATGATAATAATAATAATTGTTATATTTAATATTAGTATTATAATTTAAACACAAATTATATTATTTAGTTATTATTCAAAAATTTTGGGATTTCCATTAAGTTTTTATTTATCTAATTGAATACTCATATTTATTAATAATAATAACTTTAGTTCCAACACATACACTTCAGGCTAAAAGTTTGTATACATTAGAGTGAAATTACAAAATAAATAAATAAATAAATAAATAAATAAATAAATACAAATATACTCGTATATGTAGCTGTAAATAATTTTATTGGAATGATTTTTATTTAAATGTTTAGTATATATCTTTATTATAGTCAGCTTATGTTTATTCTAGATATCTACAACACATTTGGGAACTGTGCTTAGAGTCATTATTCTGTTATAGTTACAAATCCATGGTCAATTATTTTGTTTATCCAGTTTAACAATATAATAATATAATTTGAAATTTGTATATTAAATGTCCATCAGCAGTGGCTTTAAGCCTACACTGGCCGACTAGGAAGCGGATAGCCGGGTTTAAATCGAATACAGCAATACATTGCTGTGATTTAATGTCCAAGATAGATCTGTGGGCTATGGAGAAGGCTATCCATTAATAAAATTCCCTAGTACGTCATCTTGGCTTTAGCTATTGTATATACTTGAAGAAGAAGAATATTAAATTTAAGATTATTAAATAACTTACAGATTGGTTTTTAAGCATTGCAAATATTTATATGCAACAATTAATAATAATTTTTATTTTTAATCATAATAAACAAAAACAAAATCAAAAAAAAGTTATTAATCATAATTTTAATCATAATCAAAATAATCATAAACAATAAATTTCTCAGGTGGGAGAACAAATTCCTTTACCTTTTGCTAAATATGTAGGGGAAAATGGTCTAAAGCCGACCGTTGTCCAAATCCGACCTCCATGCATATTTCGAAAACGTAAACACAAATTGATATTATAATGATTTTAATATAGTCGCCATTAATTGGTCATAGGTTGGTTGAAGATTACCGATATTGCTAGTAGCATTTAGATATGTTACAGCCAACTTTTTGTTTTAATAGTGTGGGTAATTCATTTTTAACTAATATTTGATTTGTGATCATTTTGTTTATTTCGTAAATCGCCAAAAAATAGTAAATGATTTCTAATAATATTGACGTGCTGTTTTTGAAAATAATATTTATTCAGTGATTGATTGTTTGATTTTATACGTAAATGCTGTTTAATTGTTAAAAAGCAGTGTGGTCTAAATCCGATTTCAAGTAATGGTTCCAAATCCGACCCCCATTTTCGCGTTGTTTAGAATTGATACATTCATATAATCCTACAAAGTTACTTTTTTTGTATTTTTATATATTCATTAATTTTACATACGTATTTTTTGTGATTTATAAAAGATAATCTCAATAAATCTATAATTCCAACTGCAGCAAATGAAGAAATCCGTGCTGATAAATCGATAGATACAGATTTTTATTTAGAAACATTCAATCGACCAGTCAACACATCAGCACTATAAACATCTAGTTTGAGAATTAATAAAACACTTCAAGTAATTCGGGCATATGCACAAGCTCCACCACAAAAAACTACAATTCGCCGAAGGTGAAAACAAGGTTGAACAAGAATATTAACTGATGATGATCTCATGAAAGAAATTGAAACGGAACTAAAAAATATAGAACGCCTAACAAAGAAAAACATACCAGGAAAAATCCTCTTCAATCAAAACTAAATGAAATTGAGCAACAGCCAAGCAACAGCACTACAGCAAGACGCTCATAGGGAACCAAAAGTATTTTCTCCTTTTTTTTTAAATATCTTTTATTACTAAGATAATTTTCGATTATTAATACTAATTTTGTTTAAATTTTACGTTGAAAATTGATGAAAATAAATCCGACCCCCACCTGTTCTAAATCCGACCTCTCTATTTTCCCCCCCCTTTTGGTTCTTTTTACATAGAACTTTTAAATCGAGACTTATTACTTTAATTTTAGTATCCTTGTAAAGTTCATTCAATTCCTCAACTTTTTGTAAAACAAACTTTTGATGTATCTCCTACCACTTCTGAGCTACAGCCAAAATAAAAATAGTATAATATTGGTTCCAAATCCGACCATCTGGAAGTAAATCCGACCCCCACCTGTTCTAAATCCGACCTCTCTACTTCCAGATGGTCGGATTTGGAACCAATATTATACTATTTTTATTTTGGCTGTAGCTCAGAAGTGGTAGGAGATACATCAAAAGTTTGTTTTACAAAAAGTTGAGGAATTGAATGAACTTTACAAGGATACTAAAATTAAAGTAATAAGTCTCGATTTAAAAGTTCTATGTAAAAAGAACCAAAAGGGGGTCACTTTTAGACCACTTTTCCCTATCCATTTAAAACTGCTTTGTATTTTAAAATATAAAAATTTCTCAAATAAATATTACAATATAGGTACATAATAATATAGTATTGTTTCAAAATCTACATCAAAAATTTAGATAATTTTTAATATGGTCACTTAAAATGGCTTATTAAAAATTGAATAATTAGCAATTTGTTATTTTATACTTGGGGAAAATTTTCAACCTAATTAGTGTACAAAAATGTCTAGTAAATAAATTTGTAACGTAAGTTTTAATGAACGTTTTCTTATTAACAACAAGTAGTTATACTTTCAAAGCTTAGTTAGAGTCACTAAATTGCTGTACTTCATTATGAAAGTATCGTAAGCAAGTAACAAGAACAGTCAGTTTTTAATTAAATATGGATTAACTTCTTTAAGCTAAGAGGAGAGTCGGAAGTAAAGCATTTTTCTGATATTTTCTCGTTTAAAGGTTTGAGTTGCGGTAGTTTCGACGACTAAAAAGACAGTAATATTTCCAAGGTGCTTCCAGACGGTAGCAGGTCTCATACGAGCGTTCTTAATAACAGTCGGCCGGTAATCCTCAGCTGATTGATGGCCCCTCCATGATGGAGCTTGGTGAGAAACGGTGCTCCAACGTACGACCCGGCCACGCCTTCTCATCACTTCTAGATTATTGATGTTTTTTTCTGTTTTCGAATGAAATAGGGCGTGATTTTGTTGAGATTTCCACATTTGTTTAGAAAATTGTTGTAAACGTTTAAATTTTCCCAAGTGAGGAAACAACTTTTTTGTCTTGGAATGCATTGCGAAAGTTTTTAATTACGTTGTCTAAATTAACAAAATGTATAATGCAATAAACTAATTTTTCGTTTAGAAACATGCTACGTAAAAATTGCCCCATTTGTAGGAAATACTGCTGCTATATATTACCTTTCGCAATTACGGAAGGTAAAACTCACTAACAAAGAATTAAACAAGATAAATTACTTGAAACGAGAGCTATTCCCTACAACAAAATGTTTAAATAATGCAGAGATTTAGGACGAACAGTGTATAAAATACATTACCTTACCAGGAAGCGTTTTAAGAAAACGATTCTTTCATTTGCATCGTGACTTGTATTTGAACTGAATTATACCTTACTCCGGTAAGTAGGTAGTTTACGAATGTATGCAAACGGGCAAGTAACGAGCAAGTGATTACCTACCAATCTACAAAATGGTGTGCTCCACAACTGGTGAAAGTGAGTTACAAACTAGCTTAAACTTATGAATAATCCAGTAGCTTAGCAGTGATGCCAAACCGGTGTGAAGTTGTTCTTATCTAAGACGTAGATTTAGTCGGCCCAAGTTTCAGCAAAGACGATACCAAAGCTGTATTATTATAACTTGCAAAAGTTGCTTTATGCATCATACATACATTCATGACAAAGTAAAAAGCCTTAAGGAAATTTCTAACTTTGTAACAAACTCTTTATAATTATTATTGTTTTGTTTCAATATTTCAAAATATTCTTCACTGACGATAAGATATATCGACATCAATTTAAATACCTTTCTGTGTTGTGCGTAAAGGTAACGTTTCAACTAATTACAACACCTTCTTAATTTATCGCTTCTCTATCGATTTCAATTGTAAATGAGCCTCCATAATGCGAGCTTATCCTTTACGCATCTTTGCGAATATATATTGAAATACATACCCACTTTATTATATCGTTTACTTTTTAAAGCGAGTTACTTTTTATGTAAATATATAGCTATTTTTTCAAGTTTTAAGCATCTCATGAGAATCAACCCTACAAGAAAACTTCCAAAGAGAAGGCTTTATTTTAATTTGCAAATGTGTAACGTATATCTTCATATCTATAAATAGAAAAAATACAATTTTAAATAAAATAAAAATAAATCTTAAACCTAATTGAGATTTATAAATTAAACATTTATTACACAGGATTAAGGAATTAACAACGCATGGTTTCTCCTAAAATTAGTAGAAAAGGATTTTATAATTTTGAGTTTATGCTAAATTACAAACACAATCACAATTAACAATTTATTAGCTTTCTCTAATAACCACGAATCGGCCAAAATGCGGTAACCAAATTTAAAAGAAATGTTTCTGACATTTTGTTGGCCATTTTGTAATTATTTATCAGTCCGTTTTGTAGCCAATAAATCGTTAATTAATGTAATTAAACATGCTCACGGTAATCGAGAATAGAAATAAACGGACAAAATCGGACTTTTTTTTTCGGCGGTAGAATATTTCGGTTAATTAATTACTTTTGAAGAAAATGAATTAATTATTGCTGTTAACTTAGAAATCAAATAATTATAAAGGTGGTTTTGGGAAAAGGCGAATTAAAGTTTTAAGACTTAGTTTTATTCACAGCATTTGACAATGTTTGGATCGACGAACTGACCTATAAATTCATTAATTGTAATGTAACATCCCGCCTCGGAAAATTACTTAATTCGTACCTTTCATCGCGTGCCATGACTATTAGAATTAACAATGCAACTTCGACACTAAAGATAATAATCAATGCAGGAGTTTTTCAAAGTCTCCGTACTGGCACGGACACCTTTAATCTATTTGTAAAGGACATGCCAATATTCAAAAACATATGGTCCTGTACGCAGATGATACTGCAGTCTATGTACGCTAGTTCTTCACCCAGATAACCAACAAATATGTTCAGATTCATATGAACACATTGAAATGTTATTTTACTAAACATTTTTAATTATTATAAATGCAATAATATCCATAAATACTGCAATCAATAAAATGGGGATAATTTGTATCGAATTCTAAAACTATTATTCTTGATATGTATGTATATTAAGCTTCGTGAAATAAGGTTTACTTCAGAAATAACAAGATATCTGAATTTTCTTTCTAAATACTACTGTAGAAATTATTTGAAAGTAAGATAGTAAGTAAATTTACTGTGTTATTCCATAGAACCGCTTAATTTTCAACGTTAAATGTGGTTCTTATTACCTTTGAAGCTTTTAATGAGCATACCTATTATAGGTTTATATTATTGTTCAATTTATAAGAATACATACATTTTCAGTTCTACAAACTTAAAAATATAATTTCCTGTAATTGTGCAGCATTTTAGTACTATGCATTGCATATTTTAATAAATAATATTAAATAATTTTTGAAACAAAGCAAACAATTGAAAATTACTGTAGAATGAATTTTATTTAATTTAGGTACAGGCCTTTTATTCAAAATAAAATTAAGTACAAGCTAAGCTGACATGATTAATTTCTACCGAAAATTTATTTTATTTTGATTGATGAAGTTACTGTAACGATGTTAATAGAAAAGTTAATGGAAACGACATAAGGTTATATTTAAAGTTTGTGGTTTTATGTCATTGTAGTAGGAACTATTGTTTGCTTAAGCTCTAAACGCTTATAGTGGTCAATCCGTTGCAAGTCTCTCTTGTTAACCCCTAAAAATCAAGATGTAGTATCGTTTCAATCTAATAATTTCTTAAAAAGACCAATGTTCAAAAAATACTATATATAGACGATACGTATTTATTAGTAAATTACAAAAATTATTGAAGATGGTGGCTATTATGGTTGCCATATAATACAGAAGTGTACACAAGAGACAACTTATCGACAGGTTTTTTTAGCGTTTTATTTGATATGTCGTCGGTATAAAAAAATAACTGTTATGAAGAACTTCTTTTTATTTTTAAAATGCATATTGTTAAAATGAAAGAAAATAATCACGACAAAATAATATAAAAAGCATAATTTTAATTATCCGGGTTAATTAAAATAGTACTATGATAGCATTTCTTTTATGTACACAAAAAAAAGAACATGAATCCAGAGATACTCGAGACAAATCTGGAATTGGTTTTGTAAATTACTGCAGCCTGCATCAAGCCATTCAATCTAAATGGTATTGCTAAAGAGTAGCACATTTGAAAATAAATCGTTAAGTTTGTTGGGTTTGGGTCAAGATTAGCTTTTTTGAGATATTTTTTATGTACATTGAACACAGTAAAGAAAGCAATTTACATATTCTTCAAAATATAAAACTGTTTATGTTAGGTTAAATACTTGGCAATATTTTTAATTAGAAAAGTTTGTCTTTATCATTCTAGTTAAAATGTTTTAATACTTCTTGTTCTATTTAACTTAAAAATAATGATCCATGCGAAAGACGTATTTAATTACTGAGATATTATATCATCATTCTTAATAATTAACTGTTCCTCAAGCTAAATATCAGCAGTCGGGCCATTTATAATTCTCTTATTAAGATATATACTTCCATTTCATATGTTTATTTAACTTTAAAATCGAAATAATTAACTCTGTTTGTGTACTCCAAAAACTGTATTTTCTATAATATAATTTAACAATAATAATATAATCAATGGTTCATAATTTATTGGTATAGATATGTTGACGATATTTTTATTTGTTTCAATGGGTCCCTTAGACAATTAGATAAACTTTTCAATTTTATTAATAAACAACACGCGAATATTAAATTCACTAAAGAAATTGAAGTTAATAATAAGATTAACTACCTCGACCTCACAATCTCTAAAATTAACAACATTCTTTCATTTGATATCTTTCATAAACCAACAGAAGCTGGATCGGTTATTCATAACAGCTCTGAGCACCCCTTTTCACATAAAATTGCCTCTTTTCGTGCTTTTCTGAATCGTTTAACCAAAATTCCTCTCAGTAAAGAAAATTTTCAAAAAGAATTAGATAGAATTAAATTTATCGCGACTTCTAATGGATACCAGGTCAAATTGATTGATAATTTACTTAGTCAGATTAAACATAAACAACTAGTCAATTCAATATACCCCACTATTCATAATAAATCTAACGTAAATTTTAACGTAGTTACTTTTCTCGGAAACAAGTCAGAAAAAATTGTCAAATATTTGAATCAACATAATTTCAATATAGCTTTTAGAACAGACAATAAACTTAAAAAATTCATTAATAACGCTAAATCAAAGTCAGATATTTTAACTAAATCAGGAGTTTATGAGCTCACTTGCGAATGCTCTCAAAAATATATCGGTCATACAGGTAGATCTTTCCAAACACGATTTAAAGAACACTCGCGATCCCACAGACTTGCGGATGGAAAATCTACTTTCGCGAAACATTTATTGGATACCAACCATAAACAAGGAAATTATGAAATTTTACATGTAGAACCAAAAAGTAAAAAATTAGAATTTTTAGAAGCTTTAGAAATAAATAAATTAAAATATTCACCTTTGTTGTTAAATAGTCAATCGGATTTAAATAATTCACCTTTATTAAACATTTTCAATAAGTTATAACCCCCCCCCCTTTTTTGTAATAACTTTCAAAATGTCCCTTCTTTTCTTATAAAAACCTCCCCCTACCACTCGGAACAATATTTAAAGGATTCTCTCTTAATTTTCTTTCTAATTCATCGCCTGATGATGCCATAGTATGGTGAAAACGTTTGCGAATACTTACAGTGTATTTTACATGTGCTAACTTTTAAACATTTTAGTTCTGAAAAGTGTTTAGTGCATTTTTTGGGTTTTCTAAAATATTGATATGGTTAATAATAATATAATATGAAAATATACTGATTTATATAATATCACATCTTCAAATAACAAAGATTTTCCATTTTCACAAAATATGTACCTATTCATAAAATTACAAAGAAACTAAACATAGTTAAAAATAACAAACGAAACAATTTTTAATTAAGTCTTTTATAAGAAGGAAAGCAACCAAATACGGAACATCATTATGTATTTCAAATAGAAATCATATACAGAAATATTGATAATAACGAAATTTTTTTTATTTGTTTTTAATTTATTCTTAGATGTAATTATTACAATATTAAAATGTGAAAAAATAAAATGTACCAAATATGAAATAATACAACATTTAAAATAAAATATGTATAGCTAATAATTAAAATTAAAAAATAATAATAATATTGGAATATGTTGAGCTGGTAGTCTTTTCTATTGATCAGTTTCAAATGCGAAAATACCTGAATATCTACTACCTGATTAACCTCGGCTTAACGCCTCCTGCAAAAACCTGATGAAAAGTAGCACCTTAGCCCCATGATGTATAATATACTATTTTCCATAATCTATAACAAAGCACTGGTTTTGTCACCACAAAAGTGGTTTTCTTTTCAAACCAGTGGGGAGCGCCATTCCAGGGGGGGCGTAATCATAAGGGGGGGACGCAATGTATTTGGATATTCTAAAAAAATCAATTTTATCGATTATGCTTGTTATTAAGAAATAAATGTCCTGAAAATGATATGCTTTTTTTATTATAAAAATGAAAGTGGAACATGAATAATATATATTTAGAACAACCGGGGGAAGCTCAACCTAAAATATGTTGAGAATCTACATAATATAATACATTTACATACCATTTTTTGCATTAAACAAAGTTTATTTAATATTAAGTTAATGTAATTATAATTTTATTTATTCTAAATTCATATAAATATTTATTTTTATTTTGTGTAAAACAAATCGACTGTCTAAACGGCGTACCTCGTAAATTACAACAAAATAATTTTATATAGAAGTCACAAAAAAATGTTTAATACTTTTATAAACTAGTTTACTGACGAAAAATATATAAGTATTGTATTCGTAATTTTTTTATTCATTTCCCACACTTTTCTGTTTAACAGTTCTGTAATTTTTTAGATTTTACTACACAACTTTAAACATCCTATTTTTATACTTTATTGTAAATTACCAAATTACAAAAATCATCAAATTACTAAAACAACTTATAATTGAGTCATTCCATATATGTAAGCACAAAAGAAAAGAAAATTGTTGCTGCACTATTTTAGATTTTGATTAAACTTTGTGGAAATGTTCTTTAGGGTTCCAAAACCCAAAATCCAGAAGGATTTAATTTTCTCACTTGCCACTTCCAGTCCACACAAAATCAAGCAATTGAATAGTCTTATTTTTGAGCTTAGCGGTTTTAGCTGTAGAAACTTTTTCCATTGGAGACATCTAGTCGACAAAGGTGGCATTTTGAAGCTGAAAGATGGCAGTTTCTAGAAAAAAATATAAACATTTACAAAATTCATATACCTGAAAAATAACATGATATTGAAATCCGAGTATTTTATTGATTTGTTGTGATTTTTAATTGACTCCAGTATCTGAGCTGTTGAATATAAAAGTCTAATCTTTCTCTGACATCAAAGTGCACATATCATAAGAGAATAAAAAATTTAGATCGACTCCTTTAGTCAACTAATCATAAAAAAATCTTTGCTTGAAATTGTAAAATTTATGGAATACAATTATACAATATATATATATTTTACTATTTTATATAATATAAAATATTTTATATTTTAATTATACATATATAGCGTTGGTTAGCTATATATTCAAAATACAATTGTTGAATGATTAATATTTATTGGATGCTGCCTTTTGTAGTAAGGTGGTGGCGGATGGTTGTGGATTCTAGTTGGTTGGTTGAGTGGTCTTTCTCCTTTATAGTGTTTTATCTTATAATCCTATAATCCTTCGGATCAACGGATTATAAGCAGTGATGTTAATCCGGATAATGGGTCGCCACACCACCCCCTTTCTAGTGAAAAAGGTGAACGATAAAAAAAAATGTTACATATTAAAATGGTTTTAGCGATGACTGGAGTACCATGAGCGTAGGTGGCTACTGGAGCGGCGTGAGCGTAGTGGGCTACTGGAGCGGCGTGAGCGTAGGTAGCGACTAGAGCAGCGTGAGCGTAGTGGGCTACTGGAGCGGCGTGAGCGTAGTCGGCTTGAGCGTAGGTAGCGACTGGAGCAGCGTGAGCGTAGGTAGCGACTAGAGCAGTGTGAGCGTAGTGGGCTACTGGAGCAGCGTGAGCGTAGGTAGCGACTAGAGCAGCGTAGCGACTAGAGCAGCGTGAGCGTAGTAGTTGGCTTGAGCGTAGGTAGCGACTGGAGCAGCATGAGTGTAAGCGGCTAGTGCGTAGGTGGCGACTGGAGCAGCGTGAGCGTAGGTTGCTTGAGCGCCGGTGGCGACTGGAGCGGCATGAGTATAAGCGGCTTGGTCACCTCCCAAGGACCGGAGAACGCTTTGGTGCGAAGATCCTATGGATGGGGCGTGGTTTATTACGTTAGCATTGTTTCTTCGCTCGTAATTTTCGGATGATGAAGTGCGAATTTGCTTTCCACGATCTTAAACCATCGTTCTGTTCTACCATGCATGAATGGTGGTAGTGTTAAAGCCATGATTTGGGTGTGGTTTATTGTGTTACCATTGTTAACCATTGTTTATTCTTGAACTCCCGTGTCTCCAGTGGTATTAGTCATTCTTAATCGTATTTAGTTAAATTTCTTGATTGTATAAAAATCGTCGGGGTCACCAGTTATAGCATTGGTTAGCTATATATTCAAAATACAATTGTTGAATGATTAATATTTATTGGATGCTGCCTTTTGTAGTAAGGTGGTGGCGGATGGTTGTGGATTCTAGTTGGTTGGTTGAGTGGTCTTTCTCCTTTATAGTGTTTTATCTTATAATCCTATAATCCTTCGGATCAACGGATTATAAGCAGTGATGTTAATCCGGATAATGGGTCGCCACACATATACAATACAATTATAGAATACATTATGGAATACAATTTAATACAATTACTGATGTACTGGAGGGCATTCCATATCCCCCAGGCCCCTCGGTTTGAGAATAAGAAGTTTACTTTTTGGACCTCCAGACCTCCATTGCATATTATTGCGACCTGTATTATGTAGTTTTTGTTTCTATAAAAATGGAATTTTTTTATTTCATAAATTTAATTAAAAAATATTTGCATGAACATTCTGCTTCTGGTTCTGAATATTCCCTGACATCTGAATATCTGAGAAACTAGAAAGATTTGCAATTAAAAATTACATTTTCAAGGTTAAACAAAAATAAAAAAGTTTTAACAAATAAAATTAAAGAAATTACTAGTCTCCCCTTCTTTCTGGTATGAAAATAACACGACAACATGCGTACAAAAATTTAACTTCTCAAACAGGGGGGTCTGGTGGGCATGGAGTGCTCTCCAGTGCACTAATAATTCCATTATGGAATTCAATTTATTACAATTAGTGATGTAAATTGCTGATTACTGAAACAAATCGCTATATGTTTTGCTTCTCTTTGAACGTCTGTACATCCGCGAGAGAAGAAAATAACAAAAGGAACTCTAAAGTTTTTTGAAGTTAAAGGTAAGAACTAAGTATGTTGTAAATTTCAAATCTTTTTCTCTTATCAAACATGTCCAAATTGTAGCCTGAAATATTCAAATTCTGAAAATTTTGAAATTTTAAGCAAATATTTTTTTATGACAGGTTAATTGAAGGAATCGATCTAAATTTTTTATTCTCTTATTAGGTATATGTGCACTTTGATATCAGAGAACGATTAGACATTTATATTCAACAACTCAGATACTGGAGCCAATTGAAAATCACAAAAAATCAATAAAAGACACTCAATACCAAGTTATTTTTCAGGTATATGAATTATGTAATTGTTTATATTTGTTTTTAGAAACTGATTTTTTAGATACCTCTAGGTAATAGAAAATTAAAAATTTTCAATTGCTTGATTTTGTGTGGACCGGAAGTGGCAAGTGAGAAAATTAAATCCTTCTGGATTTTGGGTTTTGGAACCCTAAAGAACATTTCCACAAAGTTTAATCAAAATCTAAAATAGTGCAGCAACAAGGAATTGATGATTTCATATGGAATAACTCAAATGAGACTTGCGATCTTTATTTTTCTCTGCAAAGTTGGCTTCTTTCGACTTTTTATACCAACGCCGCCAACCAAATCTTATTCCAAAATACCAAACAACTAATTTTACCAACAGTAAACCAAATTAATAATTGCACATTAAAAATAAAAATTACAATTTTTTTTTGGGACTGAATCATCAACAAAGGGCGTTTGGCCGCAAAGCGAAATCTATAGCGCTAGTGCCGACCCTGCCTTTTATTGTTAATTGCCGTGTTTATTCAACTACCTTCAACATGCTAACTTATTTGTATTAATAACGTACCATGTATATCGTAATATGAGGGTAGGTTCGGAATAATCTAATAATTAGTTCCACAAATTGCACTTGTTCAGTTGTAGCGCACTTAGCGCATTCGTAACTGCTCCTTCTGTAACCTATATGTGCACAATTTGCTGCAATTAAAAGCCTTAATCTACAATATTAGCTAGGGCAAGAAATATCTAAGAATATTTAAAACTTTACGAGCTGAAATTAAATGTGTTTCTTACGTGTGTTGTACGGCGCATAATAAATTGATTTTCTTTGAAAACTGAATTAAAATTTATAACGTGCACTTAAAAATTCAAGTAGGTCCTAATGAAAAAATATAATTATTGTGAAATTTTTCTAAGTGGGGAAAGGCAAAAAATTATGATTCATTAATATTGCAGCCCGACTAATAATTTTTATATATAAACGAAGATCGGCCGTGTGCTCTGTCGTAAACGAATATCATCTCGGTTATTGGAAAGTTGGGGAGAGATAATAAGAAAAAAGACGTGGAAAAATCGAGGGCATAGAAATAAAACATGTGTCTGATGATATAGAGAGGGAGGATGTTAAAACGGAAAAGTATTTGAAGCATGAAAAGAGTAGTAACTTCCTCTCTCACTTTTTACAATAGATATTGATAAAAAGTCATTATTTGTAGCAGGTATCACACTCATAGTATATCGGAAACATTATAAATTTTTAAAACAATCATTTTTTAAATTTTAATTCCGAAACTTGAACATAAATTCGAGCGTGTTTTATAAATTATCAAATTTAAATTAACTTCATTAATAATATTTCTCTGTGGTACAAAGATTAAGTAATACTATTATATCCACTGAAATGAACTTAAAAGGGGTATATTTTATTAAGAATTTTATCATTATTTTTCGTGAGAATTAATTTACCATCAGACGTGAAAGTAACACTATTTAAAAATTATGCAATTAAATGAAATAACAATGAAATAAATCACGACGAATTTCAAAAACAAAGGATAATGCAACTAATTAATTTGATCTAAAAAATTCCTAAAATGACATCCAATAAAATATTACGCACCCAATTTCGGGAAAGATGCTGCTTTAAGCAGTTAATGAATAATACATAGCTAATTGTCATATATCTATCTGATACTTTACTTTAGCGTTGACAAAGGTGTGAGATGATCGTTAGTGCAAAAAACGTCAAATTGATAGCTGCCTCTATTATTTTGGAGTGGTTGTTAAACCAAAAACGACCATGAAAAGGTCGATTCAGTGAAGTGCTTTCTATGCTTTGTTTTTTACTCATGTTTGATTTATTATTTATTTTTGTCATTTTTATAAAACGATAGATACTTTTAGCGTTGAAATTTTTTTTAAATTTTCAATTTTTATTTTTCTATAAGGTTTGCGCTCTACTCGTTAAGCTTTCTGATGCTTAAAGTCTTCTTACAATGTTGATCAAATGCTTATTACTGCAATAATGGGACATATTTTTGCATTGTATATTATATGTTTCCAATGCACGAACAAGTTCAATATTGTACACTTTTAACTGTATCAATGAATGAATGAAAAACTATTTGAGGACTTTTCAGAAAATGATTATTTATTGACATTATAAATAGGTAATTGAAGTTGTAAATTACGTAATAGAAACATTATTTCTGTTATTGTGAAAAGGTTGATAGGTTTATTAACCTCAACCTTGACGACATTTTATAAACAAGCATTAACACATTGATTTTAAAAATATTATTTCCCTCGATTGACGCTAATTATCCGATCTGTTTAATCGAAACAACTAAATCTCAAATTAAAGTTCTTATTAATTTATGCCAGTTCTATCTCAAATCCATATTTTAAAGCAAAGCGCACGGTAATAAATTTATATCAGTTTTACCTTGGACGGATGGATTGATTAATCAAAAATTGCAATTAGTGTTAGTTTAAAATGTACATACATAGTAGGTACAATATTACGATCTTCAATTTATGAAACAAAATGAGTTTAAATCGTCCAGTTCATAACATCAATTTTACATTATTTATTAGGAAACTCAACAAACTAATAACATAAAATATTTTTTTGCGCAATACAGTAAATAGTTAATAATTTCTTAGGTCAGTATCATCTATAGATTATAGAACCTAACATGTCATAAAAGAGTAAAAGTAGCTTATCAGGTTGTGGAATTTTGCCAAAGCTTTTTAGCCAGAGGTAAAAGAGTGGTAATAATGTGCGCTTTAATGAAGAATTTTCACACTTGAAAATATTCTTTCTTTTACTAATTCAAAATTATTTAATTTATATATAATTTTTATGAATTCTTTTGCAATTTGATACCGGAAAATTACTTTATCGTTCGAAATAAAATAATAATTTAAAAATTTATAATATACCGGGTGCTGAATGAGTTAGCCGAACATAGGAAATTAACATGTAAAAACTTATTTATGCTAATTCCTGCATCCCTAATTATTTTAGAGAAAAAATGAAAGATATAAAAATAATGCAGAAATATAAACTACAAATGATAAGACCATTAGGTTTCATCTAACTTTTACTTAAAGCTGAAAAAATGCTTTCAAAGTTGTTAAAATCTTCATTTATCGCACTGGCCATGTAATAAATTCAATCTAATTTATATTTTCCAAAATAATTACCATCGAAACTTTTATGGCCAGTCCGATAAATGAAACATTTTTTGGTTTTTTAAATAAAAGTTAGATGAAATCTAAATGCTCTTATCATTCGTAGTTTATATGTCTGAATTATTTTTGTGTCTTTTATTTTTTCTGTAAAATAATTAGGGAAGCAGGAATTTGCATAAATAAGTTTTTACATGCTAATTTCCTATGTTCGGCTAACTCATTCAGCACCCGGTATATATTTCAACATGATTAAAAATGTAATGATAAATTTAATGACAAATGCTAAATAATAATAATAGTAATATTCTTAATGTATATAGAACAGAAGATAATCATAATAAAGCAGGAAATTGTTTAAACAAAAAATTATTTTGCTTGTAGAATAATTTCATTTTACAAATTTAAAAATGAGTATCCAGGTAATACTCGAGTATTTAAATTACTTTTTTAATGAAAAAATGAAAAATGAACCATTAGTTAATATTATAAACAAATAAGTCTAAACCAAAAAGTAAATTATTGTGTTTTAAGATAAATATAAATTAAAAATTTCTCAAATTTAGTTTAAGCATAAACTAATTAAACCGAGATACACGTACCAAGCTACTTGATTCAAATTTGTATTGTATTAAAAGTTTTTCTACTCTTTATTATCTTTTAAAATATAATTCGGGCTAAACAAAACAAATATATCATATTACTAAAATCAGGATTTTTTAAATTAATAATTTTAAGCCATGAATTTGTTTACTGAATTTATACCTTAATACCTAGTAGGTAGTTTTAATGCAATACAATATAATTCGCAATCAATTAATATGAATTAATATTTGGAAGATTTAAAAGTTCAATTCTATGTAAATGTTTGTAAAATTTTCTGCAAACAGAATATTGAATTAGATAATTAATCGTTTGTAGGTCTTCAATTGCCTGCTAATTTTATTTTTGTGTAGTGTATTGTTTTTAACAACAGCAATTGTTGAGACTGTGACTGCGGATGGTTTCGTTAATAATATCTTTGTCTTCCTGGTCTGTGGTTTTACAAAGACCCTTTGGTTGTTAGCGACGCATGTTTTATATAATCTTAGTTGAGAAGTAGAGCCAGAGACCTTTAACTTTGAATTAAACTCATTGAGGGACCAAACACTCCCAGCATACGGTTCGATGAATTATTTTATCATGTATTCGATTGTATACAAGCTGATAGATTTTCATTTAAAAAATATTATTTTATCAATTTCTTTGCCGACTTTGGGAGGCTTTCTTACGTACATATGATTGACATTGTGTTTTTAGACACATAGCTAAAATATTCCATAAAATTTAGAATTTGAACGAAACTCTACTGATGTAGTTTATTGAAGTTAAGTTGATTTTAATTTTACCATGAACCTACTGTCCGTGCCTTGTGCACAATATTAACTAGCCAGAAAAACTATTAAAAATTTTACAAACTATAACTAGAACTTTTTTTTCCATGTGTTTCAAGCAAATACTCTACCTACCTATTCGATAATATGAGAGATTTTATATTTTACTGTTTTACATCTTGTTATTTTTCCTAAAAGCAGACTCTTAGGCAAAACCATAGATGTGATTTTCATGAATTTTAACAAAAAGCAAGTGTCAAATTAAAACTGCAATAACTGTTGAACGGTGTTGTACTGAAATGATCTGAAATTTCTTTACTGCATCGCAAAGTTAATATGGGCAGTATTATTTTTTCGTCTTCTGTACATCCTTAACTACTGTACTCAAAATTTCAAGTGAAACATTTCAAGAAGTTTTCCAACGTTTTAAATAAATTGAAAAGATACAGAACTGTTTTTCGATTTAATGAATTGTTGCATAATTGCAATGAATGCATATAATAAACATAAGTTTGCAAGCTTTTCGATTGGAGTAATAATTATATAAAAATACTAAAATCTGGTTGCTACTGTCGAATATATTTATTGTATTATTACGGTGAATTTACTATATTGAATAATGCAAAGATAGAATTAAATTAATATTTCCGCCAACAATAATTATGTAGATAGCAGCTTAATAAAACACCGCTAATTGCTGACGATAGCTTCAAAACATCTTAGTAAAAAACATAACAAAAATTTGTTCTTAGCTTGTAATAACTTAAAATAGCTTTAAAATTGAAACAAAAAGTAATTCTTGTGAATGAGAACTTTCAATTTTAACTTTAATTTTAATGCTACTTTAAATGTTTTTTAAATTGGCCCTATCACATCATTTGAAGTTTTCAGAAAAACAACTTGAACTTTTTTTATCCAAGTGTGCATGTGGTATATAAATAATATATGATACAATCTGATAGTTATCCTTTTTTTAAAGCAAAATGCGTTTCATCTGATTTTAAACTTGAAAAAGTGTAGGAATCTGGAAAATCATAAGTCCTAATGGAGTTTACAAAAAGTCTTCTGATCTCCGCATTTCTAATGAAAACTTTCATGCTGATCAGTTTTGTATGGTGTGAAAATGATTAGATTTTTCATCGGTTCAGTTTTTGCTAGTAGTTCTTTCGTTATTAAGCAGGAACTGTTTCTTTCAGTCTAGAAGAGTTAATTTAAGTATTCCGTCATGAAACTTGGTATTAATCTACTCTTCAATTTAATTTAATTTTTTTTTATATAAGCTGCCTCTGACGTGAACCTAAAAACTTTCTGCTGCTGTAACTTGTCTATAACTTGCGCTAAGATCAATTAACTAGGTATTTTACCAAATATGCGTGTTGTAAAACCAATTTTAATTTTGTTTGTAATTTATATTTGTAGAGTTTTATAAACTCATTAAAATAGCTAAAAACTACTTTTAAAAACAAAGATTATCGGTAAGTATTCAACCTTCATGAAGTGTATGTTGAAGCTGTTTACTTTTGAGAAAATGTTTTGTTTTGTTTGCATTTAGAAATGCTGCAATGCTGGGAGGGGGGTCAATTAAGTATAAAGATCAGATAAATAATAAAAGTAAAGAATAGTGCTGGAAAGATTTGAAAAGTATTTATCGAATTAGAAATTCTCTGATTATTTTTCTAGTTGAAGTCTTAAAGCTGAGTCAGCAACTTTGTTACGGGAACAACGATGCAGTGAAGTTAGTTTAAAAATTTCATTGTTTTTTTTTAAAGCTCTACTATGTGTTTTAAAGGGAGTTTTAAAAATTAAGTTAGATATTGTCGGTTCCCATTCATAGCATGTACGCAAATAACAATTTTGCTATCAAGAAATTAACAAACTCGTAAAATATCAGATAACCAAATGACTGACTATACGAATGAAATTTCAATTTTACTAATTTTCAATCATTGTTATTATTCCAGTGGTATGCAATAAAATTTAATATTTGTTTAAAATTTTCTACATATTAAGAATTAAATTGGAACTCGATTGACATTATAACTGGAAATGAAATTTACTGGTAATTAAATATAAATTACATTGTAAAAGTGTAATTAGGAAAAATTATAATTATTCAATAAAATAAATTAACATCGTTTAAATTTGAACTAAATGACTATTAAAATTATATTGTAGTATCGACAATAATTAGAAAGTTGTTTATAGGCGTTAGGATAATTAACGTAATAATAAGCAAATTTTACCAATAATTTAACAAGCAGTTGAATATGTATACAGCTATATACCTTATAGGTAGTGATTAAACAAATTTACTCAATATAAACAATATGCCAACAATAGGTATGCGAAAGCTTCATGTGTACTTCCTAATAATTTGTTAAATAAATATTTACTGTGAATTATACACATAATATACGGCAACAGCATCGCCCATGTAATATGACTATTATTCCTAACTGGGTTAAAATGCTAATAACTTTTTAACAAATGCAAATTTTACTGCTAATTTTTGTTAATTTGCTTATTTTTTCGGTTGAGTGAGTATTAATTTACATTTAACTGAAAAGATTAATCCATGCTTAAATGGGTTTTATATTTACGGCAAATTTCAAAAATTAAATAAATACAGAACTTCGATAAGCTAAAAGTTCTGCTGCGAGGGAAACTGTAAGCGAAGTTCTAAACCCTATATTGCGTGAGTTCTACAATATTGATTTTCCAAAAAATGTTACAGTGATTCTAGGGTTCTGTAATGATACTATAGTTTACAGAACTACTGAAAATTGTAAAGTTTACTTGCCTAATAAGTAGAGTTCCAAGCAAAGCTTTGACTATCCTTTAACAGAGGATACGGAATACGAGAAATCACTTTTTAATAAAATCTAATAATATTAATTTAACAAATTTAATTTATTGTTTTTAAATTGTATTTTAAATTGTATCGTAATTAAAACTTATATAATAATTTTCCGTTAAAAGTTATTAATAGTTCACCATTGATTAAAAATTCACTATTCCAAAATCAACAATAATTCTAATTAATATTTACAAATTCCCATTTTATCTCTTAATATCAAAAATTATCCAATGAACATCAACTGTCCAAATAAACCAGATTCATTCAATCTTATCCAAAAATTCATTAACTTATCCAAAATCTATGTCATCCAAATAAATCCAATTTTAAATTCAATCAAACGAACCTTTTATAATAAAAATCACTTTCATTTCTCAAAACTATTAAAATTAGAAATTACAAATTTCTTTATTCAAACTTTTCAGTTGTGTCTGCTCTGCCATATTGCTAATTGTCGCCTTTTAGATCAACTAGCGGGAAAAGTAGTACAAATTTAACGAAAATAATAAAATAAAAATATTGTAAACAAAACGTCTAAAAACTCATAGTATTTTCTAGTACATGAACTACATTATATTTATGTTTTATTCTGTTCTAAAATAAACAAACATCAATCAAAATAAACCTATAAATCCATTTACTTGTGAAATTAAATTTGAAAACCTACAGTTAATAATGAACACATTTACTTGTGGTTCATTAAAGTTAATTTGTATTTTTAAATGTTATTTTACAGAGAAATATTTTAAAGGTTTATTAGTAATACTAATAAGTAATACTAATAATTAGTATAATTAGTAATAAATAGTAGTATTAGTATAAATAGTAATAATTAGTAATAATTAGTAATACTAATAAGTTTATTAGTATACATAATATTATAGTAGAAGGAAATTAAATGAAAAATGTATCCATCCGATTGAATGGATTCACTTAAAAACTTTTTTAATAGCTTTATAAAGTAGTCATAAATGAAAAAATTACCTACTTTTTTGTACTCTAATTACTTTTCTGTTTTTTACTGGTTGAAAAAGTTGGAAACCACTGCCTTAAAGCAAAATGCAGGTCTACGACTACAAAACACGTCCAAAAAATCCTTAATCCTGTCCAATAATATCCAATCAATAAAAATCTTTTGGTAATAAAGTTAAAGTGAATCTTGGAGCCGCCTCCACTCATTAAAACATCCCTAAAGAGACCTCAAAATTGGATATTACAGATTTAAGCACACGGGATCTTTGAGCCGCTTCACTTATTAATAACATCCCTGTAATAGCCAGAGCTCAAACATTGCGGAGCCAGAAAGATGAGATCATTCCGTTTAAGTTAAATTCGGCTATAATTAACTATTAAATAAATTTGTTAGTACCTGCACGGTTAGAGGTAAACTGCTAGAGTATTGTTAGGCTTTAAAAAATACCAAGAACAGAAAAGCAACAGGACTTGATAACATCAATTCAGAATTAATTAAATATGGCGGTCTCCTCCTTAAATTTTGAATATTACACCTGTTCAATATGTGTTGGAAGAGATATACCATACCAGACGAGTGGTACGAAGCAAGAGTGATATCAATATTCAAAAAAGTAGAAAGACACAACACAAATAACTATAGAGGAATTAGTCTGCTGAACTCTACATACAAATTATATAGTAAGATCATAAACGAACGACTTCAAGTTATCTCGTATTCTCTTTTATTGGAAGAACAAGCAGGATTCAGAGAAGGCAGATCATGCGCTGACAACGTCTTTACTATAAAACAAATAATACAAAAAAGGCGAGAGTTTAATTTAGAGACTCACTTAGCTTTCATAGACTACGAAAAGGCATTCGACCGAATAAATAGATCGAAACTATGGAAAATAATGTCTAAAAGAGAATACCCAAAGCATTTAATAAAAACTATACTAACCCTTTACAAAAATACGAAAATCTCCATTAATACAGGAAAAGAAATAACCACATTAATCAAAACTAATCAAGGGCTACGACAAGGATGCAGTTTATAACCTACTCTTTTTAATATATACATAGACGATCTAATGAGAGAATGGAAAAAAGAAGTGGATCCAGGTATCAAATTAAATCAGCGAGTGTACTTAAACACTGTTTTGTTTGCCGATGACCAAGTTATCATACAAGATAACGAAGATAAATTACAAAAAGCAATCTACCTACTCCATAGATTAAGTTCCAAATACAATCTTCGAATATCAACCCAAAAAACCAAGACGATGGTCTTTCTAGGACCTGATCCAGCAAGAACAAAGATTATAATTGACAATAACATTACAGAACAGGTAAATAATTTTCAGTTCCTAGGTTGCGATGTCACATATGACGAAAATAAAGATATAGGTAATAAAATCAGTAAATACCAAAGAATATGTGGCACAATTAGAAGAACGCTAGGAAGAAAAGCAAGGAAAGAAACGCAATTAAAGTTCTACAAAGTTATGGCTGCTCTAACCATACTATATGGCTCTGAAAACTGGATAGTAAGAAAAAAAGACCTCCAAAATATCCAAACAGCAGAAATGAAATTTCTAAGAGCAGAAAGGATAGAATTAGAAATGAGGACATAAGAGAAGAACTAAACATGTATTCAATTGTAGAAAAGACCCAGGAATATAAAGAAAACTGGAAGGAACACTTAACCCGTATGCAAAACAACAGAATCCCAAAACAAGCACTTGAATACAGTCCTAGAGGAAGAAGAAACGTTGGTAGACCGAGGAAACGGTGGTGAAGCCGGAACAGGCAGATGTGCCTAAACCTGGAAGGGCAGAAGAAGAAGAAGCAGTATTGTTAGAGAGGACATTGTTGCACAGAGTATTTTTTGACAGGATATATAGTCCTGCTCCTTAAAAATCAATTTAAGATGATGTTTTAATACCTTCTTAACTATTATCTGTTATCCACACTGAAAGAATTAAATGAATATTTATAATAATTTACTACAAAAGCTTAATATTTAATGAAATTTTCTTAGAAATGTGGTTTTACATGACAATTTATTACTTTTATTTCATTATTTATAATGAAATTTCAACCATTGGCATTGTACAAATACACTGCATTTAAAAATGAAAAAATTGAAAAATTTTAATTATATTCATTCATAGGTATTTATGTTTAGCCGAGAGGTAAAGCTTCAGTCAAGTGCATACAGCTATAAAGGGAGTCTGAGGTAGTTTTGAAAAGAAGAAATAATGGAAAAAATAAGTTTAGGGAAGTTCAAAGTAGGAGGTTGTCTGGTGTTCGAAATTTTTGCATATGGTTAACTACTCGTAAAATACTGAATATCTATTAGATTTGCAGTGACTCTCCTCGCTTACCTTGCTTTATTTGACAGCAATGCTCAGGAGTAACAATTCTAATTTATTAATCAATCTAAAGATAAAAATAATGTCTGCAAATGTTAACAAAAATAAATAATGCACGGAAAAATTTAGTAAAATTTTCATTTATAGTTAAATTTTTTTTTAATAATACAAAATATTATAAAAATTGAAATTTAAAAATTAAAAGCAAAATTTTAAAAACCTTAGGTAGGTATGTAGTTTCTGACTACAGCTGCGCTTTCACAAACTATGACGCACTGCAAACTTGACTTCACTGTAACTCGATTTTAACTTCTTCAACCAATCTTCGTCATCGTCGACATACAAAATTACCCCCGATTTCATTCATTTTCAGGATTGTCTTCCTGTTGGAAAAAGAACATTGTTTTCGCTTTTCATTGCAAAATTTTGCTTTTTACATAGAATTAGTGTGATTGTCTTTGATGCGATGTTTGTACTAAGTGAGTTATTCTTCCTTGGTCGTTCCTAGTACGCAGAGGTTTGATTTAAAAAACTAAAAACTTAAGAAACTTACTACTAAGCAAAATTTTATTTAAAAATTGAAAAGGTGAAAATTTAAGCTTAAAACTTACACATAAAGACTGAACTAAATTTAATACAAATGTTTCTCTTTTGGAATCTTGTTTTGAAGTTGCATTATCTTCTCCACAAATCACAGGATCATGGAAGTTTACAATTTTTCTGTCTTTCAGGTAACATTTGATCGCAAAATAATTTTTAATATTGTGGTTACTTATCAAAAATGTCTTCCCCTAAAAATTCATTGCATTAGAGATATGACCTGCCTTCATCTCTGATATTATGTATTTAAAACAATTTAATGACTGAATGGCAGCAGTAAGTTTTCATGTTAGTTGTAAATAGTAATACTGAAACGGATATGTTATAACAAAATGAAAATGAAAAAAAAATGTACGAACAACGCAGGAGAGGAAAGTTTACTAAAAATTACAAACTGGAGGGTGTTTACTACGAAATTACTAAGAAATTCAAAATACAATTTCTTGCAATTTACATATACCTACTATTTATCATAAAAAGCTAGAAAAATGAAAAGCGACTTGGGTTAAAATAAAACAATGGTTATGACTGAGGAACATTAGCAAATGAACCAGAATACATTTTACAGCACAAGATCTGAAGTAATTGCCAACGTCATCGGGGAGATCCGACAATGCACTTGAAAGTATGAGCTTGCCTTTAGCCGAATTATTAAATTTTGGTGGTGAACGATACTATGTGATGAATATACTTATTCAGTTTAGAGCATTAAGTTTTATTTAGCTTTATAATGCTTTTTTGTATTTTTTTCGTTTCATACAATGTGGTTGTAATAATTTCCTGTATTGTTTGTTATGTATCCGAAATATTAATAATAATATACATCCGTAAATGAATAAATATTTTAACAAAGAGAATTTGAAATTATACCCAATATAATAATATTTTAATAAAATATAATGCCCGAGGCTCTCAAATCTTTGGACAAAGGATTAAAATAAATATAACAGAATAATTGGATATTTTCAATGGGCCATTTCGGTATTAGTAGTTTTAACATTGACATATTTATTGATGTAAAAAATCGCGCAACACACTTGCAACGGCGAAAATGCAAAATAAATTGCATTGATTAAAATTCACTAATCATTTACATAACAAATGTGTTTCAAAAATCGGATAAAGGTGAACACGTACTTTAAAATAAACAAATTGCACATAATTTTAAATAATGAATTTTTCCAATTTGTTCGTATAATTAAAAATGTTTTATTCAATTTTGCTATATTACTCTAATGATTAAATCAATTAACGTTGAAACTCATTTTAATTAATTAATCGTAAGTTATTGATTAATTGGAAACCAATTTGCAATTTAAATATTATTTAACTTTCGTATCTAAAATTTATAAAAGTAAACGTATTGTGAATCTTATTTATTCCTCTACTTGATTCTATTAGCAAAATATTCAAGATAAATTTAAATAATGGGAATCCAGCTCGTTTATATTCTATGCAGAGTTTTTCATTGAAACTGATTGGATCAGAGGAGATACGATGACAGGTCATTAGAGATACAAATTTGGTTACAAATAATCCAAGTTTAAATCTTAGGCTTAAAGAGTGTTCTTCAACTTCTGTATTATTTAAAAAGATTTTATAGGACACGTTTTTCAGAGCAAGAACAAATTAGCAATTTAATACAAAAAAATACGTAAAAGAGTAAACAATTAATATTCATCATTTAAATCTGCATTAGCATTCCTTTTAAAATATTTGAGTAGCACTAGAAAATTTAAAATGCAGTAACTAATATTAACCCTTCAATCGTGGTATGTATAACTTTAAATTGGTGCTCGTTAGTTCCCTTTTTCTAATTTAATGCACATTAAACAAACATAATAAGAACTAATTAGGTAATTTCCATAGTGAAAACACAATAACAATTAAAGTTCATAAAAGAAATGCTGAATTGTACTAACTACTTGAAGTATTCAAAATGCAAAAGTATACTTCCTCATGTGAATGAAACCTAACTAACTATCAACGTTCATATAAAATTAAATGTCTAACTGTTGACGACAGCTACAAAAAACTTGAAGCAAGTACGTCTAAAGAAAAGGCGGAAATAACTTCGAAACCTTTAAAAAGAATCCGGAAATGAAATGAGCACCGCTGGCGGTTTTGTCTGTATTTCCATTAACTCAGCAGGGTCGTGTGTGAAGTTGGAACTTTTAGAAGTTTTTTTTACATCTTGAACGTCCAATCCTTTACATTTATGTGAATTCAAAAAAATAATCTATAAAAAGGCAAACTTCTGAAATGCAATATGAAAGATATGAAAAGTTCTAACCAAAATTGGTAAACTCAAATGTTGTTAAACATACAAATAAAATTGTAAAACTTAATTAATTTTATTTCTATCGCAAAAAACTAAACTGAAGGAGTATTGAAAAAATTGTAAAGAAAAAACTTTTGTGCTATGTAGTCGCTTATAAAATATACTGATATTTAAACTATCATTATGCGTTCCCAAGTTACAAGAGTAAACAAAAACTTTATTTTTCTTAAAGAAAAGCCAAGAAAATTAAGATGAAGTACTTTTATATAGATTGAGCAAACAACATTTTTGTTGGACTTAAGCGCACAGATAATGATAAGCAAACTTGTGTTTCTCGTAAATTAAAATTTGATTTTTTAGTCGCAATTTTATAGAACCGCTTCCTTAAGTAAGTTATATTTAAATGAAATAGTATTTGTATTAATTAACAGATTATCGGCAAGGCTGTATAATTTTGGTAATTTGAAAATTGCAACCTTGTACTATTTTTTTCAGTGTAAGAATGCTGTCTATAAGTCTTATAATACATCTAAAAAATTATTCTTCGTTATAATTTTAATAAAAACTTGGAAAGTTAATTATGTTAAGCTATATTGCATATCATTTGCTTAATGAGGGTAATGGAATTAAGTTGTAAGAAGTAGAATGTTTGCTGTTTCATGCTGCTTTACATTAAAGCGAAAATTGCCAGCAATGATGACTCAACATGTGAACGACTGTGATTGATTAATTTAACCAAAGAAACGACATTATTTTAATTGAAAAGGGAAGTTAATTTAATGTTCTAGTAAAAAGTTAAGGGGTTAAGGGTTTACTTAGGGAATTATTATTACCGCACGCTATTTTAGTAAATGACAAAAAATTTAAGCCGAATATTTTCCAATGTCCTCTAGAGATTTGACTTACAATGTTATAAACATAATAACCTCGAGTTTTAGATAACAAAACTCGGGCAATTCCCATTGTCTCAATAAATATGAAAACGAAAGAAAACACGGCAAATTAAATTTATTTCGGGTTAACCGTATATTTCTGTTTTCTTACAATTTTCGTATCGTTTGTCAGACGTAAATTGAATTACTGAACAGATACATTTGAAGACGATTGATATAACTTCATTTGTTGCGTTTATTAAATTTTCTTCAATGGAATTTAAATTTAGTATTTGACTTTTTGCGTTCTGTTTGGGTTAAAACGGCAACATTATTTTCTGCTCCCTCGTGCTCTTATTAAACAGTTATTTCCATTCTGATCTTATAGTCGACAATATAATGGTGAATGACATATGACGGCAACATATAATTCACTTTTAGTTTCTAATTCCATTAAACGCAATAAAATATAAAGAAATAACTCTTATAGGTATTTAGAAATTAAACTTAAGTGTACGATTTATTTTACTTTTACGATGGAATGCTATATATTCCGATGAAGGCGTATTTTATGTAGTAGTGCCGTTATAAATCCAAGTAGTCATCAAGATACCAGTAAAAACTTCCGTACAATTGAATGCTATTAGATCAAATCATGGCTAAGATGCAGCACTATACAATATACTATAACTGTGTTAACGCAACCTCAACGCTATTTTAGTATTTTGATCAGATTATGTTTATTTCAATGATTTACGATACTATTACTAATTTTCAAAAGCAACAATTGAGACATTCGATCTTCGAAAAGATTTGTGGTTTCGACTTTTTACTTTTTTTTTAAATTTACAAACAATATTATATAATATTTTATTTTAATATATCGTATGTATAACTTTTGCAGTATATGGGCTCATTTCCCGTGTTTGACGTAGATCAAAAGACGAACTCCGGTTACTTAAAGGAACAAATACAACAGATGAGGGTAAGTGATATTTTTATCAAATTTTATTTTACTTACTACTATGTAGGGCAGTCAAACGCGAAATTTGTGAAAACGTGACCGTAAGGAAATTCTAGCAAAAGTTGTAACTAGTTTTAACTGGTTCAACTAGTGTGAACTTCTAATATATTAGTTAACACTAGTTTTGAAATTATAATATTGACAATACTAGTAATCACTAAACATTATACAGTTTTTGAATATATTAGCAAAGTTTTCAGCAGCATCACTTTGATATAATTTGCAAGTATAGCGAACGAACAATTTTTCAATACCTGTGACTCCTTTCTTCACTTCAGTCTTAAGAAAAATTTTCTTATATAGCACTTGCTCATGAGTCTGGAAACTTGAGAAGAAACATTAAATTTTTATTTTTCAACATAAAGCATTAATATCAACATTAACTTGAAGTTCAGTTAGACTTAGCAACCGAGCAACTACTTATTTATTATTTATTATACTTATTATATTTAGTATTATTAACTCCGCTCCGAGCAAAGATGTGACAGTAATCTCACATGTAAACTCCGCAAAGGAATTTATTTAGGGAGAAATTAATGGGTAAACATAAATTTAATAACAAAATTTCAAAAACAGTATTGTTGTGTATAATAGTAACCTATCGACGGTTCCCTGTTTTAAAGAAAAAATCTCACTTACTGTGTTTATCTGCAGATAAACTGATAGGTGAATGGATACCATAAAAAGTGAAATTTCTTATCCAAGAAATAATCAGGAAGAAAATTGATCTGGAGATATTGGAGTATGGAAGTCAAACCACGATTTCTCGTTTGTAATTAGTTGTTGAATTTTCTGAAACCCAAATAAATAATGATAATCCTATAACCGACGCAAATATTTTTGCATACTCTTCATTGCAATAGATGTTTTTTGTAGTTCCCCTAAAAGACAAGAACAAGGTACAATACATTAACTTTGTGATAACCATATTTTCTCGACGACGTAGAAAAAGACATATTTTTAGTTTTTTTGTTTAACAAAATTTAAAAACACATATAGTAGTTTCATAGGTATGTCTATTTTCACGTGAGTTCTAAATTCACGAATATTAAATCTATCGTAACCCTAAAAATATTGCACCCTTCTAATTAAACCAACTTCTCTGAACTCAATTTTGGTTATCACCATTTCCATAAATTATTTACCAATAAATATGACATTAGTTAGACTTCAATAAAGAAACGCAGTGCTTTACTGAATTATCGTTAACATTTTAGTATTCTGCTTAATTAATAATATTAATATCTGGTAAACGACTTTATGATTAATTAGTGCATTTCAGTTGTAAACAGAAAATGTAGATGAGATGCACAAAAAATTGATCATGTTGGTAGGGTTTTGGATTCAGATTTACGTTTTTAACTTACATATTTTAAATTAAATTAGAACATTATCGAACTTCCGAACTAGAACTAAGTAAAAAAAAAATTTTAATTATACGGTAAAACTCAAGCAATCTTACACTTAAACGATTTCTTTTACCTCGTGTTGATTAATTTCTATCTTTGTGACCTCTCAGATAACATCAAGAGAGGGAGATGAAGTTCATCGAAGTTGAAGATGTAGACCCACAGTAACCGAATAACTGCGTACCTAATGAAAATTGGTTCTTTACACGCAGTCAGATATCACACTTAATTAAACTGCGAACTACCAAAGTTACTTCTTGAAACGAAATTCTACCATAATAGAGAATTAATAATAATAATAATTATTATCATATTAATTAGAGAGTATAATAAAATTATTTTCAAATCAGACAACTTTCAATTTTATTATTTTTTGATTCTCTACACATTCTTAACTTCATTTTAATTTTATTTGTCAAAAAATGAAGAAAGTTAGCGGTTTTGTGGTATGTCTATGTCTTAAATATGTTTTTATTTAAAGAGCTTTAAAATTTTAATCTAATCAAATCTAAGATTTGAAGTCGTTTTCTATAGTTCGTTGAGTAGAAAATTGGCAATTTTCAATAAGACAATACAAAATGTTCAATATAGGTGAGTAAATAAACAAGTTGGACACCTAGGAAAAGTTCTATACATCGTTTGTATTTCAATTGTTTTTACTGAAAATAATTGATTTCGGTATTAATTAATAAAATATTTCATATACCTACTTGGCGGAAGAACAAAATTTATTAAAATTGCATTATAAATTATATCAGTTACAGGAATTACATTTAATAGATCTTTATTAGGCAAAGAGAGCAAGTTGAGCACTCTCTGCTATTTGCTTGTAAAAAAAATTAGAGCGACCTAATAAGCATTATAAAATGCTGACTTAAAAAAAACAATCATTTACGCCGCCGCAAATCCATCTAATAAGATTCTCTATACTGAAATAGAAATGCATAATGTAATATAAAATATACCCCTAAACTTTTAGTTTAAAGTGTGGTAGGTAGTTATTTTAATTAATTATTAATACTACTTTCAAGCAGAAAAAAACATTGTTATAGTACTTCCAAAGTAGGGTAATCTATTAAATGTATGTAATTTAAAAGTTGAAATCTACCTCCAAGAAGTATAGAACTAAAGTTTTCTACTTAATATTTACTTGAAATTGAGTTTATTTCTTATTAAATTAATACGATTAATTAATTAAAACTTTAATAAGGTGAGTTAACTTTAAAAGTAAAGTAGTTTTTTTAATTTTTAATTAAAACTTGACGAACTTATATTGAAGTAACTCATGTTTCAAGTTCTTACAGTTTATAATAAAACAAACAAACACTAGAAGACCGTTTTATTATAATTAATTGATAGATTCGTAGTTTAAACAGTAAAACTCGGTATTATGTAGTTTAAAGTAACCAAAAATGCACTAGATGTAAACACTTTTTAGAAGAAAATGCAGAAAGCTTTTACTAACTAAATAAACTAAAAATATACATATAATATTATGGCAAACATTTCAAAAACATTCTAAAATTTGAATGTTTTGTTGTTGGAACACAACACCACCCAAAATTTACAAAGTGTTTTAAGGGTTAAAAATACACCAACATTATGTACTAAAAAATACAGAAAAGCAATAAGGCCCTATTAATGACCGTAGATGGAAAATACACATGGGCTAACGGTTTATTAAATCTAGAGCCTATAGTTGATGCGGATAGGGTATTCGGACGATTCATCCCGGACGATTCGTACAAATATTTTTTTATTTGTTAAGGTCAATGATGACAATTCGGCCATTAACGTTAATGGCCGGACAATAATGGCCCAGCTCAGTTGGGTATTAACGTCATTGACCGGCCATTGACGTCAATGACTATGTATTTTGGGCGATGTTGACATTTAAAATTTTATTTGTGTTTTTTACATCACTGGCCGGGCAATGACGACAATGTCCAACTAAACTGGGCAATTATTGTCCGGCCATACAGGTGGGCAATGACGAAATAATTATTCTGTAGATTCCATCTGAAAGTAATATATCGACGGCTAAGAAGTAATAGAACGTAAGTGCGAAAATTGCATCTGTCTTATTTAACTCATTGTCATTGGTTTAAATTATAACTTCGAAACACCAACAAGTGCGTCTTTCATTAGAGAATCAAATAAGACATAAAACGTAAAATTTAAAAATGGTCAGATACGTTCTATTGCTTCTTAGCCGTCGATATTAAATGGGGCTTTGCAATTAATACTAGTTATTAAGGGATTAACCGAAAGTTAATTTTCTTAGAAAATATTAGTAATACGACCAAAGAAAATGGGTTACTGTCAGGGAATTGACTCCACAACTTTCACTTTTTCCTATAAATCTAATGGTCTTATCAATTGTAGTTTATATCTCTGCATTATTTTTATGTCTTTCATTTTTTCTCTAAAATAATTAGGGAAGCAGGAATTTGCATAAATAAGTTTTTACACGTTAATTTCGTATATGTTCGGCTAACTCATTCAGCACCAGGTATATCATTTTGTGAAAAGAGCACAAGAAACTTAAATAATAAAATTATTTGCATCACAACAACAGATTTTTCATATATCACAAATAAAATACACTGTAAGTATAAAATATCTCAACCGTTTTCACCATACTATGACTATATACTATACTATATTTTGGATTTTCTAAAATGAAAAACAAAAATTAAATATTGTGTCCGTATTGAAGTGTGCTTCTAAAAATGTAAAAAATTGTTAAGCTGATCTGTATCTTCTTTCATACCTACTAGGTAGATAATATAAAATTTGCTTTTGTATCTTTAATTTCGATTACGCTTTAAAACGCAGACAAGGTTTAATTTAAAAATCCAATTAAAGCAGATCAAGCGTGTATCATGATATTAATAAACGGTTGTAACTTTGAAGTACATAGCTATAGTTTCGATCGCTGATGCTGTTTTTAGCAAATTTTATGGAAATTACCGTAAAAAATAAATTTATAATGATGTGGTGGTAATTAACAGTATGTTCCGGTGGTGAAATTTAAACATTAATAACATTGAATAATGGTGTACTTTTAAAAACTTTAATTTACTTAGTGATGTTTCCCTTTAATAACTTGAAAATGAATAACTTATCAGAGAAATTTTCTTTTGCTTAATTAACAAGCATTCAATTCATGAATTGAAAATTGGTATGATACCTGCACTTGAAAGTATAACAACATTGAAATTACAATAAAGTAAAGGAGGTATGTAAGTACTTAAGAGCTTAAGAATGAAAATATTAAAACAAAATACAACTTATTATTGCTAGTTAAATTATTCGGTAGCATTTCTTTACAATAAAAAGTTTTTAATAACGTCAGTTACAGTACTTTAATAATTAAAATTTAATTGCTTATTATACCATAAAATTTAATTATCTTGACGAGACGACATCCGTATTACATGCAGGGATGATAATATTTGAAGAAACATTACTTTAAATTGTTTTATATCAAAAGTAATGGCAACAATTGAGAAAACCCACTGAAATGTGTTGTCGACATTCGTGATTTGTGTTTAGGGCGGTGATGCAGTATTGATAAGAGGGAGGAAATACGAATACTCTATACATTTTGGCTCCGTCTGTAACATTCCCATCTCGTCTGTCGCTGTCAACCACATAACATAAACATTACAACGATTAGACTTACAGAGCTTTCTTAGTAAGGCAGAGTTTAACATTTGTCATCTTAACTACAAATGGGACCCGCTTGATTACTTACTATCGTAATATTTGTCATTTCAAATGCAGATGTTTTATGAATAGATTAATTAATTTTGTACACTTATATAATTAAATAACGCTATATTGCCGCTCATTTTGCCAATTGCAGACAAAAGTTTAACGGTGTCGTGTAACTGAAAGTTCAGATTAGGTAACAGATTTATTGTTTCAGGACAAAAAATATTTACAGACCTGTGCTGAGAATTAAAATTGTAACGGAATATTTAAGAGTGTTGTTTTCCCATGCTTATAAAGTACCTACTAAACTTAACCACTTCCGCCGAATCTTAAAAACTCTATTTTCATAAAATTTTACAGCATAATATAAATACGTTGCGACCTATTCGAAAACTCCAGGTCGACCATTATCAAAACTTAATCTGGTAGGGAACTACCCGCGCAACCAAAGAGTCAATAAATTTCTTCATATCAATCACAAAGATATTCATGATTCTGCTTCATTCTATATTTATTTTCAAATTTTTTTCCCAGAAAAACCTATCATAAATTTTTCCATTTTCTATGTTTTTGTAGTTTTCCACATTCTTCATTAAATTTATTTCTATACACATTTGCTATTTTTTTTCATATTATTTTAATATTTCAAACTTAGCATAATACTTTTTGATTATTTAAATTTAGTTTTCAAATCATTATATTTTTATCATTTTTATAATTTCTATTACAGAACTTTTGTAATTTTACTGATTTACACACTTTCTATTTTGGTTTTTAAGCCTTGATCTTCTTTGTCTTTCTTACTCATACATTCTCTTTTAATTATATAATTTCTTCCATTCACTGCATTGATGCTTCCAAAATTTGGAGCTGCTGTTTCTTATTTATTTTTACTACTGCGTTTCATATTTAATATTTTCCAAAATCAATCCAAGTTGATTTCAATTTATCAAGGTCATTTTTATACAGCATTAATTTTCTTGTAAAATTGAGAACTTGCGTCAGGTTGGGCACCATTTAGTTATGCAAATGCTGTTACAAAGTTAACACAACTTAATTTTCTATAAACAACAGTAAATATTCCCAGTAATAAAAATTTCAAACTTATCCTAATTCCCAAACTGGGAAAATTTAACTTTTATTTTAATATCTAATGTATCAGTCGACGACACGCATAATATCCAAAACTTTTATCGTTCCCTCGAATGTATTCATGTGTAGATAAACATTTTTACTTTATATTTTACTTTTTCTTTGAAATTCTAATCGGCCGACGACATATTGAAACAAGATACAAATAAAATAAAATACATAACAGTAAGACATAAGCTACAGTTGATCAAAATTTATAGCAGAATTACAAAAAAAGGAAAAATTATTATCTATTGCTACTTTCCAAATTTTTATTTTTAAATTTTTTCACGCAATTGGCTATCTATTTGTAATAGATAGAATGTCCTTGTAAACGATGAAATATCAACATCTAACGTTGCGTAAATTCTCAAAGGAGACACCATACTCACCAAAAACTCAAAAGCATCCTCATGTGCTAATTGTGTAACTTCCAATGCTAGATCAACAGGATGCCTGTTTTCAGTTGCATGTAACCTGTACTATGTACGCTTAAAAGCAGTTTTTGCAGCTGCAAATGTTTTGGTAAGTTTTTATTAGAACAGTAAATAAACAACAGTAAGAAATATAAAATTATTGCTATTAAGTATAAATTTAGTAGCCCTAGAATGTTTTTGTATGCTTTTATTGTTATGACTGGGAACTTCATCTTCACTTTGAAAGACATTGGTGCTCGTTTTCATATCTTCAATTAATTTTGATTTTAATTCACTTTTTTCAACATCTTCTGTGCTACTCACGTAATTGTTGTCGTTTTCATCATCAAGTACAATGTCCTCTCCTTTGTTGTCATTTTCATTTTCATCGTCATCCTCATATTCTTCAGCTTTCCGTTTTTCCAAATTATTTTGACGATATTTATCAAATTTTGATAACAAGTAAGGGTGCTTAGAATTGAACATTGGATATCTGTGGTAATTTAATTCACCTAATAAATATTTAAATTGTAAAAACCTCAAACATGTTAAATTTACAATTCTACAAACGTTTCCTCAAATTTAAAGAGTCTTTTAATAAAAACTGTCTGGAGAGCTTTAAAACACCATCTTCTATGTAAGTATTGCATTTACACTTTTCAACGTCAATAGGACAACTAAAAACTAACATTATTTTCACTAACATAATAATTTATAAGTTTCACAATTTACCAATTGGTTCCCGGCCCCAAACAATCTACGGCACCTAATCCTCTACAAAAATAAAAATAAATTACTTAGGTACTGCATATTAAATTTAAAACAAAAACTTACGTATTTTTATTAATACATATTGCTTCGGAATAGATTAAATCGTCTTTTTGGCGGTTAAACGTGCTACCGAATGGTTCTCTCCAATCGGACCAATACGAATTGATTTCTGAAGCTTTAGTGGAATCGTGAATTAAAGATTCACAAAACTGAAAGTCAAACTACTTTGTTGAGTATAAACAATAACTTGAATAAATTATATTATGTACCCACCGGTTGTTTGTATAAACAGTGAGAGTTGCATTTTACCGAATGAACTTTTTGGTTTATGGTGCTTGTATTACAACTGAATATTCCACACACATTTCTGGGTATACATATACTGTCGGGTAATGGCGAAATAAAACATGTAGGAAAACCTGTACAAATTTCAACATTATTTTACGTAGCATATTATTTAGTATCATATTAACCGGTAACTGCATATAATGATTTTCCACCGAGAGTTTTTGTGCAGTCGCAGGGATCCGCATAATACGATAAACCTGAAACATCACATAGTCGTCGGTGTACTCGTGCAGGATGTTTTGAAAATTGCGTAAATTCCTGAAAAATACACTCTTTTGTACGTTCTTTTTCCAGTTCGATTGGACAATATCTCCATTTTCGCAAAGTTTCCGAATCGCATAAACCTAGAAAGTATTCTTCCACGTTACTTGCATTTTGGCCACCAGTAAAAATTTGTTGTTCGATAAATACCTAAAGATTGAAATCAACTGAAAACTGAATTAAAATAAAATTTGAAAATATTTTACCGCACAATATTTTTCACCTATTTCTACAATAACGCACTGTTGTAAATGTAATTGCTTAACCCATACGGATATGTTGTAAATTGGATCGATATCTGGTAAAGGTTCGATAGAATTATAAACGTGTTTTTTAAAAATTTTGCTACATTCTGCTAACCAAAGAGAAAATGTCAAAATACAAGTATAATATGACAATTTCATTTAAACAATTGATCATATTTTATTAAATTTAAATTAGGTATTTGGCGTTTAAATGTTGACTAATGGACGATAGGTAACGCGCTTGATTAAATAGCGGTGAATCGTTTTATGCAGTTAAATAGTGCTGATTGCTTTGAAGTTCTGCTTAAATCAGAAAATCTATTGAAACACAGCAGCTGCTATTTGCATTTAGATATATCCGTAATTAGAAATTCCACTTGGAATCCTCACAACTACATCATGATTATGGTTAATACTAATCCTCTGTAAAATCAATTCTTATGTGGAAAAAGTGGGTCGAAACAGGATTTTTACATCAGTTTAGAAAATAAAAAATATAGGACGAATTAACATTTTTTAACGAGTGCAGGATGTATCAGCGATTCGGTTAATATTGGGTTTTGTTTTGTAACTTTAATTCATCTTCCACAAAAGCAGTTTGATTGTAAGTATCATTCAGTACATAGTAAATTAAACTGAATAGTATCCTCTTTGAAATTGCATATTTAATTTGTTCCAAATATTTCTTCGATTGCACTAAACAATGTTAAAGGATTAATTTTCAAACGAAATTTCAAAATTGCAACTTTCTTTTATAAAAATCAATGTGCATTTATTTAAAATTATTTTGAATATAATATATTTTGATATAATAATTGTAGTTCGAAGAACAAAATCCTACCTTGAACGAACTCAATCCGCGTATGAAGTCCTGCGGCTAACAATAATTTCAATGTGGTGGAAATTTCATTTTGGGTTTCAGAGTAAACATTTTGTTAGGTAGTTAATAATTTGTATAAGTAATGAGATATTACAGAATTAGCATACAGTAACAAATATTTTTACTGCTAGTAAGTCTGCCTAAACAAACTTCTTATACCATGATAAGGATTATATTTATATAATATTGTATAATTACAATATTAAATAAAAAAAATGGGTTCCAGTACTTCAACCTTTACTCGAAGATATCATAGAAATGCAAGGACATAATACTTATGATAGATAACATTAAAATGTTGAAATGCATGAAATAATCAATATTACAGTTTCGATTTTTCGCATAAAAGTCAGTGTTATGTCCATTCTGTTGACGGCATGTGTATTTGACGTAGATAGTTGCAGGGCTTTATTTAATTAATAATTTTATTTTCAAACCAATTAAACCAATAGGAAATATGGGAAAATTTTACATAAATGTGGTAAAAGGAAATCTGTGGTTAGCACTTAAAAGGTCATAAGTGTACTCCCCCCCCCCCTATGTCCTTATGACCTTTTAAGTGCCGACAACAGAAATGTAGTATACAAAAATGTGTGTTGTGACTTGGCATTAACTCTATGATAAGGTTGATAATATATCCGTGGTGTTGGGGAGAAACATGATAAGTGCAAATGTAAGTTTTATTTATTTATTTACTTTCATCAATTTTTTATCAAATAAAAATAATAGGAATGCGACTTATTATTGTTCTACCAAATTATTACGTTCATAGTGCGTAGTGCTAGAGTTATCATATACGAGCAAATGAAAATATAGCACAAATTATCCACGAAATTGAACTTATCAAAAAAATTATCAGTTTTCTCCCAAACACCATGGATATTTAATATCCAGGTTTTTTCTACATTAGACCAAAAGTGGTAATTACCTAGCTATATATTCAAAATATGGTAATTACTCCTAGAAAACCCCCTCTGCATTGAAGTAGGAAATGTTCGACCCTTAACCTTTGATTTATGTCGTTATACGCGTAATACTCGTAAAAATTTACAGAATTTATATTTAAATTGAAATTTAAATTTCTACAAATTAAATTTGCAGATATGCATTTTCATAGCACCTATTTTTGTAACATTTACATCTACATTATAGCACGAATCGGATTGTATGATTTTCCAGGATGTGTTCGTCGAAACGTCTACGGACATTTTAAGTAGATTTTCTTAACATTTCAATATATTAAACTTTACTGATTTACATTGCTTTAGTAAGCGTGAATAATTCCAAAAGTTAATTATGTTAAGGTAATTTATGTTACATAAAAGCCGAAAAACAAAATTGCAATAAACAAATTAAAAGAAATACGTAAATTTATTTCATCTTCTTTATTTTTCAACTATTTCTTATACAACATACTTATTAATAATAAACTGCTTAAGTACAGTCGATACTTAATTGAACAAAATAAACTATTATTTAAAATTTCTGTAACATCAATTATTACAAAAATGTCTAAATGTTATCAAATGGCTAATAATAACGTTGAGGTGAGATAATAAATATTTTATTCAATAACTTTGATACTAATTTGACATTTAAAAATAAATCATTACATTAATAATTAAGTTTCCAAGTTTGCATCTTATATCTCTGGGTTACATAATTTATGAAGACAACATCTAAAATGCCGACTGGTTAAGATGTACGGCAAATCTATGCTTGCAAGAAATGTTGACATGTATTAATATTTATTGGACATTTAATTTCTTTAAAAATTCTATGGAGTAGTAATCTTAATTCACATTATAGCTGCAGTTTAACCTCTTTTGCCGGAAACGACAAACTACGAAGTTTTATTTTTTTCATGTCGTTCGGGCATTTTAACTGCACGCCATGTGCACTTTTCTTACTATCTCATATTTCTTGCTTTTGCATGAACTCCCGGGCTTTAATAAATGAAGTATGACACTTCATCAGTCGTAAATGCTTTTTTATCATCGCTTAAAACTTTCATCAAATACCTTTTTAGAATCTTTAGACATAATCTTTTTCAAAAATATATTTATATATTTTTCTGCTCAGAAAATTATCATAATCCATTATCAAAATTTTCAACTAGTATAATGTTGATTCCTCGGATGATGGGTTACCTAGTTACGAATTAAAAAAATAATGAGAATAAAAGACTTAAATTTAAATTTGTTTGTTTTAAAAATAGTATATTGCTCCATTAGGATTGAGAAACCAACTTTTTTTAACAAACAAGATTTGCATATGGGAGGCGAAGCAAGGCGAATGTATAACTTGCGCTTTAAGCTTCAAGACAGCTACTTTTTAATCCTATTCAAATATTTCGGTTTTTCACCAAACAGCCAAAAATTTAAATTTAAACTAAAGATCTTGTATGAAAGTATAAAGTTAAATTGGTGATCAATTTAACTCAATTTAATCAATTTAATTGGTGAATTAATTTTGGTGTGGAGAACAGCAACTTTTCGGCACTAAAATACTTTTAGTTTTGAAGAATAATATGATTATTGAACAAATATACAAAATATTCAAAAGGTCAAATGCATATATAGACATATAAATATATAATGATCACAATCTAACCATCTTGTTCGATTTCTATCTGCATGTGCATACAAAATATGCATAAGCATTCCGCATTCGATTATTCGGTAGAATGAAAATTTTGGTTTAGAATTTCAATTTTAAGAACAACTTGAAAACTTTGTGTTACAAATAATGAATATTTCGACATTACTGTCACTAGAGTTGCTTGACGAATTACTACAAGTCTCAACCACTAACTTTGCTCGCCGAAATACGAATTACAAGTGATAAATAAGATTTGAACTGAAGCATTAGACATGAATTTTCATCATATGTAATAGTACTTGAATCGCATCGCAAGAACGTTGTAAACAAATGTCTACAAATTTTTAAATCAAAATCTTCGTCCAATAATTTTTTTAGATGATTTTTCTAAGTGATTTAATTATTTAACAATTAATAGTTTCTGATGGAATATTTAAACCTGAAACAAATGTTTAATGACCGTAATTAGTTAAAAGTATATCCCTAATTTTATTTTAAGCACAAGTTAAATCTTCCGTCATGAAAGGATTTCGATAAAAGATTGCCTGCTATACTGCTTCATGAATTTTTGGTTTGTTTATTGTTTACACCCATGCATATCCATTCTCTTGGCTCGTATATCTTCCACTTCGTTTAATTTTGGAATGGGGTTTGATACAAACTTAGTGCAATGGCTCGTGTTGTCACTATACCCTTCTCTCCGGAAACAGTGATGTGTGCCGGCGTGGTTTCCTGCAATGTACTTATGAGTACGACCGACGCGCCCTACTCGGGGTTAGAATAAATTTTAAAATATTATTAATAAATATAAAGTGATATGTCGACTTTTTTTATCGAAAAGATATATTGGGTTTTCAGATAAAGCATCTACAGATTCAAATATTTATATGCATATACGAAAAAGCTTCTTTAAAAATTTGTTGGAAAGTTTGATGAAACTTGGCTGTGTTTTATGGCTGGATTCAATACTAAAATCTAAATGTGAAGCATGGCAAAGCCACAAGCTAAATCAAACTTCAGAAGTACATAGGTCAATATTGGAATAAGCTACTCAAAATGACATCTAGCTTTAGTTTGGTAAATAAAATATACTGAGCACTTTTTGATAAAATAGTTTAAAACCTGTGATGCAGTATGAAAAGTTTTCCAATAATTGAAATTGTGGCTTCTCTGTTTATTCTTCCCGTTTATTAACTCCTGTAGTTGTATTTGTATTTTTTTAAATAGAAATATTTTTATTGAATACATTCGAGTGATAATTTGGTGGATTGCAATTGTCGTAATTTATAAAAATGTTTTGCTGTGTTTGGATAGTAAAAATGTTTAGCTATTAGGCTACATTCATTGTATTCCTTGAAATTACTTTCAAGTAGGAGCTTTCGGCGGTTTAAACATAGTAGTTCCGGTGCTCTTTGTTGGACTGAGTTAGATTTCCTGCGGTCCGCCTACCAAGATATCTAAGTTGCTGGCTAATGGACTGTAGACTTGTTCCAGTAGGTTACTTTATTTGAAGAGGCGTGAGCTGAATGAATTTAATCTTGCAAATCTCTTTGGAAGGGTCATTTATTAAATTTATGAACTTTTTAAAATTATATTTCTCATGGCTTAATCTATAGTCCAACTTATTCTGGCCTCCAACACTACACCATTATACTATTATAGAGTATGGAGTATATAAATTTGCAGTATAGTGTCATTTTGGAAACTTCAGCAAAAGAGAAGTGTTTGGAGCACGTGAAATATGTTTCACTAACTAGCCGCTATAATTTAATAAATATAATACTTGTTGAAGTGGTCGTTCCATTAACTGTAACCTAAAAAGCTTTCGAAACGTCCAGAGTAGTATGGTGCGGTTACACCGTAGACTCTTTGAACATTTTGCACGGTTATTTTTTGGGCTAATATCGAGGGAACGATGGCTCTAATGAAATAAACAATTGTTGCTGTAGCTCATAAAATTTTAATTTAATGAAAATGTTACGTAAATTAGTGTAATACAATATTATATGCTGCTTAATAAGACTTACAGCTAAACATCGTCTTATAACTTTTATTTGGTGAATAATTTACAGTAAACGGTACAATGCGCATGGTTCTCCTACACGTGCTCCGTCGCGACGCATTAGTGAATTCAGTCTTCAACTTGGTGTCGTTATGTCAAGTAACTATTTCAGCTACATCAGTCAGCGTAACTCGTGAATCTTGTATGTGTTTTATTAGACTTAATTTCTAAGGGTAGTTTTAATATTTCGAGCTTCTATTTTAAGGTAAGATTTACGACAGATTGGATTTTGAATTTATTCATAAAACGAAAATAATGTTAATGTAGAATAATTTATTATTAGAGTCTAATTAAAAATTAATACCATTTCTATTATGTTGTACGTAAATTTATAGCACAAATATTAATCGGACTTGATTAACCCTTATTTAAATTAGTGTTCATTGCGGTCATTTATCTTGGTTATAATGAAGTTTAGACGCTTATGTATACAAGTTAATTAGGTTTTTTTCTAAATATGTTGTGTGTTTTATTTATTATCAATTTTATCATTCACTCGCACACATGCAATAATAAAATACGACCTAGGCATTTTCAAGCATGAAGGTTATAAAGAGCTTCGTTTTACACACATCCTGTCATAATAGTTATAGCCCAGTATCTATCATAGATAACCGGGAAAAAGAACGTCTGCATATTTTAAATGTTAAAATAGAAAATGATATATGAGATACGCAAAGTAAAAAATATACATAAAAATATTATATTATACTAAAAATAAATATGTATTTTTTAAGAAAATGCTTCAATATTAATTTTTTGAATTGCTTCATATTTTTCATTTCCATATTAAATATTAATGATTGTGTTTCTGTGAAAAATTTTAATAAATAAAAATAAATTGCCTTAGCAAAAATATTAAAATTTGTTTTATTTATGATATAATTAAAATTTTTTTTAATTATTACATTCAAGCTCAAAAATAAAATTAAAATATCCTGGTATGAAACTAAAACAAAGAAATTTAATTACATTTACTTAAAATATAATCTAAAATTTTAATGTTGATATTATTTCATTGTTTATTTATTGTAAAAAATAATTTGGTTTTAATAATTTTCATTACTTTTTTGCTAAAAATAGCAAACAAAAAATAATAAAGTGTAACAGGTAAACATTTTCGATATTAAATTTTTTAATAACTGCCAGAGTTTTATCTAACAAACTCATGCGAAGTAACTCTAAATCTAAACCTTAAATAAACAGTTTGCGGTTTAATTTTACAAAATTAATATAAGTGTGTATACATAGTTGTAAATATTAAAATATGCATGCTTACCTATACAATATTAAACTGATATTGTTCACCTTATAATCCACCTGAAAATGCAATTTTTACTAATATGTACTTGATTTTTATTGGTTTTAGCACAGCACTAAATTAATAAAATTCTTACAAAGAAAATCCATCTTTGGGTTAGTTCTCTATTATTTTTTATTTACAGTTCCAATGCTAATTTTTTGATAATATTAATAAACTTAATATACTACTACCGAAAGCAATAATAATCTATTTTACTTCAGGGATGCGTTCTAACCCCGAGTTGCCAGACGGTAAATTTTATGGAAACCTGAACTTAAAAAATTTTCAGTTAAAATCACATGTCGGAAATGTTTACTGGCTCTTTTAATATGTACTATAAAAATATAGGCCATTAGTAAAACTCAAATTGAAAGCTTTAAAAATTACATAATCATATACAAACAAATTTGTAATTTTCACAATATGGAATATTATACCAACATAATATACTCAGTTCGGAGTATATTAATGAAGTGCATAATAAATTTAATATAATTTTAATAGTTTTAGCATTTTCATTGCAATTAGTATTTGTTACCATAGGAAAGTGGATATACATTGTGGTTATTTTTTTTCGTTTTCTCTTCCTTGATCTTTGTGATACATTATACAACAAAGTACATTACATATATATATATAGCACCTTATTTATTATCAAGCTTGGGATAAAGAATATGTAAATTCTAAGCTTGTTTTCTCCTTGCCCTACAACAACCTTTACTTCAAACAACGATGATATTTTACAGCATAAAATCATTTAACATTAACAGCATAAACAACCACGTATTTTGAATATTTTTATTTTGGAATATTAATATTACACCAAGTGACGCAATTAAATTTAACAAGCTAAAGAAGTTACTGTTAAAAGCCTTTCAAAGGAGGCAGATATAAAATATTGTTAATTCCCCAATAGCATATTAATAACAATCCATCGAATTTCCTTACGAATTTTGTTCTTTACCTAATTTCTAATTCTAGAACGACTAGCATGGCATTTGCCCTTGTTAAACCAGTTGTCCGAAATGGCTAATTTCTTCATTTGGGGATTTAAACTGAGCATCAGAAAATGAAAACTGTAACTAGTTTATTAAAGAATTTAATGTTCAATTTTTACGAAAAGAATCTTCCTTAACGACACAACAAACAAGAGAACTTTTCTCGTCAGGCGTCTACCTGTTGGTCTCAAGTAACTATTGTAATTAAAAACTTCTATAGCTGGAAATCTGGGTTAACTAATAGGTATTCTGCTGTGATTGAAAAAGTAAACAAATTGGTGCGGTGAGTAAATTCTAGCAATTTTGTTAAATGCATTGTTTAATTTAAAGTTTTGGTTTAGGTACTCGATATTTTAAGTTCTATCCTACTGTTTGCGACGCGTATTCTTTGTTTTGTTGAAGACGTACCCTGCGGTTATGCGATCATTACAACACGTACAATTCATAGAGTTTAGTTTTTGATATTAAAAACTGTGCGTATTGTAACAATAAAATAATAAACTTGGATGCTTTGGGCACATGATGCCAAAGAAATCGCGTATGATATTTTTCCTTTCTCTTAGAACTAAAAAAGAATATATGGATTGTCATAGCCGCCATAATGTTCCTAAATTTTTTCTTAAAAATATAGTTTTTTTTAAGTTACGTCAGAAGCCAAGGTACAATATTAATCACAAACATTTTTAATTCTTTTACGTACGTATACCAACTTTAGCTTTGTTAAACTATTTCGATAGTCCAGCAGCTAGCTAGCTTTTACATTCGGTCACGAAAGTTTGAATTGGTAGCATAAATTGTACGCCAAATGTAATCATAAAAACAAAGAAGAACCAGAAAAGTACTTATAATTACACCAGAATCAGGGTAAAAATGAGATGAGAAAAGCACATTTTTATTAAAAAAAAGTTTCTAATGAAAACTATGGTAGTTTATGGCGTAATACCTGATTGGCTGTTTTCATAAAGTAAGCGCAGCTCATGGCGTATTTGCGCTTGTTCGTATTTTTACGTAACGCAAATTATACTTTACTATCGAGGTTGATATGGCCAAAACCATATTAATTTTTTTTACTTATTTTTAATAAAATCATTCATCCTAAAAAACCGATTTAAGTAAATAATAGAAGTTGGTCTCTGAGCCCACTTTTTGGCAGCATAGTTTTTGAAGGCTCCTGGAGGTAAAAAAAGACGATCCCCAAGTACGAATCTTGAAAGACGAGATTTCTGAGAAAATTACGGATCTATAAATACGGGATCTTTGGAGCCATTAAAAACATTCTTACATTTTTGAAATTAAATTAACGAAATCTAATTTAAAATAACTTTAATAAAAAATTATGTTTCCAGTTGCACAGTTATAAGTCAACTATAGCCTGCTTCGCCCTCTCAAACGCATTGCTACACATATTTACTTCGACGTACAAAAGAAGTCCGTATAAAAAGAAGAAATGAAACAATACATATCTACAAGTGTTGGCAGTGAGATAGGCAGATAGATAAGGATACCCACCTAGATATTAATGACACATAAGTTTTGAACTTTTGGTATAACAGGCAATATGAGCCAAACCAGAAATAGAGGCCATATACAGGTTTACATATATAATAATAATTATTTTTGGAGATCAATAATAATCAATATTGTTTGTCCGCATATGCATAACCATAAGTTAGCATTGTAGCCAGTATGATCTGTTTAAGGTGCACAAAAGAGTCGGAGAAGGTGCTGGAACATATAAATACATATCCAAACTTTTTGAGGACAACAGACCAGAGCACCTTCTCGAACTCAATTGCTCGGAATATCTTCTAATAACAACATACGAGGTATGTGGTAATGCTGTCCTCTAGGCCGGACACCATTTATGCGAAATTTCTTAGGTTGTTCGACGATGAGGGCGTACCTTAACGCCCTCGGTTAGCAACGATATTCAATAAGATATACTTTAGTGGACATCAGATACCAAGAATATGGCTTAAATTTACATTTATTTTAATACCGAAGAAACCAAACACTAAATTCTGTGGGAATTTCCACACCATCGGCCTCATAAATCAGCTCCTTAAGCTCTTCCTAAAAGTCATTCATAAAAAATCCGTGGAATATGCAAATAAATCGTTCGCCGCATACAATTAAGTTTCCGTAATGCACGGTACAAGAGAGGCTCTGTTCAGTATCCAGGTTCTCCTCCAAAAATCTAGAAATCTCAATTCTGACATATATTACATATTGACGTGTAGTGGGGTGGTGTATTATTTTTATGAAATTTATAAATTTTCAAAAACTACCACACAAGAACATGAGACTCTACTTGTAACTTTTAAAATCCTAATTTAAATTAAATTTTTCCTTACAAATTGTAAGGTTGTTGATCGGCCGACCAAATGTGCAATACCTTGACCATATGCTTCGTTCGTTACTATAGTTTTGTATTTTATTAACCTTGCTTTTAAATTTTTCTAATTCAACGTAGTTTTTCTGGCTTTTATAATCCAAATCAATCTTTCTTCAAAATATCCAATTAATTATTTTCCATCCAATTACAACATCCAAAAATTACTTATGCAAAACCTTCAAAATCTTCTCTTTAAAACTCTAATATGAGACGAAAATAATTCAAATCATCAAACAAAACTCACACATCGAATTAACTTATTTATTTGCAAAATTTTAAAATTTTTAAACTAGAAACACACATTTATTAAAATTATCGGAGACTAAACTGGCCTAACGTCCGCGTTGTTGAGCGGTCACCCGGCAAAAAGTAAAATTTATTTACATTTTCCCACCAAATCAACATTACCGCGCCAAAAGCATACAATTTCAAATATTTACAAAATTTACACAAAACTATTTACAAAATTCAGATTCAAATTTCACAAATAAAATTAAAATTCTGATTCATAAAACAAATTTAAAATACAAATAAAATTCAATTTCAAAAACATGGTTTACACAGTAAAATTAAAAATCAATCATCAAAATTAAAAAAAAAGGATTTTGAAACACGACAATATATTATTATATGCCTGCTTCGTTGATTATCAAAATGTATTTGATAATATAAAACACGATAAACTCATCGTAATTCTGAGAGATATAGAACTGCACTATCGAGATGTAAAAATTTTTAGTAACTTGTATTGGAACCAAACGTCCGTTATAAAAATTCAGGAGGAGCTTTCCCAGAACTAGTTCAGTCATTTAAGCACAAAAAGGGGTCAACCTCGGAATGAGAGATAATAAGCTGGAAAATCGTATACACCTTCATTTAGGCGTTCTAAAAGTTGTCTCAAAAGTCTCATAAAATCTCGTGTCTGCGTCGTAAGTTATTCAAGGTCAAAGATCACAAATATCTGTTTTTCTAGATTATCTCGGTTTCTATAGCTCAAATGATGTTAAGATCTATTATAAAAATTGTAGAGCATAAAATTTTCGACAAATTTTGTTCCAAACATTTTTTAATATGCTCAACTGTTTCTGAGATAGAGGGTGGAAATATTGACGGACGTACAATTTTAAAAATTATGGCTGAACCTTAGGAGTGGGGTTGGGCGCTGCAAAATGAACTCCTGGAGCCAATAACGCCAATATTACCACCAGCTCCTGAGGAATTACTTAATACACTATTTTGTAATTGTAAGAATTGATGTGGGGTATGCTGTGGGTGCAGAAAATCGGGGTTGCAATGCACTTTAGCTTGTGGCCAGTGTAATGGACAATCTTGCCTCGATGCTGTTTGATCACAAAGCAACTCTGAGGAAGAGAGCGCATTTGACCCGGAAAATCTGGGAGGCCTGGAAACAACGATTCAGGACAACGAAGATGATGACAATGAAGATAATGGTGACAATGATAATATCAAAAGAGAACAATTACCAGGGTCAACTTACAGTGTATAAGCAACCATTACAGCAAGTACAGATATAATATACTGTCGTGTTTCAAACGTCAAATCATGATTTTTTTGGTTGAATTGCTAAGATTTTGTGTAAATTTGTTATATTTTTGATTTGTAAATAATTTTTAAAAGATTAGTAATGACGCGCGAAATATTTTTAAATTGGGAACAATTTTAAGAGAGGAAGGGGCTTTTTGCCAAAAATGGCTGCCAGAAGCGGCAAGAAAATTCTTGTCTTCTAAATTTGTTTAAATTTTGTTAAAAAGTTTTGTAATTTGCGAAGAAAAGTTATTTTGGTTTACGTAAGTGACTTTGTATTATTTAAATTGAAGTTTGTCCCAATATTTGACGTAGATTGAATATTTTGAGATTGAAAATTTGGAAGCTAGACGATTATAAATTCAATTACTGATTTTGGATGATTTTGAAGAATAATTTTTCGAAAGGATATTTTAAAAGTTAATTAATTAATTTGGATTATTTCGAAAAGTTAAATAAAAATTTTAAATTTAAAACCATCGCGGAAAGGTTAGATACCGGGACCACCTGGGTCGAGTTATCTCGTCGATTTGATTTTATATTGGGTATTGAATTTATTGAATATCATTGTTCAGATTTAGTATTATTTTTACTATGTATAAAAGAATTGTGAGCGGACCTCGTATAATTGTTAGTTCATATCGGCGCAGCGCATGCTCGTCTCATCAGTATGTCACTCAACTTACAAGTGTTTGGACGCTTGAAGACATTGTTGTAACAAAAGTTTCTTTTCTGTGTACATAACAGCATTAAAATAAATACTTATTTTAATAAAGTGCCTAGCCTAATATCATCATACAGTCCACTGAAAATCAACACCGTTTGGGGTGCAATCCAAACATTGATCCTTCGACACGGATAAGAAACCAGCAAGTAGCAATTAACACCGATTGGGGTGCAATCCAATATATCTACATAGAAGAAATACCTAGTTGGGGTACGTAGTCAACATTTCGAAGCACATTACCACTTGGGGTACGTCACCAAGAAAAGCGATAAGAAAAGGGACGCTACATTTCGCGCCAAGAAAGCAGCCATTGTAGCACAAAGTCAATTCGGAGCGGGTGACGACAACGCCGCCAATTTGAAAGCATCTCAACTACTTGGTAAACAAATCCTTTCTTATCTAAAAATTCCTAACTTTTGTGTCTTTGCATGCATATGTCAATTTACATTAGTGAAACATTACGGGCCAAGATAATCGCCTATTACTCGATAAATATAAATAACGTTAATATTATTTGTGTTAATTTCAAATTATCTTGCAATTCATCCATTTTCAATGGAAAACTTAAAGCACGAACGAGGTGTTTTAAAAGCACAGTTGACGCGATTCAAAACGTTTCTTACAAAAACGCAAGAGTCAATTAGTAGTAATAATGTGATACTTACATCAGATCAAATTAACGAAATTAAAGGTAGACTTGATATAATTTCTAGCATTTTACCTAAATTCGAAATATTACAAAGTCAAATTTCCTTCAATTGTCTTGATAGCGAAGCAGAGGATGAAATCATGGCACAGTTTGAAAATTTATATTTTGAACAAATTTACCTAGCAAAAGGTATCGTAAAAAGATTCACGCAAGGGTCAATCGAAGACTTACGTTTACCTGGTACAGGTGGTCAAACCAGAAGTCCGTCTGTGGCTAGTAATCATAGCAATCACAGTGCAGCTAACAGCAGCACAAGTACAAATGTTAGCAATAACAATGCAAGGCATTACATTAACTTGCCTAAAATCAATTTAATTAAGTTTAGCGGAAGCATAGATTCGTGGTTAGAATTCAAGGCAATATTTCAAAGCCTTGTTCATGAAAATGACACTCTAAACGAAGTTCAAAAATTGCATTATCTGAAAGCAAGTCTCACCGGAGAGGCCAATGCGGTTATCGGATCGCTAGATTTCACTGCTGCGAACTACGAGGTCGCTTTTAAAGCGTTATCTGCACGTTACGATCAGCCGAAATTAATAATAAAAAATCACTTGAACTATATTATCGAGCTGGACGCTCAAAGGAAGGAATCTTCTCAGTCATTGAGAAAAATCAATGATTCCTTATCGAAGCACGTATCTGCCGCCAAATCAATGGCAACAAGTGAGCAACTATTTGAGTGTTTGATTGTCTACTTAGTCTCTAGCAAATTGCATATTAATAGTGCGACAGAGTGGCAAAAAACATTTAATAAAGGTATCTCAATTTTGCCTTCTCTAGATGAATTCAAAGAATTTCTAACATCGCATTCAAATCTTTTAGAAACAATTGAGAAAATACAGACAACGCCATCGGTGCCAAATAGTAACAAAATTGCATTCAAGGCAAAGTCATACGTGGCTGGATTTTTGTCATGCTCATTGTGTGAGGAAAATCATTACCTCAACCAATGTGACAAATTCATAGCCCTTAGTGCTCAAGCAAGAGCAGACAAGGTACAGGAATTAAAATTATGTTTTAACTGTTTATCTAAGGGTCACTTAAAATTTCAATGCAAATCGAAGTATACTTGTAAAACGTGTAGGTCAAGGCATCATACGCTTCTTCATGCACCTGTGCAAAAGGTGAAGGTTTCTACACCTGTAGCAAATGTCTCAACTGTTGCTACCGAGGATGAGCCTATTCAAACGATATCAGCTTTCTGCGCCACTGCCTCACAAGTTTTATTACCTACTGCTTCTGCTAAGATTCTAGATGCATCTGGAATCTACCAATCGGTTAGAATCTTACTCGATTCTGGCTCACAGTCAAACTTCATTCGCACCGATGTTTGTCAAAGATTAAGGTTGCCCACTCAAGGTGCAAATATTTCAATAACAGGTTTAAGTAACTCAAACACACATGTAAGGTCGAAGTGTGAACTCGAGCTGATTGCTCACAATAACAATTTCAAAATTAAACTTTCTTGTTTAATTATTAATGAAATAACTGGAAGCATACCAAGCTTCAACCTAAAGAGGGATAGTTTTCAAATACCTAGTAACATTCGTTTATCTGATTCTCGATTCAATATACCGGGGAAAATTGATCTCTTGGTAGGTTCTCCCACATTCTTCGAGCTTCTTTGCAATAGAAAAATCAATTTAGGTCACAACCTTCCTATATTGCAGGAAACTCAGCTAGGTTGGATTATCGCTGGTCCAACTAGTTCTAACGAAGGCAGCCAAGTGCAATGCCATGTCAACACTACTATTGATCTTCAAGATCAAATAACAAGATTTTGGGAACTAGACAGTTACCCAACAGAAAAGGTTTTCTCTTCCGAGGAAAATATTTGTGAATCGCATTTCATAAATAATACAAATAGAAATTCAGAGGGACGTTTTGTAGTGACAATCCCATTAAAGGAACAACCGATAGTTCTGGGCGACTCTCTTTTTACAGCACAAAAACAATTTCTTGCGTTAGAACGTCGATTGCAAGCCAATCCCAAACTTCAAGAAGATTACCGAAATTTTATGAAGGAATATCTAGATTTAGGTCATATGTCTTTATCTGATACAACAGTTATACCTTCTTACTATCTTCCACACCACGGGGTTCACAAGTCAAACAGCTTGACAACCAAGCTCCGGGTAGTCTTCAACGGTTCTTCGCCAACAACGACAGGGAAATCTTTGAACAGCATTCAAATGATTGGTCCCACAGTACAAGAAGATCTCTTTACGATTTTAATTCGCTTTAGGCAGCACACTTATGCTATATCTGCTGATATAGAAAAGATGTATCGTCAGGTAGAAGTAGAGCCAAGTCAACGGCCTCTACAACGCATTTTATGGAGGTTCGCGCAGACAAGCCCCATAGAACATTACGACTTAAATACGGTAACTTACGGAACGGCTTCCGCCTCATATCTTGCCATTCGCTCTCTCAAACAATTAGGTGTAGAATGCGAGGAAAAATTACCTAAAATAGCTGAAATAATCAAACGCGACTTTTACGTGGACGATTTACTTTCTGGTGCTTCTACTATAGAAGCTGCGCGCGAAATTTGCGAACAAATTTCAACGGTTCTAAATTCAGGTTGCTTTAAACTTAGAAAGTGGATTTCTAATAATCCAGAGGTACTAAAAAGCATACCTGACTCGGATGTACATCCTGGTATTTTAGTCATTGGGGACCATGAGCAATCAAGCACTCTAGGCCTCACGTGGTTATTTCAAACTGATCACTTTATGGTTTCTATATCTGATACGGCGTCTCCTAAAATTACTAAGAGACAAATGCTTTCTGAAATATCTCAGATTTTCGATCCTTTGGGATTATTTACGCCATGTACGTTCGTGGCTAAAGTTTTTATGCAAAAACTTTGGCTTGAAAAATTAAATTGGGACGATCCTATTCCTATCGATATGGAAAAACGATGGATCTTGTACAGGTCAGAACTTTTAGATCTTAAAGATCTAAAAATACCGAGGCACGTCACGTGTGTAAACCCAACTTCCATTCAAATTCATGGGTTTTGTGACGCAAGTACTGAAGGTTACGGTGCTTGCATTTACATTCGTTCAATAAATACAGAAAATCAAATTTACACAAATTTGTTATGCTCAAAATCAAGGGTTGCACCTTTAAAACCCACAACTATTCCGAAACTTGAGCTCTGTGGAGCATTATTGTTAAGTAAATTATTAAAAACAGTTTTAAAGGCGGTAAACTTGCAACATTTCTCTTGTTACTTGTGGTGCGATTCAACCATCGTTCTAGGGTGGTTGAAGACCAGTCCGAATCTTTTGAAAACTTTCGTTTGCAATCGAGTTGCGGATATTCAAAATTTAACTGAGAATGCCATCTGGAGGCATGTGCCAACGAAAGCGAATCCAGCGGATTTGTTGTCGAGAGGAGCAGCTCCTCAAATCTTAAAGAACTCCACATTGTGGTGGAACGGGCCATGTTGGCTACAAAAGGAAGAAGCTTTTTGGCCAAATCCTAGTTTTTGTCTTCCAAAGCTTCCTGATCTAAAAAAGGAAATGAAGGCTCTTGTTGTCAGAAAACAAGAATCATTTCAGTTTAACAACTACTCGAACTTAAATCGACTCGAAAGAGCAATCGCGTTTTGCTTGCGATTTAAGAATAATTGCCTAATCTCTAAACACAACAAAATTTATGGGTTTTTGACTCCCAAGGAACTCACTAATTCATTGCATAAATTAATTAAAATTTCGCAATCGGATACCTTTGGTGATGAGTTGAAATTACTTTCTGAAGGAATGCCTGTGAAGAAATCATCTTCTTTAATTGGATTAAACCCTTTCATTGATGACCAAGGTTTAATTCGTGTAGGTGGAAGACTCCACAATACTAAATACGCTTACGACAAGAGACACCCTCTCTTAATCGATGGGAAACATCCCTTATCGAAACTTATTGTCACTCGTGAACATCTTAAAATGTTTCATGCCGGTCCGCAGCTTCTTTTAGCTAGCTTATGTGATAAATTTTGGATTACAGCTGGAAGGAATTTAGTCAAATCAGTAGTTCACAAATGTGTGAAATGTTTTAGATTTTCTTCTTCAATTACTAGACCGATTATGGGAAATTTACCTCCAGCTCGTGCTGAAAAATCATTTCCTTTCCAGCAGGTCGGTATCGATTACGCCGGTCCAATAAATATAAAGGATCGAAAAGGTCGTGGATCTAAAACCACAAAGGCTTATCTGTGCATTTATGTTTGTTTCGCTACCAAGGCAGTTCATCTCGAACTTGTAACAAGTCTATCTACGGAACATTTCATAATGTCATTTCGACGTTTTGTCGCCCGACGCGGCAAACCGACTCATGTTTACTCAGACAATGGTACTAACTTTGTAGGCGCGAACAATGAACTGCTTCAACTGGGCAAATTTCTTAAAAAACAGGAATCGTCAATTCCAGAAATTGTTGCTTGCGAAGGAGTACACTGGCATTTTATACCAGCTCATAGTCCACATTTTGGCGGTCTATGGGAAGCAGGCGTTAAGTCATGCAAATTTCATCTCAAACGAGTAATAGGCGAGCAAGTCTTGGTTTATGAAGAGCTATGTACTTTGTTATATCAAGTAGAGTCCATCCTTAACTCCAGACCCCTTGCTCCCTTAACTTCCGATCCAAGTGATTTACAGCCGCTGACACCAGGTCATTTCTTAATTGGACGTTCTATGACCGCATTACCCGATCCAGACGTCAGTCTTATTGCTGAAAATCGTCTCGACGCCTTCCAAAGAATTCAAGGATTTCAACAGCATCTTTGGACACGATGGAGTAAAGAGTATGTTTCAGAGTTGCAGCAAAGAGTAAAATGGAAGCTACATCACTCCGATTTATCTGCTGGTGCTTTGGTCCTGATCAAGGAAAACTCACCTCCTTTGAAATGGCTCATGGGAAGAGTAATTTTGCTACATCCTGGCTCCGATGGTGTCAACCGTGTGGCAACACTACAAACAGCAAATGGTATCATCAAACGAGCATTTTCGAAAATCTGCCCGTTACCTAGTGCGGAAAATTAGTGTTTCTTCGACTATTTCGTTATGTGCGAACATTGTTTTATTTTGTGAATATCTTTTTTCCACAAATGTTTATCTTGTTCATTTCTAGTTTCTAAGTTTTGTTAAACCAACTTATTTTCTTATTTACTGTTATTTTTTAGATTTTAAGTGTTTTTCAAACTCATTTATGTTCAATTATGTTTGCTTGCTTTTGCAAATTTGTTTTTTTTTTGAATTTATATTTAATCTTTGAAAATGTTTCAAATTTCAAGGCCGGGGGTATGTTCAGATTTAGTATTATTTTTACTATGTATAAAAGAATTGTGAGCGGACCTCGTATAATTGTTAGTTCATATCGGCGCAGCGCATGCTCGTCTCATCAGTATGTCACTCAACTTACAAGTGTTTGGACGCTTGAAGACATTGTTGTAACAAAAGTTTCTTTTCTGTGTACATAACAGCATTAAAATAAATACTTATTTTAATAAAGTGCCTAGCCTAATATCATCATACAGTCCACTGAAAATCAACACCGTTTGGGGTGCAATCCAAACAATCATAGTAATTAAAACTTAGATTTGGAAATATTTTCTTGATTTATTTTTGGAAAATTTAAAATTGGACGACAGGGAAGAAAATAATACCACAATACATACCTAGGGGACAACACTTAACAAGGGGTGGGACCACTCCATAGAAATAAAATCGCGAATAGAGAAGTCCAGAGCTGCAGTCCTGAAAATGTCAAAACTGTTTAGATGTCATAATTTTTTTTAACAACGAAACTAAAGTTCCTGAGGTGCTACGTCTTTCCGGTGCTACTGTATGGGGTTGAGTCTTGGACTTTAACATTGGCTTCTTGCAAGAGGCTGAAAGCATTTGAAATGTGGTTTTGTCAACGTATTCTAAGGATACCGTAGACAGACCATGTTACCAATCGGACTGTGCTGGAAAAAATGACTAAGAAGAGAGAATTACTCCTAAACGTAAAGACTAGAAAATTGAAATATCTAGGGCATATTATGAGAAATAACCAACGATACGGGTTATTACAATTGATTCTAATTAATACAGGGAACAGTAGTAGGAAAGCGAGGATCGGGAAGAAGAAGAAAAATATCATGACTAAAGAAGTTGGTATAACACAACAGCTGTGTGTCTTTCTAGAGCTGCGACAGACAAAGTACGTATTGCTATGATGATTGCCAACATTTGGAATGGATAGGCACTAGAAGAAAAAGAAGAAGAAGCTTTGTAGCCAATGGCCATGCGCACCTGGAAAAGTACGACAGGTAACAATATTAACTTTTTCTACTGTTGAATATCTAATATTCTAACTAGCCTCGTGCACATGGGGGAGTTTTGAGGGTTCGAACCCCTCCCATTGCCTGATCCTAACCTATCACAAATTTGAAATAATTATAAAATGGATTATTCTCGATATCGCCAAGCTATCACAGTTTGTAAAAAAGTTATTTTAATAAATTATAAAATAACTGTTGCAGTTACCAGATAATGAAACGTTACTGAAATACTACAAACACTACAAACACAGTTTACAAATACAGAAAATCTACAGTTTAGCTTTTGATTAACAGCATTAACTTCATCAATGTATTTACTACAAAACTCTGCAACAAATGAATTTGATTAAGGGTACGATTTTAAGTTTCAAAATGTCAGTTCAATCAGTCAAATTGGCTAAAATTGTTAACTGGATATTTTTTATATTGGAAAGAGAAGAAGATCATGCTTCAAACGACATGACATGATTTTTAGCAGGGGCGGAACTACCGGAGTGCGGTGGGTGCGACTCACGCGGGCCTCCGCTTAAAAGGGCCCCAATTGTACTGTGACCTTTTCAATAAAAAAAATTTTTTTTTAACCATTCAAAATATAATCAGATAATCTAGTATTAGTATTTAATTCTTAATATTCACAATGAAATATAATATTTTAGCAGTCTTCTCTTATTGAGGTAAACAAAGTGGGTATCATTTATCACCAATAATTTAATGTTCCCACTAAATTTTCAAAATTAAATCCTGACATCGATAAAGCAGAAAATAAAAAGACCAAAAACATCTTAATTTTAAAATTAAATTAAAATCAGTAAATACCAATCGGTTTTCGGTTCTCCCAATCACCCTCTGCGAGTCCTCGGGAGTTCATTGCGATTTGGACATCTTTCTGCCTTGTTTGTTTTGGTCTTCCTCTTTTGCTTTTTTGGCTTTTGGAAATGCGATTAAATAAATTGTAAACAATTCGCTAAATATATATATAAATTTAATTAAAAGTAAATTAATTAAAAAAATTAAACTTTTTATGAAAAAATGTAAAAAAAATTTTAAATTTAATTAAAAATAGAATAAAATACAATTTCCTCGAGATTAATATATATTTTAATGTGAACCGGTTTCGACTAACGTCTTCCTCAGCTTTCCAGTTAGTACAAAACTAAAGGGAAATTGCCGTAAAAATTGTGTGTATTAGTGAAGGGAAATTTAAAGAAATTTTGGAAAATTCCGAAACATCTCAAGAAACAGATTCTTAGAAAATTTGTAGAAATATAGAAAATGTCATGAAAAGAAAACTCGAGAAAATTTTAGTAAATAGAAAATCGAGAGAAATGCAAAAAACTCTAGAAAATCTTAGGAAATTCTATAATATTCTAGATTTCCTCAAATTTCCCCTGATTTCCCTTTAGTTTTGCATATTATAATGACAATTTCTCCATCATTTTTTCACAAATTTGAAGAAATCCGGAATATATTAAGAAAGAAATGTTAAATTACCTTTTCTTTGCGGCATCGGCAGTACCATACCGAATCGTACCGATTAACTCCGATTCATCAAAATATTTTCTTTAAATTAAGTAATTGAACTTGGGCCATTACTGTTTTGCATTTATTTTTTTTGTATAATAATAATAAATTGATCTACGACCGATAGTGGTAATCGCTGGGGAATCTGGTGTGACAGGCAATTCAAGGAAATCTTAGGAGTTGTTAAGAAATGAATCCTATAGAATATATGATGATTTTTCTCAATTGCTTTTTCAACAATTTTCAAACAAGATCTTAAAAATATTCCAGGAGGAAATCCATTAAAATCTTTAAGCAAAATAGGATTAAATATTTCGGAAATAACAAAACATCGTAATTATTATCGTTGTTGATTGTTTCTATTTTATTTTGTTCGTTCAATTGTTGAGACAAATTTATCTTGAACTATAAGCAATCTAATATTTAATTCAGGTTGAAAATACTGATCTTTCAGATTTTATCACTGGCTGCTGGACCACCCTGTAAGAATAAAATTATATGAAATGAAAATCGACTTTTACTAAGAATCATTGAAACCCTGATTAGATAAGGTTTGTTTGGACAATGTTTTTAAAAAGTGGAGGATTTCAGAATCGCATAATTTAACTCTTTCGGTTTAGCTATAAAGCTCATGGTTGTGAAGATAACATATAAAAATATAGTACCCACTGACCAAATCGCTTTAGTATGTTTGAATCCAAAAATTATAAAATCAATTAGACTTAAATTTATCGCATAGATATTATTTATAAAATTTAATAACAATTTCATCAGTCTAAATATAAGATTGAAAATTGGTTTTGATAAATATTGTGGTAATTTTCGACCGCAATAAAACAAAATAATATTGACTATAGCCGCAATAATAAATATTAATGGTCAATCCGAAGTTTTACGATTTAGCTTTAGATTATGATTTATGACACACGAATCCATTATAGAAAGTAACTAAGAAGCATAAGAAAGTCACATTTGAAAAAGTGTTGTTTTTTATTTAAAAGTGTTGGAAAACTACATTTATATACAATTTTTATTATATAAATTTGAATATCCAATATATAAATATGCCACGAAGTGAGTGTATAACGTATTCAGGAAAAATGTCGTTTTTGCAATTTTGCAATATTGAAGCCGTAGTACTCGAACACATTTATTAAGTTGTAACAAATTTGCACTGTACCAACTAAAAGTTATATCTAGCGTAAAAGTTAATTAAGGTAAAGTTGTCCTTGTCATGAGAACATTCCTCGGTAGCAAATCAAAAGCAATATGTTCCTTGTTGGTAGTATCTCTTATCGTAATTGCTAACTTTCAGCAGGTTATTCCGAAATTGAAAAAAATTAACGTGGTGTGGTGCACTTTAATGTTTTCTCGTATTTGAAGTACAATATGGTCGTTATCTGTTAAAGTGCTTTTTAGTTACTTTTAAACTGTGACAGAGTTTTACCCTCTTTAACATTATATATATTCATGCCTAACAAAACAATTAAAAGTTTGGTCGTTGTCGAAATTGAATTTTATAATTATTGGGAAATGCTTACGAACTGAGAATTATTAATGTAGCATATCTTAAAAGTTTCAGTCTGTGCATGGAACTGGAAAGATAAAATATAAATGTATTCAAACGGTGAATTCAATTTTGACGATGGTATACTATATTTTGTATTTTATGTATTTATGATATTTGGAGTGTTATCACGATATTGAATAAGTTACACCGCCTTTGCTTAAATTTCGCTAAACACACATTACAATTATTATTACAACGGATATGATATGTTTTCTGTGCAAATAAAGAATAATGTGAAAATGGTAACAAAATCACATGTGACAGGGTTCTAAAATAAGGTCGGCGATCAATGTGAATTCTCTTGAGTGGGATTATCCTGAAATTTCGCGGTGGTTGTATGGAGGCGTACATCCTTAGGGTGCTGTTCTTTTCCATTCCACATACACTTTCTTACTGTTGAACAAAGCCGTACCTTCCGAGTTCTTTAACATTAGCATGACATTCTTGTACTATTCATCAATATAAGAAAGAAAATTTTGAATGCGGCCGCCTAATAGATCACCGAAACAAAAAAATTTTACAACTCCGAGTATATCGTAAAATATCTTGTATATTATTTATTTAATATCATTTGGTATTTTGATAACCCATTGTAATATAAAGTTTGAATGACGTTCCAGGATCGTGTAATATTGCCTTTTTATTATTTTCTTGATCCTCTTACCAAAGTTTTCTTTGTTGTAAAAGATTATTTTGCAACGACAATTTTATATCATTATAAACGAAAATTTAAAATTCTTATCGTAATAGGTATTTTCAAAATATATAGGAAATCATAAAAGATGTAAAGCGAGATTCCCGAATTTTATTATATTAAATTTTTTCTCACATTAACTTAGCTTTATATGTTGTGCGTTATAAAAGAAGTTTCGATTATTTCAAATCCCCTATCCTGTCACTCTCCTTGCGGCAGGCGGCATACATTTACTCGACAGAAAAGTATCTCGTGTCCGACATTGAAGCATAAAATTAGTTTATTTTTACAATAAAATAATATAACAAAAAAAAAGAAAAATGTATGGAACAATAAAATTGTTATAATTAGAACAAAAACAAATATTATACACTACAAACATATAATAAAGATAAATTCTGTTTTTACTTTTATAACCTCAACTTTTAACAACACGATTATCTTAACTTCTGTAACTTGCAAAATTGTAAAGCTGATAAAAGTTACTTAATTTTACGTTTTAAGACTTTATTTTGTTATATTAAATTGTTCTTAAAATGTTTGTTACTTAACATTAAGGAATAGTTTTCGTTTTATTTTCCTATTGTTCAACTAGCATAATTAAACTTTCTTCACTTTTGCAAAGCGAATTACACGTTCTCAATTTAAGGTTTCTTTATCTGAAATGCATGCAGTTAAATCGTAAAGCGTAGCTATCTACAATAAATAGAAATAAAAAGGAAATATCTATTCAGCCATTGTATCAATCGTGGAAGACATCTGTGTCACCCTAACCGATTGATTTTGACTGTGGGATAACCTAATCTAACTGGTTGTCATTATGTTGTTCGCCAATCGAACAAAGTCCTTTTACCTGTTTGAAATAAATAAAAAACAAATAACCTTAGCTTCAGTCAATTGATTAGTCTGAGAAATTAAGTTTTTACTCTGCACATTTTTCTAATTAAATTTTTACTACAATTTCAAAGTTAAAAAGCGCAAAGTTTAAATATTCTTTAGAACACGTACACAAAAAGAAAAACTCTGATTTATAATCAAGACTTTTACTCAAGTTGCTCAGGTAAATATCTGACTTTAGACATTTATATCAACTGAAGTTATTACTTTTTAGTTGAAAGATATTGAAATATATTATTTAAAAAGCTACTCGTGATGTAAGGATTCGCAAAGTTATATTTAACTTCACTAGAACATTACAAAATGTGGTGTAGTGCACCTACCAGCGATTCATCACATTTCTCTATGTTTTATTCTTTTCTTTCTACGAGGGACCTTCAAATTTAATCCGACCTTTACGTTATTTAATCCCTAAAATATACTATAGTTTTAATTGTATTTAGTACTAATCAAAGTTTTGTTTAGTTAAACAAAAGTTGTTTTGCAGAAAAAGCAGAATTTTGGTTATAGGAACAAAAAATTCTGCTCAAGTTGTATTATTAACTAAAACATTAGTTGCTTTAACTAAATCTTTCTCATACCAACAAAATCATATTTTTGTGGGAATATTATAATGAAACAAAAATATAACTAATATATTGAGTTACGTACCTTATTTTCGAATTTTACTCTTGTTAACTAATTTGGTTTCTGGGGTGTAATGGCGCTAGATTCTAGCCACAAGTACAATAGATCCAGGCGATATTATTATTATAATTAATTAGATTCAATACTAAACATAATAAAATTTAACCATTTGTAAAGTCATTAATTGAATAAACAATTATGTACTTGAAAATGACAATTTAATTGGATGTAGAATGCCATTACGATTTTTGCAAAAACTGTTTCATATATTTTTAATAGATATTAATTTTTCAAATTTAGATAAAAGTTTTTGTTATTAATAATGTATCATTTCATTAAAATTTCATTAAGCACTTAATGAAGGTTTTGTAAAAACAAATACAGTAAAACTTTCCTAATAAATTGTGAAAATTACACAATGTGTAAAACCAGAAAATAAAATACAATTCAAATCACGATTTTTTTTAATTAAAATGTTTTTGAATAATTTAGAAAACTATATTTGGTACTGAATATTTTCTTATGCTTAGTTAACTTATGATATAAAAAATGTATGCAAACAATGAATCTAAGCAATGTAAAAGCCTGTTCAATACGATACGTGTTAAAAATAACTAAGGTGGAAAGAAGGTCGTTACTATGCTGGTTTTCCTTTATCACCTGAATAGAAGTTAGATGAAAAGAAGAAACTAAAAACACCAGATTTTGTTTACTATATCTAGTGCTATAGCCGCCAGATTTGTGAAGGTATATAAACCTACCATAAATTTAGAGTATAGGTTCATAAATTTAGTGCACCTAAATTTTACTAAGGCATCGAAAAACATCGAAATAACAAATTATCTAGAGTAAAATTCGTAGTTTTAAATTTAAACCCTACACAACTTAATCATAACGATTGATTGCCCGTACAAAGATGCGGGCAGAGGATGCTTCAATAAAATTATCTGGGTTATCAATTCTCAATAATGCAATTATTGTAATCACAGAGGTACCACCTCGCAGTTTGAAGCTCGATTTGGTTTTTAATATCCAAGTAGCCTTTTATTATTTATAACACAACACAGTCCCACAGGTTATTTAGTAATTAATACCTAAAAATGAGTAACTGAAATTGCCAAACATGCAAATACTCCGAACGCAGTTGTACCAGTTAGCTCATACAAATTTTAATTAATATAATGAACAGATGCTGACTGCTGATTTTAATTATGATGAAGTAAAAAGTACCATTAGGAAAAAGTGCTGGATTATCTCAAATTTTAAACTAAAATTAATATTTTGTCTGAATTTTATTTATCAGGCTGCTTTTCATATACAAATGCCCAACAATGAGGGTGTTGGAATAGAATAATCATGCGATCCATTTACAAGTTTAAAATGTTTGAATTGGAAGCAGTTTTTCAAAACATTTACAGTTTTGTTTCATCAAGTACTTATAAATTAATCAAATATCAATTAGCAAGCTTTTATTGATAATTTTAACTTTGTATAGATGCTATCAAGTTTGAACATTTTTATTGTCTATTTTAACTACTAGGAACCATATCTACCTCTAGTTAATTTTGATATAAACTGATAATTGCAACCAAGCAATAGTTAACTGTTTGATGAAGTTCTTTTGAAGTCGGAAGTGTTAATTCTTCATTAAATATTTTCAACAAATGTTTGAATATTTTTTGAAATAATATATTAATGCATGTAAGGAACTAAAGCTTGCTGGTCATAGAAAGCATTAAATTGAATTTTCATCGAAGAGTGTTTTTCTCACCAGGAGGGTTTCAGAGAATTTAAACCTCTAGAGTAATTTTCTCAAGTAACTATAATTCAACTACTACTTAAAAAAGTATCCAAGTTTCTCCAGTTAACTAGGTAGCTTTAATTACTCTATTTCCATTGAATATCCAACTACCTGTATTAATAAAAGCTAACTATCTAACTAATAAACTTTTTGTTGCGTAGTAACGTTAGTGATTTTTTGTACAATTTTTTAAACATTTTTTAATAAAAAAGAAAACCGGCTTCAAGAAAAAGTTAACTAAAAAGCAAAAAATAAATATTTTTTATTCACAATTTAATACTTACTATTTGTTGTTCCGTTTAATGTAAATAAGAAATTATTGTTTATTATGAAATTATTAATTACTTTCTAATTTATAATAAAAATTAGATAATGGTCTCAAAAAACATGTTTTAAGGGGGGAAACACTGAAACATTTCCAAAAATTCTATTTTTAAAATTTCTAAAAAAGAAAAAATGCTAACTTTGGACTTGGTTTACATCAAATCAAGAATGCAATTCAGCTCCACTTTAGTTTTTACAAACGTTGGAGAAAAACAAATCACAGATTTACAAAAAACCGGGGTTGTTAATATAGATTCTGATTTTTTTTGTTAATAAACGAATTATGGAAAACAAGACAAAGAATGAAACTTTATACAAGGTATACAACACAATGAAGAACAAAGAAATATTTTTTGAAAAAGGGAGAAATTTCGTGTAGGTACGTTATATTTCCAAAAAGATTATTTTGTAATGCATTTTGAAAATGTTTCACGTTTAAAGAAAATAAAGAGTTTTTTCAACCAATTTAAGGTTATTACTTATTATTAGAGCTCGGATTTCTATGCACCAAAATACTTGAAAATATGCGCATATATATGGACCGAATTTCCTTAAAATATGTACTAAAATTGATAAAAATAGATAAAATATGTAATACAGTAGAATCCGCTTAATGTGATCACTTTGGGACCAGAACATTTCGATAACATTAACCGACTGATAACAATAAGAGAAATTTATAAAAAAACAAATTTTAGAAACGAAAAATTAGAGAATCTTAATTTACAGTGATTTTATTACATAGTTAATTATTATACATTATGTACATAATTATTACACATTAGTTGTACATTACATTACTTTACATTCATAAAAGAAAATAGTCCAACGTTGATTGCTTGTTACAAGTGAGAAATTTGTTAATAAAATTTTCATAATTAGCAAATTGAGAGATTGAGAGATTTTCAATTGCGCGGTGCATTTCTTTGTCCCATTTTTGGCAGTTTATCGTATACTTTTCGATAATTTCTACCTTCTGTTTCACCGAGAGATCGTTTCGTTTCTTCGTCGGCATCGTAAGAAAAGCAAGAATAAACTAAACTTAAATTAAAATGCATAAAGCAAAGTGCGCATTTGCAGAATGAAAATAGATACGCGGCACAAAACGGGAAACCTCATTTTGTATAGTATAGAAATTTAAACGAGTGACGTTTTTTGTCTAGATATAAAATTTCAATGACAAATCAGAAAAAGATACTTAGAAAAAGAGATTATTGTGTTGGAAATTCCTTGAAAATTCCTTGAAAGTGATAATAGTAAGCGGCTTTTTGATCACATTATCCGGTGGTTTTTGTATGTAAACTGATTAAAGCGGCCGGTTCCCAGTCAAAATGATCACAATTACCGACTGATAACATTAGCCGAGATCACATTAAGCGGATTCTACTGTATGTAAAATATGTAAACTAAAAAATATGTAATCTTCGAATTTTTCATTTTTTTCTCAAATTTTTAAAAAGTACTACCTTGATTTATAAAATTTAGTAATTTTAATAATAAATCTGGACGAATTACTTAAAATTTGCAAAATTTTGCATATTTTCAACCTTTGGTGCATGGTTGGGCCACTTTTGGAGTGCAGCCGCAGCTAAAGATTCATATCTTTCATGCTTTCATATTAATCATGCTTTCTTATGGGAGTCTTTCCTATAGACTGATTGACTCTGGATTAACTTTTACCTAACGTTTAACTAGCCCTTAGTGTTTTGTGCTGATAATTTACCCAGCTAAAGATATGTTTAATAAGCTGCGGCTGGGGCTCTGCGACTGAAGTCGCAGTGAATGCTTTCTGATGGGAGTGTTTTCTTAGAATGCGATCTTTGAAGGCGACTCTAAGGTAACACTCCCATGCACAACACAAAAGCATGGAGAGCAGTCACTGCGACTTCAGTCGCAGAGCCCCAGCCGCAGCTTTGTAAACATATCTTTAGGTAGGCGAAATTATCTGCACCAACACTAAGAGCTAGTTAAACATTAGGTAAAAGTTAATTCAGAGTCAATTGATGTTGATCATATCAGTCTATTCTATAGGAAACACTCCCATAAGAAAGCATGATTTAGAGCTCGGATTTATATGCACCAAATTCCTTGAAAATATGCGCATATATTATATGCATGTATGCACCGAATTTCTTTAAAATATGCACTAAAATTGATAAAATATGCATTGATTTGCAGAGAGAAATAGAAAAATTATGTATGGATTAAATTGTAAGTTGGTAATACATTTTTACTACATAAATTCGGATTTTCGAAATGTGACGAACTCGAAAAACACCCAATATTTTTATTGCCCTTAAGGGATTTCGCAAAATATACTAAGTTACTTGAACTTGAGTCGCTTACTATATAAGTAGATATTTAAATTAAATCAAATACAAACAACGGAATTTCGACTCAAACAAACGAACAACGGGAAGAAAAACTGGAAAACGTTCGAGTACGTATTGCTCTATCCAGACGAACATTGCACACATATTTCTTAATAAAATGGTTTCGGACAGGACAAATAATCCTTGCTTCCGAGAGCAAGAAACCAGTTAAACAGCGACTTGCGATATAGGTATAATAATGCAACACGCAACTAAAATTGGCTATAAAATTAACTTTTGTTTGTGTGTCAGGTTGCTAATACTAATTACCAACAAAATCATCTTGAAGCTCATATAGGAGCGCTGCAGTTAAAGATCGGCAGCCAAATAATGAAATTCATGGAGCAGCTCAAAATTTTTATGAAACAATACACCTAAAGTTCGAAAAAAGAAGCGGAAACGTCAATAGAGAATAAAAATTCGTGCAACAATATAAAGTAGACATTATTATTATGAAAAGGTATAATGAATTCTAGGTTCCGATACTGTGGAGAGAGCTCTTAAATGAAAGAACGGAACATCTGGAATGTGTTGTAATGGTGGAAAAGTGTAATTGTTACCTATCCAACCTCCACCGGAGGTTTTAGTTTAAGTAAGTTGTTGCACAAAGTTCAAGGGCATAAATTGAAGTCCTTCAGACAAAGGCAAGTATTTTTTTAGAGAGACCCCGTGCGAAGCCGGGTATCCAGCTAGCAATAAGTATATTTTGTAATATTAACAAAAAACTTCAATTATTATTATCCGGGTTTTTCAATTATCCGTGCTGAGCACGGTCCCAGTCGACCCGGATAATCGAGGTTCTACTGTACTTAGATTTATAAAATTTAATAATTTTAATAATAAGGGGGGATTCATGTCTCGGTGTACTTTTGTCGTAAATGTCGTAGATCTTGTTTTTTGTAAATTTTGTAGAATTTTTAATACAGATCTAGTTTACGAAATCTACGCAGTTGTACTAGTCGTACTTTATGTATGCAGATGTCGTAGTTTCGTTACATTTATAAGTTGGCGATACATAGTAGTGATAGTAACCAAGAATAATTTGAACAATGAATAACGTCAATAAATGTGAATTAGAATTAGAAACGTCAAAATAATCTACAAATACAAGTACGAAAGAATTTACGAAACATTGAAGGGCGAGTGTGTTCGTGTCACACAATTCTACAAAAATTAAAAGTACGACAAGTACGAAGATTACGAAGTGAAATGAATCCCCTTACCGTTCAATGTTTCGTAAATTCTTTCGTACTTGTTGTTGTCGAAATAATTTAGTAGTCGGCGAAGGATTGAAAAGAAAAAAAAAGAATTTATTATTATGTCAGAGTGTGTTAATGTTTGTTTTTAAAAAATGACAAGGTGTATTTAATTGATTTGAAGAAAGCCAAAATAAACATAGTTTTAACAATACAGTCCATTTATTGAAGAAAAATAGGTTTTCGCGAAAACCCTCAGCCGTGGTTTTCGCGAAAGCACCTAATCTACCTAGGCCGTAGATCGGAAGAAACATTGGTCCTTCGAGCCGGATTTGAAATGGATTAGAAGCAGTTAAAGATAATTATAGATTGGGTAATAGTGTTTTCAATCGCGTAAAATAGAATAGTAACCATGTCATTACGAAGAAGTGCGCGATTATTAGAAAAGGCAGGTGTCCCCCCAAGTTCACGGTCAAAGCAGTCAAAACATAGTGAAGTACTACAGGTTGAACTAGAGGCGGCACGGGCATTAGCAATAGTTAAAGCAAAAACAGCAAAAATTGTCGAAGAAGCAGAAATTGATGTCATCAACAAACAGTTGCAATACGAAATTGCTAAAATAAACGAACATAACACAATTTCGGAGTTTGAAAGCGAGAAGAAGAGTAAAGCGTCGGAAACACATGAAATACTGATAGAAGAAAGAAGCAAAAGTAATGTTCAAGATTGGGTAAATAAAATTAATCCTCCAGAAGAATACGGTGAAGTGAATCGCATAGTTCCTACGTTCACTAGAGCTACACCTAAAAATGACTATTTAGAAAAAATGTTGATTAGACAAAGCATAAAAACAGAATTACCAATATTTTCAGGAGAGCCTATAGAATGGATTAACTTTATTACTCAATTAAAAGAAACAACTGACGTATGTGGATTTTCTAAAAGAGAGAAAATTAGTAGACTACAAAAGTGTTTACGAGGAAAAGCAAGAGAAACAGTTTGTGCACTTTTAAATTTACCAGATTCTTATGACAAAATTATATCCTTACTAGAACGAAGATTTGGGAGGCCAGAGTTTGTAGTAGAAGAATTAATTTCAAAAACCAAAAAAATACTACCTATTAAAGAAGAAAAATTGTATTCGATTATTGACTTTTCAAATTCTGTGCAAAATTTAGTTGTCACTATGATGTCAATGAACTGTCAAAGTCATTTGTCAAATCCGCAATTGCTCCAAGATCTTTTAAGTAAACTTCCAATTAGTTTTTTGTTACAGTGGGGAGATAGAGTGAGAGAAAAGGAAAAGGGTACATTGTCATTGGAAGAGTTTGCTATGTGGTTAGAAGAAAAGGCGGATGCTGTTAGTTTTATATGCAGTCCACAGCTAACCAAAGAAGGTAAATATGAGAGACCAAAATTTTATGGAAACAGCACGAAGAAAGAAACGGTACTTGCTACTATACATAAGAAAGCTGAAAAGGTAGTTTCAAAATGCCAGTTATGTGGGGAACAGCACGGGTTACCGGAATGCCCTACCTTTAAAGGTTTTGAGGTTGACAATAGGTGGATATGGGTAAAAACTAACAAGGTATGTTTTTCTTGTTTGATGACAGGTCATCGAATTAGATTTTGTAGAAATAAGCAACAATGTGGCGTAGGTAATACCGATGGCGATGCCTGTAAGAAAAATCATCACTTTTTGCTCCACCCTGTGCCGTACAACAACACTGAAAGATTGAAGGAAAATGAACCATGTCTAAGTCACATAACAGTGAGAAAACATAAAAATATTCTCTTAAGAATTGTTTCTGTTGTACTAAAAGGTTCTGCCGGAAATCTTCACACCTACGCTTTATTCGACGAAGCCTCAACAGTTACGTTAGTAGATAGTTCTGTAGCCAAGCAAATTGGAGCAACCGGACCCACCGAACAACATTGTATGAGATGGACAAACTCCATGACCTGTCAGGAAATAAATTCGCAACTTGTTAATATTGAAATTAAGAGTGAAGAAGGTGAAGAATATTATAAAATGAAAAATGTACGCACTGTAGAAAATCTAAACTTGCCCGTTCAGTCTGTCAACGTGAAGAAAATGAAAGAAAGTTGGAAATATTTAAGCTCCTTAAATACGTCTTCGATGGTGAACGCAAAACCGACTATACTTATTGGACAAGATAACATCCATTTAATCATTGCCAGAGAAGTCATGGAAGGGCCAAGATGGGGACCAATTGCTTCGCGAACCAAATTGGGTTGGGTACTTCATGGAAATGCCGCGCAATTCAAAGGAAGAATTGACGAAGAATTTGCTTTACATGTACAAGAAATAGAGAGAGACGAGTTACATGAATTAGTCAAAGCATCGTTTGAGGCAGAAAGCTTTGGCATTAGAAAGGTAGATCGGCTCTATTCCAGAGAGGACGAGCGAGCACAACAAATTATGGACAATACCACAAAGAAAATTAGTGGTAGTGACAGATGGGAAACAGGACTTTTGTGGAAAACAGATCATATTTTACTACCCGAGAGTAAATCGATGGCACATAGACGTCTGCTATCAATAGAAAAAAGAATGGACCGAGACCCCGTTTTCTCTAAAGGATACTCTACGATAATTGAAGATTTTTTAAGAAAAGGTTATGCAAAAAAGTTAAACGAGCAAGAGGCGGCCATAAATACAAATAAGACGTGGTATCTTCCACATTTTGGAGTGGTGAATCCAAATAAACCGGAAAAAATACGTTTTGTATTTGATGCAGCTGCAAAATCGCATGGAGTAAGTTTAAACGATGCGCTCTTAATTGGTCCAGATAAACTTAATCCATTGCCGACAGTTTTATGGAAATTTAGACAAAGAAAAATTGCGTTTGCCGGCGATATTAAAGAAATGTTCCCACAAATTAAAATTCTATTAGAAGATCAAACAGCTCAAAGATTTTTATGGCGAGGAAGTAATCGAAACACAAATCCAACGACGTATCAAATGACATCGATGATTTTTGGTGCAAAATGTTCTCCATGCTCTGCTCAAGAAGTGAAAAATTGTAATGCCGAAGAATTTCGTGAGATCAAACCACTAGCAGTAGACGCAATTATCAAACGGCACTATATGGACGATTATTTGGATAGCGTTGATACGGAAGAAGAAGCAATTCAACTTATAGAAGACGTCACTGCTATTCATAAAAAAGGGGGTTTTGTAATGTGCAATTGGATTTCTAACTCAAAGCGCGTTTTATTGAAAATACCTGACGAAGCCAGAGCTGGTCTTAATAAAGATATGTGTCTGTATGCAGGCAACGATTTACCGACAGAACGAGTACTTGGTCTGCATTGGGATACCAATACAGATGAATTTATTTTTAAAGTAAACCTGAATAAAATTCATCCAGGTATTGTTGATAATAAGAAAATTCCAACTAAACGTGAAGTGTTGCAAATAGTCATGTCTATTTTTGATCCAATAGGATTTGTTATGCATTTTACAATTCATGGTAGAATATTATTACAAGATATTTGGAGAAAAGGAATCGATTGGGATGATCCACTAACCACAGATTTGTATGAAAAATGGAAATTTTGGTTCGATCAACTGAGAAAAATTGAAAAAATAAGAATTCCTCGATTTTATAATTTTAATTTATGCAGGGCCACTATACTACAGTTACATATATTTTGTGATGCAAGTGAAAAAGCATTTACTGCAGTTGCCTTTTTTAGGGCGGAGGAAGGAGAAAAAATTACTACTTCGTTTGTAGCAGCAAAAACACGTGTGGCATCATTAAAACCTATGTCAATCCCCCGTCTAGAATTGCAAGCAGCCCTACTGGGAAGTCGTCTAGCATTAACTGTCAGAAAAGAACACGAAGTCACTTTAAATCACGTTACCTTCTGGAGCGATTCAAAAACTGTTCTGTGTTGGCTGAAATCAGATGCAAGAAAATTTAAACAATTTGTGGCAAATCGAGTAGGTGAAATTGAGGAAACGACGAACGTAAGTGATTGGCGATGGGTTCCTTCAAAGGAAAATGTAGCAGACGACGGAACGAAGTGGTCTAATCAAGGTGATTTTTTGGATCCAACAAGCAGATGGTTTACTGGTCCAAAGTTTTTAAAAAAGTCAGAGAAAGATTGGCCTGTAGAACCTTTAATGTTTATAGAACAAAATTCGCCGTTAGAAGAACTTAGACCAGAATTTATCGCAACATGTGTTGAAATTGGTTCTGGTGCAAATTTGCCCAATATTGAAAGATTCTCGAAATGGACGAGACTAATTCGAACTACGGTTTGGGTATTCAGATTTATGGAAATATGTAAACCAGCAAATAAAAATAAAATCTGCACAAAAACTACAGAATTATCGGCTGCAGAAATGGAAAACGCAGAAAAGGTTTGGATTAAGAAAAGTCAATGGGATTGTTTTCCTCTTGAAATGAAATTACTGACTGATGGAAAACCAATAAATAATTGCAGTAGAATATTCCAATTATCACCCATGTTAGATGTAGATGGCATATTGAGAATACGAGGGAGAATCGAAAACGCAATAGTAGTAGATAATTGGGTAAAACAACCTGCAATTTTAGATGCCAAACATAGATATACTTATTTGTTAATGCAACGGGCACATGAAAACAATCTTCATCAAGGACCCGAAACCGTGGTCAACGAACTAAGACAAAGATTTTGGATTTTGAAGATGAGAAGTTCAATGAGAAAAATATTTAAGACGTGTCAAACTTGTAAAGTAAGAAAAGCTTGCCCGATTTTTCCGGAAATGGGTCAGATACCTTTATGTCGTGTCACACCGTATGTTCGACCGTTTATGCACACCGGAATGGATTATTTTGGTCCAATGGACGTAACAGTTGGACGCCGACATGAAAAAAGATATGGAGTATTGTTTACTTGTTTAACAACGAGAGCCGTTCATTTAGAAATGGCTGCATCATTATCCACCGACTCATGCATCATGGCAATTAGAAGAATGGCTGGAAGACGCGGAGAACCCAAAGAAATGTATTCGGATAATGGTACAAACCTACGTGGAGCAGAAAGAGAGCTGAAAATTCATTTAGAAAAATTAAATCAAGAAAGTTTAATGGAATATATGTCACCTAGAGGAATTACATGGAATTTTAACCCACCTTCGGCTCCACACATGGGCGGATGTTGGGAGCGGTTAGTAAAGTCGATCAAAGTAGCAATTCCAGCAATTCTGAAATCAAGATCGCCAAAAGAAGAAGTATTGCAAACTTTATTTGTGGAAGCAGAAAATATTGTAAATAGTCGACCGTTAACCCACGTGTCCATCGATTCGAACGATAAAGAGAGCTTGACTCCAAACCATTTTTTAATTGGGACTTCAAGTGCGTTACAAATTCCTTGTATAGTTGAAAAAGAGGATCTCAATTTGAGAAAGCAATGGAAGGTATCGCAAGCTTTAATTGAAATGTTTTGGAAAAGGTGGATTAAAGAGTATTTACCCACCCTAACTAGACGTACCAAGTGGATAATTAAAAAACAGCAAATAAAGATTGGGGATTTGGTTTTTATTATCGATGGGAATTTACCTAGGAACACTTGGCCAAGAGGAGTAATCACAGCTACATACCCGGGAAAAGATGGTACCGTCAGAGTGGCAGATGTGAAAACCAAACTAGGAACCTATCGCCGACCAGTAGTAAAATTGGCAGTGCTTGACGTCGACCCGAATGTTGAAACTTAAAAGTATTGAAGTTCAACGAGGGGGATTATGTTGTCGAAATAATTTAGTAGTCGGCGAAGGATTGAAAAGAAAAAAAAAGAATTTATTATTATGTCAGAGTGTGTTAATGTTTGTTTTTAAAAAATGACAAGGTGTATTTAATTGATTTGAAGAAAGCCAAAATAATCATAGTTTTAACAATACAGTCCATTTATTGAAGAAAAATAGGTTTTCGCGAAAACCCTCAGCCGTGGTTTTCGCGAAAGCACCTAATCTACCTAGGCCGTAGATCGGAAGAAACACTTGTATTTGTAGATTATTTTGACGTTTTGAAGTAGATTTTAACTAATTTAATTATTCTATTCACATTTACTGACATTATTTATTGTCAAATATTTCTTGGTTACTATGTATCGCCAACGTATTCTTAAATGTAACGAAACTACGACATCTACATAAAGTACGACTGCGTAGATTTCGTAAACTAGATCTGCATTAAAAATTCTACGAAATTTACGAAAAATGCAATCTACAACAAGTACGACAAAAGTACGAAGTGACATGAATACCCTTATTATATCTGGACGATTACGTATAATTTGCAAAATTTTGCAAATTTGAATATTTAAGTAAATAATGGATATTTGGGCCCCTTTTGGTGTTTTTTGAAGAATTTTAATAGAGAAAATAAAAAATTATTATTAAATTTGCCAATTTTAGCAATTATTTTTTTAATTTTAAACAATTAATTTTTATAATTTTTTTTTAAATAAAAAATAAATAATTTTTTAAATAAAAAATTAAATAGCTTCAAATTATGTTTTACTTTTTTTTATTTTCTCTATTAAAATTCTTCAAAAATCATCAAAAGTGGCCCACATATGCATTATTTACTGAAATATGCACCAAATGTTGAAAAAATGCAAAATATGCATTTTGCCTAACAGTTTTTCGGATTCGTTTTTACCTAATTTGTCTAGATTTCATAAGGAATCTGTTGGTATATCAATATTAAAGAACATGCAAAAGCATAAAATCCGAGCTCTACTTATTACTTATAGGTACAATAGTATATTTGATGACAATAGCGCGTAAAATAAGTTATTATCCACACGAGAGATTAATGTACCTAATAATAATTTTGATATAATAAAAATTATCAAAGCAATACATATATTCCATTTAATTGATTGTATTATGATAATTATATTGGAGTTTCTGGTTACAACAATTGGGTTGCAGAATTATTTACAAAAATATTAAATAAATTGAATCGAAAAATAATTACTTGAAGTTTATTGTAAAATTAATTACTACAGTGAGTTAAATTGAATAATAATTTATTATTATTATTAATGTACTTAATTTATAATAATTATTAATAATAAATTATTGGAAACAATACATTAATTATATCAATATTTTAGAAAACCCAAAAAATGCACTAAACACTTTTCAGAACTAAAATGTTTAAAAGTTAGCACATGTAAAATACACTGTAAGTATTCGCAAACGTTTTCACCATACTATGGCATCATCAGGCGATGAATTCATTTTTTCATCAAATTTTTTTTCATCTAATTCATCGCCTGATGATGCCATAGTATGGTGAAAACGTTTGCGAATACTTACAGTGTATTTTACATGTGCTAACTTTTAAACATTTTAGTTCTGAAAAGTGTTTAGTGCATTTTTTGGGTTTTCTAAAATATTGATATGGTTAATATCGAGTTACACTACCTAAACCACGTATCAATTGATTAATACATTAATTATTAACTAGATGGGTAGGCGTAGAAGAAATGATGATCGCAAAGGCAAGTGATATAAAATTGTTGTAAATAGCAACACAAACGGTAGTTTAATATTAGGGAAATACAAAAATATATAAATTTCTGGCTTCTAATAAAAAGTTATATTTAAAATAAAAAATATAGCAGACAAATTGTTATGACAGAATATTTTTGACGATAGGTACAATCTTACATATAAGAAAGAGTTTAGGAGTTTCGGTTCACAGAAGATGTTTTCAAGTATTTTCTCATTTGTCTTATTACAAAATTTAGAAAATAATCAGCCGTCCGAGAAAACCTTCAGTGAACTGAAACCGTCTCTGCAAAACCGCTCTGATTTCGTTGTGTCGCTGTCGGTCTAAAAGCGTGGGCGCTTTAATGTTTTAGGAAGTCTGAGAATTACATTAAATAATCATGGTAAATAAACACCAAACTTTTGCTAAGGATTTCAACTAGCAAAATATTCGCTTATTCCATAATAAAGCTCATAAAAAGAACTACCTACGTTAGTTCATTATAAACCTGATTACTAGTTTACGTGAGTAACAACAGAAAAACTATCCAAACTAAATTGACGATAAACTACAGTAGCGGCAATATGAAACGCACGGTCATACATTTTTCAATAATGTGACAGGTTTGGTCATAAAATCTTAAGTTTAAACATCAAAACAAGACTAATTCTTATGTGTTTTAGTTGTTTATAGGGTTTTGTTTAAAAATGATCAAATATTACGCTTTATTCAAATAAACACTTTCAAAAAAGTAAATGCACTGTTTTCAGGTGCATTTTCGCGAATTATTCGCGATTTATAATATGAATTGCAAAGTATATTTCTCAGGTAAATTTGTCGAAAAAATCTATAATAGAACTATTTTTATATCAATACATATACAAATTATGTATTAAAAAGTATTTATTTTATTAATATTTAGTAAGGCCTTTATTACACTTAGTAACCGGCGCTCCGCGGCGTGTCATAGATTCGGTTAAAGATTCCTCGCTTAAATTGTGTTTTAACGCGTGAATTATCTCAGGTATAGTTTTTGGAGATGTTGCAACAACATGCCTTTTCATAACCGACCACAAATTTTCAATGGGATTAAGATCCGGGGAATTTCCAGGCTAGTCGAGTACAAAAATCTCGTTATCTATGAAGTACTTTACTACCTGGAACAAAAAAGAGAAGCAATTAAAGCTATATTTTTCAGAAATTCGCTATGAAAATGTATTAAGTAACATCAAGTGATTGATAAATGTTAAAAAAAAATTAGTTATACAATTTGTACGAACCGTTCTAGCCGCATGACACGGAGCCTTATCTTGCTGAAAGATGAATTCTTCATTTTCAACAAACAAATCCATTATAGACGGCTTCAAACTTGTTTCTAATATTTTTATATACTTGGGTACATTCACTGTACCCTTTATAATAGGTTGATTTACTAATCCTCGCTGAGAGAAACAACCCAACACCATTACACCAATTCTACCCCGAGTGGTGTTTAACGTGCATTGTTCCGATAATCGTTCTCCTTTAAAACGTCGCACGTACCGCTTTCTATCGGAACCGAGAAGTAAAAATTTTGACTCATTTAAAAATATTACACCACTCCAGTAACCCATCGACCAATTTTCGTAATTTTTTGGCAAATTCCAGCCTATTTTTTTAAATTTTCTTCGTTAGCAGAGATTTTCTACCAGCAGCGTAAGCCTTCAAACAAAATTTTGCTAAGCGATTACCGATGGTCCTTATTCTGACATCCATCCTAAGTTGATTTTTGATGTCCGCTCTTATTTCTTGTCGAGTTTTAAAGTGATTCTTGACCGCTATTCTGCGAATAATCAGATCCTGAGATGCAGTCATTTTTCTCGCAGGTTATCCTTTTGGAAGGGGTTTTGTACTTCCAGTAGCATCAAATTTTTTTTTAAATCGACTTACTGCGCTTCTATGGCATCCTATTTTCTCATTTATAAAAATAAAATTTGTATTTTCTTTGAGCCGTATTAAAATATTTCGCTTTTTCACTTCACTTAATTTCTTGTTACTTGACATATTTTGCACAGTTTTCGAAACAGCTCAAACACATTAGCCACAATAAATGCACAATTACTCTAAAATATGCTTAAATACCTGTATTTTAAAACCCCAGATTCAGAAAACCCCTATCCCTAAAATAAAGACCAATTGGTGTCGATATTTGTTTAATTTTAAAAGCGTGCGATTCATATTTCCGCTACTGTATAATGCTACTCAAAAAACAAAAATTTGTATTAAACACGCATCTAATAAATAAAAGCTACTCCCTTAATTTTTTATTCGGTCATTTGTTAAATTGGCTATTCATTGCTTCCTTTCAAATAAATTATTTAAAATTTAAATCTAGTTTATTATCATCCGAATTTCCAAATTTTTTTTTATTATACTACAAAAAAAATTTAACCCTCCAGTTGTGAAAAAATTAATAATTCAAAAACATTTGATTTCATTTGAATAATTATAAACAAATACATTTTCACAAAGTTTATATTATAATGTTAAACGCTACTACAATAACATTGCTTTTATATTGTTCACGATATTAATAAATCTGGTTTTTAGTATAAACATCTCCAAACTTGTTTTATTTTGATAATAAAAATTATTCACCCAGAATACTTTTTTAATTTTTATAATTTATTCTAAGGAATCTAATAAATTATTTAAGGTTTTTTATTGACAATAAAAATACAATTGTCAGTTTTAAACATCCTAATAGGTATTTTATTTGTATTTCTTTGTAAAGAAGTAATTTAAATTTTAAAAACAAAATTTCCATTAATCAATTAAGCAAATTGTATTTTACGTTTGAAGTTGTGACCTAAATGTAATTTGTTTGTTTAATTTTTATATTTTAACAGCAATAAAAGGTTAGAAAACACTTTTCAACTTTAATTGACATTTTAAAATATTTATTAATTTTCGGTTTTATTTGACTTTCTTTATTTCTCGCAATTTTACTCCAAGGCAAAATACACTACATCATCAGTAATCAAGTGAATTGGGAATGACTGTCAACATAACATTATGTTCTGCTGACAACAATGAATTAATTTAAAGTTTAAATTAAGGTTAATTATAAGTTTATTTTAACTCATTTACGATAGTAGTATAAAGAGGTTTAGCTTGGTGACTAGGAAATTACATCTTGAAACTGAAGCACAAGATGGATGACATGAGTATCTTCTAAAATCTAGATGTTTAATGGTGTGTGCACAAAAGTACACGGTTAATTTTTAGTTTGTTAAATAATTGAGAATTTAATATTTGAAAGCACCAAAGTTCGCTGTTCTGACTACCGCGGGGTATAAAATACTTGAATAATAATAATATTATTATTATATCCATTAAATAAAAAATATAAATAATATTTTTTTACATTTTGTTTTTAACCACAAAAATTATACAGCTATCTCTTCCCCTAGAGAATAAGCTGTCTGTATGGAGCAGATAAAACCCCGAGTTTTATTATTTTGTAGAAAGGACAAATTAACTATTTACTATTTTGTTTCAAAATACATTATCCAAAGTTAATCCAGTGCATACGTGGAACAGTTCATACCAGTCGAGGTTACTTCTAGAACTTAATTAATTAAAATTGTTTCAAATTGAAGTACCTCATGTCACGTGATTATTTGCATTTTTAATCAAACAATTGAAATACGGAGTACGTGGAAAACTGCAAAAATAAGAGTGTTTTTATTTAGAAAATTACCGGGTAATTTCACATGTAAAAGTCAGGTTTATGATTTTACTATTTAGTTATTTTTCATAGATGTCCACTGCTCACGTACGGTATTGCGAAAGTAAATCCAATCAGCTATTTCTCCACCTCGAGTTATAGAATTAGTTAATCGAATTTTTTGATCTTAATTTTAAAGCTCCAGAACTGGGTTAGTTAGTATTTGTTTTGTTCACGTCTTAAGGGAGTTAAATTTAGTGTGTAATTAAAGTAGAGAAACATCAACACCAAAAGTGACACGATACTGTTTCGCCCACAGAATACTAATGTTATCAACACTGTGACACCGTACTCGTCCTGTCAAATATACTAATTGGGGTTATCTATTTAAAATTCCTTAATTATAAGAACAGCAATTAATCTCTTGGTATTGAAAACTTTTTGTACATATTTAATACCCCCTGTCGAAATAAATAATTTTATTTTCCTTTCGGATAATTAAAATAGTGAGTAGGGGAGGTTTGTTACGTTAACCTAACCACCAATTAGGGAAAGGTGGTATTCATTGCTAGGTTTGGAGAACAATATCGAAATCGAGGGAATTGACTATATAAGCATTCCTAGCTTAGAATTCAGCTGCGGTATTGCGTGTTGTACTGACACCCTTTATTGAGGTCATTAAAACATACATTTATCGACTACCCTCCAACCGCACATAGATTGTATGTACATTGTCCACCGTTGCTTTCGAAATGATTCACACAACAGCTGTTTTGTCATTTATATGCACAAAAATTATTCGCATCGGATATATAGCAAAAGTTCAAGTCGAACGTATAAAAATTTAACAGTGAATTCTGAATTCAGGTTAAGTAAATAATTTAATCGAAAGTGAAACCATTTTACTCAACATTAATCTTTTCGCATTCATCGATAAGTGTTTCTAAAGCAACAAATTTATTATCTGCCACATCTGCATTATCCTATCTGTATAATAGAACGCAATTTTAAATTTTTTTATTCGGGAAAGTAATAGCAGAAAAACTACCTAGACAAATTTTATTATGCATGTGAAAAATTGTATCTAGTTTATCTTGTCTTTAAAATGTTGCTGAGATAAAACTCACATTTCTAATAAGCGAAACACATATTTTTCAAATAATATCTTCCTAAATTTTTGTAAATTTCGCATGTACGAAACACAAAATTACACTTTATTGTGTTTTTCACTGCGGTCCAATGAACAAAAAAAGTTGATGTTGTCTTGGCGATAACATAAACTTCCAAGGATGCGTGTGTGATGTCAAATCCAAATCGGAAATACTTACGCGGAAGATTGTTCTAATCTATTTTATTTTAAAATATAAAAATATACACGACATATTGCGATTCATTATTGCGTATGATTATGATTTATTACTATACAAACTATAACACATCCACTTAGAGATGTATTATGTATTTTTACGGATTTTAATTACAAAACATTTCTGGACATGTAATAACTTAAATAAAAAAAAATGAAAAATTGTAAATAAACTTTTTCTTACGTTCTTCTTAATTGGCACTTTTAGACCTAAAACTCCTTGATCTACGAGTTTTGAATCTATAATTTCTGGATTTACGATCTACGGATTTAGAACTACTTCTTGAACTAGAACTTCTATAACTGCGGTTTTTACCAGATTTAAGATTCCTGGAACTAGGACTTTTTGACGTCCTCGATCGACTTCTTGACTTGGAACGACTACGACTAATCGATCTACGTCTTCGTCTTGGTGGTTTTATAGTCAAAGAAAAGCGTTTGTGATATCGTACAGGTGTTCGCCGCCGTGATTGACGTCTTACAATAGGACGATATTGTCTAACTGGTGATGGTTTTCGCTTCGAATTTAAAACTGTAGCTACTGTAACTTCATTTCCATCAATTTGTGCACCGTTCATATGCTTGATCGCATTTTCCGCTTCATCGGCAGTTGTATATACGATGTATGCAAAACCATGTCCAAGATGGGAATGAATTCGATTTCTTGGAAATTCTATTTCTTTGATTTTACCATAAATACCAAATATTTCTTCGATATGATCTTTGTTGACATTCTTAGTTAATTTCCCAATATGGATTTTTGTTGGTCTTGGGGTAGGTGAACGATTCGGTCTTTTCTTTAATACTGACCGAGATTTTGATTTTGATCTCGATTGTCGTTTCTTCGATAGGTTATTATTATCTCGACTGTTTGATCTTCGCCAGGAGGAACGGCGTATGCGTTTACGACGTGACGAAACCGATCTCGACCTTGATCTATCACTATCAGAAGAACTAGATGACGATGTACTCGATGAAGAACTCGAACTAGATGATGAGGAACTGCGAGAAGAATTCTGCGGTGTTTCTGATCTTTTTCTCTTATCGTTGATATTACCTTTCTTTTCTAAATCAATTGAATCAGTTTTCGCCATAGTTCACTGTTGGGTATAATGCTTGGATTTCGTTTAATTTTACTTAAGAGATAACACTTATATAGAAAATTAAAGATATTTGTAAGTTGGTAGTAATTTCAAAATATTAAGAGATTATAATATAATCTTATAATAACTAATATTTTTTTTTCATCTTTCTCTCTCAAGAATCGGGGAAAGTATTCTAATTGTTTACTGTCATTTCTATCGGATCAAATGATTTAATGGAGGATCTGATTTTTTACCTATCTGTAGTTAACTAAAAAAAAATCATCATTATGTCTCTATTATCATCTTCATAATCCATCAGCAATCAAAGATAAGAATGACTTAAGTACCTATATCCTTCTGCCCCATTATCCGTAAAGTAATTGGTAAATTTTTTTACCAACCTAATAAAATATGGCAATCAATCAAATTTTACACCAATCGATGTGCACATCAATTGAGTTTTACTATATTTACTGTTCTGATCTTGGGTAGTGTATTATATACGAAGAAGTCTAATATGTTCTAATCCCACCGCTGCCACCAATTGCAATTATCTGTTGTCTTAATTTTAATTACAAAATAGAGGTGAAGAATAAAATCTACAGTTTGTACCAAAATACTTTATCAATTTTTTTTTTGTACTATGACTTCAGGAATTAAGCCTTTTGAATATTCGGTGTGGTACAGCAATCAAAGTACCTAAAGCTAATAGTGTAACTAACTGCATAATGTTGTAAACTTTCTCAAAGAAAAAGAGGAAATGCTACAATTGATTAAAAATTACATTTTATCTGCTTTACTACGATAATTTATTGTAAGTGTTAATTTTAGTCTTTAATTATGAAGTTAACTGAAAAAGTTAAACAGGAAATTTTAATAGATGTCAGTTAAACCTCCTACCCCTATGTTGAACCACAAATATATTATAAAAAGTTGATAAATTCGAAGTTTCTTTTTTTTTAATTAAAATACATTTTATTTGTATACACATGTCATAAATTGGCTACATGCTTTCGATACAAATCACATATTGGTTTATGTTTTTGATACAAATAAGATTTAATATCCTATAAATATCAAAAAAATAATTCGCAATTTAAAAAATATTTACCAACATTTTATTTGAATACCTACGCTATTTCTACCTTTAGACAAATTTTAGCTTCAATTGATTAATAATGGTATAAAAAAATAATAAAATTGGATAGGTGTGTTCTCGTGATGGATGTTTTTTCATTATTTTTTCACCAAATGCTAAAAAATTATTCCACTGGCATATTATAGGCCTTACGCTACTCGGCAAAGTTAAATTTATTTAACGTTAAATATGACCATATTGTTCAAGAAATACTGTTTCGTTATTTAATGAGTTAATAAATAATTTTATGAATATCAGGCCTTTAAATAAAGTCTGCAACTTAGCCCTTTAGAAGGCTGTCTGTCATAATATCAAGCATATTTATAAAAGTTGTGAGCCACATCGGAAAGTTTAATTAAATCACTCACAAAAATTTACGAAACATAAAATTACTGCGTAAATCTTTGGTTAATGTATAGAAATTTTAAAATGCGTTACTTTATAATATAGCTTCAAGTAACAACAGCATTTGCAATAAATCAAAATTAATGGAGTATTTAAAATTGCAAAAAAATTCAATATTTTGTTTCATCTTTATTGAAGTGAAATTTTATAAATCTTACATAGCGGTTAATTCGAACAATGGCAGATTTTAAAACTTTATTTAAAAGCACATAAATAATTATTTTCCATATTTATGACTACGTTGTAAACTATGATAGAAGTGTAATTTTCATATAACAACACAATAGCTCTATCGGGATTTTAATACTAGGACAACGTATAATAGGCAACGAATTTGATTTACCGAACGTACTGTGTCCGTTTACGAGCATGGTCAAAATGAATTTAATTTCCTCTGTGTGGATTACCTACGGTAACACAATATTTATAAATGAATATTTACAAAGAAGTAGTATATTTTACAATTGTCTGTATATACAATGTAATTTTGTAAAAATGTTATTGAATCGTTCAACTTTGTTTATTCATAGACTTAATGCTAAATTGGAAATAATTTTATAGTTAACTCTAGGGAAATCCGTGAATTTATGTACTAAAAAATAATGTTTTATTTTGTCCTTAATTGCAAAATTTTAATTTTAACATTTTACTAAAAAATTCATAATAATTTGATAATACCCGCTACATCTCTGGAATGGCCATTGTAAAGCTGATTCCACATTATATTAAATATTTAATTTGAACTTTTTGTTAGCTTATAAAAATAAATATTAGTCTTTTCAACAAAGCACGGTCAATGATTTGGTTATTATTATTTTATAAAATCATTGTTTCATATTTTTTTGTGCACTAACCGAATATTTTTATTTATTATTTTAAAAGAAAATATTGATGGATTAACGATGGCTATTTGACTAAATTTTGAAGAACTAAGCTAGATCAATGGCTTAAATATAAAGAATAGTTTTTGCCCTTCTGAAGGAGGTATATAAAACCCTATCGGCTATCGATTTACTATTAACCTAATCCGGTTAAGGTGTGCGGGATGTTCATGACGTCAAGATGTATCCGGATGTGCTATCTAACCACATGCTATAAGCTAAACGTCAAAACCAAAAAAAGTGAATATTTTCATGGTTATCGTTATTAGACGGATCACGGCTTTTCTAAAAAAATTTAAGCTATCCCAAAATTACACTTTTAGATTCTATTGGGATTGAATACAAGACATGGTTTGAATTTAAAGAAATCAAATTTTCTTTTGCAAACCTTTGCAAATTGGTATCAAAGGTATTTACTAGTGAAAGTAAATGCTCAAATAAAATAGAAAGATGATACCTATTTAGTGTATTTAGATCGGAACGTTGATTTAGTCAATGTATTGTTTCAACTACACAAAATTTAGTTTTAAATTAACCAGTTTTGGAAGATTAATGAAATATCAAAATTAAAATTGCTAATATATTCCTGTTAGACATTTTAAGTACTACCTATCGTAAATTGGATATTAAATGCAAAATTTTCGCATTGTAAAGTTGAAACTTTTAGTGTTGCAGTTTTGAACCTGTAAAATGTATTAAGTTTCTATAATGCTGATCGAAATTTATTATGGCAGCAAACTTGTTTTGTGAAAGAAATATGGTTAGATTATTGAAAATGAAATATAAGACACGAAAAACATATTGATTTACGAACTACTGACTAAAGTACACGCACCGTCACATAACGTAACAAAATAACTGAAACAACTTTGCTTTTTCAAAGTTTTTGAATCATCAGGAGGCCTCTACGGTTTCTATTACATAGTTTTTTAAACCTACGTATTTGTCAATTTTTTATTTCTTACAAACACTAAATTTAAAATTCTTTTATGTATGCAAAAATATTTATCAGCGACATATTATGCAGCTTAAATTTATAAAATAGATTTTCTGCTTATACCGTTTTTCATAAAACAGCAGTTTGTACTCTCGTAAATAAGATTTGTAACTTGCCGCATAAACTAAGTGAAACTTTTCCATCCATTTCGTTGTAACTCTGTTGAATGTAAACTAACCTAAAACAGCTTTCTAACTAATTCACTCAAACTGTCTTGCTTGAAAAAAATTATATTTAGGATTTCTTAAAACATTTTCTACCCCAATTTAATGAAAACACTTTATCAACCCTATAAAAATGAGTTAATATAGTGTGCAAATAAAAGTAATTAAACGATTTTCCCCTTCCATTGCATGAAATATTAAGACACTTTTCTGGTATATTAAAACTGAAACTACCAAATTAAACGATAACTAAAATTTATTTATTTTATTTATTTGTGCGAGTTCTTTAAAGCGTTTTCCTAATCTCTCAAAGGAAAACCCATGTTTGTGACACACACTTTCACTCGGCCCAAAGGTGTGCCACAGCTTGCTCGCTTTGCTCCTGGTTGTCAGGAAGACTACCGTAATAAAACGAATGAAAGGAGTTTAATTTTTTTAATATCTTCAAATATAAAATAAGTAAACGGATAGAGTAATCCACCAAAACAAAATTGTCAAACTCAGCTATAAACGTAGCTAAAATAATAATCAGGTAGAAGATCCTTAGGTAAAAGGTTGTTAAACTATAGAGCAAAACGTCCTTCAAAAATTAGCTAGTCACACAATGATCGAAAGTGAACCGAAAAGTTTGGATATATGATTTTTAATAGTAAAAGTGAGAAATAGAGAGTAGAGAATATAGAGAAATAGAGAGAGAATAAAGAAAAAAAAGAAAAATAAAGATTGAGAATGAAAGCTGGAAAAATAAATGCAAAAATAGGAAGAAGAAAAACCAAAGGTAGGCAATGAGAAGTGTATTAGCGTAAAAAAAGTTAGAATATTTTACAACACACAAAAGCTGATAAAAAAAATTTTTTTGAATATTTTGTTAATTTTTGTTCAATACAATTGGGTATCGCAAGAGTACCCGATGTTTCCGGAAAGCTTTTAATGGATTCAATAGGGAAATCGAACATTGCAAGCAAGCTAATCAATTTGTAAATGTACAAGGTGCGACACAATCAGGATATCAAATCATTGTGATCTGAAAAAATTTTGAATGTAACACATTGTTATTAAATTTTTTAATTAAATTTGAACTTTGGCCCACTAAATGCATTATGAATGTATCCATGTTGAGCTGAAAAATTTTTAAATTTTATTTAGAAAAAAATACACAAAGTAGAAGTTTTTGCGGGTTCATGGTTAAATGCTCACATTTAAAAGCTTCAGTACCGAAACAGTGCAATATAAAAATTATATGGTTGAGTAAACTGCATAGCTTCAGGTGCAGATCTCAATATCATTTTAAATGGCAATAAATTTGTCAGTTTTTATGTCAAAACTGAATATAATTTTTCTGAAAATAAATTTAGTTATCATGAAAAATAAGGAAGTAATTCAGGAGCAGATATTTTTTATAATAGAATTTATCTACATCGCTTCCATGTACACAAAAGGAAAGTGAAATATCTTAGACAAGAAAATTGAATTTTTATAACAAATTTTTCTTTATTAATTACTCCGAACGGCATAAACCATAAATAAAAAATATTTTTGCATAGCTTAGGCATAAGTACCAAAATATATCAAATTTTAAGTTGGTTGGCTTTCTTTTACCATGTAAGATAGGAATTTCGTATATACTTCCCAATATTTGCTCTTTATGTCACTTTCACCCTTTGAGGAGAAGTATACCCTTTGAGCATTTTAACGGTCAACCACGTAGAAGTTTTATTGCAAATAATGTTATAAATAATTATTAATTCTTTTATAGTACAGCGGATAAATCGTGGATGTGCCACATCACAAGAAAAAATGTTGGTTATTTTTTAAAAATTTTCTGCTGCGATCACTGAAATACAATAATTCGATTACAACTTAAACTTTATATTAAAGCAATTAATTCGCTACATATTTAATAGCAAATTTTTAAAACAAAATTTAATTTGACATTTTCTTCGAGAAGTTACTCAACTTTGTAACGACGTCGTAATTTTATTACCACAAATACTCCAAATTGAATTTTCCCTGATTCTCCGCCTATTTGCGGTAAACTTAATATGATGTAAGGTAAGAAGAAAATCTGAAAATAAAATACTTAGAAATGGATGTTTCTGTTGTCATGCAGGTCGCTTCTAGCGGATAACTTAATTAACCCGCGTAATTAAACTCTCATTAAAACCGTGATTCTGATGAAACTCGACTGATCTGAATATGCAGATTAAGCAGCACGTCCGCTAATATAAAGCTCACATTTAACGTGCTTAGGTTTCTTAATAATAATAACGATATTGAAAATCTATAATCGTAAACCACCTCGTAATGCGAGATAAAAGAGGAACAACTTGTGTTCCCTTCCGTTTTCCTTCATCTTTTGACTTTGGAAGGAGGCATTCAAAATTATTAAGAAATATAAGTTTTAAGGGCAGAAACACAACATTATATAAAATTCTATTTGATGCAAACTCTTCAACAAGTTAAAACTTTGTGAAAGACAGTTTCACACAACGCTCTTCCACTTCGTTTGTTACTCAAAGAGGATTTGATTATGAAAGTGTCAGACGTCCATCTCAGTTACGCTAACCACTAAACTAAGTGATTATGTTGGTGCATAGACAATGGAACTCGAACATTAAAACAACAAAAGTTCTTACTTTCAGTTTTATATTTACTTTGTTGGAGTAGCAAATTGCTAATTAAATTACCTTAATGACTGCATAAGTGAACTAGTTTCGTTGAGAATAAATAATCCAAATAGTGGAAACCTTTTACATCAAAACACTCCCGCACGTACACTAACTATCACATTTTAATTAGAGCTAATGGTGCTTACATAAAAAAAATCAGCTGAATAAAGCGCTAATTAATAGATTTCATATTCATGGTTGCAGTGAGCCAAAATTTAAATTTATTATAATATATTATATTATCTCGTGTTTAGCAATTAATAGTTATTTAAATTAATAATGCGAAATTTCAAATTATAAATTGTAATGGCCTATAGTTGCATAGATAACATAGATTAAAATCAAACCATCAGTAGGTATTCAATTTTAGTTTAAAATTATTGATCGTTCCATAGGTCATTTTCGACTTCTTTTTTACATTTGCTTGACAATTTGTTACTGTAATTAGAGCCAAGCGGTTTCTATTGATTGTATCTGTTTATCATTGAAACTCGTTACCAATGCTCGAGCGATATGGAATACGAAAGTATTTAACGACCATCGGCAAATTTCAACCAAAAAGTTTAACAAAAAATTGTATTTACTTTTTTGGTTCAGTGGTATTTTGTTCAATGCTGGAAATATTTTTTTATGAAAGTTCTACATGGTTTCACCTGATATCCTCGTAGGACATTTGGAAATGTGTAATTAAACAATACATTTGGCTTTATAATACAGAATATTTCTGTTCTAAATAGCTATTACATTTGCTTTAATTTCTGATTTTATGTTTGTAATATCATGTTTACTAAATAGGAAACTTCACTCGTCTTTTGTTTCATTAGCTCCCAATGAATGTATTCATTTGGGCAAAGAGAGTAAAATTCAGAGCAATGCGGAGTTTCAATGTTATATTAAACTTTTTATTAATATATTTTATAAAATTCAAAATTTTTGTAAACAACTTGAACTTTATAATATTATATATTTTTACCTCTGCTCTTTGTTACCTCGTAACTTAAAAAGAAATGCTCTAATTATGATATGAATTGAATTTATGCTTCAAGAGTTTTTTGTAATGGATACAACAATATTAATTGTATGTTCTTAGATATTACCAAAGTCCGCCAATGATATACAAACACTTAAATAACAAACTAATTTTGTTAATAAACATTATCAAAAGCGTTCGGAAACAATCTAAGAAATGTACGAATACAGAAATTTTAATTTACAAACAAATTGTCTCAATACGTCTGCAGAGATTTTTTGGAATCTCATAGAGCACAAGTGCATGGTATGCTTCAATTAGATAACTATACCTTCTTCTCCAGATTTTTTCGAATTCTCAAGAACAAATTAAGACTGGGAATTTTGAATATTCGAATATTCAAACTCCCAGTTTTAGTTGTGGTTGGTGAACTAAGTTCACATTTGACCAATAGACATGAATAAAATGCACCCAATTGCACATTGAAACTTGCAAGTTGCAGAGGACTAGAAGGTTTAAAAATATTTGAATATTTAAAATTCTCAACCCCACTAGAAATTATTATTAACCCTTTCAGACACGAATTATGAAGGGGTTGTAGGAAAATATTCAAACTCAGTATGTGAACTTGTTTAATTTTTTGAAGATTTTTCATGTTTGTTAGATTACCCTAAGGTTCCCGAGTACTCAGATACCAACTGTCCTCTGTGTAGTGGACATAGTGATTTTCCGATCACGTAGAAAAAATATTACGCACTTAAAAAGTATTAAATTTCAGAAGAAAATTAAACACAAAAAACTCGAACACAACTACGTGCTTTCAGGTTCAAAACATTAGACAAAATAAATTTATTAAAGGATGATGATTTATTAAAGTTCCACAAGTAATGCAATTTTTCAGGAGCCAAGCTGACTAGTCCTCAGAGCAGATCAACTTGATTGGCATTCTCCATATAGCTACTACTAGCCATAATTTTGCCTTAAACTTATGTCCTCTATACAGGACGCTGTGTCTGAAAGGGTTAAATATCTTTCACGTAATTTCGATTTTAAAATTCACTTCACTGTGAATGCATCTGCTCGAATCGTCATGTTAGAATGAAATGATGAATTTAAAAGTTAGTAATGATTTAACTCAAAGAAAAATTTCAAATACGGCTCTGGATATCATAAAAAGTAATCTTCACAAACGTCTCTAAAAATACAATCAAGTAAACACTTGTGCCCACAAAGAATTCTCAATGTATCAAAGACTAATCGAAAAAAAGACTAAACAAAAAATGTATCAAAAGACTAATTTCCAAACACCATATCAAACAAATTCTCTTCGTGAATAAAATTTGTAAAATACATTTTTTAAAAACATTTGTACGATGGCAACTCGACGGTTGTAAAAATTGTAAAAAAATTGTAGTTCATAAACTTTAAAACTTGAAAAATAAACTAATTGTAAATTAGCTTATTATAAAATGATAAAAATTACATGAAAATTAAAATTTAACTAAATAAGGTTGCAAGCATACTTGCAAACTTCAGGTTCTGAAACCTGCATATAATAATTATATTTATCACATAATTTAAGAGATTTTTAAATTCAAAATTACCAGTTGCAACGTTTAACCAAAAGATAAGTGGTAACTCCGGTACCACTTCAAAGAAGAACATTATCAAGAGTTGAATTTACATTCGTTCACAAAATTTAAGAAGAATTAAACAATTAAATAATAAAAATTATTGGCAAACAACGGAAAGTAACAAGGTAAGATTCCTCCTTCTCATTGTAAAGAATACCAATCGAAAGAGATTTTATTTCGCGTCTGAAAATACCTAATCCTTGATATTTTCTTTTTAATTCTTTCAAAATATCATTTTCTTGAGGAAAATATTTCTTTCACAGATCAAAATAACAAAAAATTTGAAAATTCTAAATTATTCTTAATTATTATTATTTTCTTATAATTAAAAGTTTATTAACTGATTGAATAAAACAGTTTCGAAATCGCTTATCTACAAGTTTAAATATAAAATATAATGAAAAATACTTCTGAAGGCGAAATAGTAGGTACAATTCTAAAATTGCAAGGATTTTTATAATATAATTTGAAAAATAAAAATAATGAGTGATTTAATTATTAATCATTTCATTTAATTTATTAAGCTGTTTACGCAATTAAATGATATAAAAAATATTCTTGTTGCTATAAAAATAAAATAAAATCAAAAATAAGTATTTGTGCTACTAATTATTTCACTATAAACATAAATACAATAAAAATAAAGTTAAATAACCTTATGAACAGCAACAATTCGAATGAAATGAAAATATCTAAATCCTGAAAACGTGGAAAAGTAATAATAACATTTACCTGAGAAATTGAATAATTTTTTTTAACTTTTAGATTTTTTCCATTCTTTAATCTACTTAACTAAACTTATTATTATCTAGCATCACTTGCATTTGTCTATTGTAATAATATTTATTAATTTTTTAACAAATAATTTATTGAAATACAAAAGAAATAGTAGCAAAATTACCTATCGGAGCTTATTTTAGTGTTAGTACATATACATACATATAAGTATTATTTGATTTAAATTTGACTAGCGCAATTGATGATAGAAGCCTTTTGTGTATACTAAACTTGGATATGATTATATTTCTTAATTTATTACTAAATAAATTGCCTAAAAAATAATCTGATATAAGTAATTTCAATCAAGTTCAAGCGGAAAATATTAATTTTAAGTGGCAATCCAAGTAATTATTGATAATAATTGCAGGGAGAAATAATAAAAACAACAAGTTTTTAAAATAGTATTCTATGGGGTACTCTCGAAGATAACTACACCTAATGTGATAGAAAATATTTTTGACTTGACTACATAAAAAATTCATTAATAGTTTGTTGTTAGATCTACTAATTCTAACCCAAGTAACATTTTGTGCTGAGTGTTGCACTCAAGAATCGGGATTAATATTTTCCAACATTGACGCGCATGAATGGATTGACGAGATTCCACCCGAGTATTTTCCTTGATTTTGAAATTGTAATAACTTTGCAGATTCAATATTATGTTGGAGAGAATTATTTGCAAAACGTGACATTTTGACGTAATTTTTTGTTAGTTTGTCTAAGCATGTTTGATAATGGTAGAAACAATTTTAGAAAGTGATTAATTTTTGACCTAAAGTTACCCGCTGAATATTTTTGATATTTGAGATTTTGAAATTGCAATAACTCTAAAACGGCGCTAGATATCGAAAAACTGAGCAAAAAATTTATCCCTGCTATAATAAACCCCTAGCGATTTGTCGTAAGAAGTCATATGTAAAATTTGAGATCAATAGCGCGCGATAATGGCGCAAAAAAAGTATTACTTTATAACTATTTTTTTATAAGTATATTTAAAAGCATCACTTTACTCCTGGAATTGCGAAAACAAGTTTTTAAGAGCATAATCTCACCTTTTTGGCTATCACTGAGCCTTTTTCGTGCCATACTCGGGTAAACAGTCCCGGGTTGTAGTCGGGAAGATACCCGGGCAAGCCCAGGTATTTTTCCTCCTGCCCGGGACTGTTACCTACGAATATTAACTGAGAGCACGCTGTGTCAGCACAAAATTCAGCTATTGAGCTGAGCCAGTTGCTGATATTTAGTAACGTCAGAAGCTAAATTGCTACTGATTTGCTAATTTGGTGGCTGAAAACCAGTTGGTCACCAAATTTGCAAAGCAGTAGCAATTCAGCTTCTGAATCAGCTGATGTTCAGCTTCAGATTCAGCTTTCACTTTATGGAGTAACAAAACTAAAAAAAAGTTTAATTATTTTAAATTGATATTAAATTTATAAATAAAAAAACTAAATCACAAAATTTTAAACTTATTTAAATTATTACCCATTTTATTGGTTTTTTAATTTTTTCTATACAATCATCAATTATTACATTAAATATTCTTTTATTACCTTAATTACATAATTAATTATGATCACTCGCAATAGTATATCGTTAACGAATTTCCAGAGTTGAATCTGAAATAGTATTATATTTGGGTATTGTATTTATTATCCTTTCTCTCTCTCACAGATTCCTTCGCTCTACGTAAGAGCATAGTGACCACTTCTTTTTTTTTTTTAGAAGGGTTCTCTAGGCAGATACCTCTGTGGTTTGCCATTACCTGCCGAGGGAAGACGGTCAGAATAAAGTTTTTACTCCGCCCGGGATCGAACCGGTGATTTCGGCTTAGCAATCGGAGCACACAAACGCAAGGCCGTGACCATCTTCTTATTATCCTTTAGTGTTGTTAAAATGAATTTAACCAAATTTTATTTGTTTTGAAATATTTGTTTCCATCTGAACGCCACTTAAAATGCAGCTAATTTGCTGCCGTTAAAAGGCAGCTGAATTTTAAACTGACGTAGCGAAGCGTCCACTCAAAATTCATCTAATGTGCTGACGCTGAAAAACAGCTAAATTTTAAGCTAAAGCAGCGAAGTATCAGCTCAAAATTCAGCTAATTTGCTGACGCTGAAAAACAGTTGAATTTTAAGCTGACAGACTGCAGTGGCAGCAAATAATTTACTGACAAATTTTGTCAGCACAAAAATTGCTCAAACAATAATTAATTGTTTGATTGTTAAATGTTGTAGATTTTGATACCAATTTAAAATTTTTGGGCCTCAAAACTTCTTGCTTCTTTCTTACCCCTCTTTCTTACCGTGAAGGCTGCAAAGAATTAACTATACCACTGAAACATATTCAAATTATGGTCAAGTGGGAAAAATAATTACTAAAGTAATTACAAGAAATATTTGTACACTAGATTTTTTTTACGAGATTCTTGAGAGATTTCCGTGGATTTTCTCTTAGATTGCTTTAAGATTTCATTTCAAAGCAGTAGAAATAGTAGATTGTTCTGCTTTCCTTTGGAATTTTCTAAGATTTCTTTGGATTTAATATTGAACAAAACTAAACAAAACATTAAAATAATAGTAAAAAGTAAAAGTAAAGTAAAAAAATTTACTTAAAATTCTTATGTTTAAGTTCATATCTATTATTACTAGAATTTCCTAAATTTTCATGAATTTCTTTAGATTTCCATTTACTTGCACCCTAGATTTCCCCATCAATTCCCTTTTCGGTTCCAAATTAAATTTTCTAATGTTTCCCCCAGTTCTTCCAATTTCCAAACCTTATTAAAAAACACAATTATTTTGTTTAATACATTTTTAATACATACATTTAAATTACATTATATTTTAATTTCGTCTTTTAGGAAAATTTTGAAAATTCTAAATTATTTGATTTTTTCGAGTTTTCCAGATGATTAATAACTTACTATGTGATAAAATCACTCCCATTACGTACACTTGCATGAAATACTTTACACCTTAAACTGAAATAGTAAAGTATTAGTTTATGTCATTCCAATTGAATAATAATAATTTTTTGATATTCTGCTTTGGAAGACAGTTAAGCCGTAGAGTGATTGCTGATAGGTGCTTAAACGTTTAAAAGTATATCGAGATTATGAAACACATTCATGACTGCCACCGCCAATTTCAGAGACGTAGTGCGGTTTTATTTTCTATTTTTTATTTTATATATTTCTAAAACATTATTATTTCAACTTTAATATCGCAACGTGAGTTTCATTTACACTTCCGATTTTCTCACCTCTTTCGTAACGCATGGACGAGTTAGCTGCCGGAATTATTTCTACAATTTCATAAAATTGTGTAAAGTAGTAACTTCTTGTTAGCTTATTATGTAGATTTAAAGATACAAGTAATCTGCATTCCTTTGCTGCAAACGGGATGAAAAAACGATCAAATTATTTTAGGCCGAAGACAAAGCTTGTGTTGTTTTTGCGACGGGAGATAAGGAGTAATAATAAAGATATATTTTGTCAAACAGTAAGAATAACAAAGCCTGGAAGTATGGTTTTATATTTTGGAAAGTATATTTATTAGGTTAAACAAGTATTTCGGTCGAAGTTTCGTTAAGCAAATGTGACATATAAAATTATTTTATATCTTGTTTAACCAGCTAACTAATACGATGTGCATCCGGATGCACAAGTTGGCTTGTGAGGGTAAATGGTTTTGAGAACATTTCGCAGTTACAAGTTCCTATTATAACTCACATCTCACACGGCAGCTAGACTTACTGTTTTAGTTATGGTCTTACGGTTTTCACTCTTGTTGCTCACACTTACCACTGCGACGCCGGCCTGATTTATCGGTACATTAGCTCTTTACAAGTGGCGCCTTAGCAGGTTCTACTTTCAAATCATCCCATTAGATTGGATCTATCATGTTCATTTAGAATAGTCGACCTGTCAACAAATTTAATTAAACCACCCCAGACCGTTATTCAATGCTGTCGAAGTCCGGTGCTTTCAGACAAAAGCTTCTCCTATCCGTGCTTTTCCTTTTATCAATCGAAGTTTATCGGCTAAAGTTCAAACCGCTTTTAGTTTTGCACATTCAATTTATATTAATGTTATTAAATATTTTATACAAAAACAAGCTACTAATTTACTTTTTATTCTTAATGCTACATTTCCCATTCAATTACGGTTTTGTATTAGTATTCGTGTCTTAACCATGTTAACTTTAATAAATCATGTAAAAACGAGGAGTGAAGCGGACATACTGTAAACTAGTTGCGGTTTGTACCGTTTATCTTGACTACCAGGCACGCCACAACATCTTGCATCAACATACATTAAGCAAAATCATTAATACTCATCAGTGGTCTTTCAAATTCTGATGTTGCCAACTACACACTCGAGCTTAAAGAAAATAATTATTTTTTATTATACATCATTATTTGCAACTACACATAACGAAGTATATAAAATGAGCTATTCAAATATTGTTTCAGCTACAATAAGCTTGATGAATACTTCATATAGATAATTAATAGCTTTAAATACATTATGGTATTTACTTTCTTTGAGTACCTAGGTATTTCGCCAAACGAAATTGTTTGCTCACTTCATTTCGAAAACATTTTCACATTATTATTTTAACTTAATTTTAGCATATAATTTAGATATTTTATTAAATTACAAAAATTGTTGCAGAGTATTATTAAAAGAAAATCCGTACTTCTTGTAATCTCGCTTGGGGGAGTTAAAGTATGCAGTCCCGATGGAAAGGTAAGTAAACACAATAATTTAAAATCCACTCTTTAGGACTTTATTTTTTTATTTAATAAATTTTGCTTAAAATTGTGTGTTTTATAAACACGGTAAAATCGCTGTTTGTTTTTGATGTTTAAAATTTGCATTTGAAAAGCGGTGAAAATATGGGAGGCGGATGCTCACTTAAAACGGGTTCATTCTAAGGCAGTAGGTATATTTTTCATGCTGGTACTTATCTATAGTAATAACCCACCGCCATGTTTACCCGGGACTGAGCTATTTCAGGTCACGACACAATAGAAATAACTCCAGGTTATCACATGAGATCGCTACATGTGCTAAGCTACAGGATTAATGCAAAACACGTGCCAGGACTCCGGACTCGCTTCGAGTTTTGAATTCTATCAGGCCGACCCAGCTGTAAAGCGTAATCATTCATCAACTCCATTAGATCGGCCAACGTGTTATATGAGCAGAAAACATTTCCGTATTTCTCACTCGCGTTTTAAAATTTCAGTTATCAAATCGGGAACACTTTCGGTCTATTTACTTTCTTTTTAATTACTCTTCGTACGAGTAGGCACCTATATGCACGACGAATTATATTTTTGCAACCTACATAGTCATAATTAATCTTTTATGATGTGCAAAAATGGGACACTTTTGTTTTATCTTCATGCGGAGAATAAAATTTTGTAAGCAGCTCAAGGCAGAACTTGATAATAAACCTATATGACATTCATCTTCAAGTTGAGCTCATACAACGATTACAACTTGCACGACACAAAGGTTTGTTTTACTTTACTCTTGTGTATAAATATGGCCTTTTTTACAAATGGCTTCATAAATTTGAAGCTAAAGTTTGTGTTATAATGCGAGTATAGGATACCACGCATTTGTATCACGTTGAGTAAATGTGTCGTCTCTTTCAACCGAGTTAGTGCTACAAATCGTCGCCTTTCCCAATGGGGGCTTCAGCGACGGATGCTCACATATCACTTCTCCAGAGAATCATTTCTTTTCCTGTCGCTATGCAAACCTAAATAGTGCTTTACTATTTACTTGCCCGAACCGGTCCGCAAACTTCGCAAACATGCCGAACTCATTTTGAATTTATTAAACCAGCATTTAGAAAAAAAAAGGGTTAAAAATTTAAATTTTTAAAGCGCGCAATTTACAAACACATCCCCATGGAGAGCTTAATAGTTTCCACTAGTTTATGGTTTCTCTCTTAGGGCGACTAAAGTAATTTACCCCCGTCTTTCACAACCCGGATTGTCGAATTTATGTTGCATTTACTTTTTGAATCGAACGCGTTATTGGCCCAGACCTTTTATTAGAAAACGAACAGACATAATATTTCGTCCTGGCTCAATTTAATAAGAATTATACCATTAATTTGAAAACTGAAAAAATTACACAAATTGGTATTCCACTTCTGAAATGGATACAATACATTGTCTAGTGAATTATTTCTAAAGTTTTATTAAAATGCCGATGATTAATTAAAGCTAGAGTAATTAATTTGACAGTTCTAGATATGTGATGAAATAACGTAATTTTTCATTACATTCAATTAATAACATAAGCTTACAATATAATGCGAATTACTGCGAGTGAACCGCACATGATGTGGGTTGACACGTTTTGACTAATTATCCTAAATTTTGTTTGTTTTTGAAGCTTCGTTATCGATCACATAAAAATAAACTCTCCGGCCGCTTAGTTTAAAATGCAAAATTATAAAAATTTAGAATTATTCGAAACGAAAAGCTATGAAACCTTATATTCGAGAAAAATTCTCTTAAGTAGATGCTTCCACGTCTGTATCGACCCAGCGTTGGAATTACATATAATATCAGAATTGAAATCAAAAGGAAATTAATTGCATGCGTGGTGTTTGTTTTCAACAGTCGGATGATATAAAAGTAAAAGTATATATGAATAGATCGTATGAGGTTTGTCTGTCTGGACATGAAAGAATGGATGAATGTGTGTTTACAAAGAAAGTAAATGTGGGTAGTGTGAATGAGTTTGCAGATAAAAGTAAATTGAGGATATTTTTTATAAATGAAGATGGTGGTAAAAGGAAAATTTTAAAGGAAAATGTGAGAGAAATGTGCCGAACAATATTATATCAAAATTTTGGACGTCTCGGTGCAGCTATCAGAATGAAAAATTAATGTAACCCGTAATAATTAACTCTTCTCATGGTCCATTTTTGTCGGGAAAAAATATTTTTTCGACGGTGTTATTTATTGGTTTACTGAAAGTCGGTTGATTTATCGTGTTTATATTTTTTTAAAGTTTTGAGGTTGTAGACGAGAAGCCAAGTTTTTCAATAATAATAAAATTCAATTTTTAACTTATTTTTGAAAACTTTATATTATTATTAGTTTTGTATACAAATGTTTTTTGATAAAACATATTTTAAAGTAAGTTAAGTTTGGTGACAGTTCAGAATTGTGACATCCGCAGGTGGAGACTGTAGCTTGGAACTTGCGGTTCGCAGCTGCGGGCGGATTTACAGCCGAATAGAGCTTAGCTGGAGGCTGCCATAGCAGTAAAGTGTCCCCGAGTTTCCCCCATTTTATGATCATTCTATGCAGACTACCAGATATTCCTTAGAATGGAAGGAAATGGACTGTCAGTATATCACTTAGGATTTGATACGGTTTTCAAGTAATATTCAACTAGAAATTGATAGCCATTTAAAAAATATGATAGATAGAGGTACTTGTCAAATTCGAATTAAGATTATAACAATTCGAAACGAAAATAAATGAAATTAATTTCCAAGCAGTAAACCATCTAGTTCATAAATAAAAATGTTAAACGCTAATCGAAAGTATTAAACACAAAAGAGTTAAATTGAGATCTTTGGGAAGACTTTCATAATATCGCAATGAATTATGCATTTCTATAATAAAGCGCAAATTCATTTTTTTTTATATGGTTTTCTCGAGTTTTCTTCCAGTTTCAAGTTTTTCTTTCACTTCTTTTACTAATTTTATTAAATGTCTTGCATATGCATTACATTTGTATTATTTTAAATGAGAATATAAGATGAAAATTCATTACAATGCGGTGGTTAAATTAACATTGGCGAACTAAAGCTACTCAAAATAATTCATATTCAACTTTTACTGGCAACACCTTAAATTATTTTAAAAATTACTTTTTAAATTCAGTTTTAATTTACCTATGAAAATATTTATAATTATTTAAATTTTTAATTAATTACTGTAAGACTTCTAATGTCCAATTCAATTAACATTATTTTGCATTACAGTTACAACATTGACATATCACAACAAAAATGCATTTGATAATAATAATTAAAAAAATAAAAAATAAAAGTGGATTTGGTAGTGCCATTTATCAAAGACATATTTTTTACAATAGTATATCCAAAGATAAAGATAAAAGGAGAGATTAAGACGGATCACATATCCTCTGAACATAACCGGTTTCGAGATTACCTAAACGGAGTTCACATTCTCAATCGCTCACTAACTTGCGATGAACCATGAAATAATACTAATCCACTTCATAAATTTGCAATTTTTATTCCACTAATAATACTTCTAATTTTCAGATTATTTCAGTTTTTTTCAGTTTGAGTTTTGGAAACCTTTTTTTATCTTTTAATTTTCATCTTATACTGAATATTTTCTGAAATCAAAATTTTTTATTTAAATGAAAGTTTTAGTTTTCAACCAACTTTGTTTTTTTTAATTTGTGAATAAAACAAATTAGAAACAGTTGAATTGATAATAATAAGTTAACATCCACTGTTTTATTATCTTGTCATATTATGTTTAATTTGACGTATATTGCTTTTTTATTTTAAAAAGCACTTCTGGTTCAATAATTCGAAAAATCGAACGTCAGTTTTTATTGTTATTTACTCTTTAATTTGATTTATTTTAGAGACTGTTCTTCCAGTGGTCAGTTGTCTAATGAGATTTTAATTTTACATAGATGTTGCTTTTTTAAGTTAACGTTTAGCTCGAATAAACTTTTGAAGTGTACGTAATTTACTGATGTTGAAAGTAAATTTTCAGCGCTGATAAAGCGATCAATTATTTTCAATCAAAGCCTTATTACCAATTAGGTAAAACTAGTCGAAAAACGGGGAACGCCTTAAGTACTTCAACCACAAGATTCTATAATTTTGTTGATAAAATTTATCAAAAGATTTTGTTTAAATTAAATTACAATGTTATATTATTTCTAAAAATTATGAATTATAACTAGATTAGCGCCATCTATATATTTTCAGTGTCCAAGTTCAAGTAAATGAACACCAAATTAATAAGAGACGCGCATGACAGGATTAACAAAATAAAAATAAAGATTTGCTTTCAGGCCGACTTTAAATCTCAGCACATACCTTTTAAAATTGAATTCTCAACAAGTTGCGGATCAAATTTTTAATCTTTTACGTACGATTCTCCTAGATTTGTCGAGCTCTGCTAATAATAATTCATTTTATGCTAACTACTAGTATTTGCATTGCTACCAGTTACACATCTATTTTTTGCAATAAAAATACCGAATACTCCTTCTTGACCTTTTTACTAAAAATTAATCAATAAAAGGAGACTATCGTCTTCTAAAGTTATTCCTGAAGCCGGCTAGTTAAACACTGCCAAAATGTCAACTCAGATCCGGTGTTTCACGGGAATTCAGTTAAACTCAAGTTTAGCGAATTTTTAAAAGGAATTTTTGAAGTTTTAATAACGAATGAGATATAACATGATACATAATTACGCAATTCCCAATGCTTAACAAAACCTACGTTTCTCTGGTTTAAAGTGACATTAATTTAAATATTACTATTTTGGAATGATTTTCTTACAAATTATATATTATAATATAATTATGAAATAATTGTATAAATTTCCATTCCATATCTAAATTGCTACTATGTCTGGTTTCATAGAATTGAGCTAAAACTTATTAATCTAATATATTACTAAAGTTTTACAGCAATATAACTTACGAAAGCATTTTAATTGTTCTAAAATTTTATACCTACCTACATCTTCTGCAATAATTTAGTGAATATTTATTTTAAGGTAAAGCATCCGTATAGAAAGACAATTTATCATTTTATCAATATACATATTTTTGTACTAAAAATAAAACGTTTTAATAAAAATCGCACCCAGAATAAGTTATAGGAAAGGTTACAGTCTCCAGTAAATTGGAAACGGTGATTATCGAGAGAAAAACTAAAAAGCATTCTAGGGATAATTAAAATTATTCGATAAAACTTGGTTTTGGTATATAGGAACTTTCTCTTTCAGTCTAGCAATTCCATTTTTATCCATTGACTTGAAGAATAATGAGTAGTCAATTCCATTTCAGTGCAGAGTTCATTGTTTTGGTTTTCAATAACATCAGCACCTTTTGATTTTAATTACCTCTTCAATGATACAATACCAACTAAATTACAAACACTGATAAATTTGATAACGCATAGAATCTGCGATTTATCACTATATAGAGAATACAAACGACTGCACATGAAGCCTTTATAAGCTTACCGCTATGGAAAACAGAAGCACTACCGTTCGCTCCTTGCTAAATCTAATATAATGAAATCGCATGTATATTTTAGCAATTCTGTTCTTGTATTGAATTAATTTACTATTGCGTAGTCATTAATCAAAAGAATAAACTAAACCACTAAGAGTGAAATTGAAAGTCCCACCGTCCAACAATGTTTAGATTTTTTCTGACAAAATACAAACATTTCGATTTAGCATAATTTTTTTGTTTTGGCTTTAGCAATTTGAAAGATCGTCTTAAGGGCCACCCTCGAATATTAATAACATGGCAAAGTCCATTTGTCCGATTATACCCTGGAAACACTTAGTTCGGTTGCAGCCGACTCTCCGAGGACGCTATCCTCTGAGGACAGCGGTGTCTTTGCTTATGGACATAGCAAAATCCAACTCTCTGAATCGTTCAGGCAATTTACAGTAGTATAATATGCAGGCAACAAGAAAGATTACAAAAAAAGGTACATTTGCTCCAAATAATGCAATGTTATTTTCATTCCAATTTAGTTCAACTTACACGAAACTCCTCTGTATTGGATTTGATTACCATTAAAAGCTAACTATGTAGTTAAAAATAGAGACGAAAATGTTCAAACCAGTAGCTTTGTCATAATATATATTTTATATTTACATACTGTGCTTGCTGAGAAAGTCTGCAATATGTAAAACACCAAAATTCTTTCAGAATTCCTTTCGTTATAAAATTTTTTCATTAGTTTAATGAATTGTAACATTTCCAATAATATAAGCAAATAGAGCAGAAATCTGTTTGCGGAAAAAGTTGAACCGTCAAACTGATAGATTGTCACAAATTTAAGAAATATATAAAAAAAATCTTGCAAAGCGGATGTTTGAAAATGTATTTTTAACTTGAAATTAATGAGATATTGATTTGTGTCGTTGATGGTAGTTATAATTACTAAACTACCTCGGTTGCAAATTGCATGCATATGTAGAGATTATCTCGAAATTACGCAAAACTGGTTCATACGTCACTGATTACCAATAATAGTCAAATACATTATGCGTCAGTGAATGCACAACATGATGAGGGAAGTTATGTCTTTATTGCATACCGTGAAGGTAACTAGGTACGCTTGGTTTAAAAGAGCTTCCACTTTCAAAGTTGCTTTCGCAATGATTTAACTCAAAATGTACGCACGCTCTCGGCAGTAAAATGTTTTACTACGTTCTTTTGTATTTACAAACACGACATAAATTATGCTTCCAAAGTTAACCGATCAGCCCAATTACGTACTACATACTTGAAAATTACAATTATTACCCTAGTGCTCTTTTCATTTTGTTGAAAAAAATAATTAGTTTCGTTTCCAACGTTAACATCAATTCATTGTCAAAGGTTATTTGTAAACTGTTGAAACAGTCGAGAATCAAGAGTGCAATTCTCATTTGAATAAAACTCACACTTAGCAGCTTTAATGAGCTACGCGATAAAGTTTGATGCGACACAAGAAGTTGCACCCTAAGGCGCCCCTAAGGATGTATCCTTTCTCCGCAGATTCAGTAGATATATGGGACAAGAACTCCCGAGTCAGTTGTCCTCCAAACTTAGTTGACTCTAAACTGGCACGTCGGTTGACGTAATTTCAACTTTTGAACGATACATTCGGTATAAGACGAATTTTCTCGCCTACTCAGTGGGTGCTAATCCACATTTCCATCTAATCGAACGACACTGTAAATTGGGTATGTAAACCACGTAGGTTATGTATGATGTACTTTATGTTCACCACCGTAGTCTCGGTGTTTTATTTATGTTGTGTTGTGTTCCACCTACAAAATAAAACACATGTTTACTTGAAAAATGATAATATGCGTCAACCGCATTAATAATGAGAGTAGCCCGACTGGCCCGACTGTAATAACCACTAGTTCAGGCAAACTAATATCGTCAGCCATCCTTTACCAAGTCTATAGCAGTCACTAAAGACCAAACCGACTCTGAGTTATGACGCTATTCTCATCCTAAAGGGGTCATCAATGAATACAGAGGATCTAATAAGCAAAATTGTTACTGAAGTTTGCATTGGATTAAATATATAACGTAAAATTAATATTGTCGAGAGTGCTGTTAAAATTAGCAAAAAATAATTATTGAAGTTTTATATCAATTGCTAGTTGGCACGCTACGGTATGCTAATATAATTAGCGAATAATTGCATTCAAATTAATAATTTTGATTTAAATCTTTTTGTTCGATGTAATTTATTAGAGCTAATTTTTTAATTTGTTTCAAAATTAACTTAACCGTATATTTCGCTGCAAAATTAGATTTTTATTTACACTTTTATTTTTATCAATGTTACTAATAAACAGTTTAACAGTAATTTACTTTGCTGTCTCCAAATATCTTCAGAATGATGAGGGTGTGATAAATTTTCAGCACAGTTGACTTATTGCGCAATAAGTTACATTCCTTCACATCTTTTCCATAAAAAGTATGTTGCTGAAAGATATCACCAATAGTAAATGTGGCGTTAAACTTCGCAGTAATGGAATTTTGTCGCTTAGTATATGTATGCTATTTTTTAACTGTTTTATGTAGACGCAAAAACTTGAAGCTTTTTCTTTGCAGAAAACCTTGCGATTCAAGAATACATTTTTTGCAAACTGCTACATCGCGAAAATTTATTTACACGATTTAGTTTTAGAATCTCGTTTGAAAGTAAAAGTAAATATGTGCGTAGATAGATAATCGAATTACAAATTCGGAAACGGATGATTTCTCTGGCATCGGCAGTCGAGAACATTTGGTATAATGTTGTTCATAGTTTTCTTATAGAAATTTTGTATTTTCATTCTTACATGGTCTTCAATTTAAATTAAAGAAAATAGCATGAAAATTACTCCGTTTGGGATAAACCCCGTGAAAATAAAGAGCAATTTTGTTTTGACATTAAAATTATTTAATCATTATGTTTTTCACTGATAACCTAAAATCCTACCATTATTGATCGATTTTTGTGTTGTGACGTTGTTCTTCCTTGCTCAGTTTTATTTTTAGCCTGGTGGCTGCATGTCGGTCACAATTAATTTTTTTTAAATTGATTCCCTATAAAATTGTCTATATAATGAAATTTTATAGAACTCGATACTGTTTTGATTAATTTTGAATTTAATTTAATTATAAATTAAATCAATTGGAATAAAAGAAAACTAAAACACTAGCTTTGAACCCGGAACGAATAGGATTAAGTTACTATTTTAAAGAAAATTCTCAATACCTTTTGCCTTATCATAATTAATGATAAATGTGATACCTTCAATAGAAGATTTTTGTTGTGTTAGAGCCAAATGTTTATAATTTACTAAAAAAAAAAATGTTTGCATACGTCTGAAATTGGTAGCAAGCAGGCACTATATTCTGCTTCTTTCCATTTATTAAACTTTTGATATCAGGATAAGAATGGGATTTCAAGTTCCCAGATTAGTTGTGAATATATTAAAAAAGAAGGAATTCTAACGAATGACATTTATTAGGGACCGGTGGAATTAAAAAAAATTACAAAAATTTTAATCAGATTGTCATAAATTTTCCCTTTTGTTTCCAACGGAAGTTAAATTTCTTTTGAGTGCATCCTTTTTAATGTTTTTGACAAGCTCAGAAATTTCCATTTGGTGGTTTCTAGTTTCATCGCATTTATAAAAAGAATAAAAAGTATCACTGACATTGTGAATATATTTATTAACGCAAACATTTCTGATATTAAATTTTAAATAATTGCAACCCTTATCACGATGTTTAAAATAATTTTAATATAAACACTTTTAAATGAAACTGGAAAACCCCAAAAGCTATAAAAATTCAATTATTTCGCAAAACATACGATGGCATTAAAGTAAATTAATTTAGAAGTTGTTTGTTATAGCGGAAGTTAAATAAATCTTAACAAGAAAACTGGAACAAAATGAACCGTAGAATATGTTTGTACTTTTCGAAATTGTTTGCCAAAACTCGACCGTGCGTGGAGTTACATGATATCAAACGGACGCGATTTATCGATTCCCGATCAGAACACGTGCACACCAAAATTACTTTCGGCCTTCCAACTCGAAAAAGAACCAATATATGTATCATTTGGCTTCAATTTACTTTTGTTTAGAAAGGAAGATTAAACCTTAAAATTTTTTTTGAAATACGGTTCCTTATACCATTGTAAATTATATGTGACTTTAAAAAAACAAAAATTTAATTTAGATGCAAGAGAAAAGACGATGTCAACATTCTTACAGTTATTTTTATTAAAAATATAAAGAATGTTAGAATTATATTACAGAAAATATATTTGTTGTTTATTTATACAGACTTTTTCGCAATATTTAGTAAATAAAAGTTTTTTATGGTAAAACATTTAAAAATTTAACCGTAAGAGAAAATCAAATATAAAGTAAATAGAAGATGCTCATTGACCCAAAAAACTTACATTAACTTTGACCCAATCTGTTCAAACTGTATAATCTTTTGTTACTTGTAACTAACAAACCGGTGAAATATTGGATTTAAAAATTTTTGGACGATAACAATAAAATAATAAAAACCTAACGTCGAAAGTATTTTCAATGTATAATATTTACAAATCTTTGATCCTATGTATTTTGTTCCGAAGAAAACTTTTTAAGAACTTATTGTAATGCAAACTTTTAGTCAATTTTATCTTACTAATTTTCTTGAGAAACTACAGATGACTTGGCGAATTTTAAAATCAGGGAAATCCTACCTTTTACTTTTACAGCTTTGTAATTATTTATTAGAATACATCTTCTAATTTTGCTTTCAAAGTTTCTTAAATTTAATCAAAACCGATTTTCAAAGTGACTTTTCTTTTAACAGCTGAATTATTAATACAAGAAATAAATTTAAAGCAGTTATTTATTTTTTTAAATTTTTTTTCTTATAGATACTCACGAACTTGTGCAAGATTGTTTTTCTTACAGTCTACAGCACTTTGAAACTGATATTGAAGTACACAACTCTCCAATTAAGAATCTTGAAAACTTTTATTCTTTAGTAAGAATTTCTTGACGTGTAAAATTTCAACATCTGCTGAAATTTATATCTTGATTTAAAATTTATGCAATTTGTTTTTAACCATTTTATATTTATACTTAAAATACTCTTATAAAGTTTTATGTTTACAATATACCTACCTACTCAATTTTGAATTATATTTTTACTCATAAAATATTTTAGTACTTTTCATTTCAAGCATCATACGTCACAAAACTAATAAAAGTGCACTGTGTGCAGCTTGGAGAATTAATATAAACTGTTTGAAATAGTAGTAGTCAAAAAATAATTAGAAAAACAAATACTAAAAGCATATTATAGATAATTTACAATGAAAGAATGAAAGTCGATATTTTTCTACAGTACTATTGCTGTTTGTGTTTTCTAAAAAGGAATTGTTATTATCGGAGTAGTACATTTATAATAATTACAACTTCGTAATTTTGTAAATGTACTTTTGAATTTGATGAAAATATAGTTCGGCAATATATTTCAATCATTGCGTTCGATATAGAAAAGCAAATAAACTACATTATTTGCTAGGATGCTTTATGAACGAATTTATCTTTTAGTTTTGTTCAAAACCGGAACGAATAGAATGGACTAATTCTTGGATTTTTAAGTGTTCATGTGGCATCTGAAAGTTAATGTAAGTAAAAGTAATAGAAAAGTGTAAATAAATATTATTTAGAGAATGTAAAATTTTTGTGCACTCTCGCATACTTTTCTTCTGAAATACAGACCAGAGCATATCTAGATTTCAGAGTATTAACTAAAATTTAAGGAGATTTTTTTATCTTAAATTGGCAGTCGAATGAAATTACAATGTAAATGGTGAAATTCTAGTTAGATGAAAATTAAAATAAAGTGAAATTGATTTTGTTTAGGTAATTTCTGAAATATTGGAATATTTTTAACTCTTTTTTTCATAGATTAGCAAATTTTGGTTTGGGTCTTACTTATATGGCACGCTATGCTGTAAAGGCTTAAATCAGAACAATACATTTCATGGGCAACTTCTAGAATGGTTCTTAATTAAAGTCACCAGACTGTAACGAATTTTTAATTAAAATTGTAAAAAAAAAGTATTAGGCATCCTATAGTTTGCGAACACATTTTCTGCCTAATAAGCGTAACACATCATTTTATTTGAAGTAAGAACCCGGGCGAAGCCGGGTATCTAGCTAGATTTTTTTTATAAAAGTCATTATATATTAGTGGCCCCGTACTAGCTTCTTATATAATTATCCTTTCGGATTTTTTTCATAATTTTTACAATGCCATTTAAATCAAATAAATCGAGGTAAAAGAAATGGGTTAAAAAAATCTATACTATTTACACAAAGTTCATCATAAAACAAAACACCAACAGTCAAATATTCTCTTAGAATCAGATATAATCGACAGGCTTCCACTTGTCGATTATGTGTGATCTTGGAGGCATTTTTAGTCACTTATAATGATTAATAAAATTTAATTAACAATAATTAACAACTACTTGGTTTAATAACAGAACAGTATTAAAAATTAATTAAAGTAAAGACAAAGGAAAATGTAGCTTTAACAAAATTATTCAGTTTTTTTTTATTATTCAAAAACAGATTAGTAATTACTTATTTAACATAGAATTTATTAAAATACGTATTCTGTTTGTTTAGCCGTGTTATTGTAAAAATTATTCAAAATTATTTTTATAAATAAACTATATATTATAATCCAACTTTTAACTATATAAATATAAGTATCACTTAATTATCCTTTATTTTTGTTATACATGTTTAAGTTAATTAAAACCATCGTTCAGTATTATACGTACATTATACCGGGTGCTGAATGAATTCGCCGAACATAGGAAAGTAACATGTAAAAACTTATTTACGCAAATTCCTGTTACCCAAATTATTTTCGAGAAAAAATAAAAGACACAAAAATAATGCAGAAATATAAACTACGAATGATAAGAACATTAGATTTCATTTAGCTTTTACTTAAAAATGTTGAAATATCTGAACATGAAGAAGAGAAAAATAATGACGCTATAATAGAAATTTCTGAAGAAAATTGGGGCGGAGAAGTGGTAAAACATAAAGAAAAAAGAAAGAAACCAAATTATTTAGACGCTGATCCCACTATTTCATTGTATAACGACAGCAGTCGAAGTAAGTGTTCCGTCATAGGGTTATTAAAAAATGGTACTTGATTTGAACTTAAAGGTGTCAATATCAAAAACAAAAGTTATACCTTAACAAACACTTGTACTTTTGATACCATTATACAAATTTTGTTTGTAAGTTATGCCGATAGCGTTCATTATACCAACTTTATAAATAACAATTTTTTTTTGCTTTTCATTTTTTATTAAAAAATGACTCTTTTTTTTATACAGAATGTTACGCATATTCGCCCCCCTCCGTAATTTAGATTAAAGTTATTTCGCGAACGAAGCGTACACAAACAAAAGTTATTAATGCACACACCTACACAAACGATATACAAACGATTGATACCAAAATTGATACATTTTAACAATATTTTATCTAAAATCCAAAAATGAGTGCGCTGGAGAAATGAACCCGAAATCTTTGATTTGGAAAATTTCGCGAATGGTGCTAACACAAACAAAAATATGAAATACACAAATGTACACAAACGATACACAAACGATTGATACCAAAATTGACCGAAAATTTGCGATGGGCGGCGTAGCATTTCCCCAGCGCCGCCCACTTAACATGCACGATATTTCGCGAACGGTGCTAACACAAACGAAAATAATTAATACACAAACGTACACTAACGATACACAAACGATTGATACAAAAATTGAGCGAAAATTCGCGATGGGCGGCGCTCGCATTTGCTCAGCGCCCCAACTAAAAATGTACGATATTTCGCGAACGGTGCTAACACAAACAAAAATAATTAATACACAAATGGACACTAACGATACACAAACGACTAAAATTAATTTGGACCGGAAATTCAAAATGGGCGGTGCTGGGGAAATGGACCTGTCGTGCGATTCATCTAAAACAGTCGAACCAAATTTTTTTAAAATTTTTATAAGTTTTTTTTTCTATATGAACTAAAAAAATACCGAGGAAAGTATAAAATCTCAAATTTTTTTCGACAAAAATTTGGTTCGACTGTTTCAGATGAATCGCACGACCTCCATCACCGGCACCGATTTACAAGTGCAGACTCCAGGCGCTTCAGAAAAATCCTTACAACTTAGAAAAATTTCAATATTTTTTAATAATAAAAATTGTTTTTTAAAGCTTAAATATGTCGTCTGAAAATTTCGTTTACCCCAATCATTTCCTACCCTTTAAAAAAAATTGCCATATATATAATACATATACAATAATTATAATACATATTATTTAGATTATTAAAAAAATAATTATTAAAATACAAAGTAATATTTCTAAATTTAAAAATTAGTAATAAATAAAATGAAAAAATTAATTAATAATATGCAAAACATTAGAAACTCATTGTTATAATAAAAGTGGTTTTTGTATTTATTCAAAATCAAATTATTAACAACTTGTTCATGCCAAACGGCATTTAGAAATTTAGAAATAACGAATTTACCAACTTTGGTTATAAAAATTATCCAACGAAGAGAATTTGGTGACTTCTAAGCCTCTAGTTGTATTTATAGTTCTTATGCCTTATGTGTATATTTTTTCTTATGCTTATGTTTATTGTGAATCCAGACTTTAAAAATACAATTTTAACAATTCGTAACTTTTACTTATTTTATAGAAAAACCTACAATACTATGTTTGTTGGTTACTCAGATTTTACATTTCGTCGGCTGAGAATTTGTTTGCGGAAAGCGCCATTTTTTCACAATTGCAGAAATTGAATTTGAATGTTTAAACACATTTATTGGAAAAACTAACCGATAGAATTTTCTAATTTTTTTTTTCTAAATTAGTGCAATAGTTCTAATTATTATCCAAATGTTTCTAAAAGTGGGACAAATTTACTTTAGACGATATTAACAAATTTGTTCGGAATGAGTTTGCCGTAAACGCCACTAAAATGACAAGTTGAAATTTTATAAGGATATAAGGCAAAGTTTTTTGATATACATACGTTAAACAAATTCTTAAGTAAGCTAAAAGGAAAAAGAACAGTGCTGTTTGTGTGTAACTATCGCAAAAGACATCTTTTGCAGTTTTATCATAATATTGATAAAAACTTTATATTATGCAGTAATAAAAAAATATTATACCTACTAAAATTTTTCAAATCATTTAAAACTAGTTTGCAGTATATTCATTCCAGTTTTAAACATACTTCAATAATTAGTAACACGTACGGCAAACAAATTTTGACTAATTAAAATGCCAATTTTATATGGAAAATTTGACGTATACGCCATGAATTAGTCTTTACTGCAAACAAATTGTTACAGCAGCTCAAAACCATGGTTCATACAGTAAAAAAATTCTGAGTATCTCAGCAATGAAAAGAGATAGTTTTTTTCTGATTAGTGTAATCGAAAGAGCAGGTCCGAAAACTCCTAAAAGTATGCTTAGGTTAAAAAAGTCAACATTGTCGTTTACGACAAACAAATTCTCAGCCGACGATTTTACTCATTTGAATGTCTTTCACACCTAATCTATTCTAAATAAATACTATTGCTGTTTTATATTACAAAACCCAATTGTTTTGTATTTTATTTATATGATTTATGCAGCCGTTCCTAACGTGAAGTCGCAGTGAATTACACTTATCGATGTTTTCATTTCCCTTTATCCTATTAATTTTTTTAAATTTTCATTACGCATTGCAATGTATATACCAACAATCCTGCAAAATTTGAACAGGATCGAGTTAGAAATACTATCGATTAACTCATCCAAACTGTTTGTATTTTGTTCTAATTTAAAGAAAACCTTCGTCCTGTCTCAGGTTTGAATAAATGTTGAAACAGGAATAAATCAGCAAGGTGTAAACCTTAAAATTGGAAATGTTTTAATGATTGACTAAAAATTAAAATTTAAGTAAATGCCCAACTGGATATGTTTAAGATATATAAATCAAATAAGAAAGGAGATTAGAAGCTTATATGCAAACTTATTAATTTGAGATAGTATACAACAGTTGGTCAGCTATAAATTTTTAATTGTTAGTTATGTAGTGTTTGAAATTACTCTATTAAAATTTAGCGAGCGTTTTCAGCACAAAAGAAATTCCAGCGGATTGTAGAGGAAAAGCGTAAGATTCGACGACTTTATTAACTTCTAAAAAGACAATAAAAGTTAATAAAGTTACTTAATTAACAGTAAAAAACAACAATTAAAACTTCATAATATAATATTATTATACCAGTAAGAAAATGATATACTTACTATTAAAAATTAATAATAAAGTTTTAACGAAGTTAACTTGAAAACTAGGTATAATATAACATATCATTAAATTCAACAACTTATTGACTTATAATATATTATTTGGTCTCTTATTTGCTACTTGAATTAATTATTACTTATGTTGGTACACACTGTTTTGAATTTAAATTAAAATACAATTTTAGGTGATTTGTTTGAATGCTTAATTATTAATATAGGCGTTCGAATTTCTATTTTGTAAATTCAATTTCTAATTAAATTAAATCATTAATGAAGGAAATTAATTATTAATATGTTTGAAACTTGAAAGTTTGGTCTAAGTTAATTACAAATTTCGTGCAATTTCCTAGAAAGATGAAAATCTTTAGTTTGAGCGAATAGAATAAATTTCTATTTTAGTTTTAATATTTTATTTTTTAATTATAATATAAATAGTATATTATTAATGTAAACTGACTTTTTATGATGCTTTCATAATCCATTTGATGAGATATTTAGACCAGTGAACAAAACGAGTCAATACCAGAGTGAATCTATAGTTTAACGTGTAAGCCAAAGCACGGCACAAGAGCCAAATTCTTGTTATGTGAATACAACAAATTTTAACAAATTGTTTTTGATTAAATTTTTTATAGGTAGTAGACGGAAAATGGTTGTAATATATAATTTAAAATTATTAATGAACTTGTTACATTTGTCCCCAATACACTCGATGCGAAAAATTGAAATTGCTAAACGAAATATATACATTCAATCTTATACGTATTTCCTATACGTTTCAAATCATAAAAATCAAACTTCAATAAAAACATGACGTAAAATAGATTAAACATGAAGTCAGGTAGATATATCAAATAAATAAATAATTTCAAATTTTATTATCTTTTCGAAACATCTTGAAAAATAAAAGCTTTAATTTTTTGTCAAAAACATCAAACAATTTTAATTTATAAATTATCTAAGAAAGCAAAACTGTGAATGCTACCAGACAAATCTTTTAAAGCAAAATATTTAACGCGCCCTTAAGCAATAAACAGGATCCATTTACGCGAGATGAAGCATTAAAATTTAGTTCTTCAAAATGCCGTTGTTGTATAACCCTGAGCATTTCCAGTAATATATTAATTGAGCAAGAAAAATACTTTGAATATTTAAGTCGTAAAATAAACTTAAAATGTAAAACAGCGATTATTATCGGGATTAACTTGAATTAAACGAAATAAGATCCTTTAATGTTTTATCTTTTTATATTTACAAGTTTTTTTTTCTATGACGGCTTTCGTATTATTTTATAATATCTACTAATGTAAAAGTAATTTGACAGTCAAGTTGAAGAACGTAAAAGGGTAAAGTATAAATCGTCGAGTACAGTGTTATACTCGACTGCCATTAAGGTTAGACGAACGCTATCCAACTTTTATTCTAGAAAGGATCAAGCGCGTGGAAAATTGGCCAGCACTTCAAGATATGCGTTACTTAGGCCCTACACACTGTACGCCCGAAGCGCTTGTAAAAGTAGATTGCTTTTAGTTTTTACCATACTACTTCCTCCACATTAGAAAGCTACAACTCAAATTTCTGCCATCAACCAAATATAGTATTTTAAAATCTGTCTTTTCGAATTGCGATTCAATAATTTAAATTTTATCCGAAGAAAATTTATGTAACCATTAAGTACCACTCACAACTTAAAAAAAAATTTGTTAAAATTTAGATGTGATGAATAACTTTTAGAAATGTTAACTGTTGCTGAGTGATGGATTGCCCTGAGGGAGATATATTTGCCTTATATCGGTCGCATTTATTCATAGGCGCGGAATCGCATTTGTGTGTCCAAGTGATTGGATCAATCCAATCTCTTTTACGCTATCTATCCTCTTTGGCTGCTCTATCTTCACATTAGCATTCCTACCCACGATCAAACATGTCACTCACTAAATTACCAACTTACTGCAACAACTTGAGATAAACGCGTTATGTTTTATAATAATACCCAAATTTTATGATTAGTCATTTTCAAAATTGTGTTTTTTCTAACACTTCATTTTTTCAATAAATAGGAGAACAACTCGTCAAGACATTACAAGTTATTTCCGGTTTGAAATGTCGTTCCCTTTTGTTCGTCTGACATCAGAGTTCATCATAGTGACGGAGAAGCAATCTCTGTTCACATTATCGTTACATTTTTCCAACCTGACAAAAAAATATGGAAACAAGAGTTGCGAACTGAGGGAAAACTGTCAGATAATCGCAAGTCATAAATTTTATGTAGTGATAAAACGTAATATACACAATATTTTTTTATAATTGCTGGATGATGCTTTTATATCCGATAAGAAGAGATTTTAAAAAAATTTAAATTTGTTTCACTTTTTTAGAATAATTTTCGTTGGTTTTTAATTAATCTTCTTTACGCAACGAGATTTTTTCTTTATAGAACGCTATTACGTGGGTTGTGTTGAAGCCTACGTGTTTGGACTCAATTTTCCAGTAGGAAGTAAGTAAAATTACCGAAACGGGATAACTTCATCTTGTAATTTTAGAGTACTTATGTGAATACCCTAATTTCTACAATATCTAATTATGTAAAATTATGTAATTTAACAGTTTAACCTTTCTGTAAGAATTGTGTAAAAATGCTTCTATTAGTATACACGCCGACTTTCAACATTTCGGCAGCGTTTTGCGCTCCTGCTGTAGCAATTTCACAAGTCCGAAACACAAACATAAGTTTTACGTTTTAATTTAGCAGCTATCAGTTGTGGCAACTCAATCCGTACTTTTCAATGTTAAAATATTTACAGTATTAGGAAGCTTTAATTATTTACTTTAGTCGAAGTAATTATAAAGAAAATGGCATTTAATTTGCGTTAAAAGTCATTTAACTTTTTAATTTATATACTTTAATTAAAAATATATTAATTAAAAATTAATCTCAAAATCGAGGATTTAACTATAATTTGATGCAAGCATCCAGCTTGCTGTCCCGAAAGAGATATATACGACGGAATGCTGAGGGACCGACAACTGTCGACGAAAGAGAATTTGACATTGTAATACTCCGTTCTCAAATTTTGGGACCTTATTTAATCTTTTAAATTAATATTTAATTAATACAAACGGTTTACCTAAAATAGCTTAAATATTGCATACGTATTTTGTGTATTTCCTTCGTCACTGTCAAACTAAAGAATTTACGATTTAAATCACAATGTTAATGTAACCTTCTCTTTCAAACTTAATGAATTCTTGTTTATTACTGCGTTAAGTTTGTAAAAATAAAAATTCTTGCTAAATTATGAAACAGAAGTAACTAAAAAATATATGTGTATTATAAAATTAACGATGTAACTTGGTTCAGATTAATTGACCAATTATTTTCACTAACTATGAACTACAAAGAATAAAAGTGAAGTATAAATTGTATTTATACCAAAACTTTGTAACATAGTTAACGTTTGTACAGCTAATTTTCACTGATGGGTCTCATTTTACAGTAAAATTCATGAACTACATTGTTGTTTAACTAAAACAAAACCAACAAACACTCAACACTAAATCTTTTTCTAAGTATCTTAATAATATACTTGTACCACAAATAGACCAGGTTACCTACTATGCTATAAAAGAGTGAACAATAACCCCTAGTGTTAATAAATGTTCACACAATTATTTTATAAATTTTTTTATTTTTTTATTGTCAAACGAAGAGTAAACCGCAGAGGTATTATGTTGAATAAGTCCTAGGAGTTGCAAGAGAATTGTCTAGGCATTGCGGAGATTTAAAAACTAGAGAAATTTGTTTACAAGATTTTGGTCTGCGGTTTACCCCTCGTTATCAATTAACACAAGAGGCATTGCTTGAAAGCAACTTTTAAATTAACAAAACATTTACATTTTTGTAATTATTTTTTTAAAACAATTTTTTCATAATTTTTCAAAATTATGAAACAATTCCTTAATATTATTTATAGAAATAAATATTAATTAATTAATTAATAGATCGTACGTTTTTTAGATGTTACCACTATTATAGTAACTATATAAAAAGCAATGCTGTTTATAGAAAATACACTAAAAGTACCAATCCAAAGTTTTGATTGACTTACAAAAAACCAATAAAATTTTTTTTATGTAACTAATGTATTTATTTGTTCGATAAGTGATATTCGAGAACTATTCAAAAAAGCAAATAATTTTTTTTTAACTGTTTTTGCTAAAACAAGTTACAGGCGTTTGAAGTTACTTCTACGTACAATAACACAAATTAATAGTTGTTTGTACCAAAATTCAATGATCTCTAATTAAACTTCAATTTGTTTAATACGTAACAGTTAGATAGTATAATATTTTCTCCAATTTTTTTTAATTAACATTGCAATAGTCATATTGTCGATTTTTATTGCTTGTTTTAGCAGACAGCAATAATTGAATAAGGTATCAAAATTGAATGTAATTGAAGCCGACAGTTTTTATTTAAAAAATAATATTCTGTTATTTAAAAAACAGTAATTCAATTTCGAAAAGTTAGATACATTACATGTTAACAAAATTTAATACATTACCTGTTAATGTACATATTATACTAGACATATTACATTACATAATATATTAAGCCCATTGTTAGGTATTCCATGCAAGAATTATAATTTTTGTTCTGCAAGTATGTAGTAGGTACATTAATTTAATTACTGGATATCCATTGCGCAAATTAGATAATGGTTTATTTAAATTAATAAAATGGAATTTTAAGAATTTGGAAATATCTTGAAAATTATATTATACATAGTAGTTAATATCTATCAATTTAATAGATGTACAAGAGATACTAGTGCAAGAAATTTTTACAATAGAATTTCTGTTGTAAAAAAATAAAATTAAGTAAAGCTAAAACATTTTCATTTTAACTTTTAACTCAGTTTATTTATTATTATGTGGAAGGTCCTAAGAGATGTTACAACTAGCTGGATGATAGCGGTGAGCGTTTTTTTGTAAATTAGGCAACCCTCCCAAAAGTAAGTAACCGAACAAACAAAGCACTGCGCATAAATGACTCAATATAATTAAAGAACAAAATATGCTCACACAATACGAGTATACTTTACCGAAAGGTTTTTAAACCTTTTGGATCGAACAGTGACAGATTAATACATAATCAACCATCTTCAAGTCAAAAATGGAACACTGAATTTGAATTAAAGCGGTTGTAAAGAATTATCTACTGAACTTTTGTTGTCTCGCAATTCAGAAAAACAGTAACGCCTTACTGGAATTGAGATGTGATTTTTCAAAGGGAATCTTCAATGCAGAAGTTGTTAAATTATAAATGCTTCTATGTTTACAAATAAATAAAACTTTAAAACCTGTTCTACATAATTTTTTTGAGATAACTTTTACTATAGAGTTTCAAATAGAAATTGTCTATGAAATTGTTGAAAAATGGAGTTTACCTTACGAATTGGACAGGTGATAGACTTGAGCAAATTTAACCAAGATGCAAAATGGCTGAAAGAAAATTAAGTTGTACCACAAAAATCTCAACATAAAAATGATCATGGTGTCTTGAAATTGTGCACTAACTTGCGATAATTATAATTAGGTATTCCGAGATAACTATTCAACTAATATTCGGACTAGTGCAGAACGTTGAGTTTTATATCAATAAGAATCAGTTTTATAATACTGAACCAAATATTGCAAAAGCATTATACTAAATGGAAAGGTAATGAAAATGGCAAAGGGCTGGAGAATGAAGAAGTGATACATTGAAAGTGTGACAAAGGAACATTCAATCTTCATTAAATTCATCAGTTTCGAGCGACGTAGATCTCAGCAAGATTATGAATATTAAAGTTATGTTTGATAAAAATAAACTTTTAGACAAAATTTTAAATTACAATGTTAGTAAAATTTTAAGTAAGGTAGAGAATTTTAGTTTAGAGTAAAACTTTTATTTAGTATAATGAACTTGATGAACATTTCAAAGATTTTTATAAACTTTTTTGACTTGGCAGAGAATCTTACGAGTATTAAATAAAAAAGCCTTAGATTGGTATGTAAGCCAAAGGGCTTGTGAAAGTCGATATTTAATAGGAAAAAATTTGATTTTATACTAAAATATTGTTAATGTTTCTTTCGTATGCTTTCGTCTGGTTCATGATTGCCAAAACTAAGCAATTTAATTTAAATATCTACTGATATATTCGAAGCACTAAAAAGCTAATAAAGAAATTTGAAACTAATTATAAATTTGATTAGTTTCAGGAACGTGCAGTATCGAAGCATAATAAGATTCTTCTATAAAATATTATAACAGTTTACTTAGTAGTTCAATCTATACCTTCTGATACTATGTTTTCTGATACTGCCTATGTAAATTTCTATGCAAACGATCAAGATTAAGTTTTAGAACTTTCGTTATAACTTACTAATTAATTTAGATAATCTTAATGTTAGTTATATCCTATGAAACTTAACACAGAAATCTACATCAATTTTTACTGTGTTGGGGAGGAATTTTGCTTTAACATACCATAGAATTGCATTGTTTTATGTAATTAATTTTCCTAGATTTAATTAATCTTGGGATACTCTTCCATATATTTATTATAACAGTACTACCACTTCAACTCCTTTCAAAGGAATACAATATTTAGCAAATGTTGTAATTAATTTACTATGTTGAAACTGCATATGTTCCTAATTGGAAATATTAACGAACTTAATAACTAAAATAAAACTACCTGATGGTATTATTATACAAAGAAATGTTCTTTCACGTCACAAACAAATATATTGCGGAATAGAATCCTACTTAATCAATTTTAATCAATCTCGTCAGTCGTCGTGCTCTCCTATTTTGGACTTTCAATAGAAAAGCAATCTTGACCATATACTACTTTGATGAGTCACATGACGGATTTAACCAAACGGTTATAAAAACATATAAGTTGAAAAGTAACATTTTTATTCCAAGTTAAGCTTTTTCTTAACAAGATATTTAGAAAATTGTTAAATTACATACTAAACATAAAGTTTTAAGTATCATTATTGCATAAAAGTTTATTGCATTTTACAAAACAGCTTTTATAATTTTGTGTTGTAAAAGCCATCCAAGTTTAAAAATTTTTAATAAGATATTTTTGAAATATAACTTTTATATTTCTTTTCCAACTTTAATCATTATTATTGTTATTCTTTGTAAAATTATAATGAATTAAACTGGAACTTGCAATGTGCAGACATAGCAATTGGCTACAAATGACTTAAGTTGTCGAGATGCATGTTCAAAATCAAAAGCCATTAGAAAATAAGCATCTTATAATAAGCTATTTTAAAGTTCTTGAAAGTGCTTTCGTTTGATGTATGACTTTTTAATGAGATTTTATTTATAATAGTTTTACAGAATTTAAAATACTGCATTTCTTACTTAAGTAGCGAATATGATATTATGCTATTTAAAGAAGAGTGGAAATTTTCAAATTTACTTTTTGTTCCTCTTTCCTAGTTAAGGTAATACTCTCTTCTGTATATATTATCGTTTCATTTGCTCTTATTCTTTTATATATGCAAAATATTATTAAATATTTTGACTCATCATATTTTGTCCATCAAACGAAATTAATCGAAGTTAACAAGAGTAAGCAATAAATTAATTAATTTGACATCACTAGGAGAAACAGCAAATCTATAATAAATTGATAGCCTGATGTCTGGCAGAAATCAAATTAAATTAAACCGTAAATTTGAATTAAAAAAACTGTAAATTGCAACTAAGCTCAAAGTAAAACATATTTTTCTTTGCTTCTATAAATTAAAAAATTGTGCTAATATATTAAACGAACCAAAAAGGTTTGAAATATCGTTTCATTATTAAATATCTTTAACCAAACTTCCTCGTTAAAAATTTAAAAATTTAAAAATTTTATCTCTAAATTTCCACCGGCACGAAACAATTTACCTAATAATTACCTTAGTTTAAATATTTTTCTTGGGTAGCATAATATTTAGAAAGTTGAAAATTGAAAATTTAAAATAAATTTTATTAGAACATTAATTACCTATGTACATAATATTTATAATTGGTGAATTTTCCTCATCTATAATTTTTCTTGGGCATACATTTTTCATGTATATAACGTGAAACCTTATTTAACCTGAAAGAAAATTAGAGATGGATTATTTATCGAACTTTTTGGAAAGTGATTAATTACACGCACATGTCAATAGACTAAAATCTCTGCCGGGAAAACGTCTTTAAGCAGATGTAATTTCCTGCTTTTGTTGTCAACGATTAGGTAGTGAATCAGTTTCTTTCCTATTACATGTTCAAATTAAAGAAACCTTACAAAACTGCAAAATTTCCTTTTAAATTTCCTTTTGAGTCTACCGAAAGTAAGATCCTAAAACCGTGTATAATTAATTTAAAATTTCCGTTTTTGTTTAAATTTGTTAATTCCAGTTAAACGTTAAATTTAGAAAAAATAAGTTAAAAATTAAATGCTAATGTTTTTTACAATAATTCGTCAAATCGTTTATTTAACTTTTGTTCTTGATTCGCAAGCAGCGCGGAAGGCATTGTTGAATGAATTAATTAAAATAAATAATTAAAAATTCACTTTTTATGCGCAAAGAATGTAATAAAATAAATTAAACTTTCTAGCATCCGTGTTTTAATAAAATGAAATGCATTTTGCGGTCGAAATTTAATTTCAGCGTTCGTCACTTAGTTGCAAGGGAAGGAACTTTGTATTGACGGCGCACTAGACCGACGTTAATAATGGGAGCATCACACACGGCTCATAACGTTTTGAGTCAGCTTTCTGCTTTTTCACACATTTTCAATAGACGGCTTAAAGCATGTTAACAATCATATTATATTTATGAGCTTAGTACAAAATTTCTTTTGTTGTATTTTACACGCTTAAATTTCAAAAATATTATTTTTATATGCAGATGTGGTAATAGTAATTGTAAAGCACAATATCTTTTAAATAGTAGTTATTTTTAAACTCTATCTGTGAAACAATGTAAGTTTAATATGCGGCTACACGGATAGTTTTGCTTACACTTAGATCAAATCATCGTAAACATGGTTCTTCCCTAGTTCTAAATTGTTCGTATGCTAGATTCAATACATGTTCAACTATACACGTCTTGCTCTTCTTTCAATATTTTCTCTGAAGTTTCAGCTGCTGCTAAGAATAATTGATTGGAAGTACACCAGTTACTAAATACTTATATTGCTGTAGAATATGACCCAGATATTGCTGTTTATTCCATTGTATTCAGCAACATCTCTTTGTCCTTATACAATATTTCCACGTTAACAATTCGATCCGTTCAGGATATCTTTACAATTGTCCTATATACTCGCATTTCAACTGCTTCTTGCTTTTAGAAATTTGTATGTTTTCCATTCCTTAAGAAAGAATTGAAAATGTGTAACATCTCGCAACGATTTTTACTTACCTTCAATGGATCACCGTTCGTTGATATGGTTAAGTAGTCTGAAAGATCTTCGTGAACGTCTTGCACGATGGATGGTAGCGTTATAATAATACGACTCTGTTGTTATTTATAAAAAATCTAAACAACATTTGTTTTTTATCATTCCAATGTTTAGTGATTGAAAGGTTATTATTTAATAAAACCAATCTTGGAATATCCAGAAATAATTCAGCACTTTAAAACCTCTAATAGTAATCACATTGTTTAGCTTGTTTAGACGTCAACTATTCCTGGGTGTAGTAATATCAGTCCAATAGTTGTATGCAGTTCAATTACATCCTGTATTTGTCGCCAACCAACTTAAATTTCAATAACGCTGATTTATTCCGAAATGTAAACTAGTTTATCCGTAAATACTTGTATTGTTCGAATTTATATCGCTAATGTTAATAAAATTTTGTTTGTTAATAGTTCTACGCCAGCACCCGTATTTTTGAGTTCGCTTTCCCGTTGAGCTAATCCGACGTAATATTATAAATAATTAGTTGATTCAATCATTTTAATTTGCAAAATTTATTTAATTATTTCACAATATAAAATTTTAGAATATAATAAAGGAGAATAGAATGAGTTAGCCGAACATAGAAAATTAACATGTAAAAACTTATTTATGCAAATTCTTGCTTCCCTAAATATTTTAGAGAAAAAATTAAAGACACAAAAATAATGCAGAAATATAAACTTCAAATGATAAGACCATTAGATTTCATCTAACTTTTACTTAAATGGTCGAAAAATGCTTTCGAAATTGCTAAAATTTTCATTTATCGCACTGGCCATGTAATAAATTCAACCATGTAATAATTCAAATTTATATTTTTCAAAATAATTACCATGGAAACTTTCATGGCCAGTCCGATAAATGATACTTTTAACAATTTCAAAAGCATTTTTTAGCTTTTTAAGTAAAAGTTAGATGAATTCTAATGCTCTTATCATTCGTAGTTTATATTTCTGTATAATTTATGTGTCTTTCATTTTTTCTCTAAAATAATTAGGGAAGCAGGAATTTGCTTAAATAAGTTTTTACATGTTAATTTCCTATGTTGGGCTAAATCATTCAGCACCCTGTATATTATGATTATATGAGTGATAATTTGTATATTGGAACTAGAAACCTCTAAGGTAGCTATAAGAATCTCTAAGACAATTGATTAGGGTAAAAACTGAGTACAAACACATTATTAAATTACATAATAGACTGGTCACACAATTTTGGTATTTTTTTAATATACTACTACTATAATAATAGTTCTAAAAGTATCTCTAAATATAATGATTAGTTTTCCTATAAATAAATCATCAACTTGGAGAACAAAGTGGTTATTTGCAAGTATTCTGGTATGTGGCTTACTTTCACATAACCATTTAAATTACATTGTATGCACTGCTATACCTATAAATTTCAATTTTCACCAAACTGACGTTATTCTAACAATAGTTTAATTTTGTATAACTGAATGCTTGGGATTATCCCATATTCGATAAAATCAATTAACTTTTAACGTAAAAAGTGTAACTTCCGTTTTTCGTTTATAACTTTTTTTTAATTAAAAAACCAAGCAAAAAGAAATATATAGCAATCCAATAATTAAGTTTCAACTATTTGTAGTGGTTAGTTGCTCTCTACCTTCTCCAAATAGTTGATATTAGTTGTTTACTTTTAGGAAGAAGACGAATTGTCGGTCTTTCAATAATAGGAAACATATTAAGCACCTTAGTAGTTAGGTATATAATTTAGTGCTTGTCAGTTCATTTATCTTATTCAGAATGCGGTCATCGTTTGAGAATTTTAATCATAAGCAGATAAATTTAATTAAATGCGGAAAATTATTTGACTACTGCACTTGGAAAACCAATTAAACCATAATCGAAACAAACAAAAAAATGTAAAATGCTTAAAATGCTAATTAGGATAATTTTTGTGCTTTCCAGAATGTATTCATGGCCCACGCACTTCGACGTATCTCCTACGCGACGTGTGATCCAGGAAACTCAGAATTTAGCTTTTTTGCTAGAGAACCAAAAGGACACTTTAATCATCAATACTGTCACTGTTTTACCACGACGACGCCGGAACAGGTAATTAATTTTTATTTTTTTTGATTTGATGAGATGAATCCATTTTTGTTTGCGTTTGTGGTCGATATTTATCTTGTAAACGCTGATGATTATTTGTGTTGAGCTTCTGATTTACACTCTTAAAATTATAGTTCAACACATTTAAAATTGACTTCATCTGCTTGTAATTTATGATAGTAATTATAGGGGATAGGCTGACGACCACGCACGCGATACATTTTCTAGGGTTATATTTTAGCAATTTCCTATTCACATAGTGCTGGTCGCGAAATCTATCTCCGTGTTCGCTTTTCCTGCTTGACGTTGCGTTGGTACAATGATGAATGATAAATTATAATTCATGACATGTGAATTTAATTATAACAAGTTTTGTAATTACTTTACGCAACTTTTCTCTCGAATTAATTGCGATCATTTCGAACGTTTGGCCGTTTTTTGTTTGGCAGTTTTTTGCGTTTTGTTATCTCAACTTTTAAAATTCAAATATATAACAATAAATAATTAGTTGACACCATAACAAACTTTAATGTAATAGCATAATACGAAACGAAGCTTATCTGATTATAATTATTAAATTTAATTACGGTCCCCACCGCGCCGCTTAACTTATCTGGCTTAGGGAACATCGACAATATGCATATTATTTAATACTCACGCTTCTAAATTATACGATATTGCGAAAGTAACTTTGCTTCTGGTGGAAAATTCGCACAAGGCACGCTATATTTATTAGTAAGTGTCGTTTGTCACGCTAAATGAACTTTATGAATAGCCAGTGACACTTTTTTTCTCGTTTTTAAACGTTTCATAAATTTCATACGCAAGGTAGGAATCTTGTGATTAACTTAAAAGCTTTAACAATTATTATTGTTATGAAAACCTGAGACCATTTTTAAAGCATTAATAAATTGATCGCAATAAATTAAAGGGAAATTATACGCAAAGCGACCGTTTTAAAATGTGAACACTTAAAAGGTATAAAGCGAAAGCTTTACTTAAAACCATTAATTATACCTACATCACAGGTATACTTTACTTGCCAGAAATATATAATATATATTTATAAAACTGTTCGTTTTATTATAAAAATATGTATTAACCTCTACGAGTATGTCAACCGTAAGAATTAAGTAGTATGTAAAAATAATCTTTTTGTAATGTATAATCAATGCTCAATTAAGAAATCCAGTGAAATGTTTTCAAAATTGTATTCCTATCGAATATATTAACGTTGCTACCAATTAAACTACTTCATCCTCGACCCCTTATAATCTCAGATTAAAATAGATAACCCATCCATTATATTATTCTTGTACATTTACTCTCTTGTTACTGATTTTCAGGATGTAATTAGTGAATATTTAGGCAAACAGAGAGGTTAAATATTTGCGAATTCGTATACATAATTTGTGATTTATGTAAAATGTTTTTATATAATGAAATTGTAGTTATTAATGTCGTAATATTTCAAAATCAATTTTGTTTGTTAATAATTCAAATTTAAAATATGGCTAATGTATACACGTAACATGATGCATGAGTGAAGCTCGTATTTTGTCCTATCTATAATATGCATCAACGTGCAAAAAAAAAGAGCCATATTACACGATAAGTTTGATGTATGTACATTTATTTACATACATAACCATGTTGTGACGATAAATTAATTTATTGAGACACAAAGTAATAAGCTTAGTTGATGTTTTCAGATAAAAAACATTTTCACTTTTGTAGTTTTCCTTTTATTCCGACACGCCAACAACTTCGTTTCGTCGTAACTTCTGTTAACAGCATTTTTTTTATTCACTTAATTAGTATTTTTTTACAAATTTCCAGTTGTGATTAAATTGAAGAAGGGCGAGGAGTAAAGAGTTCCCAAAGATGTTCATTCTGGCCAAATTTCGATATTATAATTAAAATTATTTGACTGTTTTCTCATCCGCAACATAAATCTCAGAATTTTTTCGTTCGTTGACTGACAAACCAAGGAAGCGTTTAGCTAATTTTATTTAACCATTAAAACTTGTAATCGTCCCAAAAGCAAATGAAGAAAACTTCCTAAGGATGGTTAAATCGTTTACTACTTTACCTATAATTTTAATTGAATATCATTTTAATTTGTTTGTTGACTAAAATGTCAATTAGGTACCGACAAAATTTAGCACGTTTCTTTAAAAAGGCGATATTCTCATAATTAAATTTTCTGTGAAATGCTAAAAGCAGACTCACTTAAAGGAGTCAGTTCGTGCCGTAGATATTAAACAATGCAAATCGTACTGAGAATTGCGTCACGGTTCTGCCATTTGCCAGCCGAGATATTTTTACTCTTCAATGAAGAAAATTTAATTTACACCATGTTTGCAAATGATGCTAGTAGACTTTGCTTTTGCATGTCCAATTTTCTATAACGAGGAAACAAGTAGGTATTCTAAATATTAAAGTTTAAAAAGCTCAGTAGTTTTTTAATTTTTTGTGCAGCTATTATTTTTCAGACAACACAAAGCATACAAAAATAAACTAGAAGTTTTAAAACTTTTTTAAAACTTTTCATTGTTAGCAATTGGTTCTATTACAGTTTTATGATGTAAAAAGTCAGTTTTTGCTGTACCAAATAAAGTAAATAAAGATAAAAAAATAATTTATGCAAATTAAGCTTTCCATTAACTAATATTTTATATTATAAACTTTTATAACAATAAACTTTTAATCATTGTTGTATTAAAATTATCGAATGCATGTTACTCCTCCATATTAAAATATCCTTTAGACTATGTAGAGATGAATACCGGAATTTCCTATTCGTATTAAATTTATATAAGTGTGAAAATCGTAATAATGCCCCATTATTAATATTACTTTGTTTACTACCTTCGCCTTCCTGCACGAATCTCTACATAATCCGTCACCCTGACTCGGAAACAATTCAATTTCATTTTAATTGCATCCTTACGACCGCTACAATTGCACAAACTCATTTAAATATCTCTATTCTCTACTGTTTGTCACGTTATGAATAATTTCTCACTTTTTTGTTTAATTCGTCAAGTTTAATAATAATTCTAGTAGAAGAATGAGATTTAAATCATCACGTGCTTTTTCACGTGCCGCAAATTGAAATTGAATTCGTATTAAATGCTTTACAATGCATTCCCAGTTTTTTTAATCCGAAGGGAATGCTACAATGTTTCCTTTGATGTTAAACTATACCTAATTAATTTAAAATAATTTACATTTAAACTTAACTAATCGTTAAAATATTTTAATTTCAACTGTTAATTCAAGTACACATAGCTGGATTGAACTGCAGCAACTTCCGAGTGTTGTATCTTCTGAATGACACATCATAGAGTACTGTGCACTTGACAGATTATCGGTGATTAATTTCTCTCAAAACTCTATAGTACCGAGTAAGACCACTTTACATCCCAACATAGAGGAATAACAACACGGAAAATAAGTTTTTTATAACTCATGCTTTACTGAAAATATAACACTATTGATATTAGTTAGTCAATTACTTATTGTTAAAAATGCACAAATAATGTAAGTTATTTTTTAATTAATGAACTTTTAAACTCGAGAATTATTTGCCTTATCTTGTTCAATCCCGTAGACTTTGTTTAGATCTTCTTAATTTTTCGTACAACTACAGAGCAGGACAAATATTTTAATGCTTCGACCGACCATCTAGCTAGCCGATAGGTATAATCGTGATACACAAAAGCGAAATATTTTAATTATTCTTAAAATTTCCATTGTTGTATTTTGTTGTTATAAAAAATACGTATTTGTTTAACGTTGGAGAGAAATCACAAAAAACGTAAATAACATTTTGTAAAACAAAACAAAGTTTTAAAGCCCAATCTTTTATATTTGCTGTTATTACCCAAGCAAAACTTAAAAGCCGTTATAAAAGATTAGTCTTTAAAATAACAGCTTTGTTTTGTTTTAATTTACGATATTCTCCATTCCAAAAGTGTTATAACAAATTTCATCAATTATTCGATTACTTCCATGGTCTACTTATTATTTTTATGTATTATTTAATTTCAGAATACTACAAAAATTTAAATACTCGGTAGGATTTCAGGAGGCTATTCTTTATGTAAAAATAAAAAATAAATTGACTTATTCTTCCTCTAAGCCTTTCTTCACCCTATGTAAACCCAACCTACATTTAATTTTAAAAAGGAAGATGATTGAACTATAATCATTCCTTCAGATCATGTTTGAGGGTAATTTTAATATATTTTTATGTGTTTTTGATTTCAGTTGGTTTTAGGCTCTCCATAATATTATGTGATGTTAATAGTTAAAATTAAAACTATAATAAAACAGTTAAAGAAGGGTATTAATTACCCTTAATTTTAATTTCGAGTATTTAAAACTTTTATTTATATAATTACAGATTAGCGTTTCACACGTTTTGATTTAAATTAACCAAAATTCCAAATTAGCTGCACGGGTAGTGGTTCAATGCCCACTTTGTACTGAAGCTCTAGACTTATTGTACCCCGTTTTCCATTAAGATGTTAAAGAAAGTTATTAGTATTTCGATCCACAGTTTGATGTTCACCGGAGGGCTGGGCTAAGAAATTCTGCCGAGTCCGGGATTTGAACCCAGAATTTCCGCTCATAACTCAACTAGTGATCACATCAAGCCACCACTGTGGTGTGGTGGATTTAAATTGACTTTTTTATTGATTAAATAGCGTTTAATAATGCCTTAAATTAATTAAATAGGAGCAAAAATCATAATTTTAATTAATTTTATTAGATTGTATTATAATGGTGCTTTTTAATTAGGCAGCGGTTACTTACATTAAAACCTGCGAAAGACTTTCTAAACTACTACAATCAAAGTTTTTAAACTTTTATCAAAGTATATAACTAAATCTTTAAGTTTTACAATGTAAATATTTAAAATGTTGATGTATTTTCGCCAGGTTTTTTCAAATTACATTTCCGTTAACACCAATAATTAGTAATATACTATACTCGGCGGTGCGCGGCTCGTAGTTTACTATAATAGGGGAGCGACAACTACATATTATAAATGTGGGGTCAAAGTGTAATTCTACCTGTAATAAATAAAATAGATTGCAAACCAAATTGAATTTTTACCTTTACAACCTGAAGATATTCCATACAATTATTGAAAAACAAAAAATAACAAAAAAATACAAAATTGAAAAAAAATAGGACCCTGATATTTAGTATGCAGTATGCAATTTATGCATGAACACAAGATATTATGCAATTATAAATTATATGCCATATACAAGATATCGGGTTCCCTATTGCAGGGTTTCCCAAACTGGGTTCCGTAGAACAGTCGTAAAAAAAAATTATTTAATATTAGCTAATAAAATTAAATAATACCAGGGTTACAAATATTATACCGTTCCTCAGTCGTCACCTACAATTGTTTCCTGAAAACATGCGAAATAGTTAAAAAGAAAAAGCTCACTGATGATATGAGGTTTCATAAAATAAAAGGTATTTGGTTAGTGTTCCGTTATATATAAAATTTAGGAACCCTTGCCCTATTGCATATAATTCCGCGCTCTAATAATAATACATAATATTAAGTAAATGTTCTCAAAGATTAAAAGGTTTCTATTGAAAAAGTCGTTCTCATCCAATTAACGCTACGTAAAATAACAAAAAATAATAGAAAATATAACATTTCTTCTTTAGAACCTTATTTTCATTCATATAATATTTAACTTAAAGTAAATTTTTATTTATTTTATTAACTGATTTACGTCAAATATATAAATAATAATAAAATAAATAAATAAAATCGAAGTTTTAAAGAAGAAATGTCATTTTTTTTATTAATTAGCGTCTAAATTACGTAGCGTTAATTGTCTGAGAACGATACTTCAGACCTAAGCTCTAGGGCAGTATTTCCCAATCTTTTTTTACCATGATCCATCTAAGTCTTTAAAATTCTGATGCCCCCCCTCCCCTATGTAACTAATATGCACATGTTTCTTTTATATTCAAAAATTGAATTATTTCTTAAATAAAGCTTAATTACAATTTGATCAGGACACAAGATTTTTGTTTAAATTATCCTTTTGAACCATGAAAGAGCATGAAATACCCCCCTCCCGCACCCATTAATTGTGTTTAAAATTTAAAAAAATTTTAACATTCTTAGGCGTTTTAACTCCACTTCCAGGAGTCTAAGTAAGTTATATTAATTAAGAGGTTAGGCCACTTTAGAGGCAAAAAATAGGCTTCTTTGTGGTTTTTTTTACAGAAAAACTACTAAATAAATCGAGATTACAAAAAAAAGGTGTTTATCTACATATCAGTGACTGTATACAATAATCATAGTGCATAACCGTCCACTTGATACAATGAACAAAAAGAATAGAGTAGTAACTTATGCTGTTGAATGATTCAGTCTCTCTCTCTCTAGCCTTTTCTGCCCACTGCAGGACAATCAGCCTCTTTCTCTCAAAGAAAGGTTTAAGCATTTAGACCCTACGGCCACGGTTGCTTAATCCGGATTAGGGAATGCCTGTAACCCTGTTTTTAATAGTTGATAGCGGCAATCATCAACTCAGGGGGACCGCCGGCTTTACGTGCCCTCCGAAGCACGGAGACGGTCGTATGAAAGTTTTAGACCCCCTCCCCGGATTCGAACCGAGTACCTTATCCTTAGAGTCAGCAGTTGTCGGCTATTAGTTTTTTGTTAGTTATTATTGTAGCTTATTAGTTATTCAATTAATTAAATACAAAATATATAGAATCTAAGACACTCCATGATTGGCGTTAAGGGCGCCAAGTTAGCGATTAGTTTAATTTACTTAAAAATCACTATACAGGGTGATTTAGTATATTTTTGCGTAACATTTCAACGATTACTGAAAAAATTCTAATAGACTACAAATACACCTAATACTTACAAAGCATTTAACAGAGAATAAATTAAAATACAGCCACACCGAGAAAAAATATTTGTAGTAGTTATTAATATTTTATTGGAAATTACATCAACACAGTTTTTTTTACTATCATAACTAAACTTTTGTACTGCACAATAAAATTTTTGTTTAATCAACTAATTCATTTTAATTCACATAGATTAAATAATATTTTGTTGTTGAGGTTGTTTTTTCTCTCAGTGCAAACAAAATTGGACAAGATAATTCTGTTTCTGATAATCGAAAACTGAATGTGATGAAAATGTATTTTAATTGCTGAAAAATAAATGAAATAAATTATAATTTGAAAAATGAAAACCAACACAAATGTGTTTTATCTTTATTGGAAATCTTCAGAAATATGTAATCCGTTAGACTTACAAAGAACCTTTTAGAACCTTATAAGAACATAACATAAAAACTTTTACTTTTTATTAAAAATATTTTGAAGTTGAAAAAATAATAAATCTATGTTCACAAAGCCGACTAATAGTAAAAATGAAATATAGTAAATGTAATTTAATTATAAGTTTTCTCTCTCCAACTTCAACAGCCATGTAGATTTAGTGAACAACATATTATTATATTTTGCTATGTGGAATTTTCAGAAACATAATTTTTTCACATGAATAGTGAAATAGCATCACATACCTCGCGAAGAGGTACTGGTTTATTGTATAAAACAGATAAAGTTTATTTTGACTACTATACAGCGAAATTTCGAAAAGTTTCTGAATACAAATTCACTGAAAATACAAGATAACATTCAAAGCAAGAGCAACTTGCTTTCATAACTGTTATGCAACTTCTTATGCACCGGAACATACTATTTAACTACAAGATCATTGAGAGAACATAATCAAGTAATATTAAAATTATTTTAACTTTTATTACATTTACAGTTTTAAGGTTGAATATATAAGTAAATTGTCTTCGTTATCTATAAAATGCTCCTTTATAGCCCACTATTTCCTAGATGATACTCATCTTGTTGGCAACTATTGCAATATCTATTGTCTTATCTTGCAAAGTGGACACTGGCGACTTTTAGTCGTTACCATTTTATTGTGACTGCTACCAAAAATACAAATTTTAAGGTTCCAACTAATAAAACTATTGCATAACTAATGGAAGACTTGGTTCACGCTAAAAAATATTCGAATTATTTCACGCAATAATCGAACCTATAAAAATGTCAAAAAAAAGTTATATAATTTAATGCTTTTGCCTTAATAATCGTGATTCAAAAATAAAGTGTTTCATCAATCTTGTTACCTTCGGAAATTGGATGAAATCACTAACAATATTGCAATTTTATTAAAAGCCTTTGTACCTAATAACTAAAAAACTGATATCAATCAATTACTCGTACATTTTGAGATTAAACCTGGATAGGGTAGGTATACTATATTTGAAAATTGTCTGGAGAAATTTATGTGGTACAAACGATTTGCAGTACATTTAAAATATTAATTTGAAACCATTTTTCTTAAATGATAAATGAAATCGTGTTTATTGTGTGTTAGCTTGGATCTTCCCTCTATTCCAACACCGTTCTTTAGGAGAGATTCGCGGTAAACTAAACATTTCGTGCCGTTCCTAAAGAAACATAGATTTTAACTTTAATCTCACTACTAAATGAACACGATAGCATAAAAAATTCATCGTTTTACCATTAAAAGCCCATAACTTATTCATCAAGTGTCGCCTACGTATGAATGATTTAAAAAAGAATAGGAATATATTAAAATACTTTTTTAAATATTACGAACCATTCATGGAAACTTTCAATATGTAGTTCATATTTTTGCTATATATTTCTATCGGAAAGAAATTTTCCAGTTATTATAAAATGAAATTTTATTTCTATTTATATGTAGGCGATGCAGATTCCAAAGCAATATGAATATAATGAAAGTATATTCTGAAATTCTGGTTTCGATGTGATTGGATTCAGTTATATGGAATTTACCTTATTTTATGCTAGGTTCCTTAGATATATCTATTGAAAATCTAACAATAGCACGTAGTCTTGGTCTCATATTCTATACACACTGCGCTTCGTATGGTTTTAGTCAAATTGAGCATTCGTGTTTCTTTTTCTTTTTTGTAAATGCCAAGTTTTTTTTACATTTCATGATAGTTTAACGTCCTCATATATCCAACGTTTAAAATAAATATTTCGTTAATAAAATCAAGTTGCACATTGTTGTGTTATAATGAAAAATACTTTCGTTAAATTAATTTGAGCTTCACGATTTCGGATTTTCATCAGGAAAACCTGGAATTTATAAACTATATATAAATTATAATAATTGAATTTATTAATCATACTAAATTAAAGAAGAGTACATTTAATTGTAGTACAACTAAGGGGGAATGGAAATTCTGGTCAACTTAACTTTCAGCATTTCCTTTTTAACTCAATTGAAATTCTTTATGCAATCGGGAAGCTTGCAGTACTTTGTAGTTTCGATGTTTTCTCTAGTACGTGATTGTTTGTTTTCCTTTAATATTAATCAAGCGTTTGGTTACTTTTTTTATGAGTGATGGAAGCGTAGTATAAGAAATCCCTTACTTGACAGTATTCAATCTACTTGAAGAATGAAACTATGAGGAATTTTGCTCTCACAAGTAATCATCGACCCTAGTCGCGTATTATTCTCTATGTCCGATTACAAAGCCAGTCTTTTTATGTTTGTCAATTCTTATTTTTTGCACATTAGCTAATATGATGTTATTTTTGATCCACGTAATTTAATAATAATACAATATTTCTCAACAGTTTGAATAGATTTTCATATCTAAGTATACCTGATCAGCTTTACTTTGCAATTAGAAAACCACAACACATTTGCCATTTCCCCAATCCAACCGTCTATTCTCTATTCTATGATGACAATTTCATAATGTGTTGTGGTCTCTATGGTGGCTGCATCCCGCGCGGCTGCATTCTGTAAATGAGGACTTATACTGTTTGACATGTAAGCCGTTCAAAGTTATATACATAAATATTAGGTATATCTTATTATTTAACAGAACTAAACGAAACGTTAAAATAATAGAAGTTTAACGGTAAAGTGAATTCGTTTTTTTTTTTTTTAGTTATATGCGACTGAATATCGAAAATAATCGTGAAATAAGGCCTTATATCGCATTATTAAATTTTAATGATTTTCTACTTATTATATTTCTTCACTTGACTGTTCAAATTCCATTATTTTAACATTTTGTTTAGTTCTGTTAAATATCATATGTTACAAATACATACAAAATACCCCAAATTTACTTGAAATTTCCTATTTTAAGTTCATTTTATTATTAGGTATATGTTTGCCATTTAATGTATCATAGAATACCTCTACCTTCCATATTGCTTAGCATTAATTTATACGATCTATACAATTTAGAATAAATACTTTTTGATGGTGTAGTCTATGCCCAATTACAATTTCTATTTATGCAAATTATACCAACAGCAGGCTGATGCTGGATTTTAATTTTGTTGCAGTTAGTTTTTTTATATTAAATTGATAAATTCATGCTTCGTAATCGCTCAGCTATTGTATCTTTTTTGTATTGTATACTTTTAAATTGAGTGTAGTTATGTATAGGTAATACATACAAATAAACAATTCACAAAATTTTTAAATGTGATTAATATATTTTTTTATTGGTAAATACTATAGCTAAATATGCTGTATTTCCAAAGAAAACAAATACCAGCTGGCTTCCATTTGCAAATGCGGTTCAATTAATAACTATACTGAATCAAAAACTGTCATATACATATACAACCAAAATGTTTATTGAATCGATAAAATTTCACCCATGAACAATCATTCACTGTATTTTGAAAATCTTGTGTTTTTTTGAATAAAAAGTATAATTTTAACAATCAACTCAAACATGTAAGATTAATTCGAGCATATCACGATTACTCAATCCCAAACGGATAGTTGGAACTCACAAGTAAACACAACACTTGTGTATAACCACATAATTTAATAAAGTTTGTATAAGGTCCCTAGTTGACACCTAAAAAGCATAAAAAGTTATATAGCATTATTTGTATGTATGAAATTTTCTAGCTTATCACAAAAGAAGACTACGTTTCGGAGAAGTTGGAAGGTAACAATAAGTCTAGAACAAATGGAATCCTACGAATAACCAATGTTTTAATTCAAAAGAAATAGCATTGTATGATTACCTTACTTTGGACCTTAAAATTAGAGAATTTGACTTACAGAAAAAATACCTCTAAAAATGCAGAATGATGTGGAGAAGATGAATTTCATTGTTTCAAGAAAAACAATTACCATATACAGAGAAGCCGTTGCAACTTTCATTCATGAGGATATATTCATGTTTGCATGTTTACTAGTCATAACAAATAAAAAGCAAATCAATGTTAGTGATTTTAATAATTCAAATACATTTAATGAACTCAAATATTTCATTTGTTTAATTAATTAAATAGATTTCAATCTATTACTACATAATTTATGCCGACAAACAAAGGTTCGATAACTATTTTATTAATTAAAGTATATAAATAAAATTATAGTGGAATATTGGGTCTCTAATAGTCTATCTATAATAGTCTATTTGGAAAAACTACGATTGTTTGAAAATCTGACGGTTAATCCAATTAATTTTATTATTACTGTTTATTATTAAATTGTAATAAAATGTATTAGAAAATCAAAGTGAAGCGTTGGTAATGATTAGATATAATTACATAATTATATTATTAAAGCATACAACATACCGTAATTTCCATCATCAGATATCAAATTTAAAATGAAACTTAAAATGATTTTTGTGTTTCAAGTTGACTGTACCGTGTAAACATTAGAAATATCTTAACTATAGAAAATTATCTTACATTAGTGTTATTTTCTCACAAAATGTAATTATTCCAAAGCACTTGCTAAATTTTAAGTGCAAGATAACTTTTATTAGCAGATTAAATAATTTTGAATTACAAACTAGGTACAAACTTGTTTTCGACAAAGAATAAAGCAAAGTATTAATGATCTCATAATTGGTACAAGTTGAAAGTTTCAGTTTTTTCCATTTTCGTGATCTTTGGTTTCTCTCTAGCATCGAAAACTTTTTAATACAATGGTAGTTTCAGAGAAACCAGCTGAAAGTTTTAATTAGAACAACTTGAAGTTAGGTAAGTAGAATAGTACGATAATTATTGCCACAAAGTTCGTGAATAGGTTAATTTGTTGAAATATTATGTGTATAATTGTTGTTTGTCAAATTTGATTGGTTTAAATTGCACGTGAAACTAAACTTTACAACATACAAACATAGACCAATTTTCCAAGTAAAATTCTTCTTCTTTTGTAAATAACTTTTCATTTATGAAGAAGCTTTAAGTTTTTGCAGCTATAAGGTTTGTGTAAGCCTCGGTATTTCATTTCTAAATGCGATTCATTTGTAGTAAGTAATAAACTCGTTATTGGGATTTAAAATGATAAATAAACATTACCATAAATTTTCACGAGTATCTTCCAAATACAAATTTACTATAGCTTTAGTTGCGCACCTGTTAATGGTTTGCAATCCCTCTATGGCATACAAATTTAACTTTGTTTTATCCTACTAAATTCGCTAATTTGGGATTGTTTCGCGTTTATTACATTTAGATATCTTGAAGATTGAATCAATTAACCTTTCCAACTTTTGACGCCAACTTTCTCCAAAGCGCTGAAATTCTATAAAAATACTACATTTTTTTAGTATCGACGAAATCTTCTGGGTATAAGTTAATGTACCGAGAAAGTGGCGGGATTAGGAATTGACAGCTCAGTAAAATACGAAGTGCATAATCTAGTAGCATTTTCTGTATAGTTGTCCGATTGTTCAATGTATTAAGTATTATCTTCTGACGGACGGTTTTTTTATCAATTTTATATCCGGATGAAATGATGTAAAATATTTTTAACGAAGAGAATTTAGAATTCCCAAAGGTAATTATATATCTTCAAAAGGTTTCTCGATCAAATTACAGTAAAAGATTCATTTTATTAAATAATATTTGTATGTTTCGTGAAATAACATTTTAACAAAAGAAAAAGCGAGTTTATTAAAATCCTATACAAAGATAGTACAAGAAAGCGGGAACCTTTAATTTAAAACTAGACCGTACTTTTTACAAAGCAAAATACCAACTGAAAGAAACAAATAATCGATAGAGCAGGAAGCTCTTTTATTTATTGTAACGTCTCAATGAATATACTTAGACTAAAATATTCATGACCGTAAATCGTTATACATTTATTCATTATTTCATCAAGTCATAAAATATAGTTACGTCTCTCGTTCGTTCTTTCTATATCAGTGCATAGTTGGAAAAAAGCAGCATTTTAAGCAATTACCAGCTATTAGCACGTCAGCCAATGTCGATTATTTGTAAAGATTATACGCATTGCTAGAAATTGAAAAAAAGAGATAAACATACCGAAGTTTCTATCTCATCGTCAAACTACCAAGCAGGCGTTTCGCTAATTGGCATTTTATTTCTGCTTTAATACTTCCTCATTCTATTGTCTGCTAACTTCGGTATTCTAAAAGCAGGTCGTATTGTACCTCTATAGTACTGAACAATGGATGAAATATCTACCAACTTCACGTTTCATACTACTGTTTATTCGTTCATCCCCCATAAATGTATCGAATATATCGGGGAGTTTCAGGGGATCAAGTTCCGATACACAATATAAGGGTTAGAAGGAGGCTTTTGTGATAGTTGCTATATTTGCATTTGCAATGATTGTAGTAAATCAGGGTTTGCTATACCATTCAGTCGACAAGAACTATAATGACTTGGGTTAAACTACTTTAACTTGATATATAGTTTTCTTGCTTTGTTTTACGAAGAACTTGGAAAGGTGTGGTTAAAACTATATTTTACCTAAGCTAGATACTTGTATCTAGATGTTTATTTTCTCAAGTTAATTAAAATATAAGCTTTCAAAACTTTTTCATATTAAACAATTTTGATTTTCATGCTAACGTGCAGAATATGTTCATAAATATTTTGATGTTGTATGAATAACATTTTCGATCGGTAAAGTACGTACATGCACCGTCAGTTCTGTTATTATTGAATATATTCTAAAGCTGAAGATGTAACGCTTACAGCAGTACAGCATAATATAGCAGTAACCGCACGTACATATAGTAGATTTATCTGTCAGTATAGGTTTTCAAATATAATTGAAAACAATGTAATATATGGACAATGCAGATTTTAGCTATACCGAATTTTGACGTTAGGTAATAATATGAAAGCATTATTCAATGAAGTGTCAGTTAACTATTTTGTGGTGGTTGAAAACTATTTCAATTTTAGTAGAGTTGCTTTTCTTCCTTTATGAAATCAAATTCTGAACATTGATCTCACATTGCAGTGTTATCGCGTAACTTTATAAAATTTTATTTTAGCAAGAAATTTTAAGATTTTATTGAACAAAAATATACTCTTTTAGTTCCAATTTTGTTTGCATAAGGATGTGTTCTCACAAGTCTACCAAACTTAGAAAACTTATTTTCGGTAAGAAATAATGTCATTACGGTAAGTATACCGATATACCTAGGTTGAAATTCCCGGTAATGGACAATCAAATGGATCTTTTAAGCTTCAGTGCAATTATTTTTGATTAAAAAAAATTTTAATTTTGCTTTATTATAAAAGAGCTATTTCTTAGTATTTTAAGATTATTCTACAAAAGTATGTTTAATAATTTGAAAAATATTTAATATTTATTTTATTGCGGCATTGTTAAAATATACCTATTGTTTCTCGAATTATTACAAAGTTCAGTTATTCGGAACTTCTATATTATTCAGTGTGAGAACTCATAAATTTTAATCAATTATTATTCTGTTTTAAAAGTGTGGAACAAAGTATATCCCCTACCTTGAATTAAGTCGTCTTTCGTAAACCAGAATCCCGCGTAATAGATGTGAAATAAATCAAATTGTATACAAAAAAGAAAAAGAACTCAAAATAAAAAATTTTAAGTAAATTTGTGGTTTTTAGTATGTATTTATGGTTAAATTCAAAAAAAAATATAAGAATAATACAATACGTAGAAAATCAAAATTCAAAAAATTTTAAAAGGAGACAATTAACACATAACAGGTCTGGATTAAGAAAATTTGAAAAAAATGAAAATTTCGTAATACGAAGTACAATATAACGTTATTTCATGGTTATTGCCATTCTTCAGTTGCACGCATCGATTACGATTACATTGTGAAATAAGAAGAAAAAATTTTCAAATTTTCAAATTATAGTTCTTTGGAGGTTATGGTAAGTCAATTTTGTACAATTTAGTCGATAATTTTGTTTAGTTTGAAAATTTTTTCTTCTTATTTCACAATGTAATCGTAATCGATGCGTGCAACTGAAGAATGGCAATAACCATGAAATAACGTTATATTGTACTTCGTATTACGAAATTTTCATTGTTTTCAAATTTTCTTAATCCAGACCTGTTATGTGTTAATTGTCTCCTTTTTAAATTTTTTGAATTTTGATTTTCTACGTATTGTATTATTCTTATATTTTTTTTTGAAATTGTATACAGGTATAAAGTAATATATTGTCACACACATTTTGTTAATAAAAATAAAATATATTATTACATTATTTAGTTTTACACTTGACAGTTACTGTAGTGTATGACCGCCCCTGTAGTGTACACATTATAGTTTCATCTCTTCATTTTTCTCAGAGCTTCTTGCTGTAGAATTATTAAATCAACCTTCACTTACTTCAAATATTACTACATGACTCTACATGTCGACACAAATTTTAAATCGTCATTAATTGTTTTGTGACGTTATTGCCTTCATGTACTGGAAATCAGGAGTAAAGTAAGCCATAACCGGCATTCAAGTTCCACCTTTACCTGTTGTTATGCAACCCATCTTACAGAAATGTCACAAATATGTTGTAATAATTCAGTGTAATTCGATGTTATTTTCTAAAAAAGTTGTTCTTTACGCAACTGCAGTGGCTGAACCACCGAGGTGCGGTGGGTGCGACGCACGCGGGCCCCCGGTAAAAAGGGCCCCAGTTGTACTGTTTCATTTTTTTAATTAATTAATTTAAGTTTCAATATTCACAATGAAATATAAGTAATATTTTGGCAGTCTTCTCTTTTTGAGGTAAACAAAGAGCATCATTCATCGTCAATAATTCAATGTCCCCACTAAATTTTCAAAATCAAATCCTGACATTTCCAGGTTTTCCCTGACAATGAATAAAAATTTTCCATCACGTTTTGATAAATCAAAAAAAAAAAGACAAAAAGAATCTTAAATTTTAAATTAAATTGTTTACCTCGACTGAAAATTTAATTTCAGTGACTTGGCACTAAATATGACAAATTCCCTGACAAAAGTAGGGAATAAATAGCATGGGGAATAAATATATTATGTATTTTGATAAGAATGTAGTTATATTTTTAAAATTTTAACAAAACGTAGTAAATTTTTTGTATTCTTAGATCAGGGGGGGGGGGGAGGTTGATATCCCGTTATAATATCTGCCTTTGCCTGGCAATCTTAGAATAGGGGAAATTTCAAAAAGAAAAAAAGCCAACGAATTCTCAGAAACTTGAAAAAGAAGATAATAGAATTAATCTATGAATTTTCCTAAGATTTCCTTGGGAAGAAAATAGTATTCAAAATTTCCCTAAGATTTTTTCATAGAATTTCCTAAGATATCCAAAAATTTGCTTGGATTTCTATTCATTTTCGCATATCACGATTTTCTCTTCGGTTTTCTAGTTAGTACAAAACTAAGGGGAAATTGACGGAAAAGTTGCATGTGCTAGTGCTAAGGAAAATCTGAAGAAATTCTATAGAAACTCGAGAAAATTTTAGTAAATAGAAAATATAGAGAAATGCAGAAAACTTTAGAAAATCTTAGGATATTTTAGGAAATGGAAAATTCTAATGTATGTTAAGACATCTAGAAAAATTCAGAAAATTTTAAAGCCAATGATATCTCAGAAAATAGAAAAATCAAAAAGGAATAATCTATATAATATTCTAGATTTCTACAAATTTCCACTGATTTCCTTTTAGTTTAGCATATCACAATTTCTCCATCATTTTTCTACTTAGTAAAAAAACGAGCTGGAAAATCCGGAAAAATTTTAAGAAATCCAAAAAATCTCATTCATTTTACTATCTTAGGAAATGTAGAAAATTAGAGGAAATAGAAAATTCTAGAAAATCTTAGAAAAATATCCAAAAAAATTTCGGAAAAATCTTAAGATTTTCAGAATTTTTGGAAATCTTTCGAAGAGGGAAATCACAGAAAATTCCAGGTTATTTTAGGAAATCTAGACAATGTTAGAAACATCAAGGAAATCTCAGAAAATTGAAAAATAAAAAAACTCATCTGCTATAGGTATATTTTTAATAAGAATTAAGGTATAATTTTCAAATTTTAATAAAATTAAATAGAGGGGGGGGGTAGTTACTCGTCTTTATATCTGCTTTTGTTTTGAAGGAATTCCAAATTACTGGAATTGCATGGAAATCTTTGGAATTCCGAGTCTCGTTTCCAAAATAGTTTTTTTTGTCTTTTATAAAAGCAGGGCCCCGTTAACAACTTCGCACACGGGTCCCTCACCTGCTTGTTACGCCACTGCACAGCTGAATTTAGTTGTTATAATTATTAACAACTTTGCTTAGAAAATTTCACCGGTTAAGCCACAATCATAATTAAAAATTATACAAAACTATGTGCATGACGGAAAATTATACAAAATATTTATCATTCGTTTGAATCAGCACTTCATTATTCGAATAAACATCATACATAAATGTATATTAATTTAGTAAATTAAAATTACAATAAGCGGATTGTCAAGCAGTTTTTTAAGAAACATTTAAACAAAAATAGAAATCATTTAATGTACTACTACATTTTTTCTAAAAGTATGTATACAGAAGCACTACATGCTTTGTATAGGCCCAGGACTGAGTTGTATTTAGGCATTTAATACTTCAAAGATGTTGCCAGCATCTTGTGAGAGAGACATGGTCGGAACAGTCAAGTGTAGTTATTCGAGAATCGAACCCACGACTGCGACATGGCAGTATAAATAGCAATCTAACTGCTAATCTACGACCGTACAAAGTATGTACCTAGCTTAATACAAATTTTGGTGTATAAGATTTTATATTCCCATTAACGCGAAAAGTACTCATTACATTTTATTCAGTTGAGAAATGGAAATTTATTGAGAGCAAAACTCCAATTTAACATTCAACATCAAACAAGTCTCCGGTGTCATACAGGGTGACCATAAAAAAATCAAAAGAGATAATAAAATGATTGTCCCCAAAGCAGTAAAAGATTCTCGACTAACGGCTACTCAACTCATTCGTAATTTCAACGAAAATCGCCAAGACAAGATATGTTTCAACAGTGAAACGTGGACTGGATTCAGCTGAACTATTTTTCAAACATTCTTCTAGGAAAGCAGTGATGTCAATGAAGAATCGCAGAGACCATCTGAAATCTGCCAAAGGTCATTTACACTGAACAAAACAAATTGGTTTACAATACTTAAGTTTAATATAAGAAACGTCTTCAGGTTGAAATGGTTGCACCGAATTGATCGCACCAAATTGGCTGCGCTGAAATGTATGTATAGACTGAAAAAAGAAGTGGAAAAACCAAAAATGAGCTAATTTGTATATTAACAAAGGTTCTTCAAAAAACGAGATGAGGAGCAAAACAATAACGCTGACAGTTGGCTTAGCAAATTAAGGAATGCTCCCCTCCAAAGAGGTTCGCTTCGGTTTGTCTCTAGAGAGAGAATGGGTAAAATTACCATTACAACGTTTAACGAAGCTAATTGAATTGATGTTTATTTCTACCTATATTGTTTGTGTGCATTATTTGATTTTTTGGTTTTAAGGAGGTTTAATCATAATTTGCTATAAACAATAGTTATTTACCTAAAAGTCATGAAAATGATACATTACTGACGAGGAGCAATGTTAAAATACGAGGCACTCTGTGCCGAGTATTTTAAAGCTCCGAGTAAAGTAAGACATTTTCCTGACAAGTATGGTATTAAATTTTCCCTGCGCGTATATAAGCAGGAAAGTGTTGTTTTGATGACGATTTTCGGTAAAAAATATTTCTTGCTTATTTTTTTTTAATATTTAGAAATTAATACAATTATGTTGAAAATTCGAGGTTTTTAATTCAACAGCTTTTAAAGAGAAAAAGTTGCAAAAATAAGAAAAAATTTGAAATTCGTAAAGATATTGCAGAAAAACTGTTGAATTGAAAAACCAATTTACTTATGATCGTTTTTTTTGCTGACTCGAAATTGTGTCATAAATTACAAGATATTTTTTGTATTTCAAAAAATTTAAACTTAAAACAGTTTAACTTGATGCCAAATTGACCTGGTGCTGAGTTGTGCTGGCTCCGAGTTATGCCACTCCGAAACAATAGATAAAAATTTATCATTTTTGTGCTGATGAACAAATGATAATAATGGATAAAAATCGATTAATTCATTAATTAAATAATATTATAATAATTTATAGTAGGTATTCATGAAAAAAATCATTAAATTTAAGAATGTGTTCATCAATCTGACGAATTTTGTTCGTTGGTTCAAAATTTACGAAGTTTTCTTCAATATGATGAACCATTGTTTTCAGGGTGCTATTGGCAATTAAAAGAAAAAACATTCCAATTAAACATAGTTAATGCAGCCGTTATAAAAAATGAATTTAATGCAGGTATAAATATTATGTAGTAATTGTTATAAAATAAAACCGGAGCGTTTGAAGTTTATTTAAAAAAAAAATAGATGTTTTTGGATTACAAAATAAGTAGGATTTACTTAATTTTTATTGTATTGACACAAAAAGTTAGTTTTTCTCCGAATAAAACACATTATTTTTATTCAAACTTTGAACAATGGTTAAACCAATGTTTGGTTAGATAAAAATATGTCGAAACGTATCAAGTTAACTTTTTCTCATATTATTTATTAAATCTCGCCATGTGGAACATAATCGTAACAATTTATCAGTGAAAAGAAACAAACAGTGCAAAAACATCAGCATCTTGAAGTTACTATGAAGTTCAAAGCTATAACCAGGGAGCTTATTATAAGCTGCAGTTACGTACCTACTTATCAAAAAGTTGTGAAGCGGCAGTTATTATTACCTAAAAGTAGTTCACATAAGTTGTTACCTACTACTTTGTAGCTAAACTACTACCTAACTATTCCTTGTTGATTTGGAAATCGGTGAAAATTTTTCAACTTTAAAACATTTTATAATATCAAACCTATACCTATGCAAATTTTTAATTTTAGTGCTAACTTGTTACGAAAGCGTTTCTTCGCTAAGTAACAGTTTTTGAATTATTAAAATTATGAAAAATTGATTTTTAAATTCTAAACTTTACAGCTTCGAGCAGCATGCTTGACATGGTAATAACTCACAAGCTGTGCCACGTTGAGAAAAATTATATAAATAAATTTACGGAATACTTCTTTAATATTGAAAATGTAATCGTATTCTCGATGAGGCTTTCTTTGAAAAACAGGAGGGGTAAATTGTAAGGGTTCAAATTTTTCAGCTAGCGGTCAAGACAAGCCTTTATGTTGCAATAACTTAGAAATTACCCCTACTTTGTGGTGAGATTGATCGAGTGTAAGATTGAAGGGTGTTTGTGTAAATGCAACCAACGAGCTTAGCGTTGTCGACGACGCTAATTAAAAAAAAAGATTGATTTATCTCCATAGATGAAATAGTTTTTAGAGAAATTACCATCTGATTTTCATGATGGATTACAATAATTAATGAAGTCGAATAAATTAAATTAAGCGATGTTTGCTGCGCTCGAGATGACTTGCAGGTACCTTAATGTTAGCCAATATAACACATCAATTTATTGAACAAACAGTTTTTCTGAATTGGGAAGATCTGGCTGATTTATATCGAAGTTACATTTATTCAAATTTAAAAAGTTTTAAAGTGATTATGATAATTTTATGTTAATGTAAACTTGAAATGTCTACCTTATCCATCATTTTTGGAAAAAAAAGAAAATTAATAGAATTTCTGCATAGCGATACAAGTTGCAGAGTACCTTATGCAAAGAAATGTTCGGTTTTCATCGGTAGACCAGTGACAACATTCCAATGGTTCTGTTGCTGATTGCGAGGTAAGGAGGGAAACCTGACCCACACTACTCTGTTCAGTACCATCGTTACCGACGTGTAAACTGTGTTTAATTTTTACCGTAGTGTAAAATTTAACATCAGTATTAGAATTATTTCTATAAATGGAGTGTAATTTTCATTTTGCATGTGAAGTGAAACACAAGTTTTGTGAAATAGGTGCACCTTGGTGATTAAAGTGATTAAAGTTATGTGTGTGAAAGTTTCAGTATGGGAAGACTTACCAAACATTCCTTAAATACCGGAAGACCCGTTTTTCGCGTGCATTATAAAAAATTGATAAACGATTATGGTGCAAGCTTGGATACTCTTCAAATAATGCCCTCTTTACCGGAGTACTTATCATACTGTTGCCATCAGTGTGGGCACACTCAAAAACTTCAGGTAATTTTCGCTTACTAACTCAATTTTGGTGGAAAGTGTAAAAATTCCATTTTGGATTACCTACATTTTGCTTTTGTGCAGTAGTATTTCAAAGAGAAAATGAAGACGACACAATTGGATTTGAATTGAAAGGGTATTTCTGTTATTGTGGATGAAGCAATTGGGGCAAGAAATGTTAAACGCTTAGAAATGACGGAAAATATATTCATAAAAGTTGGGCATTGTTTCTGAAATAATTTAGGAATGCGATCTGATCTTCGTTATACGCCATGTGGTTCATGTCAACGACCTGTATGGTAACCACTGTGCGCCCCATGTAACTGCAATAAGAATGTACCGAAAACCTAATTTGTATAGTTAACCTTAATTAAATAATTCAATAGAACAGAGTTAATTTGTAAAATTCCCTTAATGGAGATTAATAAGAGCGGATCAAGTTGAAGTGTTTGGCTTTCAATCTTTCAAGTTTCAAGCGAGGTATTCGAAATAATAAGGTTTTCTAAAATTTGACGAAAAATAGGTCCTAAATAAATAACGTAATAATTTAACTTTAAATTCCTATTTTTACATAGCATAGTGGTTAACCCTTGAGTTTATTTCAAGTAATTCCACTTTTCGTTAACCTTCAAAGTAAGAATTTACTCTCACGTGTGTGTATGTTTTAAGTTGGAAATATCTCACAGACTTTAAAAAATAATCTACTTGAGTCTCCCCCTATATAAACCAAGTCAAGTATAGCTATCTAGTTTTTTTTATATTATATAAAAAAAATGAAGCACCTAGCGTACTGTTTACTGTAAAAAGTATGGATTAAACTGGTTAAGAAATAAAGTTTAATATGTGATGGTTACCGAGAGTTCGTGAAACATGAAAAGGTTTTATCGATTTTGTCCCAATTTCTCCCTTTTGCTATAAAACCCCTTTATCACAATTTTATTAAATTCGGTTTACCTGCATTCATCTACCCTAAAATATTTCTTGACATATTTGTTTTCTTAAGAATCTAAAAAATTTTTGTTATCAAGTCAAAATAAAAAAGTATTATAAAAAATCGTAAAATCTTGTATACTATTATTTGCAGTCGGTTGTTAACTTGAAAGTGTATTCAAAAATAAGGACGTGAAAGTTTATACTACGGAATATTATTAAAATTAAATTCTGTTTTCTTTGCAATACAAATTGGATTGATTTTAATTTAAATGATATTTTATGTGAATTGAAATTTGAATTGAGTTTACTTTTAATTATGCAAAAAATTATTGAGCGCATTGATGGTGAATGTGATTCAAGTGTATGTTTGAAGAGCTACGTGTCAAGCATTCGTATGAAACCGCCAAGAGAACAGCACCACATTTTTAATTATCTAACAAATGGCAGATAATTTTTAAGGCAATCTCGTTTCTATCTTTTAAATTTTGATCATTGGAAATTTTTTTATAAATATAAACTTGGAATGATCGAACGGTAGCGTTATTTGTAGCTTGATTTAAGTGTGCGTATTCCTTTGATATCTTCGCGACTCAGCTGCAAATCAAAAAATATATATATACCTATATAAAAGAGCGTATAGCTGATGCTTGAGGAGAAATTCATTGCATTTCATTTTATGGCATCTTGAACCCCGACTGTGTTAATGCTTATTGTATAGATTCCTAATTCTTTTCTTTTGAAGCCGATATTTTTCAACTTTTTTGAAAAGTGACAATAGTGTAATGAACTGAGGGTCTGCCTTTTCGAGGAGTCTGTCAGTTAACAAAAGAATAATTGCTAACCCTCGAATGTGTGATTCGAAAAGAATGATTTTGCTTGACTGCTTAGTATATTATAGAATGTTTATAATTGTATTGACCGGTTTCACTATATAATAATATACTTGCAGATATATAATGGAGTCTACAGCTGAATAAAATTTTTAAGAAGTTTTCTTTTGTTGAGACACATAAAAGCGATGTCACAAAAGGTATGGCATGGCTTTATTAAAAACTCGTATTGGTAATGCATCTATGTGCATAACTAATACGATATTGCTATTAAATATACTAACATATAGCTTAAATATTAAATAACACATATACAATATTATTAACAAAGTGAAAATATCACCAATCCGTATTTTGTTTCCAGACTTACAAAAATTTTAGAGCAATCTTTAAACCGAAACTGAAAACCTTGATTCGGGGATTCCCAAATCGTAATTTTCGTTTCGTGCGATATTATGTATAAGAAAGAATAAATCATTTATTTATTTCTCGTCGGTTATTTTATATTTGTACTGCTCTGGAAATAAATACCATCAAACCATTTAGCTTAACCTAAATAAACCCAAGTAGTAAACCGTGTAAAATATTAATACCTTTTACCTATTTACTTACGTACAACTTTCACTTGCCGAAGTATATTATACTATCGAGCAGACCTTGTCCGTCATTGTAGGACCGACTTTGTTACAAAGGTTTTTTATTGATTAATTATTTAATTTATTTTCTGATTAATGATATATTGGGGAGCAAAACGAACTATAATTATTAGATAATTTTACATTATTAAGTCTGGGAAGAAAATGGGGAAAACGTAATTTCACATTGGGCAACTTAATAATAAATAACCAAATATTTACTTAGCCAGTAAAGCGTGCAACCATTATAGGTAAAGTGTATTGAGACTTGTTGAGTCAATGAGTAACTTTTATAATCGGATTACAGGGACTTAACCGAACACGTGTTGATTTTGTGATAAAGTAACCTAAATCGATTAGACAAAAATTGAACCCCTCTTGTCTCGCCCCTAAGGAATAATATTAAGATAACTCACTACAAATTAATATACATAGGTAACACGAACAATTATATTACGAATAACTCTTGAGAATTATTGCTTATTTTAGTATAAATTTAGCACTTAAATGGCTTACAGTAATAACCTCTTTAGACATAATACAACAAAACATAAAATGGAGTTTTAGAATTATTTATTAATTTATTTAGAAAGTTTGGAACTAGAAGAATAATAAATGTAAGCTACAGGAGCTGTGTGTACTATTTTGTGGGTACGAAAGTTGAACTAACTATGAAAGTCTTCACAAACTGTACATGTGCAATATTTTATAAATTTAGCTTGTTATGGTTTTACTTGAATAAATTAATTATTGGGTTACTACACAAACTCTGAAAAACACCTTACGGCAATGTATTTTAAAGAAAAATACAATAATGGAAGCACCTGTAACGAGCAGCGAACATAAATATTTTTCACTACACCTAAAGAATAATTGAGCAGTATGCTATAAAATAAAATATAAATCCTTACCGATTGTTTCATTGTCAATTTGAGAAAGGTGCTTGCTGTACTCTTATATCTTTCTAACTTTTTTTAAATCTACAATTTTTATAACAGGTGCAAAATTTATAAAGTTTATCAACTGCCAGTTTTTATACAAAATTAAACGTATATGCAAAGTTTTCATAATTTATGGACGAAGCTACAACATTAAGATACATAATTACGTTTAATTATTGTTTTATAGGATCCATTTAGTGTTTCCAGTTAATGGAAGTGTTCAGTTGGACAAGTTTGCCCAATGGCATAGGCCAGCGTAACATAAATCCTCGAAACTTTCGTATATCCTGTGCATGTTTTGTACTTCAGTAGTTACAGAAGATAATGGGAACACCTGCTGTTCGTACAAAATACAGTCACCGAAATTAATGCAAGTTTAATTTAATTTGTTCTTGCAGTTTATTGCAAACCAGTTATAGTACGATTCAAGGTCAGTCTGAAAACTCCTCACAGTCGTACTTGCAGCTTTGGCTCGGTATTTGCAGTTTTGATTAGAATTCATCGCCGATCCAAGTTATCGCGTATACAATGCACTTACCAATGCTATTTTCCGGTCAACCACTCGACCCAAGAATGCACGACCTATCGCACCATAGCGATTACGATTATTTCACCCAAATTTTACGACAGCTATTTGCTAAATTTTTAAATTACACACTTGAATTTTTTCCTCGGGCGACTAATGAGAATTTACCCAAGACGACTTTTATTTTAACTTTAACTCATTTAATTTTCTAAATCCTTCACATATTTTCAGCTCGACAGCTGCACTTTGTTTTAACATATAATTTTGAAAATACGTATGTTGATAGTTATCATTCTTTTTTCCGCAAAAAAATAAAATATCCGGTTTTGTTAAAATTTTTTAATTAAAAAGCAAAATAATACAATAATATTGTGTTTATTTGTTTTTCGAAATCGCAAACAACGTTTTCCAACATTCTATTTATTTTTACATTCTCGAAGGCTTTCTTTTATCCATTTTTATTTTTATCGAGAAATTAGCAATTTTAATTTTTGGCAGCTTTTACGGGTATTTCGTTTTATGGCTGCAGACATTTAAATAAAGAATTTCTTCTGTTATCTGTATTGTATTTATTAAATAATAAATTACTATGATTGTGTATGGGTGAACCACACAATTGAGACAAACCTCTTTTGAAAAAAATCAATGAAGATATAAAATATAAATATAAACTTGGCTAGGAACCATTAAAATTTGATATCCTTTAATCGACCTGTTTTGAAATTATAATTGATGGTTGTCAAGGGCAATGCAAAGAGTTAGGTATATTCGGAAGACCTAAATTAGATAATATACGATCGATTTGAAAGTATATGTATATGTTTAAAACAAATTAATATCGGTAGCTACCAACTTAATTTTTGGCTTTTAATGGTATAGGCTATTTAAGAAAATAAATCTAAAAGTCGATTAGGTTTCTCGAACAGTTATTTCTTTATTGCTGTGGTATTTACACAATTTTCTTATATTAGTATCATAAATTTTTAATTAATTATAGTAGTTAATTAAAAGTTTCTCTATTCGGGAGGAAATCAAATAAGTTCAAGTATATTTATATTCAGCTACCTATATTATACTGTCGTCGTATTCTCGCATTTTTCTAGTAAAACTTGTTATACATCCTGCATATTAAGATATTAAGGATGCTCTATTAAACTAAACAAGTAATTTAACTGTTTATATAAAATTTTATATTTATTTTTAAACCATCCATGTCTAATTGGTCATTTTTAATTTATAGCTAAAAATTAATTTATTCTGATTTTTGTGTAGGTAATTAAAAATGAACCATCAAATAGGTAGAATCGATAAGATTAATGATGTTCGACCATTAAATCACAGTTATGTACCTATAGTAACTTAATTGAATTAGTAATACACAAATGAAATTTCGAATATTCCTTGGTACAAGCGTCTCCAAACTTTATCAATTTAAATTTGTAATCACAATGGAGACCTGAATATTTTAATTTACTAAACATGTTATTTCGAGCTTGACGATTTCCACGTCAATTATGTTACAAATTTGTCCAAATATTTTAAGTTCCAAACTTTACTTGTTAGTTTACTCGATGTCAAATAAGTAAGCGAAGCATAGCTTACTTTCGGACGTCATACGGTAGCTAAGTTAGTAAACAACATGATTTGAACATTACGCTTGGTTGAATCTGTCTAGTTAGGAACCCTTGATGTTGAATCATGTTGCCATTTTCTATTTGAAATGGGCAATTTCATTGAAGTGCTAAAATTATAATCAAATAAGTGCTTTCTGTAAGTTTTACCTTTTAGGCATAAAATAAACCGATACTTGAAAACTTTCATAATATCTGCAAATATTTTCGTCTTACACGGTTTCATAACTTGGCCTGGGGTAGGAACTCATTTGCATAATTTACAAAATCTGTTATTGCATTTATGCAGTATAATGGGTTGTAGAATATAACTAAAATTACTGAAAAAATTCCTTTTCTAATATATATGTCTTTGGAACGAGAAAAATATGCAAATTAAATTTTTTTAAATATTCAAAGCCTTTGTTTTCTACAATAAAAGTGGATAATATACGAAGCGACAAAAACTCTTCATTTTATAGCATTAAAAAGTTGCCAACTGGAGGAACAATTAATGTAAACCATCATCCTACTGTTTTGTTTGTGTGAAGCCAACCTTGGAAATTCACCAAGCTAACCATTTCATTCATAAAATAATTTATTCCTATTACTGTTCTTAATCTGAATTACCTACCAAGTTTTATTATCCTCTGTACATGTATTTCATTAAAATGGCACATTAGTATGTTGTAATGAGGTTTAATGTAATAATCTAGCTCTAGGTTCTAAAATCTAATATCATTGACGCAGGTTAACTAAATATTTCAATTATGTGGGATCATTGTGGAAATGTTATTTGATCAGAGTTCGCATAATATGCTTACTTTGTATAGACGGATGCATGTATACCATCAACAAACAATATTATTCCTATTGTATTTAAATAAAATTCAATTAGCTTTCGATTGTAATAACAAATGAGATTACAAGAAACAAATATGAAGTTTTCATTCGAAAGGTAGACCTGCAAAGAAGTGTTGGGTATTATTTTTTCAATGATCGATAAAAAGCATCTTGTATCTGCATAAAACCTTATGGAAGAGAATTCTTGACATTTTTACATACTATACATATTAAGGAGAAAAGAAATTGCCTGGAGAAAAACTGAGATATAAATAGGGCCCAGGAACAGACCTTATCCTTGGATACTCTTTGATGTTTGACCTACTGTAGGCAATTGCATTTTTATGTCACACTGGAAAAGAATTATAGATCAAAACACACTTGCTCTTAAATTTTCCCTTCCTAAAATGCATTTTATTTTATAAAATTGAACATTGAATTAATTTGAGAATTTTTTCTCTTTCTAGAAATTTACTTTGAGCAATTACTTAACAGAGCAGAAATTCTGGATTCAGATTTCGGACTTGACAGAATATCTTAACTCGCCCTTCCGGTTCCTTCCAGACATAAGTCTGGCCAATATATACAACGTCAAGGTCAAATAATTAAAAAGTTTAATTTTATATATTTCTATCGTTTATTCGTCACAATGTTCTTCGGTATATGGCATACGTAATTAAAATTTGTACCTGCAAGTTCATTAAAAGTAAAATGTAAACATGATATTTTCTCGAGTTCAAATTAATTAATAATCAAGTTTTTGACTTCGGTATATTAGTAAAACTTTCTATGTAACTGGAGAATGAAAATCCATTTAGGTATTAAATTTAAACTCAACTCTAAAACCGTTCTAATTACGATATAATTAAAAAGCCACAATCAAATTTACTTTTTTAATTATTAGAAAAGAAATATTAAAATTGTATTTTTTCGAAAGAGTAAAATCCGCGTTTTCGGAAACAAATGATAAAAATAAAAAATTTTAATTTGTTGATCAACCGTTTTTACAAAATTTGAATTAAAATAAAGGTTACCTACCTAAAACTAAACTAAATAAATATATTACATAATTTTGTTGTTTATAATAAATTTTGAGGTCACTGAACAAATTATAGTAAATATTGCAGAACTTGACATAGATTTAAAATTAAGTTTTTCAAGCAAAGGAAGTAGTTATAAATTTAAAGAGCAGTTGGCAATTTATTTTAAATTACATGATTTCTTTAAAACACCTACGTATTTGTATAGTATCTGAAGTACCAGTGGCGTAACTACCGGTGTTCGATGTATTCAATCGTAAAAGGACCCCGGGCGTTTTAGGGCCTGGCTCTATTATGACCGAAAAATATAATGTTAAGTGTGAAACGGCTAATATAAAAATTGATAAAAAATATTACACAGATGAATTAATTTCATGGGACGTTTTATTACTATTATTTAAATAGTACCTACTATAAATTACTTTTAAGCAGTAGTTCTTTAAAATAAACAAAATAGAGTTGAAAATAAATTCAAATTATGATGGGAAACATTATTACGAGTCTCGAAAGAGTAAAATCTTCTAGTGGATATGAACTTTAAAAATTGAGCAGCCTACTTGCTATCCATTTTATTCAGTGTTTTCTACTAGTTTATTATCTAGGCTTGGGTAATAAATCACATAAATGCACTTATTTTTCAGAAATAAACAAATTGTTATAAAAACGTTTCCTTAAAATTAGTTTACATTCGTATTATTGTAGTAAATGGCTTCAAAATCTAATTTTAGCAAAAAATGCTGAAATTCGTTTTAAAAAATAAATCTTTTTCTTAGTTTGTTTTAAGCCCTATGCGGTTGATTGATTTCATATCTAACCTATATTTTCAAAAGTGTTTGTTCTATTGTTTCCTAATACAGATTCACATAGTTTGAACGAACAATCTTATGCAACATTTATTTAATTTAAAAAGAAATATTTTATTGGAATAACTTTGTTAGTGACTGCAGATAACAAATTTTTCATTAATTGTATGTATATATCTTTGAGCTGACACTACATTTGATAAGCAGAAGCTTATATTATACAAATTTATTTTTAAAAATAACGATAGAATTAAATATAGATTAAATTTAACAATCCAAAAAATTCCTCCCTGGGGGACTTAAACTGGACAGAAGTTTTTCTTAATATGTTTCTTAAAAAAGTGACTTCCTTTGGCACCTAAAATCTTGTCATTAAGCACCTGGCCATGCTATTATTCATAATACTATATATTTTAATATTAATTTAATCATTTTGGCGCATGTTTTAAAATTCGAATCGCTAAGTTTGTGACAATTAGGATTTTCAAAAAAAGGATTTGGGTATGTAGTATGGAGCTAAAAATTTTTATGAAATCTCGTGTCGGAAAGAGTGAGGAAAGAATTGAGGAGAAAATGAAAAAAAAAGTTTTAACTATGATAATCTGGTTTTAATATTTTGGTTTGCTAAATCGCAAAAGTAATAAACAAAATAATAATTTGGTTAATTCATTAAGAATTTGAATTGTACACACAAACGGACAGACGAGCACCGAACCAGATCGTTAGGCTACTCATTAAGCCTAAAATGTGCATATTTTTAAGCAAGATAGTAATTCATTTTAATAATTCTGTATCTTGAGACTCGAAAATAAAATATCTCGAAAATGAGATTTCTATTGCTTTGCATAGATGAAAGTTTATTCTTTTAAATGCAAAAACAACCAATACAAATTAGATCCATTTCATGAATTTTTAAATTCAATGCAATTTTCTGAAAGTTTAATTCTTAGTTTGAAAGAAAAACAGTATTTGTCATTTGGATTAATAGTGTGTTTATTTGACGAGTAAATCTATTCATAATATATATTTCTGCTATACTTCGCTTGGTCTCCCATAATATGTAAATTTGCAAAAAATGTCAAACAAAGTTTTTCGTTTTTAATTTGAAAAATACAATAGTTTCGATGTGATGTCCTTTTTGTAAATCCATCAGTAGAGAAAGGAAAAGTAGAAATTAATTCGCACTTTTCACATTGAAAAATTAATTTTTCTCTTATTTTTCATATTTTAAAATTATTTGATATTTTGTTTGTCGTCTTGATATAATTTTGTCTTATGTAAAGTATTTTTGTTAATTTTAATATGTTAGTAGGTATCGTCGGAATCTTCATTGAATTATATTAATATGTACATATGCACATCTGATATCTGTTTACGAAGTCATACGCTTGCTTGAAGTTTATGAACATTGTGTGGACTTCTAAGACGTTGTGTTCATGAGTTTAGTTGCATTTCCTTTAAAGTAAATATCTAGTCCATCGCAGAACGATTATTTCTGAAGCCGTATTGATATATAAATAATCAATGCAATAATCATATCAATATTTTAAAAAACCTAAAAAATGTAAGCACACTTTTTAGAATTCTATGTTTTTTAGTTATCTAACTGGTCGATGATACCATAGTATTAATAGTGAAAACGTTTACGATAATAATTATACTTTATAATTACAGTGTATTTCATTTGTGATAACTAAGAACATTTTAGTTCTGCATGTGCAGTTTTTTGATTTTTTGATCGTTTTCTGTGGTTACCACGTATCCATCGATCAATGAAATAATCATTGAATATTAATAACTTGAAATACTACAATTACCCGAAGGAATTATTAAGCGAAAATTAGAATATTAAACTAAATAATTACGAATTTCAATAATAACATAATCTATAATATTGTTTAGATAGTTTAGTGTCATATTTTTGTTGTAGTTTATAATTCCATGCACTTAATTAAGATGGTTTAACACAACAAACTGTAAAATAAGTGTACACAGGTGTAATTTTATTTTAATGATAGTAAATTACACGTTGACATCAAACAGATTGCTATCACTAGTAAAACTACTTATTATAGGCGCAATTGGGTGGAAGCTTAGCTTTCCCAAAAATCACAATTATAGGCCCCCTAAAATTAACTGTCTTAAGTCAGCAGAGGTGTTTTTGAAAAGAAGATTAGAGGAGGAAAAAAGTGTTTAGTCTTGGGTTCTGGGTCGGAACCTTAAAGTCGTTTGAAAATAAGACACCCCCCTCCCCAAATATTGCACTTATGCTGATAATAAAAATTCTCCAAAAATTAAGTAAATTTGCAACTATTAAAAGAGTAATTTTAAGTTTACTCGAAAAAAAGTAAATGTAATAAATTTTTTAATATTATTATGTAATAATGTTAGGTGAACTTCAATTCGTTTTAAATATTTAATGAACGAAAATCGACAGATTATCTTAAAGCTGTATTAAATATTTACAGTGCAGTATGTTAAAATAAAATAAAGTAATGCCGGATTAAATTTAATTATGAAATTGGCTCTTAATAAATTCAACGAGAGTTTGCCTGAAGTTGAAAGCAAATTTTAAAACAAATTTTATTAGTTTATTAGTGTCGTGGTTTATTTGATTTGCCACTCAGAGTTGAATTCGTTGAATTCCTGTTGAACTTAGTTGATAATATCAGAAAACATAGAAAATACTAAGTGATTGGTGTGTTACCAATTGGTTAAATTACAGCACGGAAATTCCGGGTTGGAATTGAAGACTTCTAGAATTGCTTTGGTGTCGGTTCCTCCGGTTAAACAGTGGTGTGAAGACTCGACAAAGAAGAAAAGTAGCTGTTTCCTAATTGAATTGAATATCATTATAGTACAGCTATGAAAGTGTGTACAAGTTAAAATAATATAAATTTTTTTTATTATAATGGAATTTGAAAATAAGATTACCATAATTTAAGAAAGCCTGAAGTTAAAAATAGAATGTTATGCATAGATAACAACTAAAAAGTAATGAATTTTAAAATAAATTTACCTTGAAATTACACACAAAACATTATTTAATACAATATAATGAAACGCATTGTATTCATCCTTTAAAATACATTTAGAAACATTAGCATGATTGTACTTGAAGATAATTTGTTTGGAAAGTAATCGTTTTCAGATATCTGCTGTAACATATTGCGTGTCGGTTGAAGTGTCTTGAAGGAATTGTTAAAATCAACTTTATGTTGAGTATGAAGCCAAAAATAGAGTCGCATTAATTAACATTAGATATGTATATCCGCGTTTACCTGACGTAGAAATTGATGTTACAGAGACTTGATAATTTTCACTCTTATAACTCTCGAGCTGTGCGCTGCTATTTACATGCAAAGTTATTAGGGTGCCAAACATCTCCTCTAAGCTACGCCGTATAATCTAGCATGAGATTTGTTTTCTGAATTCCTCATTTTAATTTTTTAAGGTAACTTATTTTGTATGAAACAATTTGTTTTCATTGTCAATAAAAATCATATACAAAAGAAGCCTGAAATTAGTTTCTCACGTTTTAAAAAGAAGAATTCGTTTTAAATTATTTTGCTTCACATTAATGTTACTGAATTTCGACAACATTTTCATCAATTTCAGTAATCAAATACTTTACACTTCGCCTAATCCCTTGTTTGCAAACTTCACCTGAGTCTCAATAGCGTATAAAATACTTGAAATATTTCAAAAATTCTTTGTTATATGCGCGAAATTAGTAGTCCGACTCACGTTACGTTATTTAAAGTTTCATAAAGCGAAGGCACTGCTAATTCTACTCCCTAATTGTCAAAAGCAGCGATAAGAATTTGCGAGCTAATTAAATTCGAGTATCGTTAAGTAGATCATAGCAAAATTGCTTTAAAACTTTTCTGCTAATATTAAATCAATAACTAATTTAATCGTACCAATCTCTATCATTAGGAAATACTAATCGTTTATTGTTATTTTATTAACTTAAATTAGATTACAAATTAAAATCTAATTAAAGTTTCAACTCGGAAAGCTTCTAAATAGGTGTTGAATATCTAATTAGTGGCCCGAATCAATCTAATAGCTAAGTTACAGAACCACAAGGACTCCTTGATATGATTAACTAATTGGTTCGCTGAACTATTGTACTACACTTGGTAATTAATGGGCATTAACGAGATTATCTATTCAATACGATTTACTGGAGTTGATTAAAATAATTTTCTTCTTAAGTAGATAACATTTATTCACTAATTTCGGTTTTCAGTTAATAACCAACCATCTCGAGAGGTTGTGTGAAATGCATCATAATATGTACCTATACATACCTATGGGTAATTAAGTAAATATCACTGCATTTTTTGTGAGGTATTCAGTTTACACTGTTGAGCTTTTTAAGTAAGGTGTGAACAGGTAACATTCTTAAAATTCTTGACCACAAATGGATTGTAAAAGTCAAAACTCTTTAATTTGGTGGTTTCATAATAATTTCTGCTTTATCGTCCCGTAGATATTTTCGTCAGCTACTTGGGTTGTAAATTTACCGATAGTTTCAATTTACAGCATATTAGCCACATTTATGTTTAGATCTAAACTTTGTTCACAGTTTGTGGGCACTTTGAGTGAAAATAGAAGATATGCCGCTATAACCGCCGAACTGTACTAGTAATGTACACATCGCATTTACTTACAGCAGAGGTGAATAGATCCACCCATGTATGATGTGATGTTCTGTTCTCTTTGTAGATAAAAGTTCTTTTAATCCCGGTGTCACAGGGCAAAAAATTCACGAATTGCGTAAAATAACTATACAAACTAACATTTTATATCAACCCAAGTAAATTAAGTTTCAGAGTTGTTTCCTTCCACCTTTTTTAATTTATGTAAAGCGTTTAAAATTACCGTTTTTTTATCCCGACACAAAAATAATTTAAGGGCTTTTGCGGTTTTTAGTAATGCAGCCCCATAACTCTGTTACTTAATAAAGACAATGTAGAAAATTCTTGTCCATTTCCGTGGTGGGTAATTTTTCAGTGGAAAAATGTTAATGAGTTCAAATCCACCTTCTCGTATGATGCTAATAGGAAAAGCTGAATCCTGTAACGAAAATTGCTATGCTTCCAATGTCACTCTCAGAAATGAACGCAGCACGCGCGTGATTGCATTCAATTACTTCGTTATCGTGTATATTCGCTCTGGTAGTTGTTTTATGCCAAATACACGTTGTGTTATATACGTGCAACAACCTCAGATTATGTAATTTATGATTCATTGATGTGCATGTGTCACGAACAGTAGCTAGAAGGTAATCCATTCAGTTTATGACATGTCAATCATCCGCCAAAAAAGAGTAGGTACATCAACTTTATGTCTAAATATCAGCGGCGGCGCGTGGTTTGCTACAGTAGGGGGCGACAACAAGAAATATGAGGTCAAGTTGTAATGTCAAAGAATATTGTTCCGAGATGGTAATATTTAATTAATAATGTAAATTTTAATTTATTTGCACAATTACTGCATACTGGGAGGAATTCTATACCTCCGTAGCTTCCGGTGCATACTTTCAGATGTATTTGTATCGCTGTAATCGTGTTCAAAATAAAAAGTGCGTGATTATAGCCCGTGCCAAGTAGAAATGAATAGAACTGAAAATCATCATTTTTCAGCAATAACTTTCTTGATTTTTGAGATACAGCAAAACTTGTATGTACGAACTTAAAGAATTTTATTAGTTCTTTAAATTTGTATATTACAATTTTTGCTGTATCTCGAAAATCAAGAAAGTTGTTGCTGAAAAGCGATGATTGTCGGTTCTATTTCTATTTGGCACGAGCTCTAGTAACTTCTGAAATGTAATTTAATCTCTTAAAAATAGGTATATCTTATCAAATCGAGAAAAGGCTGTTACAATTTAGAATCTTCGAAGTGCCTGTTTTTGATTTTTGATAAATTTGGGTCAAACAATTATTTATTAATCTCGATGTTAAAATTTGAATATACACCTGTTGACATATCAAAAATTGACTGTAATTTGATCAATCAAAACTAAAAGTTTCTTGTTTTTGTCAGAACAACTGCATTTTTGTATCTGGTACTGTTTGGTGTCAAAAGCGTTAAATGATATATCAATCGACTGAAACCATAATTTTTTTGATTCAATAATTGAAGAGTGAAATATGCAAAAGGGACTAAGTGCCATTTTGTCAATATTTCAGGCAACTCAAAAAACTTGGCATTCTTGGCATTTAGAACCTAAAACTACATTAATTTCAATTTTAGGAAATTTGGCACTTAGGTTCTTTTGCATATTTCACTCTTCAATTTATTGTATACAAATTGCTCTTTTACCTCGGTGGTGGGCAAAGGGAGATTAATTTATTACCCAGAAAAATAGTATTTTTGTCTGTACCCAACCTTTTCAATTTTTTTAACTATTTTTTCTTGTATCTGACAAGAAACTATTTGATTATCGACGAATTTGACCGAGAGGTAAACACTTTCCCCTTATTCTTCTTTTTAATGACTTAGTACAGTTATTAGTATGTACTTTTGAATATATAATAATTTCGTTGTCGCTCTTTCTTGTTTTAACCGTTGGGTGGGGGGGGGGGCTCACTGGCAGTCTTCATTAAAAAAAAGCATTTTCTTATGTCCGCCGTTTTGAATTTGATGAAAAATGTTTTTTTTTATTAACTCACTTACAGTTTTTAGGATTACAGTTAAAGGAAATTCAATTTCCTATAACTTTGATTCCAACATTTTTTTTTCTGAAATCGATATTTATTAATTAAGCCTGAAAAAAGCGACGAAGTAAAACTCTTGCATTATCTCATTTATTTTTAACTTTAGGGCACAAATGAACATAAATAAACTTGTAGAGAATTAAATTATGAACAATTTTGGTCTTTACTTTTTTTTGCTACAGTGAATATTTAAGGTCCTGCGCCAATGGCAAAGAAAAATAAAAATTTCTTCAAATTTGTTTGAAAATTTACCACAAATTTGTTATAAAATTTTCAACAAACTTATTAAAAAATTTCCTACAACTTTGTAGGAAATTTTCTGACAAATTGGTGGGAAATTGTAAAAAATACGAATTGAATTATTGCCGAGACAGTTAATTCCACAGATAAAAGATAAAAATGTTTTTTGTAAGCAATTTCGAGAGTTACAAATTTTATCTCTTGTACTTTTTTTTGTAAAAAAAATTGTAATATGGTAAACAAAATCTTGAAATTTTTGGGAAATTTTTTAACAAATTTTTGGGAAATATTTTAACAATTTTGTGGGAAATTTTATTTGATGACAAAATTTGACATTTGACACAAAACTGAAAAACAAAACATTTATACCCTGAAGTTAAAAATAAATGAGATAATGAAAAAGTTTTACTTCGCCGCTTTTTTCAGGTTTAATTTGAAAAATTTCAATTTCATAATAAAATTTAGAAACCAAAATTGTAGGAAATTAAGTTTCCAATAACTTTTATCTTGACGATTTTTCGTTAAAATTAAAAATTGCCGAATTATTCAAGAAAAACCATTTTTCATAAAATTCAAAATGGCGGACATAAGCAAATGCAGAATTTAGTCGACTTTTTAATGAAGACTATCAGTGATCCCCCCAAATGACTAAAAAAAGAAAGAGCGACAACGAAATTATTTTATATTCGGGGGGATTATTTGGACATAATGACCGTACTAATTTGTGTAGCCTGCTTCTATCTTATATAAACAGATTAGAAACCAATCAAGTTGTAAACCAATCGAGTTTTACTGTACTCACTTACTACGAGGTCAGAGCAGCTAGCAGCCTACCTGACGTCCTAGTTGAATTATAAATTCAAATAATAAGTATATTTTTTCTTTGTTCTATTAAATTCAAAAAAATACAATTTTATTGAAAAATGCAATGTAAATTCAAATAAAATTCTTAGATTTCGAGAAAGTTCCCATGGAAGATATAATTTTTTACAAAACACATTCTGAAATGTATCATTAACGAACCTGTGTTCATTTCGATAATGAATTGCTCTCAGAATTGATTTTATAAACTACTATTTTTTCACAAATCTACTTTTTTTATTTAATTTATCTGACAAAATTACAGGCTGTTGGAATTTTCATCGATGTATTTGGCTGTAAGTGAATTTTTATTTGTTTTATCAACTAATTTACGTCAAATACATCGATGAAAACAAAGTTTTAAAGAAAAAATGTCATGTGTTTTATTAATTGACGTCTAAATTATACGTAGCGTTAATTGGATGAGAATGGCACTTAAATGCCATTTAAAATTATTTTTATTAGTATAATAAAAATTATAATTATAGTTTTAATACAAAACAAATAAATACTAATGTACAATGACAGATCGGGGTTATTATGTTTTCATCATCATCATCAACAGCTATATCATGCTTCGTCTTCTCTTTCTCAGAAGAAAGTTTCACCTTCCGAAGCACGGAGACGGTCATATAAAAGTTTTAGATTTTCTTAATTTTTTCGGAATTAATTTCATTAATAATACATTATATTGGAATTTGAAATTGTTTACGTCCTTTGAAAGTCCTTGGAAAATGCTGTAAATTATTTTGGAGGTGGGGAGTTTTTATTTCTTAATAAAAATTGAACGAACGCAGCACTTTCAAAGTAAATTATAGCATTTTGCGAGTACTTTTGAATCAATTTTAAAAAGGTACAACAATTCTAAAGTGGAGGGGTGGCCTCTTCGGCTATAAATCGTAATTGGCTAATACAAGCGTTTCCAAATGACGTAAAAATATTCAAATTCCAAAATTGGAAGGACCAACTTCACAGAGCTAACTTTGTCACGCCGATGTATAATATAAAATTAACTAATCGCAAGAATTAAATTTAATTAGAAAATTTCTTGGAAATTTGAACTTAATGGAACTTGAGCAATTTCTAAAATAGCTCAACATTAGAAGGCCTTTGAAAGTTTATGGATACAGGCCTCCAAATGTAACTAGCGATTTCAGAAGAAAATCTTTTTTCCCAGATAGAATATAATTTATTAATATTAATAATTAATATAATTTAGTCGGAGTCTTCAATGATGATTATTTCTTTCGAACCATATTTAGTGGAGTCTGAAATATCCAATTACAGCAGTTTGAACCTGAATGAACCAAATCTATAGCACTAATAATAAACTAACGTTTTATAAAAGCATTTTGATGTAGTACGGTTTCGTTTTATTTTAAAAATAAAAATAATAAAAGCATAATTACTATTTTGTAAAATAATCACGAAATATATTTTCTATACTTTCAAAAATGTTTGCTTTAAAGCAACTATAATCAAAAAAGTTCTCGACCTGAAGGTCTCGAACTTTTATTTAATTTCAGGATTATAGCAACAACAATTTTGTTCAACTACATTCGAAATTTTCATAAGTTAATCAAGTATTAACCTGCAGAAATTGAGCGTAGGTATTACCTTATAAGGTAAAAGGTAGTTGAATCAAAAGCAATAATAATTTTTTTGTGATCATAAACAAAAAAAAATAAACTTCTGTCGCTTTATTTGGTAAGAAAAAGTTAATATTCGTATATTAAGGGTAGCAGACATCTGACAAAAAATAGCTTATTTCGTTCATTCGCTATAAAATAAACACATTGGGGATGTCATTGGCAATATCATTCCTGCAGTGCTCGACAACGACGATATAGAGCTGAAAAGCGCAGTGAGCCACTTCTTCAAAAAATTCTTTCAGTATTAAAAGCTTTATTGTTACGTTCAAATCCTGGCATTGCGTTATATTGCGAAGGATGAATGGTAAATACTTGAGCTTTTTGTTTATTTTGTTTATCTTTACCACGTTACTTTAGTCTGGAAATTGTCTAAAAGCTCCTGAGAATAAACAATGTTCGGTACTTGAAAAATGATTTATTATGCATTAAATCGCTAGTTTAAAATATTATTACCTGGAGAAAATTCTTTTCCAAATCTTTCAAGCGCATCCGATTTTCTCACAATCTGCTTTAATGATGTGTTGCATAAAAAATGCTAATATACCTTGATACCTTGCAGTGATTAAATTCTTCGAGATTTTAATTTGTTCGCGTCATATTCATTGTTTCGTAAAAATTATTATCTATTTGAATAACTTAGATAACTTACTTATTATACGATGCATTTTCTTCACTTAATTATTACGTTGGATGTGAAAACGATAAATTATATGAAATAATTAAATTAAGCAAAAAATCCTCGATTACTTTGTTTCTTTTATTTTTGCTATAAGCTCTCTCATAGTTGTAAATTAATCTGGTAAGGGTTATCTCAAGTTCAATTGAAAGCTTCTCGTGAATCGACGGCGGTAGTTTATGGCCACATAGCGGTGGGTGGCTGTCCCATGTTTGTAATAACGAGAAGCGGTTATATTATATTAACAACTAATGATTGGTTATTACTATTTTGACCGCAAAAGGATCATGTTTTGTTAAAAGGCCGTTGCTTAATGGAGTTTACTTTGATTTATGCGTTAGCAGAAAGCAGAACCTTTTTAGAATCCACACAAAAACCTAATAATAATAACGTGTGGGATAAATTTAATCATCGTTCAAAATTCTCCGATAACCGTAATACAAAATAGGATGATTCTGGGTGGCGATTTTTTTCTAATTTCTTCTATTTATAAGAATACCTACCTTCTACGCGGTATTTTACTCAAAGAACACAAATAATAAGATTTTACATTCTACAGAATTCAGTCAAAGAGTACACCAGAGAATCTTCCTGTTCAAACTATGCTGAAAGAATGCGGAGGTAATTTTAATATTGACTAAAGAAATACCAATGCGCATCCTATCATTTCGAGTTTAGTGTAAGACCGACTAGGACCTTTCATGGAATGCCAGTACTTCAATATAGTAGTTTTACGACTAAACTCAAGATTGCAGATGCCTGAGTGTAAGTCATTTGCCAAAGTTTTGTTGAATTATTGAGAGACAAATTCAACCATCCGCAACATACGACACTGAAGGAGTTGAACAGTGGACAAAATTGAATTGATGCACAAATTGGACAAATTGATTTCTACAAGCATTATATATATAGATATGCGATCTTTTTCAAAATATAATGGAACGACGGTAGCAAATTCGCAATTGGTTGAATAAAACCAAAGGAATTGCAATTTTTAAAATGAAAAAATGTAATTTAAAATTTTTAAATGAAAAATCTTATCGCTGAATCTTTGTCGAAGTATATTTTACAGATATCCCGATATTACTAATTCCAGTCTGCTTTAATATCGTCACTTCTTGAGTTGAAATTACTTCCTCTCATCTTGTGAGAGGCCAATCAAATTGCTCATTAAGTGATAAGGTTTAATATCCTGAATTAAGCTGATGACTGGAAAACTAAAAGAAGCTTATAAAGCTTCGTCTTCGGTACTGCTGGGAGCGACGTAGACCTAAGATCGTGGGATCCAGCAAAGAAAGTAAAGCAAATATTATACTTTGGCTTCTTTGAAATGAGTTTTATTGTGAAACATGTGATAAATCCGGTTTGGCTTAATTAATTTTATTAAGAATAGTTGTACTCGATTCTTCGCGGATGCTTTTAATTTGTTTTTAAATCGATCAATTTTTTTCAGCTTCAGAGTTAAACCAAAAATGTGTAGGAAAACGATCGAGCGAAATTTTGTGCATTTTACTACCGAAATATTCGCGTGTATTTTTTAATTATTCTAAAACATCGATATGCTTTTAAAAGGAATCCTTGAATTTAATGAAACATCCTAAATTTTGCACATTCCAATCCCATTAGTTTAGATAAAGAATTTTTTAATTTATATGGATCTATTATAATAATAATAACTATAGACTATTTTTCTATTCGACATTCCTAAAAAGTCAATTATTATAAAAATTGTTATTTAAATTAGAAACGGGAGCTTTTTCAACATATAATTCTCTTGGTATGAAAAATGACGTTATGCCCACTGGCTACCTTACAAAGTTATCTTAATTTCTTCCATATGCATTAATTTGTAGCATTTATGGTAAACTTTTATTACAAATATTTGCATAACTTGTTGCACTTTGGTAATTATTTCTTTTAAAAATCATGATATTCTTAAATGAGAAATCAATTTAAAAATATATTATTTAACTTAATGATCGTTAATCGGACGACTTTTGCAGAGTTAAATAAATATCGAACGTTTTTTGTTGTCGTGGGTTTAATATAATTTTTTTATAATTATGTTGCTCTGCTGAACTGAAAGTTCACGTGCCTTATTTGCTAACAGTTAAAACCGCTTATTTCACTTATTAACATTAGTTCTATTTATAAGAAAACCATGAGGTATATATCCGAGTTTTTGAATGTAAATGCGGAAGAGCTGTACAGAAGAAGTGAGGATGTTAATTATTAAGTTTTTGTATTTTATAGCAGAAATCTGCGCTCTTGAAAACATTAAAAAGCCCACTGAAATTATTAGCTTTAGAAATCAACTTAAAATAGTTATAGAACATAGTAAGTTGAATGGAAAAGTAATTTATGACCAACCTTTTTAAAGCTAAATGTAAATTTTAAATGAGAAATAAACCACAGAAAATAATCGAGTGTTTGTGAAGGTTTGATTAACCACTTCATTTGCTAAATAAATTGAACTGCTCTTTAACGAAGGAAATAGAATTGTGACAAGAGGTATAATAAAATAAATAAAATTTTCTCTGCTGGAAGAGGGGCGTTTTGTTTAAATAAGAGACAAGTGAAGCCATTAATTAGTCTTAACGAGCTGTGGTTTAAGGGAGCAAAAAATTATTTTAAAAAACGTCTGCAAGAGTAAGAAGCTCGAAATACTTTTGTGTATTTAATGATATAAAAGTTTTTTAACTTTATGTATGAATCATCAGTTTTTTCGCTTAAATGTCTGAATCTTATTAATTATTTATCGATACATGGCGACCGATTATGCTTTGCCTCCATTCCATCTAAACTGATTGATTGCTTTAATGCTTTTTTAATAAACTTGGTTAACTTCATGTTTTTTTATGCTAATTTAATGATATATAAAATTGAGATTTTAATTAGAAATTAATCATTATAAGAATGTTGTTATGGAACTTTAATTTAAAATAAAGGACATCCAAGTGGATTTATAATTCTTTTAGAACTCAACAACTAAGTTTCATAAATCTAAAGCAGACGTTTATGGATGTTCTCAAATTAAAACTGCTCCATTTAACACTCGAAAAATATAAATGTTTCTTTAATGAATACACGAAAATGTTTATATAAGAATACAAATTTTTGCATGTTCTCTATTTTGAATATATTATTCTTACTAAGGGATGCGACTTTTACAAATATTTTCGTGTTCAAACTATACAAGCACAGTTAAAAGCTTCAGTTTCTTCTTTCATTATTTTAAAAATATATACATAATAATATCTGCTGGGTGAATTTATTATGGACAGATTTTCAATTTAAAAATAATAATGGCTGTATGAAAAAATTCATAACATAAAATAAAAGTCAAAATCTGCACAAACCGTAAAATAACAAAGCGGATATTTTATTTTTAATTTCTTTAAGTGACCAATCTCGGTTTTTCTTTTCTTTCTGTTTTTTTATAGTAATAAGTAAAATAAATCAGTTAATCTCGAATGTAAACGCTCTAAATGCCTCTGGAAGTTGTTATGATTAATTTGTTCTTGTTTAATATCCAATTACAGTTTGTAAGTACAAGTTTCTTTTTATGGGGTAAATTATATAAATTGCACACGGTCATGTGAGGTAAAACAAAGCTGGTATATATCATAAATTCAATCAAAACTGGATGACAAAATTCAATTTTGTGATTTGATATTTAGATAATAGAAATTTTGTCTCGTTTTTCTATAACTCAAATATATTTTCATCAAAAGTTGTTGTTTTTTAAATGTCGTGAAACTTTTGCTTCCGGGTTTACTCCATTGGGATTAAAACACACTCACGAATGAGCTAAAAATCAAATAGAACAGTTTTCCGAGTGAATGCTATTCCATGTTCGTTGATTTAGAAGCGAGGCCTACATGCTGTATCCATTACCCACCTGGTCTCATCCCTTGCCTTTGTGCAATCACCTGTCAGTTATCCTGTTCATTAAAGAAAGCTGGTCTGGCATTGATTCAGGAAGTGATATTGCACTCTAATATAGTACATCACTTAATGTGATTCTGGCAGAATCTGAAATATTTACTTGCCTACGTAAAAAATATTTATAAAGTAGTAAACATAATTATTTATTTAAGTAATTTTAAGATAAGCTGAAATTAAAACCAAAAGTTCAAAAGAAAAGCTTTTAGAAGGAATGAGGTTTTAGTATAAAAAAATCTTTAAAAGAATGAACTTATTGGCGATCTTGATGATTTTCGGTTCATTTACGAATCCATCTCATTTGTATCCAACTAACTCAATTTTTACGTCTCTCCCTCGAAGCTCTTCTCCACGATTTAATATGACAATGTAACAAACTTTTTTCTAAACTATCACAATTTATCACACAACATTTCGAATACTTTTCCGCTTAGCGACGTTAATAGTTCATAAAGTTTTTCTCAAGTGATGCGTCGTTGAAGTGATTTTCTTTTACGATCGTGATTTTTTATGCTTAAATTCGTTTTTGGACAAATTTTAGAATAAATTTTTCTCAAAATTTTACGCGAGTATGTTAAGTTTCTCCGGTACTAGAGCTTTTCACGTTTTTAGTATAAAACTTAAGCGTCGACTTTGTTTCTGGTTATGCATTTTGTTTACACAAAGTAAAAAAAGCATTGTTAGTTGTTGGCGTCTCCGTCGACCAATTTATCACTTGACCGCGCGTGATTGCGACTGCAAGAGCTTCTTCGAGTACTAGTGATTAATGGACGTTGTTTGAAAGGGAAACTTACGAGATAGATGAAAAATAATACTGATGGTCACACTTGGGAATGTGATAAAAAGGAAAAAACTAAAAGTAAAGCAGATAATAATACATCACATTTTTATAACATTATCGGTTTACCGAATGTTACACAAGAACAAGATTTTCCAAGTTAACCTTTTTTGTTTTATTTCAGGCGGAAGAATTAAATTCAATTGTAGGAAATGCATTTCGGATGGCGTATGCAGCTCAGCTACAAAAACAACCAACTTTACAAGATGTTATTGCTTCCCAGTTAGATCAAACCCAAACAGACAAAGTATTGTGGGTAAGTCAACGTCTTGAGAATCCCTTAATATATTAAAGTACTTTCGAATTGCCTTCCTTTTATTTGCCTCTTAATTATTAATCTTTTGTTACATTTTTAAAAATATGCGTTTAGAAATACGCCAATTATGCTAATGGTGCCAAATTGTTTACAATAAGAAAATGTAGAATAGCTTCTGGAAAACAATATAAAGATTCGGGGGTTAAATTAACTAAAACTGAAATTTACAAAAAGACATTAGCGAAACACTTAATTACTGCAATTAACAAACTTGATAAGTAATTATTACTTATGATTGCTAAAGCCATTCGGCATATGAATATCAGACATAGAATATCAAAACTAATTTGTGACTGTCTTTGATGTATTGCTCACATTTTTGGTATTTCAAAATTTACGATTTATTTGTGAAATATTAATACGAACCAGTTCGGTCGACTCCAACAAAATTATTTTACTGGAATAAAATTTCCTATAGAGAATGAATTAGTGTAATTGTCATATTATATGCTCAATATTAACAGCAATAATTTAAATTTTGCTCAGGAGTTTCGTAAATACGCAGTTTAGCAAATATTTAATATTTACATTTTAATATTGATATTGTATAATTAAGTCATCAAGAAATTATTCTTATCGCAATCAAGAATAACATGTTAGGTATGTTTGCAGACTTCAGTTTTATGTTTTCATATTTATTTCAATCTTATACTTTATCCAAGCCCGTAGACAGGATTTCATTTCGGGGGGGAAGAGGGTGCACTCATTAAAAAATTTTTTTTGGGAGTTCCCCTTCCGAGAATTTTTCCGGAAAAAAAATTTTTGTTCCCACTTGAAAAATATAACTATTTACCTATTTTATTAAACAAATTTTTTTTTTGCTTTTGAACATTTTGGAGGAGGCACGTCCCCCCTGGCTACGGGCCTGACGTTATCCGACCCTTTTTACTGTATCACTGGAAACGGGTTCCGTTTGGGTCGGATAGTAGAGAACTAAAATAAAATAAAACAAAATAATAATGTCGTCTTCTAGCAAAATCTGTTTTACAAAAATTAACCATTTAAATGTTCCTGGGAAACCCCGAAATTATTAATTTTGCAAATAATATTAAATACATTTTTGGAAGAAAATAAATATTTTATTTACATGATCTGATAAAATGATCTAATTCATATCTTATGTCTTAAAGCAGGGGTTTCCAAACTTTTTAGCCTAAGGGCCTGACTGATTGCTCCACAAAGCCCCGAGGGCCAATATCTAGCTACAGTGGCTAACAAAAATATTCATACCCCCTATGTTACAATGTAAATTGCACATTTTGAAACCGTTTTTTTGACATAGGAGCGTTAGAATATTTTCATTAGTCTCTACAGCTATACATCATTAGATTAAGATTGCTTTTTGACAACTTTTGTTGTGTTTTGACAACTATTTTTAGTGGGTAAATAAAATATCTGACTATTATTTTGTATGATTACTTTATTTGATTTGACGTATAAAAATAAATTAAAAGGCGGGCCGGATACCAGCCACATCAGGCCAAAAAAACAAAAAAAAAACGAAAATAATTAAATTTAAAAGCTACTGCCTTTTTTCACTCAAATACAAAAATATTGTACGAAGTAAAATGTGCTATTGTCATGACAAAAGTCTTTCTATTATTTTAGAGAGGGCGACCTCCGGGCAACGACACTGCTTTGTACTACTGAAAAATTACACTTTTTTATACTTGTTGCGCAAATATCTATTTTAATTTTTAATTTAAATAATATGAGTTGGTTGTAATATTTATAATTCCCCTCGCAAAATGATAATTATTATCCAACTTATTATTTTATCGACTTTTTAAATAAATTAGTATAGAAATGGGTACGCACAATGTTATTTGTACGAACCCCTTGCTATCCATCACGAACTTTTATAATTTAAATAAGCGATGAAAATAAAATGGTAATTTTTATTTAACTTGGTGGCTTAATTTTCATAATAAAATATATGATAATTTCGGTAAATTTTGTATAATGATATTCAAATTCAAAATATTTTCAAATTTACCTTTTAATTTCAAGTAAATTATATTTTCCATACAATATAGGTAATATCATGAAGGGTTGTACGCTTCTCCTCATAAATAATTTATTGCATCAAACCTGATATTTATTTTAAAACAATTACAGTGGAAAATGGCATAACAATCGAAATTTAAACGTATAATTTTATTATAAATGCCTATAGCAAAAAATAATTAATGGAATAAACATATTATCAGTTATTACGTTTTAATTTTTCATTGTTTATTTTTATCTCTGTGAATGTACGTAGTGTAAATAAACTAATAATAATTACAATCGTACTTGGGAATATTTATCGTTGTGTAAAATTATCAATTTCTAGATAATTTTTATCAATTACACAAGTACATACCTCTAAATGTTACAATCGCATGACGATGACGTACCTAGTTTTAAATTAATTATTACATAATTGAAAATTGAATTAGTTCTTATTTTAAAAACATTGTTTCAGACGAAAGATCTTTGCGTTGGTTTGAAAAAGGAAAAATCTACGTTATCACTAAATAATCAGCAATTAGTAGATAATATGGAAGTTCATATAAATAATTCAGATACATCGTCGATACGCCTAGCTCCACCTTCAACGATACCAGGATTAAGGCCTACTCATAAATATAACGTTCTCAATTCTCCCGAGAAAAATGAATCTCAACAAAGTACTCCTAGTAGCGACGAAAGTAACTCTCCAACTGAACTTAATTCTTGTAAAAAAATAAGTGAAAAACCTCCCTTAATAAAACGGATTGCAATGGGCCTCACTGGAGGCCTGCACAATGCCGACGACGATAATTATCCTTTAGTTAGCTGTAGCTTGCCGGGTAGCACACCTAATAGTCCTACAAATAGACCTATACCTGGATACGTTAACGAAATAGATAACGAAAACCAAAATAGAAATAATGCAAATAGTATAAAAGACTTGGAAAGTGTGACGGCTAACATTACCAAACACATAGAAATTCAAGATAACAGATTACTCCAAAATTCGAATACATCGACGGATCAAGACTTTAAATCGAAGAGGATATCTCAAATAAGCTCAAGCAGTTCTAGTTCTTGTCCTCAGACGGGAACAGAAAGCACGTTTTTGGGATTCACGCCAACCCCACCGCCACTTCCAGAACGGACGGACTCCCTAAGTTACAAAGAAGAGGGCGAACTACGAACAGCTCCTTGGTTTCAGGCGGGCATTCCTAGAGAAATCACTTTGGAAGTCCTTGGGCAAGAACCCGTGGGTGCTTTCATGGTACGCGAAAGTACCACAAAATCTGGTTGCTACGCTTTATCATTAAGAGTTCCTAGAAGTTTCCAACCGTCTGGTATTGCACATTATCTTATAATTAGAACGAACAAAGGCTTCAAAATTAAGGTGAGAAATAAAATTCATTCTTTTAAAAAGTAAGGAAATAGATTAGTATGTGGACAGTTTGACAAAATATACGATTCACGTCCCGTCACGTAATTTCGCTTGATATGTTAGGCACGCGAATTCTTTTTTTGCCATGCCCAAACACGCACATTTAATTTTCTAAATAAAAACTTATTAAGTTAATTTTAGCTGAATAAATTTGGATAATATTAAGATTATCATTCATGAATTCATAAAATATTTTTCTCATATACAGGGCATTAAAAAACTTTTGACTAAATAATTTTTTCTTTTCAGGGATTTACAAAAGAATTTACAACGTTAACGTCGTTAATTACTCATCATTCTGTAATGCCCGAATTACTGCCTTGTCCATTATCGTTAAGTCGCTACAATCCAAGTTTTGTCAAGTCAGATTCGAGAAGAGATTTTGCCGATATCGATTTAGATCCAGATTACAACACGTTAGCTGATTTTAGAAAAATGATGGCCGATTTAAATATTTAAATTTCAAGTGACTTTAACAAGTTAACTAGTCGTGAAAAAATTAATAAAACACAGTGTTCTACTTTTAAAGACGCAGTTTGTGTACCTTGTGATATCTTAAAAATTAATATGGCTGATTTTAAATTAAGTGTTATTAATGTAATATTTTTACTACTTACTTATTTTACCTATACGAAACCCCAACAGATAAAAAGAGCAAAGTATTTGTTTAAATTTACGAACAAATTAATTCCAAACATTTTTTTTCTATTCTGTAGATCGGTAAATCAAAAAGTAATAATAATTACGATGTTAACTAGTCAGAAAAATGTTAAATTTTTCACCATTATTTTTATAAAAAAAATATTTTTAATAGAATTTGTGATATAACTTTTATTTTAATGGTGTAGATGCAGTTTTAGTGCACGAAGGAATTATTATTTCTTTAAGTAGATGTCCTGGGGGTGGATTAGGTAAAAATGTTTTGGTCAACTCCATGAAATTAAACAATTCTGGGCCGAATTTAATTACAGATCAATCCCAAGTTAGTTATGCCGTGGTTTGGATCCCACGTTAAGCTGTTGATTTTATTACGTGTGTGTCTTAGCAATAACTAAAAACTGCTGACATGTAATTCAATGTCCATGTTTATCTCTCAATCTAAAGTAATTAATTATGATTGATTTATTAAAACACCAGAAATAGTGAAAATTAAGTTTAAAAACCAAACTCCAAGTTTGACTCTTGTACTATTGCATCCCATATTTAAAGCCTAGCTTTTATTAATATATGTTTTAATTAATTAAAATTAATTTATAAAAACTCCGCAAGCAAGAAACTTTCTTCAACTTCTACCAGTCCGCCCCTGCAAATATTGAACATCACTGGTTTATAAATCTATGTGGCCTACTTTTTTATTAAATTTTTATGTTTGGCAGGATGTAACAGTAGTTGTTAAGTTATTAAATTGATTTACATAGATTTAATCAAACCTCTTTAATATTCATTGTATTGTAAACCTGTTTTAGATCAACACCTGTGATAAAAAAATGTAATTGTTATGTTTTGATAAATGTAATTTATAAAATTTAATCAAATACTTTGCCACAATAATCCATTTTCATAATTTTAAACTAAAATTATGTTTGCATTAACAGATCCACTAACATTTAATTTTGCTTAAAAGTGAATAGTGATTATTGGACCAAGATTAAATAATTGTTGCTATAAATCACCTAAAAAAATTATTAAGTGACCTAGTCGTGCACGTATGTGTACTAAAAAATGTGTATCGAAATGTATAAAGTCACAAGTAAATGCCTATTTGTAATTTATTAAATATTTAAAATGAATTGTTTTTAATATTATATTACTGAATTATTTACTGAAATCGGCAGTAAACAAACAATTTCATGTATTTTAAAGAAGTTCAATAGAAATAACTAGTAGGTATCCATTTTCAAAATTGTGAATTCAAACAAATACAATCGTAATTACAATATACAGGTTTCTTATAAATGTTCACTTTGGTGTAATTTTTTATGCTAAATAATTCAGAAAATATTGTTCATACATGTGCAAAGATTGTAAACCTGAATGAAAATTATTTCAAAGCTCAACCGATTTTATGCGATCAAACCCCAATTTTTGGCAGTTTTGTTGCCCTATGATGGAAATTATGTCTTAGGAAAAATGTATGTCATGGATTTAATGTTTGTATTTCTGATAAATCTAATTTTTTTTATATTACCATAAAAATCCATTGAATTATCAATAATAATCGTGGATTGGGTTTCCAATTTTTTAATAAAAGTGAACTCATCTTCTTTTTTCCTAGGACAAATTTTAAATAAAATGCTAATAACATAAAATATTGTTTTTGTTAATCCATTTTCGTCAAGACAAGTAACTTACGTTATTGTTATTTCTTTGAAACTTAAAACAATTGTCTTGATAGAATGGTTAAATTAAAATTTGTCAGCTTCAGCCATGTAAATGTAGCTCTAATTTTGTATCAAAATCATTTTTCAGAATGCTTGCAATATAATTGTTATTACCATTTATATAAATAGCTGTTAATTTATTTCTTGCAACAAATATACATTTTGTTTAAATATAACAAATGATTTTTAAATTATATCAGGATATAAAATTTGCATTAAAACAAAAAATAATAAAAATCGTTATATTAAACTTAAAAAACACTTTTTTACATCGTATACAAAGAATTTCCATTAAATGTCTTCTTCAACGACGTGCTTTTTCCTCTCAGGAACATACGGGACACTGTTTTTCTTCGAATGCCTTCTAAGATTGTCTTCCTTACGTTTAGCTTTAAGTTTCATTTGTCGCAATTCATTCTGGGAATTGAAAATATGTTTAGGTACTTGTCTGTGTCGTGCTATTCGTCGAATTTGAGGATGAGCAGCAAACTTTTCTTTTAAGGCTTCACTGTAATTTAATGATGCCTTTTCACGTGGTTTTAACTAAAATAAAAATAAAATTTGAAACATGCTATATTATATAAAAATCAAATTACAACAGAATAATTAATTCAGACGACCACATTCTCACAGATATCCTTTTACAACCTACAACAGTCCTCTTGTCAAAAAAGTTCCCATGACATTATTTTCAAGTTCAAATTCTTCACTTGAGGCAAATTTAAAATATTTAAATGACAAAATACTTACGGTTCCCAATTTTTCTGATGCATGTGCTTTCCAAATTCTGATATTCATTTCATCGGAACCATTAAAAATGTATTTGTTATCGAGAGACCATTGAACACACGTTGGCCTTTGCATTCTTTTAGTATGGTAAATATCACGAGAGTGACCTTTTCCAGTTTCAAAAATTCTGATACATTTATCATAAGAACCAGCAACAAATTCTTTCCCGGTAGGTGAGTAATCAACATCTATTACTGCCGAAACGTGATCCATATGCACATTTACTGGACGTTTCAACTTTCTTGTGTCAAATGTATATAAACTAAAAAAAAACCATTATAGAATACACCAATAGTTATGATTTAAGAAACATCCTACATTTAAATTATTCTCTTTCAAGTATTTTAGTAAAATAATAATTTATTAATAATAATAAAAATACTTTTTATTAATTTAATCAAAATAACCCATTTTTCAATTTTTTTATTTTATTAATGATAAGTTGGAAAGCCCGATGACTTTCTTTCTAATCTATAAGATCTTCTCTCAAGTTGAATTCCTAGTGGTTAGTCGGGCCTTGAGCAGAGATTTCACCACCAATTGCAACTACATTATGCAGTAGAATAGTGAGAGAAAGGTAAAACAATTTGCCTATCAATCAGAGCTGGGAAAGTTACTTTTGAAAAGTAACTAGTTACAAGTTACTTGATTAATATACCTTTAGTTACTTATTAAGACAGTTACTTTTGAAGTAAGTAACTTAGTTACAGTTAGTTTAAGGGGTCTGGCCCACTTGCAGATTTAAAAAAATCGATTTTTTTTTATTACGTTTTCTGCAAGTAAAAGTAAAAAGCTGCAACCTCATCTGAAAATGTTCAGTATGGGCCTGGAATGGAGGACTCAATGTAAGTTGCAAATTAATATCTTATTGTAGAGTAAACCTATCTTGAAACTTCTATCGCGTTTAACTCGAAATGACATTTTCAACATCGGTGATCACGATATATTGAAAACTACTGCACCGATTTGTTTCAAATTTCGTAGGGTTATTTTAGATATAAAAAACTAGTGGTTGAACGAAAGAATTTATTTTTCGATGTATAGTTTTGATTTTATTAGCGATAAAGGAGCCATATTTTCATCAAAAATTGACAATTTGACTTTGAACGTGTACCATTTTGTCCTAAATTGATATTTTGAAAAACTCTTCGTTCAAACCCTAAATAATTTAATATATTGTATAAATTTTTTGAATTTCTGATTTCGGATGATCCATATTCGAGCAGCAGTGGTTACCGCAAACATGTTTTTGGAAAGGACCTTCGGGAGAATGGCCATAACTTTTTGTTTGAAAATATATTTTATTGAAAAAATTATGTTATTTACGTAAAAACTTCCTGTTCTTTATGTATTACAATATATCCTTGAAAAAGTCTTCCAGTTCTTGAAAAAAAAATCTCCAAGATCATGGATTTTTTGTAGGTCTAACTGGGCATGACCCCTTAAGTAACTTAGTTACTTGAAACAAGTTACTTGAAAAAAAATTCAATGGTTTTTTAGTATGTTATTACTGACATCTAAAGGATACAAAAAAATTTTTTTTACTTAATTTTACCATGTTTTATTATTATTATTATCGGTCAAAGTCAAAAGAAGGTACGTAACTGGCCCGGGTGATTTTGGCTTTTGAGGACATCGGAAATAAAAAAATCAAGAAAAGAATTAATCTATATATAGACTTGTCGTTATCGCTGGAACTAGGATCTTTTTTTCCATCCCTAACTTTCCATTTTACAGCCCAATTTGTGCCAGAAAAGAATTAATTTTATTTTAGAAGACCGCCATTTTGTTATTTTTTGATCAAATTTAATAATTCTAGTTCCAGCGATAACGATAAGTTAATAGATTAATAATCTTTTTGATTTTTTTAATTCCGATGTCCTCTAGAGCCGAAATCACACGGGCCAGTTACGTACCTTCTTTTGAGACGCCTACTTTGACCATTAATAATAATAAAACGTTGTAAAACTAAGTTAAAAAAGCTTCTTTTTTTTTGTATCCTTTAGAGCAGGTGTCGGCAACCCTGTGACGCGGTACTAAGTTCCTAAAAGTAACTAAGTTACTAAAAGTAATTTTTTTGCTCAGTTACTTCCCAGCTCTGCTATCAATCATAGTAATTTTTGAGAAAAATTGCTCAGACCAATGAAAATGAAAGACAAATGATGAAAAAAAAGGGCTCTAGTCGCTGCTATAGCAAAAAAATTGACATGTAGATCATTTAGATCTAAAGGCATCATTTAGATTCACATTATTTTTTTCCATTCCTGGTAACAGAACACAACCCATAGATTGGAATTAATAATTATCTTTAATCACTTTCCTCAGAGAAAAGATTGGCAAAAAGTGGTTTAACACCGGCGAACTAAGCTTTATTTCTGACCATTGTACTTCGAAAAACAGTGGTAAATCTTAGTTTGAGTGGCTCATTATTACACTCAAAAAAATTTGCCATATATTGAGTAGGATGTATGAAGAATATATAAATTGGGAGAAACTGGAAGATTCTCTTAAGTAGAAAAATATATGAAAAAGTATTCCATGAAATGGGTATTCAAATTAAAGCGCCAAAAGATAATACCTATATCTGTGCAAAGTGCGATAGGCTGAATACTCTTATTAAAGGTGCAAATACTAAGAAAGAGTTTGAGCTTGAACTACAAAATCATCAAGACCACTCCATTATCGAAACGAAAAAGAAGATATACGGATCGGCTATAGAGCATCCTAGAGACTGGATGCAGTTGGTAAGATTATGTGCAACTTCTAAGCCATTTTCAGTACCTACATGAAATGGAAACACGAGGTTTTATTGAATTTTCCAGACTATTTAAAAATATTTACCAACTTCGCAAAATTGAAGAAGATGGAAAAACATCAATTGGTACTCAAGAAACGGAATTGTTTTGTACAAAACGACGCTGGACCCGAACGCCTCATTTAAGACAATAAACTACAGACAAAGAGGACATTTTACGGTTAATGTAACAGATTTAGTCCTTCCACTATCGTATACGAGACCAGTAGCCATTAGCAAGGAAAAAATCAAAATTTGATTGAACTTTTGTCTTACATAGACGAAAATTTTCATTTATTTTACAAAAATCTTCTGTGCAAAAGCAATATCACCGAAGTATTGCCAGAGATGCTATCACTGGCAAAGAGGACTCTGAGTAAAAATTTAAAATTTTATTTACTTTTGTAATATTATTTATTAATAAATAAACTATTAATAGTATATTAAACAACAAGTTTAGTAAAGCAAAGTTTTACTAAACGAATTTAGCCTTTGAGTACGAGCGAGCGCAGCGAGCGAGTAACTTAAAAGCTAATGAGTTTAGTAAAAATGCTTTACTTACAAGGTTTGTTTATACTATTTTTTCGGATTTTGTGCAATATCTAGTGCCGTTTTTGAGTTATTGCTAATTCAAAATATTTCATAGTAGGTACTTGTGTAGGTTGTTTATTGACAGTGACATTACTATATAGTAAAGTGACTTTTCTATGTGGTAAAGTGCCACTTTAATAAATGATTTTGAATTGAATCCGAAAAAAACTAATTTTGTTCCTTTATTATAAAAACTAAATGAAAATTAAGTAAAATTAAATTATGTAAAATGGTATAACTGGAAATATTTTGTGTGTCCAAAGGTATAAGCCAGCCATTTTTTATAAATTGTATTTTTTAACTAATTTTAAAATAAAAATTTAAATTACAAAAAATTGTAATCGGTTCAGCATAAAACTGTTGACCAATATATGTTAATAGCTTTGCCAGTTGTTGTTCGGCCGATTTACAATATTTGATAAAATGAGGTAAAAAACCTTAAAACTACGATATCTCAAAATGCCAATTTTTGCCTCTTTGCATGCGCATGTCGCAATTATTATGATGTTGAACCAAAATGTACTTCTAGGGGAGATGATTAAACCAAATTTAAAAATCAGAATATTTACAACAAAGGAGAAACAGCTGGAAAAATTTGGTGTACAACTGAAGGAAAACTTTACGAAATCTAGGAAATCCAACGAAATTTTATACTTTTATTTTTAAACTGTAGACAACCTTTTTTTTACTTTTTCAATTTTTTCGAAAGGAAATCTGGAGAAATCTTATGACTGCCCCTTGATTTACAATAAAAATTATTCAAATACAAAATCAGCTATAAATGTTATGATGATTAAATTAAGTGAGAAGACTGGTGCTAACAGAGAATACACTGACTTATTTTTTACAATTCCTATCTAATGTATTATGATGGGTAACCTCAGCATAAGTGTTATATTGACATACCACAACCACCAGAAAGAAAACTTTGTGCCAGTACAAATGTTTTTAGATCATAGATATGTTTTCTAATTTCGCTCTTAAGAATGCTATAAAATAATTTCCCACAAATAAGTTATCCTGTATAAAATTAGAATAGCTGCCAACTGGCTGCATGTACACAATTGGAAGTATATTCCTCAATCGAGTTATTTTCACCGAAATCTAAAATAAATAAAAAATTTGAACTTACTTATAATCTTCGTTAGCAGCTGTAAACATATAAGCTTCCATGGGATTCCATGCAATACAATTGCTTTTCATTTTCAAAACAACATTTCCTGCAGGTGCTGTATCTCGAATGTCATAGAGTATAATTCTCCTATCGCTTGCACATGCAGACAACAAGTGCGTTTCGACTTTATTAAAAGCAACATGATGTAAACTATTAACACCCCACTTATAAGTTTGCACAGGTTCGTTTCGTGATTCCTCCCAAATTTGACAAATGTCACCACCAGTAGCAAACATTTCAGCTGTTCGATGATGGCTAATGCTCATTAAAACATTTTTATTTATAATAGTATTTAAAGGTTCTTCTTCTTCGTGCATTTCTGGTGCAACAGCATTCCAGGTTTTTATAGTCTTGTCATTTCCAATTGAAAAGAAGCGACCACCACTGGATTGATAAGCAATTCCCATAACCATTCCTTCGTGTGCTACAAAATTACGCACACATTTTTGCTGCGGAACATCCCACACGCGTACTTCTCCATCCCAACCACCGCTTAAAATTTCCGAAAGACGATTTGAATGTTTAGCTAAACACGACACACTATCACGATGGCCATGCAAATTTCCAATAAACGGTTTGGCAAAGACTCGTTCCAATTTAACGGCATTTAAAGCTTTAACGTATTCTCTAGCCGATTCGAGAGGATGGAGGTCGGGATCATAATTTCTAGGTGCTAAAATTACAATTTTAAAACTTAAAATAAAGAAATTACACTTATACCTTTGTGTATCTGCTGTTTAGTTTCCCGAAGGTACTCGTCGGGATTTCTGCTAATAACTTTTACCTTCATGTTTATAAGGTGTTTAATATTTCATGGCAAATAAATAACCTCAAAATATATTATTGCAATAACATGAGTTCGTGCAGCAAACTGTAAGATTAACATTGTTGCAGTGATACCAACTATTAGTAATATTGAAGGTTTTGTACAGGGTAAATCATAATGACAATTAATTCTCATCTTCTAGAAAATAACTTATAAAATAAAATATATAAATAAAATAATAAATAAATAACCTCAAAATATATTATTGCAATAACATGAGTTCGTGCAGCAAACTGTAAGATTAACATTGTTGCAGTGATACCAACTATTAGTAATATTGAAGGTTTTGTACAGGGTAAATCATAATGACAATTAATTCTCATCTTCTAGAAAATAACTTATAAAATAGAAGTAATTATAGTCCATTTCATTTAAGAAAATAGTAAGAATTTGTACTAGAAAGATGACCTCGAAATGTTAACCAATGAAATTGGTTAGAAATTAGGCGGCTTCACACTAGCGAAATTTGCGTGTTGGTGACAGATAACATTTAATTTTTTGTATTATATTAAATAGTTCCTATGCAGTATTTCTTTATTTATTTCATCAAAATCGTATTAAAATTGAAGTAAATTTGTGAAAATAAGTTTCGTAAAATTATTCCGTAACTTTTAAACATTCTTAGTTAGGCAACACATATAGCACATTCAATTTGAATTTTTAAAATGACGTTTCCCGATGTGAATGTGGTTTTGCATTTGACCTGCCACCTACATTTTTAGTATCTGGGATGGACTATAGTTTAAAGTTCAGTATTTTAAGTTGCAAAAATTTATTTTGAATATTTTATGATTCAAATATCAAATAATAATAAAACATATTTTACCATTATTGTTATTACAGCTCTGGGCCTCTGGGCCAAAAAGTTCAAGATTTTTTAGCTGCTGGTAAGATGGTGCGAGTCCTATCACAATTCAAAGTACTCGGAAACGGTGCATTTTTCAATTTTGTCGCACCGTTTCCGAGATATACAGTGTGTTCACGATAAGAGGTAACAGTGAATAATTCTTATATCTTACTAGATACAAAAAAAAAGTTTAAATAGTTTTCTATTAAACTCAAAATTTACCATCAGAAACTGGAAAGGTAAATTTTTTTTACTTCAAACTCAACCGGAAGTAAACATAAATTATTTTTTTTCAAATGGCAACATGTCTTTTTTTAGCATTTTCGTAGTTTGCAGTTTTTTCTCTATACATACATATGAAATTATAAGAAAATTTTGAGAAAAATGCAAGATAAATTTATTAATTAATTAATTTATTTAGTGTGCTATGAATACCAAAACAACATCACGGTACAGAAAACGCAACCTATCTGATAAATTGTTCAAAATTGCCACCATTTTTCACTGGCGCATGGCGTACCTAAAGTTTTTGCCGCCCGGGGCGGTCTTAAAATTTGACGCCTCCTACTAACCCCACCCCCCTAACATATTTTTTAAATATTTTTTATAAAATAAATTTATTTAAAAAAAAATGTTTATAAATTTTTTTTTTATTTTTTTTTAAATATTTGTTTTTACCGAAAGAAGCAAAATGCCGCCCCTAAAAATTATTCGTGATAATTATTTGCTCTCTTTTTAAAGATAAAAAAATAAATAAAAGAAATAAATAAATAAACTTATTAGGAATTAAATTGTAAACAAATTTTTTGTAGAATTAATACATTTGCTTGTAACTTTCCATCTTACATGAAACTAAAACTGCCATGTTAACGAAACCGGTATTGCCTTGCATTAAAAAGTGATTTTAAATACCTAAGGCAAAGCGCACACTGAAGTGGTAAGCAAGTGACGTGGCAGTGGCGTGTTGACCAAGTCGGTAAATCGGTAAAGCCCGTGATAGGTAAAACCTATGTAAACAAATGAAAGATAAATGAAAAATAAACAAAAGTGGTGTCAGTCTGGTGCCACTAGTCTCGAACAAGTTTAATTTTTGACTGGCAACCGGGTGGTGACGACATGGATTTTGCATTTTCAACTGAGTATTTCCACCTCGTCACAACCCCGGTTGCCAGTCAAAAATTAAACTTTTTTGAGACTAGTGGCACCAGACTGACACCATGCCACGGCCACTCCATTTTGATGAGCGCATTTCCATTTGTTTATATAGGCTTTAAATATCATGGGCTTTACGGATTCCACTTGCCACTTGGTCACCACGCCACTGCCATGTCACTTGCTCACCACTTCAATGCGCGCCTTGCCTAGTACTGTCTACACCAATCGAAACATTTTTGTTTTGAAATTTTAGAGTTTTATTTAAAGTATTTAGTTTTCAATCTAATAATAAATTATGCATTTTCGCTGTTTTTTAGGCAGGGAAAAATAATTTTTTTTTAGAATGGCTAATAAAAATTTTTAATTTTAATAAGAAGGTACCAACATTTTTGAAGTTGTCAATAACGTTGTACTAGAACAGTTGCCACTTCTCTTATATTTTTTGTTTCAACCTTCGAGGTTCTTGCTTATACAATAATTGGAATATCCAGAATTCATCACTATAGGTTTTTACCCAGTTTTAAATGTGGTAAATGCCATGGAAATCTTACTTAAAATTTTTTTAATAAAATATGTTATTTGAGTTGAGAAGAAAACTGGAAAATTTTGTTTCCATCTGATTAAATTCATTTTAAATCATTGTATTTATTTATAATGAATAATAATATTTTTAATTTTGAAAACATATAGGATAAGTATCTTCCCAAAACATATTAAATTTTTAGAGTAGAAACAGTCTGTTTTGTATTAAACAACCACATATTTCAACGGAAACGAATTTTGCAACATAAGCCTGGCTAACCCTAACCTGCATGATTTGGAATGGATCCAGTCCTATACAATGAATAAAATCTCTCGAATTAAATTTTTGGTTTAGACTAAACCTTTTTTTACCAGTGTAGATGTTTTTAAAAACAGGTCAACGCAAAATTTATTTGACACTTTTTTACCTTGAAAATATAGAAATAAACATAAATAGGAACTAGAAATTTCTAATAAATCATTAATGAAATTTAGCAGGTATAAGTTCTATCTAGTAAATATGTTTACTATATTTATGTTTTTTATATAAATTGTTTGGAAATTATTTTGCATATCATGATTTACAAAAAAAAACGTTTTAATAATAGATTAGAACTGTATTTTATTTAATTTAGTAGTTTATTGTTATTCGAAATAAAATTTAAAAAAAGAGTTAAGAAAGGTCAGCGATGGTCAATGCTACTCATACACTTAAACTTCTGCAATACAAACCTCCAAAGTTCTGTAAAAAAATTTAAGAGTGGCCAATTAATTGTTTTAGAAGAATTTATATGTAGATTAGACACTCGAATTTTATTTAATTAAAAAAAAAATTTAATTAAAAATGAAAAAAAATAATATTTTTCCTACAGAAATATAAAGAAATTAAACTAAACAAAATGAGGTTTGGGTTTTTCCGTGCCTAGTGGCCGCTTACGCACTACGCCTTGAAAAACTAGTTCTACATATTTGTCTTAAAAAAGTTTAGGCTTAATATAAAGTTATCGATGCTTACTCAAGATTGTAGTACCTGTTCAAAAACTGATAAAAAGTAAATAATAATAACTGTGCAAAAAAATTTGCTGTAATTTTTATTTAATTGCGAATTATTGCTAATTATATACAATCATGAATAATAATTTAAAAAATGTATTTTATAAGCCAAAAGAAGATTATAAAATACCAGAAGTATCTCTCGGAAGATATATTTTGGATGCATTATCAAATACCGACTCGGATAAAACTATTTATGTAAGTTGAAAAATATAATTCATTTATTTAATATAATCATGGTTAGAAGTAATTGGAATAGTTCTGATGCAGATAAGTTAATTATTACATATTAGTTCTGTGGTGAAAAGGAAAACCATAAGTTTTATTTTTATTGCTTCTTATCCATCAGAGCAATTTTATATTGTTGCTAAATAACTACATGTTATCAATACCAGAAGGAACATTTTTTACTATTGCTCTAATGGTAATTTACCCTTTTACCACATAGTTTTTTTGATTCTCGGTCCTAAATGGAGAAAACCGAAGGATTATTCATGAATCATAAATTCGAAACTTTCAAAATTTGAATATTAGTATGTTGAAAACTAATGAAGTGCTTTGAACATGAGAGTAGAAAAATCAGATTATTGTTTGGAGATGGAAAATTTATATTTACATAAAATCATGTTTACACTTTTTTTTGTTCAATTTTTTAATCATATTTACTATTTATAGGTAGATGCAGAAACTAACGAAACAGTGACTTGTCGTCAACTAATTATGCAAATTACAGGATGTTGTTCTGTATTCGAAAAGTTGGGTATTAAGAAAGACGACATAATTACATTGGTTTCCGAAAATAGTGTTTTCTATTCTGTTCCAATAATTGCAGCTGTGCTTATGGGAATCGTTGTTAATTTCGTAAATCCAGATTCTAGCGAAAGTATCTACATTTCTTAAATTTTTATATTTTTTCAATACATGAAAACTTTTACAATTGAAATCCTAAATTACAAACGAGCTTTTTTCTCTCTTTTTCAAAGCATTACTTCTATCTTAGTTTTATGAAAATTATATTTTTAGGAGATTTTTCACGTACTCTACAGCTGTGTAAACCAAAATTAATAATATCTTCTGAAACGGCTTTAAAAACACTTTCGGAGATAAGAAACAATTTTCAATTGAATTCATTATTAATAAAGAATGGCTCGTTAAATATAATTACAATAAGTAGTTTAAAATCTTTAATGGACGAGCAACCTAGCGTTTCCATAAGTTCTTTTTATACACATTTTGATTCTTCCACACAAAATGCTGTAATTATGCTATCATCCGGCACTACTAAATCATCAAAAGGTGTTGTTTTAACTCACCAAAATATACTTGCATCACTATCGTATGGAACGTAAGTAACAAAACATAATTGCAGGGTTGTAACCTAATCCTGCTTAAAATATTTTATTTTAGACACGAGCATTATTTCAATTTTTCAAGCTTAGACGAAGTTGTTTTAATAATTTTGCCCTGTTTTCACATATATGGATTGTTGTTAATGTTCTATGCAACTTCAGTACCTACTAAAACTGTTATAATGAAAAAATTTAAACCAGATCTTTTTCTACGCACTATTGAGAAGCACAAAATCACATTGATGGGTATAGTACCGTCAACATTACTATTTATGATTGAAACACCTTATTTGGAGAAGTACAACACATCTACTTTACGAAATATAATATTGGGTGCCGCTCCAATACAATTATCCTTACATGAAAAGGCCAAACAAAAGTGAGTTTACAAATTAAGAGATATTATAATTAATAAAAATATTCAAAAGAATCCAAGATGGGTTTAGGCTGACTACTTCATTTTATGACGGGGCCAAGGATTATCTCCGGGGTTTGCCATTGCCTTCCGAGGAAGGCACATACTAACTACATACTGTTTAATTGATAAAATTTCTTTTCTTAATTTTCTAATTTATTACTTTATTAGGTTGCCTAACGCAGTTATATCTCCATTCTACGGATTAACCGAAACAACTGGTCCTTGCACTGTATCAAGTAAACTGTTTAACAAATTTGGAAGTGTCGGAGTTTTAGTTCCAAACATGCAAGGAAGAGTTTGGAATGTTGAATCTAATCAACCTGTAGGAGTGTACGAACAAGGTGAATTGTGCTTTAAAGGTCCGCAAATTTTTAAAACATACATCGGAAATGAAGTTATATACAAGGAATGCATAGATAGCGATGGTTTCTATCATACAGGCGATTGGGGATATTTTGACGAAGATGGTTTCTGTTTTATAGAAAACAGAATAAAAGATATTATTAAATATAAGGGCATTCAGGTAAAACCCGACACTAAAAATATACATAAGTTTTAATGTTCCACATAATTTAGGTGTCTCCAAATGAAATTGAATCTGTAATTTTATCACATCCTGAAGTGAAAGATTGTGCTGTCGTAGGTGTACCTCACGAGAGAGCTGGTCAAGTGGCATGGGCTTTTGTAGTCCGAAAAAATAATTCTAGTACTTGCAAGGAACAAACCATTATTGATTTTGTTGCAGGTAATATTAAATTTTATTATTAGTATTATATAGGTTAAACCTTCAATTGGGTTACTTCGAGAAAATTGTCTGCTAAATATTAACATATTGATGACGAATTAATTTAACCTTCATTGTCATAATAAAAATTTATTGCAAATACTATGATTTGCTTTTGCTAATACCGATTATAAATTAAAATAATTAAATAATAATAAAAATGAAATATAAAAATAATCTTTAAAAATCGTAATCGGAGTATATCCTTTCTCGTACCTAACGCTAATGGTATATTTTTAGAAAATATGAGCAAGGAACAACAGCTTCATGGAGGAGTATCTTTTATTGATGAAATTCCAAGAAATGCACCAGGAAAAATCATGAAGCAAAAATTGTTGGACATTTTTGAAAAGAACTAGTGCCCTTTTCTAACTACCATTTTGTAATACTTTTATTATTTTAATTATTTTATATTTATGTTAAGCTTTAGTATTCAATTTTAACCATTTCTTAGTTTCAGAATAAATGTACAATTATTATTAGATATATAATTTTATAATATATTATATTGTATTGTATTCTATTATATAAAATATCTGTAATACAAATACATATGATAATTATTGTATAGACTACAGAGTATAATATTATGGGATATGGTATTTTTCGCAATTAATAAAAATCCGAAGGTTTATTATTATTCAGAGTTCATTACTCTCAATTCTATCATAGTTTTCAATTTTTGTTAAAATTTAATTAAATTTCTGAACATAAAACTTTTCTAATAGAGATCATGTAAAAATTCTGATGATTTTGTAGTTTTTTTTGTAGTTAATTAAAATATTTTTGAAAGAATTAAAAAATGAAATAAAAATATAATTTGTGCTGCTTAATTATTTTTTTATCGGAAAATGGAAAATTCCAAGACATTTCAAGAAACAAATTCTTAGGAAATTTGTAGAAATATAGAAAATCTCAAGTAATTCATAGAAATTTCAAGAAAATCTCAGGAAATACTCCAGAAAATTTTAGCAAATAGGAAATCGAGAGAAATTCAGAAAACTCTAGAAAATCTTATGAAATTATAGGAAATGAAAAATTCTAAGGTATCTTCCCTAAGTTGCATTTTGTTCCCATTTGGGAACACAAGCGTTACATTTTTTTAAAATACTTATTACGTTAAAAATAAACTTTCTATGCACAATGTTCCTATCCAGGAACATCATTTTTCAAGTCAGACGGGCTACCAATATTAGATTGTAACATATAACATATCGATGATGGAGATAATTAGCTACTGATGTTACAAATTGTTGAAGTTATGTTTTTCTTGTTTTTAATGAAGTTAAATTTTCAGAAAATTGCTAGCTATTTAAAAGCAATTTGCTTGCTGCCAGACAGCTAATAGCGTGCTTTTAGCTAGCTAAATAGCGTGTTTTTAGCTAGCTAATAGCTGTCTGGCAGCAAGCAAATTGCTTTTAAATAGCTAGCTATTTGCTTAAAAATAGTGAGCCATTTTAACAATATTGCTGCACATGGATGCAATTTAAACGCTATTTTGCTGGCTGCTGCAGCGGTGGTGCTGCCCAATATAGCTAAATAGCTGCTATTTAGCTATTTTTTAGCATTCAAATGATACTTGGTTAGCTAAAATCTAGCTAAATCCACGCAATTTTGTTAGCTAAACACACGCCATTTTGCTATCTAAAATGACGCTATTTAGCTAACTAAAATACAGCTAAAAACACAATTTTTAGCCAGATAGCTAAAATCTAGCTAAATAGCTATAAAATGCTACTTGGAAAAACACGTTTTTTGCTAGATAGCTAAAATTTAGCTAAATCCACGCTATTTGCTACCTAAAATATAGCTAAAAACTCGTTTTTTAGCTAGCTAGCTAAAATCTAGCTAAATCCACGTTATTTTGCTAGCAAAAAACACGCCATTTTGATAGCTAAAATGACGCTATTTAGCTAGCTAAAAACACGATTTTTAGCTAGATAGCTAAAATCTAGCTAAATAAACTCTATTTTAGTCATTAAAAGTTACCTTTCCATCCGAATAAAACATGTTACTTTTTCTCCAAACGAACAAAATTCAAAAATAAATTTCAAAATTAGCAATAACTCGGGAACGGCGCTAGATATAAAAAAACTGAGCAAAAAATTCTCCCCCCTCGCGTAGTACACACCCCTTGTGAATTATTGATAGGAAGGCATATGCAAAAATTCAGATCGATCGCGCGCAAAAAATTCAAAAGGTAGATAATTTTAATCGGTCAACCAGTTTTAATTTAATCAAATTGTAATAAAAATAAACAAAAGTAAGGTGACATTTTGATTTAATCTGTCAACTATTTGCAATTTATGTTGGTAATTTTTAAATTGAATTCGCAACTGTCAACTTCAATTGTGACATTTATTAAAATTTTAGGTTAAAAGATCAAAATGTTTATTTATTTGGTTAAAAATAAAATTTTAAGTTGGTGTATTTAAGGATTTAAATGTCAAAGTCAAAGTTTATATCTATTTATTTTTAAACTACGCTCTAAAATTTTATATTTGAAATGGTAAATAAATTTAAAATAATTTTTAGAAAAGGTAGATACCAAAATTAGTCAATTTTATTAAAATAATGTCACATTTCTAGTTATTTTTTTTCCTGCCGCCGACAATTTACTTTCGAAAAAATCTTTACGCCACGTGGTTTTATGTATGTCGCTAAGGAAATGTTTGACTTTCGTGTTTAAAATTGATAATGAAAGCGCTGACTTTCGTGACGTTTGGAGAAAAAATTATTTGTTTAGTGCTTTCAGTCAAATTCAATTAAGTTATAAACAGTGACAGTGACATAATATTATGTCATGAGCATGCATTTGATCGCATTTAAGTAATATCAGTACTAACTCGGCTTGTAGGTGCGCCACTTATGAATATTCCCTCAATTTGGCGAAGTTGTACGTTGTAGTTTAATGTATTTGATAAAACTAACGTGAAATTGAAATTTAAGCAACTGTCATGCAAATAAGCGAAAATATTAAAATATAAAACTAAATTTTTATACTGAAGCAGATATCTTCCAGAAAATTCATTCTAAACAAAAAACTTGATAAACTTTTAGTGGAACATACTTGATTGATTGATGTAATCTACACCGTAAAAAAAATTATGTAAAATTACTTAGAAAATCATTGGCAACTTTGTGACCTATGATAATCAATGTAAATATACATAAGAATGTAAATTTACATACCCAAGTAATAAGGGTACATATGGGAATTGTAAAAATACTAGTTGGATGTAAATTTACATATCCAAGTAATAAGAGTTACATATGGGAATTGTAAAAATACTAGTTGGATGTAAATTTACATAGAAAATCATTGGCAACTTTGTGACCTATGATAATCTATGTAAATTTACATAAGGATGTAATTTTACATAATGCTTCATGTAATCTGTAAAACTTTTTATTAAAAATTTATTGTACAAATTTATATTCAAAAATAAATAATAGAATATAATACTCAATATTATATATAAGGTATGTAACACCTTAAAGAAGTGGTAAGGTCACTGCATCAATTTTTTCTGTATCTATGTAGTAAATGGGGTAGTTGTGTCTTATGTTAACGAATTTTGTAATCCTGAAAAAGATGTAAATATTAGATAATGATAACTTCATAATGTTGTGTTCTGATAAAGTAATGAAAAGTGAGTTGCGTAATTTAGAAATAAAGAACTGACTTTGCAACCTGAGGAACAATAAAGGCAGGACTCTTGTTCGTTTTCGAAATTGTTTTTTTATTAGTGTTAAGTTTTGTTCGTTAGTTAAGTTGTATTGTTTAGTTTAAGTTTGTTGTTGCAGTAATTTCGTTTGTTTATTTAAATTTTAATGTTTGTATTTTAATTTCGTTGTTTAGCGACTCACACAAATGCAGCTGAGCAGTACGCAAGCTAGAACCTTGATTTGATTTAAAAAAAAAAGAAGAATAGAAAAACCAAGGAAATGCAGGAGAGGTAAATAAATGAATAGTACGAGAAGTCGCAAATTTACAAACGGAGAGATAAATAAAAGTTAATTGCGGAGAGTCGCAAATTTTACAATCAAAAATATAAATAAAAGTTAATTGCGGAGGATCGCAAATTTTACAGTCAAAGATAAATAAATAAAAGTCGAATAGAGAAGTCCCAAATTTACAATCCAAGAGTTGGTGTGGTGTTGAATTTAGCTGAAGAAAATTGTGATTAGAGTGGGAAGAAAGAAGCCGAATTACGTGCTGCTCGGCGAAATTGTGTGAGTCCTGTTTTTTTAATTTTGTTTACTTGTGTAAGGTTGCAAAATAAATTGTTCTTTTAATCGTCAGTTTTTTATTGTTCTTGCATGTAACCATTTTCGAGAACCAACGACCATTTTAATAAGAGAGAAAGAGATCACAACAATATGTAGCATTTGCTTACCAGTAATAATATGCATGAAGCTGCAAGTAAAAGTCTGTGTTTCTCTGTTTTCAATCTACAAACAATTTTATATTAGAAAAAATAAATTAAAATAATTTTGCATAATAGGTATTATGACTTGTAAAAATAAATTTAAAGCACCGTTGATTAAATTATGAGCCCAGCACCGGAGCCCATCAAAAATGTATTTTACGATCTTACTAGTGGAAAGAATTGAATATAATACGTGATAACTGATAAGTGATGATAAATAAATAATTCCTTAGGTACAAACATAATTATACTTAATAAATTATGTTTTGAACGATCAAAATCTTTATTAATTACAACTGAAATTATCAATATTTTCTTACCTTTATAGGTTCCACAACAAAAATTAATAGCACCCAACACCTTTCTTATAAAATTATAAATGCTGTAGGTTATCACTTATCAGCTATCGCGTATAAGTACGTAACGGACGTTGATGGTGCCAAGGAAACATTAGGAATGTCTGGATTTTTATGCTTAATTGCAAGATAATTCACACAGTAGGCATGTAATACTTATCCAAACACATAACAAACATGTAATTATACAGATATCATTGTGCTTTCACAAATTTTTTTGTAAATTTACAGAACAAAAATTAATTTTACATTATCTAAACCATCAGTAAATTTACATTGTGCTATTATTTTTACACAAATTTTTTAATTTTACACGAACGTTGCCGTAATTATTTATTTACATAGTTTTTCAACGTAAATTTTACATTAATAGTTATTTATTATACAAGTGTATTATTAGGCCCCTAAAACACGAAAGAAAAGTTTAAACACGAGACCGCAGGTCGAGTGTTTAATTTCTTGAGTGTTTTGGATGCCAATAAGACACGTGTGTAATACAAAGTTTTATCCAATATCTCGTAATAATATTTTAAAATGTAATTAAAAGTTTTGACATTTGACGTTTTAAAATATCAAATTGAAATTATGAAAACTATTAAGTAGTAGGTGTACTCATAATTTACATATAAGTCATTAGTGTGTAATTATAAATTCATAAGTCCACTAGTGTTTTATAGACCCCATAAGATATGTAAAATCGGCATTATTATGCCTTCATAAGACAGAGGTGTTGGATAAAAATCATTGTAATTTTCCATAAATTTTTAACAGTGTACTTAGGTAGTATTAACAATTCTTGTAAACAGCTAGTAATGTCTCAAAAATTTTGAAATTTGTCAAAATAAAGTGCTTTGGTCGTGATTTAGGAGGAGGCAATGGACAATTTGCATAAAATTCAAATTCACCTCAAAATGGCATTTATTGATAGTTCAAAGTACCTATAATCAGAATATTTGAGTGATTATTCAAAATTCTGTATCGTCAGCCCGCAAAAAATTAATGAAATGTTCTAATTTATTTGAAAAATTCATGTGATCGAAATCAGGACATAACGACACGAGCCTCAATAAGTGATACACATGTGTACCAATACACCAGTATAATTTCCACTAAAGTATCTAGTGTTTGTAAAATAACGTAACCAAATAATAAAGTAACCAAATTTTAGTTACTAATCGCCATTTTAGTGACGTGAAAATCCTCAAAAATTACATTAGGCCCGCCCATATTTCTTATTACGATTTCGCGTGACAAATATACATTTAAATTTCAATATCTTTTTCTGGCTGTGTTTGTGAACCAAATTTAAAAAAATTAAGACACATTACATATGTTATTATGTAGAATAGTTATATGCTAAAATTAAAAATCATGCAAATTGTCCATTTTTATTTTTTTTTATTGTGGCAGCACTGGTAAAGATTTCTCTACCAAAACCTTATTTTCACTACTCGAGCCCACAAGAGATATGTCCAAAAAGTTTGATTGACATCGACGCAGAAATGGCGAAGAAAAAAAAAATGTAAGTTTTTGCAATTCATTCCTGATTTTTACAAAATGCTGTAAAGTCCTGTGGGGGTAGTGTTCCTACATACCAAATTTGGTTGAGATCCCTTCAGTACTTCAGGAGTTATTCACTCTTGAAATTTCAACTTTGTTTGACAGTTTGTAATTTTTGGAGATTACCGATAGAAAGTTAATTTCACCTATTCTGGATAAAGCTTCTCAAGTTTTTTAAAATAACTTATCACAAGATAAAATCCTTTTTAAAAATTTTATGTTATTTTCTTGTAGTAGCATTTCTGATTGACAGATCGCGACGAAAACCTTATTTTTATCTTTTCACCGTAAACTCGACTACCATACCTTTGGTCGTGATTGGTTGGATGGTTCAGGAATAAAACGAGGAGGAATAAAATCTGACCACAGACCGAAACAGAAATTTGTTTATTTTTTGCAGAACTTTGCGTTTTTAAATTATTCCAGAGTATTAATTTCCAAATTGTTTTATTTGCAATAATTAAGCGGTTATATACTAGATTAGTTAACTATTGGATGCGTGAAAAAATTACTTTTTCTCACTAGTGCGGAAAAAATCTACTTCTAAAAAAATTTAAGTTGAATGAATTGACAGCAGAAGGGCATTTTAGGATACTACAATTTAATATTTTTTATAATGTATAGTATAGGAACTAGCTTTTCTTTTCTCTCTTACTAAAAATAAAATACTTTGCCTTAGTCTGAAGTACTTTGAATTAGACACTTCAACTTCGTACAGCAACATTCTTAAACTATAAAACATTTTTTGTTTAATTTAAGCGAGTTCAGCAGTATTGGCAGTCAGAATTCATTATACCTATTGTTATACATAGATGTGTTTCATAATTAATTTCTATTTTATGCTCCATTGTTGCACGAATTTTTATTGTCTATTGACGTTTCCGTATTTCTTTTCAAACTCTAGGTGTATTTGTTTCATAATAATTTTGAGCTGCTCTATGAACCTTAGTATTTTGCTGCTGATATTTAGCTGCAGCTCGCCTATGAGCTTCCCTCAAAATTGCTATCCCTCAATAGCAATTATTGGGTATTTTTCGAATTCGTCACATTTTGTAAATTCTAGTTTAGTTTATAATAATAAAGATTTATTACCAATTTACATTTTAATCCATATATAGTTTTTCTATTGTTGCGCCACCTGTTGTATTTGTATTTTATTTTGCGAATTTAATGCGATCTCCTTCTTCTCTCACATTCTTGAAGATATTTCTACACAAAAGCATTCCCCAAGTTCTACTGACTAAGTAAAAATGCAAAGTTTGGTTGAAATCGGTTCAAGGGTCTAAGAGTGCATAATTATATGCACAAAATTCAAAATTATTTATTTTTAAGACGAATGCTTTGAAAACAATTAACAATTTATTTAAAACAAAATTGTGACAGTTGAATTTAAATATTTATATTTTATATAATATAGTAATGCCCGATTGTACCACCTATCATTAAAACTTAAGTTTCACTTAAATCTTATTCCGACCAATGGACAATCAGTATGTAGTGAAATAGAGTGGGGATTAGCGATTTAATCGAAGCTAAACGTTTAATGATAGGTGGTGCAATCGTGCATAAATGATTTAAACTATCTTTAATCTTTATCTAAATTAAATTATATTGTTCTTTTACTAAATTTGAAAAGAATTAAATTTGATATTTTCTACAAAGGGGCCTGATGCAAGCCCAGAACAAATAAAAGTCTTAGGACGCCACTGCATCTTGTTGACTCTTTAATCTTTTAATCTTTGATATGAATATTTCTACAATATTGACGAAATTTAACAAGATCGGTTGTAATACAATTATTAAAATGCAACGATTAATGTCCAATAATGTAGGTGAAGGTAAATTACATTTTAATTTCAATATTTTAGAGTGATAATTAACCTCACTTTTAGATACTTCTGTTATTGTCGATCGCATAGGTTACGTTACCACTATTGGTATAAACAGACCTGAAAAGAGAAACTGTGTCGATAGTAAAACAGCTCAACTATTGAAGAATGCTATATCAAATTTTGAAAACGATGAAAACTCTCGAGTGGGTGTTTTACATGGAATCGGTGGAAATTTTTGTGCTGGTTATGACTTAAGTGAACTCGCTAGTGCGGAAGAAAGCCTACAAGGAGTCACAAATATTTTAGATGAGGAAGGAACAATGGTAATAAATATTTAACTTAACGTTGGTTATAAATTTTGTTTGTTAGGAGCTGGGAGTTTTACTTTTAGGGTCCAACTCACCGATTTATCAAAAAACCAATGATTGCAGCAATCAGTGGGTATGCTGTTGCAGGGGGTTTGGAATTGGCTCTTCTTTGTGACCTACGAGTTGTTGAAGAAAATGCTGTTATGGGAGTTTACTGTAGGAGATTTGGTACGCATTTTTTAATAAAGCTAGTAGAGAAAAAACAATAATTTTGTGGGCAAACAACCTCGGTCAATTAAAGGATACAATTTTAAATTATTCATATTTGCAGGTGTACCATTAATCGATGGAGGAACAGTGCGATTGAGTGCAATGATTGGTTTATCTAGAGCATTAGATATGATTTTAACTGGAAGATCTGTTGACGCAAAAGAAGCGTTTCAATGGGGCTTAGCAAACAGAGTTGTAGCATGCGGAACAAGTAAATATTATTGAAAGTTTTTGTTTCATGACTATATTGATTACTGTAATCTAGGTTTTGGACAAGCAATACAATTGGCCACTTCGTTAACAAAATTTCCTCAAGCTTGCATGCTAGCAGATAGAAAATCTACTTATAATGCAACTTTTGCATCAAGTTATGATCAAGTTTTAAAATACGAACGAGATGAATCACAGCATGTAATAACAGAAGAATCAATTACAGGTGCTAAAAAGTTTGTATCTGGGATTGGAAGGCATGGTAAGAGTTATAATATAGCAGAAAGGTCTCTTTCCGAGTGGGAAGTAAAAGAAAACGAAAAAGAATTAAAAAGTAAATTGTAATAAAGTTTTATAATAAAAATGTCATTATTAAGTTTTATACATGTGGTGTTCAACTTCTCTTGCTTATTACACTACCTTGTTTGTTTGATCTTCGTCTGTTTGTTGTAATAGAGTCAGAATTTGAATTAGTACTTCCTGTACTACCTCTTCTATATTTCTAAACCGATAGATCAAGTTTTGTTAATACAATAGCAGATCATTAAAAATCCAAACCTTTGTTCCTGACGATTTTCGTTTTGTTGTTGTTAGATATCGTTTAATTCGTATTATAATATCTGTATAAATTCTGGTTAATTTATTCACGTATGGTTCATATTTTACTAACACTCCATTTTCATCTCCTGCAATGGTATTTATAAAAATTACTTGAATCGATAAGTGTTTTTGACCTGCAATACTTTCAAATAAAATTATTATATAAATTTGTTTTAGGGTGAAAAGATTTGTGGCGTAGTTATACTGTTGGTATTGTTTGATTCCAACAAATTCTCCTGTTTCAGTATTACAAAAATCATATTCGGCTAAAATTCATAAGCAAATGAATAACTGTTTTGCTTATCAAACTGAAATGTGTCATCCACCTTCTTTGTTTACACCAGTTTCTTTACACACATAATCTAAAAGTATGCCCACAGGGCAATTTGGATTAACTAAGAGTTGCTTGTTTTCTGGAACAACAGCAGAACGGCTTGATTTTATGGTTCCAACAGATTCAGCAGTCAATTGCGATTTGCTATGTTCCTCTACGATTTGACTGTTATCTGGAGTATAAGCATATAGATTTTGGTTTTCATGAAATTTTCTTAAAAATAATTACCCACCGAAATAATGAATACAAAAATACATTATGTTATAAGAAATTGCAGATATTGATTTTTATTTATCGGTTACTGTGGATATGCTTCTAGTTTCAATAGCGAAATTTCTAAGAGCTCTTTGTTTAAAAAAATGCTTATTATTTTCGAGTCATTTCTGTATCCTAGAGTGTATACTGACGCTTAAGCGCCTTAACTGCTCATCCATATTGGAGCTTGGCCGGTGTAAAAATTTGATTTTGATTGTTTTCTCTTGGAAGAAAATGACAAACCACCGAGATAATCTGCCCAGTTATACTCCAGAAAGAAAGAAGAAAAAATTGATAAACTTTTGATGTGAAGTATTAGCAAGTAGGTTTGTAAATTAAAAACTTTGTAAAGCAAAGTATGCCATGGATTTGAAATATTTTGCTCTATAGTTCCGGTTTCTGAATTCAAATTTTTTCAATCACATAATAAAATTCCTACTGCTCCAGAAAGAACGTTCAAGCCTAGGAAGGTTAACAAAACATGATGGGGGGGGGGGGGGTTTGGACGTTGTTGGAGGGAGACCGAAAATTGTGACCAGGAGGAGTTAAAGAGTCGGAAAAACTTGCGGATGTCCTTTACGGACGACCCCTTAAAGATAACCAAGGGGGTGGGGAGATTATACTGAATTCTTTATGTAAGGTAAGGGGAGCCTGCCTAACAGTGAGACACTTTTTTAACACCCATATAATTCATAAACCATTTGACCTAGAGTAGCTGATTTACTTACCACTATACAAAACTATCTTTACCTACATATATGTGAACAATGTATGAATATATTCTTAAAGTTTCTTACTTTTTTGTAAGAAGAAACTATAGTTGCATTTGTCTCACTGTTAGACACTAGTGCCCAACAGTGAGACACCCAATTTTTGTTCGCGTAAAAATTAAATATGTCACCTTTTAACGTTTAAAATGTTTATTTAAAATAAAAACAAATACATTGGATGATTTATACCAGATATTAATTAACCTGAAGTATATTACAAGAGAAAATGTAGATTTTTGGCGACTTGTATGTCCGCATAGAATTATGATGCTTAAATTATGATGGTTGTTAAGCCTAACAGTAATTCCAATAGTAAGATAGTGCCTCACTGTTCCAATAGTATGAATCCAATAGTAAGACAGTGTCTCACTGTTGGACACACTGTCGCAAAAACCATGTTGGTTTATAACTAGTGAAAGACAGTAGTTTAATAAATTATAAAATCATTAATAAAGACTACATAATTCACACATACTTAGAGAGAAAACATGTTTTACAAAAATCTTTTTAAATTTATTTTCAAGATAAAATAGTGTATGTGGTAAAATTTACTTTTACTTGTCAGAAATACACTTATTTCCAATATGTACAAACTCGACCAATAACCGCGGCAAATAATCATTCAAATCTATGGCACGATGCTTCCCTTTTCTTCTTAATAAGTGAGAGAAATTTGAGAGCACATGAAGTGAGAAAAACGCAATGTCTCACTGTTGGACCTGTCTCACTGTAGGACAGGTTTCCCTACTTATTTTCCATTTACGCCTAGCTTTGTTTTATAGTAAATATATATCCATGTTATGAGGATGCGGGGTCTTTAGCTATCTTACCCTTCATTCTGGCTTGGAGATTAATTATTATGAAATACCGTGCCATTTTTTAATATCATGGATCATTTTGTATAGCCCTACTACTAAGTTTATAAGTCTCTAAAGGCATTTTGAACATCAGATATGAATTTTTTTAAGTAGGATAACACTTTATTTCGCTTTTTACGACAGGGCTAAAGAAATAATATTAATTTGTAATTATAGAAGTGTAGCGATTCAGTCCACTATTCCCAAGATGCTCTATAGAGATTAGTTTCTGAGCAATCGAGCTTGGCTTGTAAAATGACATCGTTGATTTTCAACATGAATATTTTTCAGGCTGATTTACAATATACATGGTTTAATTTAAAATAACATCTAGGAGTTCAATTTGCACTGAAGTTTTTTATAAAAGGTTGCTCACATTTTAGAGAATTTAAATCTGATACTCAACTTTCACTGGAATAAAAATTCCAGAAAATCTCGGAATAACTTTTTTAAAAACAGGAGTAAGCTCTGGGTAAGTAACAAGAATTCAGGAGGAATTTTAAGGGAAACAAACATCAAAATTCAAGATGGTACAGATGTAGTTGTAGAAGAGATATAGAACCATGACATGATTGAAGAAGGTTCTTACTACAGAAGGAATCTCAGTACCGATTGAAACATGTCAGCACCCTCACCACTACGTCCCGTACAATAAATTTGATTGTGTTTTTTGTTTTTATTTGAATTATTATGTTATTATGTTGTATATCCCACTATTCGTATGAAAGATTCATCATTCACCAATTTCAAGGATATATACAAGGTAATGGAATGTGTCAGCCAATCTGCTTTTAGCTTTCACACTCAAAGTAATTAGTAGCAAAAAAGGTGCCCATCAAATCAATTAGTTACGGTAGTATTAGCATAAAAAATTGTAACTTTTAAACAAATCGAAATCTACTATTATGACCTCTCTTCTTCGCCTTAACATGTTCGGCAGGTTTGCGTAGCTCTGACGAAGTTCTACTTATAGATTGTTGCAAATTATAGTTGTCACGGTCTAGCGAACCAATTCATATTACCGAATATTTAAATTATGCGCTAATTTGTAATTACTGTTTCATAATTATAAAAAATAACAAGAAAATTCTGAAACATTTTACATGTATTTTGTACATTTATTTATACTCAAAATTGTTTTGAGTTAAACGGTGATGTAGTAACAACTATGCTAATGACCGTAACTATAGGAAAGTCCTAATAGTAATATTAGATCAATTTATTCTATCTATATTCACCCCATGTAGAACTGGTTACCTAGCAACATTTAAAGTTGACACAAACAATTTCTCTTGAGACATTACGTGTCAATACCTCAATATAAAATACAGAAAGTATTGGAGACGTTTGTTTTTAAAGAAATATAATCATGGACTGGAAGTATATTCTTGGTCTTTCTCACGACAGTATATCCGAAGAAGAGAAAGACGAATTATATAATTTAATAGCTTGGTATAATTATGACACGGAAAAACTCGATTCCAAAAGGTATATAGCTTTATTGAAAATTAGCCAAGAAATAATGAAGTACAAATCAGAACAAGTAAGATTTGCAATTTTTTTGAATTTCATATTTAATAGGTTTTTCTTTAGGTTGAAGCTTTATTGGCAGAATTAGATGAAATCGCAGTGCAACAAGGCGAAGAAGCAGCAAGAAAGCAAGAATCGTCTGAAGATTTAAAACACTTAACATCTAAAAAGGCTACAGGACCTGAAGGTACACAATCTATGATTTTTTCATTATATTTACTGGAAGTTTACTTAATTTTATGATAATTATTTAAGATGCAGAAAAAAAATATAAGGAAATCAAAATAAAATTGAGACAACAAATAAAATCTAACGAAAATCAAGAAAAAAAAATTGAAAAGGTAAAAGGTTTGATTATTTTTCATCCGAAATTTGAAAAGCAAAGTGATTATTACAGCTACAGCATCAATTAGCATTAATGAATGAAGAAAAGTTGCATCTGCAGGGCGAACTTAATTCCGTTTTGAATCGTGTTGATGAAAACCAATCGTCAGATATTTCTGAAACTACCATCGATAAGCAAAAAGAATTGGCGTTAATGGTTCAGGAAAAGAACAAACAAATATCACAGTTATTGACCGATATTGAGGTACTACTTACGAAAATCTTTATATTATATTTTTAATGCTAAATTACATTTTAGCATATCGAAGCGGATAATCACCATTTGAAGAAAACGATTACAGATTTACGGGATAACTTGGAAGATGCCACCGAACAACTTACTACCAGTACAAACGAATACACTGCAATTAAAATAAAATTTGATGATGCTACAGGTAAAATTTTCAAAATTGCTACAGAATTCATTTCAAATTATTTTTAAATTAGCATTAACGACAGAATTAAAAGATCAAAATGAAGCGTTAAGATCGCAAATTGAAGATTTGGTAGAAAATAAAAAAAATCGCGATGAAGATGTCGACAAATTTACGGCAGCTATTGAAACGAGAGTTAGCAAATGGAAGGTAACTTTAATAATAATTTTTATCTATTTTGTAATAAGTATTATCTTTTAGAATATTCTCGAAACAAAAGACTTGGAAATTGAAAAATTAAAAAAACAAGTGCACATTTCAAGTGCCCATTCGTCATCAGATTCAAATTTGAGCTTTCAAGATGATAAATCATATAACGAAGTGCTGAATAAATTATTAAACGAGAGAGAAGTGCAAATAATCGAATTGAAGGAGCAATTACAAACCGCAACTATTGAAATGGATAAAAGCACCCAAGTGATACAAAAACTAACACACGAAAAAACTTCATGTGTGCAAAAAATTGAAGAATTCACATACATTATAAATGATTTGAAAACACAATTAAAGCTTGCCCACGAACGTAGTCAGGACTTTCACGAAAGCGTCACAGCCGCCGAGAATTTAGCAGATAGCAAGCAGAAAGATGTAATTTGTTTTATTCATTATTTTGGAAAATTGTTCATCTGATTTGTATTTTAGATTGACGAAATAATAAGAAAATTAAAAACAGATGGAAAAATTGATATGGCCGAAATTTTGGAACAAAATCAAGCTCTTAAATCTCGTGCAAGAACGCAAGGGAAAAAAATTTCCAGCTACGTTAAAATTATTAATAAATTACAGAATTCTGTGGATATTCTCGAGCAAGAAAATAATGCATTGCGGTAAAAATCATACATACTACTTTTCGAAATTTTTAAAATTATATTGTTCATTTTAGTGAAAAATGTGATATAGCTAGCGACGAAGAAGTTGAAGTGAATGGCGTCCTTTTAAAAAAAAGTAAAGAAAAGAAAGACTTTGAGAAATTACACAAACAAATAGCAGAGTTAGAAGATGAAAAACTAGAGCTTAGAAGCAAAGTTCATAATTTAAATCGTCAACTCTCGGCCACTTCAACTGAAAATATTAACCAAAAATATAGCGAAGAGAAATTGCCAACGGAGGATTTAAGTAATTCTCAAAAGAATGACGATGTGCCAAACACTAAATACGTGGCGGTTTTGCACGAAAACGATGCTTTAAGGAAAGGCTTACAGGAAATTTTGGAATGCGTACAAACTAAATCTCGTGAGTACTAACTCCAGTTTTTAAAAATCACATAATAACTTTAAATTTGCAGAAACTTCGCGTAAAGAAATTAAATCAGAAGCTTTGGAAAAGCTACTCAGAGCGTTAGATATGAGGCATATTTCTGGATGGTATCATCCTGCAATGCGGTTGCAAGCTGAACTTCACACATTACAAGGCGTTAACATGGAACTAAGAGAACAGTTGAAAATTTTAAGGTATTTTATATATTATATAATTTTTCAAACTTAATAGTTAAATTAAAGATCCCAATTAAACGATTATATGGATGGAAGCAAAATAAAAGTTATGACAGATCAGAAGAAAAATATTGATGAAACAGACAATCGAACTTTGGTTAATGAGAATTATTCCCAAAGTCTTCCTAAGGTAATTTCAAAAATAACTGTTCTTGTTTAAAATTAACTTTATACTTATTTTTAGACGCAAGATAAGGATATGGTCAATATCCTTACGCAAAAGTTGGAAGACAACAGCAAAAATTTTGCAATAATTGAAGAACAACTAAATGTGTTGTACAATCAATATATTTCAGAAAAAGGTACTTGGGAAAGTAAAGAAAAAGAATACGAAAGTGATAAAATAAAACTTGAAGAGAAATCGGCTGTTTTGGAAGCAAAACTGCATGAATTTTCCCACTTCAACAATGATGAATATAAACAAGCCGAAAGATTTGCCGAAATGTCTGAAAGTATTGTAATTTTGAATCGAAAATGTGTATTTTTAGAAAATCAGGAATCAAATTTGACTTTAGAAGTAAAAAAATTTAACAACAATCTGAAAAATGCTGAAATTGCAACGTTGAAAAAAATAAATCAGATGTCGCATAATATTAAGTTTTTAGAAAACCAATTAAAGATGAAAGACGAAATTAGTCACACTATAGTTAATCGTGACTTATTCACCGAAGTACGGGATAACTTCGACAATTTAATGTTGAAATATCGACAATTATTGAACAATTTTAATAATATTAGGACGGAATATTCAAGCGAATTTGTTGTGTTAAGTGAAACTGTTAACTCATTACAGGAACAAAATGAAGAACTTAAAATTACATTAGTAAATTCACTTTCTAAACAATATAGAGAGGAAACCGTATTAACAAATGAAGCTGAAGTTCTTTCTAATAAAATAGCTCAATTTGAAGTTAACGAAATGGCAGAGAAGCAAAGAGCCGATCATATGAATAACTTGTACAACTTAGTCAAAGATCAACTCGAGAAAGCTGAAAACCGCTTTGAGAATTTAGAGAAGCACAATCAAGAATTATTAAATAAAAATTTAATGTTACAAGAAGACATCGCCAAATGCGAAAATAAAATTGTTGATTATGTAGATCTAACTGAAGTTAAAAATATTAAACAAAAATTTGAAAAAGTTTTAAAAGAAAATGAAAAACTTATTTTAGAAAATAATCGGTTAAAAAATGAAGTAAAAGAAATTGAAAAGGAACAGTCAATTGCGCCAGAATCGTCAAATTCGTTAGACATCTTAAGTTTAAAACATCAAATTTTGGATTTACAAGCTAGCAGCGACGATAAAGCTCTAATTGCCAGATTGAGTTCGGACGTTATTATTGCTCGTTTATCCGAAAATCAATGTCAAAAGCGTCTGGACGACTTGGAAATGGAATTGAAAGAATATCAAGATAATTGTGCGACATTTTCATTGCTTTTGAAAGAAGAACAAGAAAATAAAATTCAAGTTGTAGAACAGTTACATCGTAAAATAAGGTACCTACTTAAAAACAATTTTTAATTTTTTTGATAATACTTGAAATTTTATTGGAAGTTTTCTACAGTTTTTTGGAATGTAGGAACTATATTAAAAAAAAGTCAAAGAGTTGTTCCGTTAATTTTTATTTTTTTCCTTAAAAATCAAATACAAAAAATTAAAAAAAGTAACGAAAAACCGGAGAGCATGTCAGAGGGGTGTGTTCGTAATTCAAGACAATAAAAATGAAAAATAATTTAAATTGTTTAATTCGAGCATTAACAATTTAATTCAAAATCACAAAAATTGGTTAAAAGGCTTGGATCCAGCTTACTAAAATTCTAAATCAAATCAACAATTACAAAAGTTAAATAAGCAAAAATTCCACAGTTTCCAAATATCAACATTCTACATAAATTTTGTATTAATCAATTTTCACTGAACTTGGCCCATGCCAATCGGAGTTACCGCGACACTTTTTCATAATCACAATCAATTTGTGGCGATCCAGATCTCCAGCGGTTGTCCCAAACTTAACTTAATAATACAAATGTTTACCTTACCAAGTCGGATACGAGTACCATTAGATTTCTTAAGCAGTTTCCAATTCTTACGGATTTGCCGAAATATATCTCGAACTAGATGCTCTTCGGCCTGCATTTACCATGGCGCGCCCTCCATAAATACTTATATGATGTTGAAGTCGATTACAGAACATCTTAATTACGTGAGTTGGTTCCTTTAGGGACTACACGAATAAGTGTGTTGACTCCACAATCTTATTATATAACGGCACGCGCGACCAATACTTTCAAAAGCCGATAGTATCACAAAATTTTACTGAAATTTCAAACCTTCACAATTTTTAGAACTAATTACTTGTTAAATTCATCGTGTTACAATGAATTGAATCCCGAAACCATAATTAACGAAGTTAACCAAGCACTTGCTTAAACAATTTCCAATTATAACTGGATACGCGAAGGCTCGTTACCATTTTGATGGTTTAGCTGGGACTGTTTTTCCCCGCACCTGTGAGTTACTTATATTGTATATTATCACGCCCTGTCAACACTTGGGTCGCCTACTGTCTGTAATTCAAGACGCTGAATCGTAAATTGTCAGATGGTTCGACGGAACTTATTAAGCATAATAATTTTTATCGAGTGCTGAAAAGATGAATTCCACACGATCTAGACGGGGACCTAGTAAGCATAATAAATTGAGTTTATTTATTAGCTGAAGACGCAGATCTCACGCTATCGGGACGGTACTTATTAAGCATGAATTAAAAATAATTTAATTTTCACCACAATAAAAATCATAGGCGTAACAGAGTCCGCCTGAATAAATTTAAAAATGTACACATAAAGATGTCAAAACAAAAGCATAAATAAATATGGCCTCACGTTGGGTGCCAAATTAATTTATGTAATTATTCCAAATGGTATTCTATCACCGGTTTTTAAGTTGTTTGTATTTATACCTAAGTTAAACTAACCAACAATTGCTATAATCACTTTTTGATTATGTTTTTTATAACTTTTTAGTTTTAAACTTTCAGTATCTTGGAAGAAACTATACGAGAAATCCGGCGACGCTATTTGGGAAGCGCACCTTTAATTTCTCAAGATATTTTTAATGCAAATTTGCAGCAAATTTTAAAAGATAAATTGGAAAGCTTTAAATCATTGGAAAAAATACGGAAAACGCAAAGCAACTGCCTGATATTAGAAGAAGAACTTAATAAAAAGTTAGTTTTGATTCAAGATTTTGAATCGAATATCCAACATTCTAACGAAGATGTGTCTCAAAAAATTAACTGTTGGTACCAAGAAAAAAATTCAATTTTGATTAAGGTAAGATAATTTATTATAGACAATAAAAACAAATTTAAGTTTTTCTTTACAGCAATTGAGAAACGAACGTGAACTTGAATTTAAAAATTTACAAATTGAACAAATTCAGTACAAACTTAATTCTCAAGATGAATTAATTTCACAATTACATGAAGAGTTGTTGAAGGGCTACAATACTTCAAATGAAATACCTACTTTTGACAAGAAAATTATAACGATAGCGTCGTCCACACAAACTGAAATTCTAAATGACAATACGAAAAATCCTACAGAGAAATTTGTAACATTTAAGGAAACGCAAACAAATAATCGGTTAGAGCGTTCTTTGTCAAGCGAAAATCATGACGGTTTGCTAATTACAAATTTAAGATTGGAATTGAATAACTGCAAAGATGAAATAAAAGAAAAAGATAACCGTTTCGACCAATTGAAGTTAAAAGTAACAGATTTGGAAATGAATATAAGTTTGTTCAGAAGTCAAATTGGAGACAAACAAAGCCAAATAATGTTTTATGAAAAACACATATTGGAACTTCAAAATAAAATCTCCAAGTTATCGGACGATTCTTTGAACGCTGGACAAAATAAAGTTTCAATGCAATGCAATTCCGAAGAGATTGTCGCATTACACGTACTACATAAATTTTCCATATTAAAATATAGTTTTATTTCTACAAAATAACTTTTAGGAAACGCTGAAGAAACTCGAAGAATCTAATGTACAAAAAGATGAAGTAGTACTGAATTATCAAACTCTATTAAAGAAGGATAGAGATGAGCACAGTCTGGCGGCTTCTCGAATGCAGCAAGAAATGTTACGTTTTCAAGATATTATCGTTTCGCAGGATAAAGCATACAAAGAGTAAATTTTTAAAGATTTGTTTTTAAATTTATTACAACGTGTGGTTTTTAGACTAAAAGAAACCTCGATTCAACATCCCGGAAAAGCTGCTATAGAACAATACATTCTCCAAGTGCATGCACTTGAAAAGCACACTGCCGAGCTACACACAACCGTTTCCACTTTGAATTTACAACTTCAATCTAGCCGACAAGAATCAGCACGTTGGCAAACTTTAGCGAACGAACGGTTGGACAGCATGGAGCAATTAAGACAAAAGTCAGTAACATATTGCAATTATATTTCCAAAATTTTATTTATATTTTATTAAAGCCTCGAGCAACAGCATCAGAATGAACTTTCAGCGTATAAAAGAGACTCTGAAAAGTGGTGCCACGAAATAGTAAAATTAAAAGAAATGATTGGTCAACATAGGAACGCAATGATAAATCATAACGACCCGGAAATAAAATTGAAGTTAAAGGAAAAAGAAGATAAAATTCATGAGCTAAACGTTTCTTTAAGACACGTAAAAGTGAGTATAATACCTAAATTGAAATTAACGCTTTCATTTCAATTGGCTGTTTCAGAACGAATTAAGAAAGCGTTCAGAAAATACCGAAACGATTGCTTCTCCTAAACTTGATGAATTGGAACATACCAATGAACAAATTTCAAAAGACTACGAATCATTGAAAAAACGCTACGAACAGGTGATCAACAGAGAGCGTGCGCTCAAAGAGGAATTGCGTACTCTGAAAGAACAACTACTGAAAAAGTAAAAATAGCTTATCTTTTTATTTTGTAAATTATAAAAATTACATTTAAGACCAGTGTCGGCAAGAAGTGATAGGAGCGAAAAAGAACACTTTCTGAAAAAAATTGCATCGCTAGAAAAAGAAATTGAAAATTTAAAAGAGAAGTTGGACAGGCAGTTGGTGATAAACGATTCTCATAAAGTTGCTGTTACGGAAGATTTCGAAAAATGGAAAAAACAAAAGTTTTTTCAACAAACTGCAGAAAAATTAAAAAGTAAATTGCAAGAAAAAGAAGAAGAGTTCAACAAGATGAATCATTCGTGCGCTGGATATAAAGTTTTAATCGAAAGATTGGAAAGAGAAAAATTCGGATTAGAAAATCGTATTAAAACTTTGCGCAATACTAAACTTTCGACTGATATTAAAAGATTTGAATTAATAAATTTAGAAAACGAAGAATTGCGACATCGAATCGATTCGGTTAACGCTAAACTTGAAATGCAACAGCATCATTCCGGTGGTCTTGGAGCAGCAATGTTACAAGAAAAGTTGGAAGCGCAAGAAAGAAAAATTGCCATATTGGAGCTATCTGCTAAGGTTTAGTATTAAAAAACTTCATGGACTTGAATTTTATTTATATTATACTGCGTATTATTTCAGGGAGGCGTCGAAGTACGTGGGGAAATTGAACGCTTACATAGTTCCATGGAAAACATGCAAAAATTAAACTTACGGTTAGAAGCAGAAAATTTGGAGTTAAAGTTAGATTTAGAAAAATACAAAAATGATATTCCACGTTTACGCGAGCAAATAGAACACTTAGAAAAGTACTGAATTAGCATTAATATCTGAGTTTAAGTTAAATCTAATTTTTTATCTTTTAGTTATATTCGAATTTTGAAATGTGAGAACGAATCGAAAGAGACTGGTATACAACTGGATGATAAAGGAAATATTAAACAAGAAAATAAGAAAACAGCCGAATTGGAAAGAACCGTTTTTGTCTTAAAAAGGGTAGTTGAAAAATTACAAGTCGAAAACAAACGATTACAAGGAGGGGCAAGACTCTGTGCTACAACAGATCGAACGGTAAATTTGTTAACACTTGTAACACTTTACATAAATAACTATTTTCGTACAAAATATTTAATAATTTCCACAAACACCTTATGTATTTTTTATGTTTTGTCATCTTGTTCTTGTTCCATATCTGAATTTATTTTACTGATGCGTTTTTCAGGGTTCATCCGATAAAATTAGAGCCGACTTTAATCGACTAAAAGAACAATTTGGCGAAAGCGTTCAACAAGTTGCTCATTTGGAAGATCAACTGAAAGCTGCTAACAATAAAATCATTTTATTAGAAACGCAAAGTAATGCACTAGATTTGAAAAGCATTTCGAACGAACTGACTACTATTAAAAGTGACTTAGCGTATAAAACGCAGTTACTTGATAGAGTAAAAATTTTACTGCATAGAGCTGCACTAAAAGAGAAAGCCCTTTTAGAAGAGGTAATGAAAATAATATCATTTGTTTCTTTATTGCTTTAACTTTTTCTAGGTGAAGCAACTCAAGTTGGGTGGATGTTCCACAATTGGATAATATTTTTATATTACGACTAGTGTGTTTGTATGGATTCAATGTTTGGGTGAAGTTAATTTAAGCGAAACAGTGTTATAATAGATTAAATCATTTTCATATTACGTTTAATAAAAAATGACTGATTTAGTATTGAACTTATCTCTCTACTTACTATTAATTTCACTTTTCCACTTACCATCTCAACTAACCTTTTTCTTCCTATTTTCTTTATAATTTTCTTAACATGTTGCTTCTTCTTCTTATCTATTAAAGAAAATAAGACAATCAAATATAAAAAATTGCAGAAAATTTAAAATATATTTTATTCCTTCTAAAACCTCTATTATAACAAATCAATCATTGCACTGCACTGTAGGGAATTCATAAGAGTGTTTTTGGCAATTTTTAATTAATTTTATTTAAATTAAGCCATATACCACCAATCGGAGTTGTAATTATACCTTTGGTTTCCATTTTAAGTGGCAAACTGGTTTTGCAATTTAAAGAAAACTGGAAATTTTTTAAAATAACCGCAAGTCCCACTTTAATTTGAATTAAAGCAAATCGTTGACCTAAAAATAAAAAAATTAATTTCTTTTTACAAACCACTAAAAGCAAATACAACAATCTAATTTTATTCGTTATAGTACCTATACATATCCTAGGACCCTCGCCGAAAGGTAAATAAGTGTAATCTTGAATTTTATGTTTGTTGCGTTCGTTAAATCTTTCAGGATCAAATTTATCGGGGTCTACAAAATATTCTGGATCTCTTTGAAGTGCCAATGCTGGAATTATAACAGATAGTCCTTTTTCAATTACAATGTTTGTATTTGGAATATTGTAATTTTGTGTACATTTTCGCAAATAAGCTGCAGCCGGAGGATGTTTGCGTAAAGTTTCTAGAAAACATTGTTACTTATTTACATCTAAAAGTTTCTTTTAAATTGACCTACCGGAAACAACACAATCTAAATATGACATTTGCATAACAGCATCATATGTAATTTTATTATCATATTTTTGCAATATTTCGTTTATTTCCAAACGAGCTTTATTTTGAATTGATTCGTTAACGGCCATTTCGAACATGGCAAAACTCATCGTTGCTGCTGTTGTTTCAAATCCAGCCAAAAAGAATATGAACGCTTGAGCTGCGGCTTCGTTTGGCGTTAAACTGGTATTGACTGATGTTTCAGCGAAGTCTTCACTTTTTTCCTGTTCATTTTGTTTTAATTGTATTAATAATTGCAAAAAATCTTTTCTAACTATTCCATGCTTTTCTCTATAATTAATTGTATCGATTACCACTTTCCTAAAGAAGTTTGTTACTTTTGACGAAAAAATTCCTAAACCAATCCATCTGGCAAACCACGGAAAACTTCTAATAATTATAATTTTAACAACATCTCCAATCGTTTGGGTAAATGCTCTTTTTCCAATTTTCCGAAATTCCGTGTTGGGATTTTTCATGCTATTGCAGTCTAAGCCAAAAGCGGAGGACCCGATAACATCTGTAGTAAATCGAGCCATGATGTCTTTAATTTCAACTGGCCTTTGTTTTTCGGTCACTTCACAGAGCGTACTTAACATTTGGTCACCACACACGGTAAAGGTGTCAAACATATATTTTATTTTACCTGGAGTAAATGTTGAGGTAAATTTAGTTCGAAGATTCCTCCATTTGGAACCACTCAAAGAAAATAAATGAGCACTTAAAGGATCATTAACTTCGTCGTAGTAAATTCCACGATCATCAAAATGATTAAAATGTCTTGTCAGTATATTTTTAACGAGGTCCGGATCAATAGCTAAAAAGACTTTTCGACTAAATAAATATAATCCAGCGTATTTATTTCCTTCCGATTTCATTATGTCATAAATTTCTTTGAATCGTTCGCCGATATTTTGTCGTCTTAAAACCACCCAGCTCAGGTTACCAAAAGGAAAATATGGTTGAATTTGAGCTACACCTCGTTTTAACCAGTAATTGTAAGCATACCTGAAGTAAAGAAATACGAAGAACAAAGGTAGAATAAAAATGGAGATGACGATTAAATTCATTTTTAATAAACAAACACTTCGACGGTAGAACTGCAAGTAAGCAGCAAGTACTCGTCACCGTAAGAAACTATAAAATAACATCAAAAATAATATTCTATTGTAGTTTAGTGTCAACTTTCACGTATTTATTGCAATCTGAAGTAGATATATAATGTCATTGTCTTTTTTGTACACCACGCAATATAATTCAAATAAGTAAATTGTCGTAAATATATATCTATTTTATGAACCACAGCATTACAACTTTCTTTTCAGTTATTGTTTATTTTATTAATTTATTGTTACCACTAAATGTATTTTTTATATAAATTGACCAGATAGAATATGGGAAATAATAGTTTTGCAATGATTAGAAAAATTCCGCGAGTTTTGAACCATTGAGCATTTTAATATTATTAATTTTAATATTTACCAATATTGGTCGTAACCTGGCAAGCAATTTTGGTAATCAATATTGGTGCATAGTTGTAACAATACTAACCTATAATTGTACCAATTAATGGACAGGAATTGGCATCCAAAATTATACTTACTTATTAGTTATATTACTAAAGAAGCATTTTTAAACTGTTTTTAAGTTTAGGTACTTTAAAACTTTAAGGTTTTAATGAATTGTTTTAAACTTGGAACCAGTTTTGCAATTTTGCATAAATTATCTCATATTTTTGACGAAATTTGGACGGCACTAACTTAAAAATCGCTGTGTTTGCAATTTTTGCAGTATCGAGAGTATCACAATATTTTTCATCGTTGGCTTTCATTCATATAGAACTATACAATTTAATTTATTGGGACGTAAAATAAATACATAAATTGTTTATGCCCATGTTATTAAGCAAAAGTTATACAATCTTATGCATTAAAAAACTTTCATGAGTATACAATTTAAAATTTTTAGGCAGTTACAGCAATGTTAGCCAGCAAAGAACACTTTATGTTCTCAAAATAACGGCATAACAGTCTCTCAGAATAAAACTCAAAACGCTTTTGTCTTAGACTACGTTTATTTGTTAATTCTCGAAAACGTAGTTCGATAGTTTGGAGACTGTGGAGGCAAAAGTATTTGAGTATTATCTTATTGTCAAAGATAATATTACGAACTTATTTACAAACATATTTCATTTTCAGCCAAAATAATAAATTGTTGATATGTTTTGCATAATAATAATTATAAATATGTTGTAAGAATTAATACCATATTTTAGTCACAAATAAATCAAGAAACCTTTTATTTTTACATCGCATAAAAGTAGTTGTTCGCACAACTTCTATTTTTAATAAATATACACTATTATATCGTTGGTTCGATTTCCGATCAATTACAGATTTCTTTTTTAACAGTGTCTTACTTTTATTGTGCTGACAATATCTATCAGAAATTAAATATCTTACTAAGAGGTATAAGCCCAGGTAGCACGCAATATTGGGGCAATATTGGTCCTTTATAGTTTAAATATTGGCGCAATATTACGGTCAATGCAGCACAATATACTAATGAGAACAATTTGCAATGTTGTACAAGATTGCAGTCAATATTGCACAATATTGAGAGCAATATAGCGCAATATACTAATGAGAACAATTTGCAATGTTGTATAATATTGTTACCAATATTGCTCAATATAGCTCAATATTGCAGGCAATATTGCTCAATATTACCCGGATTGCAAATTAAAAAAAAGTAATTATTTATACTATAATTGTTATTTCAGTTTTCAAATTTGCTCACTTAATTTTATTTAGATATTGGCTTACAAAGTCATTTCTTGTTGTTTCGGAGCAGTATCTATAAATCTGAATATTAACTGAAATATAAAATACACATTTTTTTAACTTACCTGGGAATCGAACCTGAACCTGAGCTGAGCTAGCTCTTCTTTTCATCATCACTATTAAAGTTATGCACAAAACGACAAAAAGACGATAGCGTTCAGACACAGATGCAAAAGGACGCAGACCCAAAAAAAAGCAAAAAAATTATTTTTAATGGCTATCTATTGATTACGAAAAGGTTTAGGAGAGGGTGGTATCGGAAATCTTACAGACATTTAATTTTCCTTACGTAAGTTTCTTATATATTTTTAAATTAAATTAATTAAATTAAAATTAATTTTTTTTAAAATAATCACAAAATAGAAGCAAAAATTACAAAAATCATTCTATTGTAATCAATGGATACTCCCTTATTAGGAAAAAAATTATTACAAATTTATTTTCAGAAAATTTAATATCATTTAAGAAGAAGAAAATTGATTTTATTTTCGTGAAATTTCACACAATTAAGGGGCGTCGATTAATTACGAGAGGTGATTTTGGCGATTTTTAGACCTCCCCCGACCCCCTTGGTGAGATGTCGTGAGATTTGGCTCGATTCCCTCCCCCCCCCCCCCGTCTAATCTCACGTGAGATTTTTTAAAATGCGTATTTTTAGTATAAATACCTTAATCTGTGCTTGATTGCGTTGGATTTATTAAAAAAGCATAATTTACTTAATTTTTTTTATTTAAGAATAGTTAACATAAAAACAATACGTGATTTTTGCCGAGACCCCCCCCTCCCCCATATGAGATTTGGTGAGATTCGGCTCGACTCCCTCCCCCCCCTAAACGCATCACGTAATTAATGGACGTCCCCTTACTTATGGTAAAATAATTTTGTGTGTCTTTTTGAGCCTGTGTCCATTTTGGTTCGCTTCCTTTCGGCCGCGTCCATTTGTCCACCGATATTAAACATGTGTTTTCAAACAGCATTTAAAATTCGAAATTTGAAGAGTATGGAAACCGGCAACTGTAGTTTTCAGTTCTTTTTCCATAGTAGCTACCGCAACTCACCATTTTGAGACCATAAAGCTTCACGAAAATGCTTGTAGTTAAAGTTTTTGTAGATTTGAAATTGACTTAGAAATTGATTTGAATTTTGTTTTGAATCTATATATTGATTGTCCTATTTTAACATTTCCTTTCTGACAGAAATTATTCGATATTCGCCAGAATTGCCAAGAGACAATTTGCAATAATTGAACTACAGTGAACCACTCATTCGCTTAAGATTAGTTTTTAACGTTTTTATTTTATTCAACTTTTTTTCATATTGTGTGCTAATTAAGTTGCTTAATTATTTAAAAATTAAATATCTATTTATTCTCTTATTCAAATGATCAAAATTGAAATTTAAACAAATTTCAAATTTAAACAAAATTTTAAAATATAGTATATAAATTTTCAAGATAAGCGTACCCACATGCATTTGAATCAACTTTTTCTTGCCTTTGCCTTGATAGAATTTTCCACTGTAAATTTTATCTTTACCCATCTTCAACTCTCTATATCAATTATTGAATCTTCCAAATCAATTGTCCAAAAATAATCTAAAATATTATTAGGTATATCCAATCAAAAATAATCAAAATTTGTTCAAAATTGAAACAATTTGGATTTCAAATAATTAAAATAACTTACTCATAACAAATCAATAATAACAGACAAATAAGCACGTTAGTTTCGCAATATATAAAAACTAAAACGAAAATCGCAAAATAAATTCAGAAGACAACTTTTTTTTATCAAACCAGAAAATATAAAATATTTACAAATGTCAAAAATATATACAATTTCCACAAAAAAATACAGAATTTACAAATAAAACATCAAAATAAATTTTGGAAAAATTATTAAATATAAAAATTAAATTATATTTATTTACTATGAAAAAACTTCAAAATAAAGAATTAATAAGCCTAACCAGTCAGTGAGTTAGTTCAGTTGTAGCCATTCTACTGTTCAGATATTAGTGTAGCGTTATCAAGTATAATTACTTATTTAAAAGATAGCATTTTGTAAGTTTACTCAAAACCTTTACTGTACATCAAAGTATAGTATATGCTCAAGCACAAGGTTATTTCATAAGCAGCCGATAATAAATTATTTTGTATGATAATAAGTTAGTTTCATTTCAATAAACATGGCGATGAGAACAGTGGGTATGAAATTTATACCAAACACACTATGTGTTAATCAAGTAAACACGTTAATAAAAAATGTTAATAAGAGGTTTTTTGTAAATTATGTACCCGACAAAAAGAAACTAAATGTAGAAGGTATGTAGCTATTCAGAAATAATAAAAATATAGATTTTTACTGATAAATTCATTTTACAGTTATTTTTATTAAATTATTAAGTTTAGAAACAGAAACCTTGTTTTATGAAATTGTATTGAACTGTAAATAAACTTGTATGATAACTTAAGTATCTGTTCGATGGCACTACTAGTTTTAAGTACGACTTGAGTGAAGTTCTGACCTGGCGTAGTTATATTTCTTATTTTTTTATACTGTCGTAAAATATGAAAACATAATAAAATTAATAAAATACACACATTTAATTAAAAAAGTTAACCAACTAAGCAAATACTAATAAAATTTTAATTAATTTTGTAACAAAACATTATGAATAAAAAAAACATCCGATGAAATGGACATTTTGATCAAAAAATTAATTATAAAATTAATCACAATTTTATTATACCAACCACTGGAAGACGGTATTTGGGGGCAAAATTTTTAATTAAGTTTTATTTTGTAATTTAAATCAATTTAATTTAAATGTATTTCCACGCTTGGGTATGTGGTATGTGCAAAATAATATTGCCTGATAGAATTTGAACAATCGCCTAATTTACAATAATTTACTTTTGTTTTTAAAAATAATAGTTTGTAATAAATTATTTATTGAATACGTTTGTTATTAAATAAAAAATTAGTTTTTGATACGGCTGTGGATTATTCGAGTTTTAAGTAACTAATTCAAATTTTTATTACATTTTTGTGTGAGAAGGGGACGCAAGTTGAAACCCCCGTCTCGTAACCGCTCTGAAATTAATTTTTTTTATTGTTGTAGATTTCTATAATTGCAATATAATATTAAGTTTAGAAAACTAATTTTTCTGATAGAGTGAATCCCATAAAAAGAGCTAATTTGTCTATTGGAGATTGTAGTTTTTCTCTTGCAAGTCATATTAAACATATTACATATCAACTTTTGCTAATTTCAATTGGCATTTACAGCGGCCTAAGTTATAAACTGACGCTAAAATTTGAACAATGATAAATAATAAATTATCTACTATAGAAATTCATTTTAATAAATTTGAAAGGATGCAATTTTTTATGTTACAAAACTCTTACAAATGTTATAATGAAAGTATATTATTTAATATCTTCAGTATTAATAACAATCATTAAAACCTCTTCTTGTATGTTGTATGTATGTAATATGTTTACAACTAACATAAGTATTCTTATACTTTCTAGGTCCAACCAGTAGACTGAATATGTACCAAGCAATCAATAGCGCTTTAGATATAGCTTTGAAAACTGATAGCACTACTTTAGTATTTGGTGAAGATGTAGCCTTTGGGGGTGTTTTTAGATGTACGATGGGATTACAGGATAAATATGGAAAATCCAGAGTTTTTAATACTCCTCTTTGTGAGCAAGGTATAGTTGGATTTGGAATTGGGGCTGCAAATTTAGGAGCAACTGCAATTGCCGAAATTCAATTTGCCGATTACATATTTCCCGCGTTTGATCAGGTAATTTTTTATAACTGAAAATAATCCAATCAAATACGTTTTTTTAGTTGGTGAATGAAGCTGCTAAGTACAGATACAGAAGTGGAAATCAGTTCGATTGCGGAAAATTGACAGTTAGAACACCTTGCGGAGCTGTTGGTCATGGAGCATTATACCATTCTCAAAGTCCAGAAGCTTATTTTGCGCATACACCTGGATTAAAAGTAGTAGTACCAAGAGGTCCAGTTCAAGCTAAAGGATTACTCTTGGCATGTATTAGAGAACCAGATCCTTGTTTAGTGCTAGAACCCAAGGTTCTTTATAGGGCTGCCGTGGATGATGTTCCGGAAGGCGATTATTCGATTCCCATTGGAAAAGCTGATATTTTACAAGAAGGCAACTACTTTTAGCTAAAATTTATATAAATATTTTATAGACCAATATTTTAGGTGATGACGTAACTTTAATTGGGTGGGGTACACAAATTCATGTTTTACTAGAAACAGCACAATTAGCAAAATCACAATTCAATGTAAACTGCGAAGTTATAGACCTTGTATCAATTTTACCCTGGGACAAGGACGCCATAATCAAGGTCAGTGTTAAGAATAAGCGAATGGTTTATTGAGATTATTATTTATTGCCAAATTTTTAATTGGACTATAAAATGATTAACAATAGTAACTACAAGATAGACTATAAATTATTTCAATTTGAATTACCATAAATTATGCTTCTAATTCAAGTTATATTTTAGTCAGCAAAAAAAACTGGTCGAGTAATAGTAGCCCACGAAGCTCCTTTAACTAGCGGTTTTGGTGCTGAAATTGCATCTGTTGTACAGGTAATAGCTTCGATTATAAAAAATTGCTTAAGCTGCAAATGTTATATTATTTTGTAGGAGGAATGCTTCTTGAATCTTCAAGCTCCAGTGACCAGAGTGACAGGTTACGATACTCCATTTCCACACATATTTGAACCATTTTATCTACCGGATAAATGGCGGTGTCTTCAAGCAATTAGGAATATATTAGATTATTAGTAGATAAAAAGATTACAGCGTGTAAAGCTTAATGATGTTAAATTCAGCCATATAAAATTTTATTATATATAAATAAATCTGTTGAACATTATATTTCACATTAATTTATTTTATTAGCTACTTGACTTTTAAAAAAAATTAACAAATAGATCTATTAATTTGAATGATCAAATAGTAATTTATCGTTTAGGAGCGTTGCGAATTCAGCTTCAATTTTTGTATTATTAGTACACAAAAGCAAACATCTACCTATAAGGCAAAACAAAACATTAAATAAATGGTTTGTTGTTGATACGGATACCATACAGGATCCGCGATTTACAATGTCTTATAGAGGTTATTGAGTAGGCGAACTACCTCTCCTATGTTTAACCTCTAGCTTGGATGTAGATACATTAATCAAAGTTTTGAAAAGTAAAATTTTTAATTGAAGAATGAAAGAGATGCTTTCAATTTTCCATGAATTCGAAAATATTACATTAAGCTTAAATCTGACATGGTTTAAAAATTTAAATGTCCATACAATGGTGATTGCCAAATTTTAAAAGGTATGTACACATACGGGTTTGGTACCTAAAGGTAAAAAGGTTAAGAAGCTCTGTTCTGCAAGGTCGAACTATGACTATTTACATTCAATGCAAATATTATTCTATTGTACTCGGTGACAAAATTGTTCCAACTAAAATAGGAGAAATATTTCATTTCTGTTAAACGAAAATGTAATTTTAGAAAATTCCATTCAATTTTTGGTTCAAGTATCCCAAAATCCGTTAGAATCGAAGATATTACTTTGAATTAGATCAGTATTTAGAGGATAAGTAAGCTAATTTGAAAACTACGGTTACTTTCAAAATATGCAATTTCCATAAAATCAGAAATAGACAAAATAAAAAGAATTAATGAAATTCTTCGGGTTACTTTCAAAATTTTGTAATTGCCTGAAGACTTTCTGACTACCGTACTGATACAAATGGATAATGGTATACAGGTAGTACAACAAGCGAACATCTTATAATTAAAAGTTAATGTCATATTTGTGCAACATTATAGAAAGTGAGTTTTAGTAAATCATTAATGAAGATAATAATTTTTGATGTTAAAGCAAGCACTGATTACATCATTGAATTGTAAGTCACATATTATTGAATAGCGATAATTACAACGGACTTATATACAACAATTTTGCAGTAATTTATTTACGATGAGTTAATTACGCTTTCAGTAAAATAGAACATCCTTGACCTGATCGTCTTTTGGATATTAATTCTCGAGTATCGTAAGCGTCAAGGTATAATGTACCCAACTCGTACATCACATTCTGGTGCTGCAATTGTGCATCAGCGCTTTCGCCGATCACCTATTTATCGTGATTTGACGTGAAGATTTCATAAGAAATCGGGGGCGAGTTTGCACGTTTTTTTATATTGTGGTTCATGTCTGTAGTAAAACTTCTTAACTTCATTTTAATTTTATTTGATTCGTCCAATATTGCGCCTCGCTTCATCACGATCTATGTGTTGTATAGTTGCATTTTATTGCACCCATGCAGTCTTCCACACGAATTATAAATTAGCAAATACTTTATTCCATTCAACCGATTTCGATACTAATAAATTTATTACTTTCACCTCTTAAATATATTTTAAAAAAACAATAAAAAATGTTGTAACATTTTTTATACATCTGCATTAAAACTTTAACTTGCTCTAAAAAGTTCTATTCAATTTGACTAGAAAGCGTGCTTGCATATTTACTGGTAGGTTTTTTGTACTTGAAACATTTTTATTTTGAAATTAACAAACAGCTTTAAATACTTATTACCGATACTGATGTTCGCAGAAAAAAAAAACAGAAAAAACCAAGCCAACACCTTATATTTAAATATCTTTTACCAAAAAAATGCATCCGCTTCAGTCAAAATCGAACTATATTGACTTTAAAACTGCAGACCATTGTCTTTTTTTGTTGGATTGTTATAAATTATAAACAATGCCCGAAGTAATAACTTTTTATCAACTGTGGTGTTTTTGTAATTAACTGGATTTTGTAGATCTCAGAAGCGAAATGAATTATGTAAGTCTTAATTGCTTTCTGAAAACTTTGCATGTAAAAACTATCAGAAGGAAAAATAGTTACATTTTTGTTATAGTTTCTATATACCGGGTGACCGACCGTGCACGCGATCATAGGAAAATAACAGAGGAAATTAATTATTTTTAATTCCTGCTTTCCATTACAACGGATATGAATGAGAAAAGTAAAATAAAATAACTAAAATAGCTTTTTTAAGAAAATTTTATTTGACATTTAATTGAAATTCTTTGTTATTGTTGGTAAATTAAATTCAAACCAGGCTACTTCAGCTTTTTAAAAACGCCATTTTTTATGGTATTATTGAGTTTTGACTAATAATAATTAAAGAATAAATAGTATGTCTTTAGACGGTGTCTTTAGACGTGAAAATCAAAATTAGCGTAAAATTAGCCCCGCCATTTTTGATAATTTAAAAATTGAATATTGTGCCGGACTGTGCCCGATGTGTGCTACGTTGTGTCGTATTTTTTTTTATTTTACTTTTTTAATTTTGATTTTATAGTGGTTAGCCCCGCTATTTTGGATAATTCTAAAAATCAAAATTGGATTGGATTCTACTCGACTTGTGCCTTTGTGTGCCGTAAATCATAAAATTTTATTTCAATTAAAATTTTTTTTTTAATTTTAATTAATAAAAAATTTTATATTACACTGAATCATTAATTGTTTTTTATACCTTGACAACGAAATATATTAAGTATACTATAATACCCTAGGGCGCATAAATCATAATGCCCGCTTATTATGCCCTCTCATCGCAATTATATACACAAGTCACGGCAAACTAGAAAATTTAGCAAATTTAAATTCAAAATTTATAAATTTTCTGAAATTCAAATGCAGTGTAATATAAAACGTGGAATGCAACACGGGCATTACTCGATGTTTATGATCTCGGGCAACTTAAAAACTCTCGGGCCTAGCCGCCCTCGACCTTTTAAATGGTTGCCCTCGACATAAACATCGTCATAATGCCCTTGATACATAAATAACTATTTTAGGCCAAAAACTGTTTTATTGATAGAAGTTAGCCTAGCCATTTTTTATAGTTCTAAATCTAAAAATTACTAAATTCAACATTCAAAGTAAATTCAAACTTGGACAAATTGACATATTATACAGAATTTATTGGTACAAAATTATATTATAACCTAAATGACGGTCAATAACAGTTGATCAGTTACCAGTCGTCTCCTTCTAAGTCTATGGGCAGAAGTGTCTTCCCTGACTGCTAATGCTAAGATAATATTATATTATTATTATTATTTTAATAAAAACAATAATATTTAAAAAGTTTTACCTGAAATAAAAAGGTTAAAAATCATCATTGCATAAGAGAGAGTTTATATACAGGGTGTGGAACATTTATCGTAACTAAGAATCAAATACAATTTTGATTTTTAAAATTATCAAAAATGGCGGAACTAACTTTTACCCCAAAATAAGCAATCGCTATAAAATCAAAATAATAAATGTAAAATACAAAAAAATACCGCACAACGTAGCACACAGTCCGGCACAATTTTCAATTTTTAAATTATCAAAAATGGCGGGGCTAACTTCACGCACATAAAAACAAATGTCTTTAAATTGATACCTTTGTCATTCTTGTTCATTATAATGAAAACCAGGAATTCACAAATAATCAATTTCCTATGTTATTTCCCTGTAATCGGGTGTAAGGTCGATCACCCGGTATACATTTTTGTCGGTGACGAATAAAAAAATAGCAAAAAAAGCATTAACAAATTACATGTTTCGATTTATTCACGGATACTTTAAAGTTTTGAATTTTTTTTGGATAGTTTTTCATTCCTCACTGATTCTAAAGAGGGTCACGAGTGTTATTGCGATGCTGTTTATTTAGACATTTATCTACGTTGTAGAATAAAACGACCCCTATTTCAACTATTACATTTATTATTCTACTTTTAAAGGTCAATTGACAGCATATTAGAAATTTTTGAATTGTTCTTACCGCTTTTTTTCATTCATATAATGAATTATGGGGGGTAAAACACGGTAGTTCTCGCTAAGTCCAATTTTTGGGTAAAATTAGTGTCGAACGTTTCAGCTTCATTTGAGCGTCTATTCCTGTCGCTTGAGCTTCAACCGTCGAAAAGTTATAAATTTTTCATTTTCAAAGATATTTCATGTGAAAGGAAAATATATATGTACATGCTATTTCATACCCCCCTCCGAAACAACAATTTCGGAAACCTTTTTGCAACAGCTGAAGCGTACATGACGGTAATCAAACTTCATTCATACTCAAACATAAATTATCAAATTCAGATAAAAATTTGACTTCGTAGGGAGAATCGTGTGTAAAACCAATTCTTTTACAAAACTGTTTACCAATAATTCTGGAGAACTTGTTGTCTTTCTCTACCTCGTGGACATGAGAAACCATATTTGTGTTAACCCTTTTAAGACGGAATTAACTTTTTTAAAAAACGCAAATTTTGTATGCAAAAAACCACAAATGTGGTTATTTCAGCTAACCACTAGTTCTCAAAGGGTTAATTCGAAATCGCGAAAATGTCTATGCATCTAAATCTGAAGTCTAAAAAAGAGTGTGACCATAAAAGCGCTATGACTCCAGAACTCTTAAAAATGTTTGGGCCCTCTTGGTGCTGAACACCTTTAAGAAGTTTTCCCATGGTACGAGGGTAAAGGTAAATCACAAGGTGATTTTTGAAATCTACAGACAATTTTATTACTTTTCCACATAATCTCCAAATCTTTCGAGACATTAATTTGTTGTAGCAAAAATCAACTTTTATACATATGCCGAGTCGGTGGTGCGATTTTGTTGAATAATCAGTTACGACGCCTTCGATTTCTTCTGTTGAATTGAATTGTTTGAATTAAAAACGACTGCATTCCTCTCTACTTGGTAATCGTAGGGTTTATTTGTTGATTGTGTACCACAGATCTTCATAAATCAGCTCTTTGACGAGCGCAACGTTTTCGTCGGTGCTAGCACGCTCAGGTCGCTGTTCATCGTGCAACTGATCTGGACCGTTTACTAATTACATCGCGCTACCATTTCAAGGCTCATACACTGTTAACCGTATACACTACACAATTTTAGAAAAAAGATGTGTCACAGCTCTCTTCTTGTTTATCTACTAGAAAACTATCTTATACAATGCATTTTTTATCGGATTCGTTAATTTTGTATCTCAATTAATTTATTGTACTAACTATATAAATATTAAATTAAAATTTAATAGTTAAATGCTGATTTAAATGTTTAATGCATCGATTGGTGGTACTGTATACATAAAAATAATAACATCCTTAGTTAACTCTGAACTCTTCACGTTTCCCATTACTTTGTTTTTCTACTAGAGCACTAACCAATCCTAAAACTTGGTTTTTAATTAAAAACAAACTTAATCAAAGAGTATCATTTTCTTAAATTCAAAGAAATGAATTCACACAAGAAAACAAAAGAAATGCCGGTAAAATACCTCGAATAAAGAAAGAAATGTTTCCTTAAAAAATTTTCCATAAATTACTAGAGAGAGTTTTCTATGAAACTTGATATCTCGACTTGATTTGCCGTAGCGATTATTGTGCTGCAAAAACTATTACATCAAGCTTAAATATTTATCGAGTAAATCCTGGTTAGTAGAAAATTTGAAGTGATTATATGGAAACTAAATAGGTTTATGCAGAAATAATTTAAATTTTCTAGTTCTTAGTTATAGTTTTCAGAAGTGGCTTTTCCGATTATTTAAAAAAAGTTTGTCACCGAGCCATAAACATAAGTACACCTGTTTTGTAATAAATTATTTAAATGAATTAAATTGTACCTACCGTAAAGCAGACAGTAGGTAGGAAATATTTTCTACTGAATATAATTTCCGAATAACTTATAAAATATTCATCATAATAAGAAAAACTATGTTGAACACCTCATATTAATGAAGTAATACGTAATACCAACTTATGTAATTAAGGTGGACCCTTATTTATAAACATAAACATTAACATAATATCTAGTTTATACTTCACGAAAACCACAATTAAATCAATAGCAAATTTTTTTATTATTTGTTTTCTTTAAATGACAATAAATAACAAAAGAACAAATAAATGAATTAGTCATAAATTTTTTTATTGAACATATTATTAACTTATTAACATATTAATATACTAAGATAACTTTGCATTATGTATACTCGTACTTCATGAAATTTCTTACACAGTAAAAAAAGGATTTTTTGCCATTATAAAGTTATTAGTAGTTATAGCATCTACTGAGTTTCTTTGCAGCTAGATACAAGAAATTTTATGTTGCATTAACAAATAAATGTTTTCCTAAACAAAAGAAAATTGTTTTAAACAGAAAAAACTTTTATTATGGTAGCATAAAATTTGTTATAGCAACAAAAAAACTCATTTGAACGATGATACAGTAAAAGAAACGCAGAAGATTGATCCTCCTTGGAGAATGAATTTTGAAGACTGTAGAACATCAAACTAGCTATATAATATTGAATGGAATATAAGTTTAAAATAACCATAAAGATAATTTTTTAATACCTAATTTAAATTTGAAAGTACTGTTTACATATTGTTGAACATAACAAATTATACGTTTTGTTAATTCTACCTGTGTTAATAGGTATGTGACCTTACTTATTATAATATTCTAAAGCCATGTCATGCCATATCTTTTTCTACACGTACCTATTTAAATAGATTAAACAATATATTTCGTTGGCTTAAAATCAGAAAATTACTATATATAATATCCTATTCACGTTAAATAATTACAATGCCTTGACCATTTTCAATAACCTAGATTAGCAATATAGGTTTAAGAATCAAAACACAAAAGTTCTTTGACAGAATGCCAATAAGTTCAATTCAAAATCAAGGTTAATTTACAAATTTGATATATTAATTTCAAATAATTTAAATATTTTTTTTTTATTGTTATTAAACAAATGAAAATTGTTTTGTTGTTCTTTTTTAACTTTTTACGATAATGACGTTTTATACAATTTTATGAAATATTTTGTATGCTTTTATAATATAATGTAAAACTTAATGTTTTTATATAAAACATAAATAACTCAATTATCAAACGTTAAAGCATTCATTTTAGTATCTTTATGTATTGGTCAAATCGGGATTTAACGGTTGACATAAAATCAGTAGGTAATATAATTTTTTTTTATTTCAGTTATTGACATAAATAACAAGAATATAAATATATATATAATAATAAAAGGTTATAATATTTAAATGCAGATTTTACGATTCTATGACATGATTGTTATGTCATACAGGTAAATAAGTGTGAATTTTTATCATTTTCATCTAATCAATAAAAATTCTTTGAATATTAGTAATATTGCATAACAAAATGTGTAGAACTCTTTAACAATTCAGTTTGGCTAGTATTATCAAATCAGATTCCGGTTTTTCATACTTTCTTCAGCTTATTATACGAGACAAGCTCCAAAGGTATTATTGTCTCGGAGTGGCCTACAAAATAGCCTTTTATTTTTATTTCTGTTGTGTATAATTTACATATAAATTAGTTCAATTTTAATTTAAAAACCTTGAAGAACAAATTGATATGTTTAAAATATTTGCATACAAGAAACTTGATTTTGGGAGACCGAATTAGAAATAAATTAATATATGGGTGCAATAAATAACACAGATCAAACATATCATAAATGCGATTAACAGTTTATTAAATTTATTGCGTAAGTTTAACGAGAATCGTTAAAACTGCGAATATATGTATTGAAATATTATTTGCAGTATTCAATAAAAATCTCCTTTCTCCAAATGTTGACAGTCTCTCGCGTAGACTTTAAACGGCAGTTGATAGCCTTGACAAGGCCGTTAGTGCGGGCGTTTATTTCTCCTTCGTCCCGTTCTACAAGTTGCAATTTAAACATTCGATTTCTAATGTAAACCGTGGCTAGCATTCTTAATTCTTTCATCACATAATGCAAAATAATGAACTAACACCATTTTACTTTTTATCATCAGGTTGTTCGCAATTTAGTTTTGAAATTTTTAATTAAAATTGTTTAAAAAATTAAGACTAATTGTCAATATTTAATTAATAATTTGTTTGCTAATAATTTTATGTTAACAATAAGAAGATCTAGAAACTTCCTCATTTCACTTTTTGATATACATACCAACAGGTTAATTCCTGGCATTTGTTATAATCAATGTCGTTGAGTATGAGGAAAGGATTCCTTAAAATTGGTGTTCTCTCAAAAGTGAATTATTATATTGACTTTTTAGTTTTACAATTTATAAATAAAAAATTCTCAAACTTGCGGATGCACCTTCGAAAGATGTCTTTGAACTATACATAATATATCAGTGTGGGATCCACTCTAAAGTCCCAACTTGGCAAATACAAAACTATCATTACATTTTTGCCACACGCATAATTGGCCTTGCATTTCGAATAGGTAAACAGTCAGAATGTATGGATATGTATTTTTTCAAATTAATTATTGCGTTATTAAATTTTTTGTTTTGCTTGTCTACGAGCCTTTCACTGCTAGGCCAAACGAAGGACATAACTAGTTCTATTTTAGTATAAAATACTTAATATATTTTATTTCTTGACACTAATAGCAATTAATTGAGTTTTATACAGCTATGGTTACTTTCTTATTGATTAATCAAAGACTTGTCAATTATTTAATCTCTTATCCAATAATTCAACGAATATTGTACTCTGCAATTTTGCTAGATTATTTGCTTCATGCCATTTTAATATATAATATTATAATACCAAGTGTTTTGCAAAGGGCTTTGAATGATACGCAAGATTACTGCTACACTTCTAAAAGTAGAAGAGTAAATACAAAGCTTCCATAAATGGAGATCGTCGAGTAGGAAATAAAAATAACATAAAAAGCCGCATCCTCTTCTCCTCTCTTCTCTTCTCTTCTGAAAGTCTTTTTATATTATCTCAATAGGAATAATAGCCAGTAAATTTTGGATTTGACATTTGTATTTTAAATGTTTCTAATGATATTACAACGCAATTGAAGGTCTTGGTTAGTTAAATGCTACAAATTAATCATCATTTTTATTATATTTATAATTTAAATAATACCTAGCACATACAAAAACAATTAACCTCGTGAACTTTCTATGACATTAAAATAATTTATTATTCATTTTAAATTTAATATAATTTTAATAAACTTTTAAAATTCTACAAGAATGTTTCTCATTTTTAACTTCAAACGATTTCGTTTCAATGCTGCCAGAATAGTATACACTGCTGACAAACATTGAAAGCCAGAGTAGCCCAAACATTATTTATCGATAAATTATTTAAATTTATCGAAGTAATATTATTCTTTAACGTGTTTATTAATAAAATAGCAAATCATGCGGTTTTTATTATCAGATATTAAGATAGTAGCTTCGAGACAGCAGATTTTCCCAGTAGCACCCAGAATAAAATAAATTTTACCATTTAAATCATCTCTTTGATTTGCTGTTAAGTATAAATATTAATTCAAAGAATCTTCTCATTTTATCCTTATTCTTATCCTTATCCACGTCCATATCTATGTCTCAATTTTATTATATGTTATTGTTTGTGAGTTTAACTTTTTAATTAAACAGTTTTAAAAAATTGTTATAGCATTGTTTAGCTCTAAAGCAATCAAGTGTTGATAGTGCATTTTTTGTGTTTCCGGAGAAATGCTTAATTTTACCCAACTTCTAAAATGACACACATTCTTTTCATTGTAGCCAAGCTGGTGACCATGCTACGGAGGTATCACGCTTGAATTGAGAAATTTATCCAATTCGCAGATGCAAAGCAAACGAATCCTTGCGAAAAGTCATCCAAGTTTGCGTGATCCTTAAGTACTCCTGAATTAAAACTGATTAAAATGAATACCTACCTACAACATTTTATAAAAATTCTAAAGGATTACACAAATTACAAAATACAACATTAGAATTGGTATTATTTGAAGAGATTATACGAAGCGTGCTTTAACTGTATTGCAAATTAAGTGTTTCCTCAGTAATTCTAAGAAATATCGACTATTGATTTATGAAAGAAAATAAAGGAATTAAACGTGAATGTTTGATTGTAATCTAAATCGGAAAATGTTGAGGTCTATTTAATTTCTAAGTAGGTACTAAAATGCATTTTAAATAATGCAAAGCATAATACAGAATCGCAACTGCACCTTTCTAAATTATTATGATAGCATCTAATGTAATGGAGATTGTTTACATAAAAAATTTATCTAATCGTTTCGGAAGAAGTTTTCATTAGCTTCTTTATACAAAATATTAAAGAAATTAATAACACCGTTGATACGGTTGAATATATTTAAAAAAAAGGAAACCTACCTCAAGTTGCGCCACTGACACTGGTAATATAAATTGGTACAATCTAATTTATTGCATAATTTAAAATTCTTAGTTTGAAAATGCAATTAACTTGATTAAAACGATTAAATAACAATATTTCATCACCATATGCATTTAAATAATTTTACATCTATGTAAATATTTTAAAATCAAATAATGGATAGTATTCAATTAATATATTAAAATTTTAGTGAATTACTCATCGTACGATACATTAATCCATAAAATTATCGGTTTCATATAGGTAAAATCATCATTATATTACAGTATCGTAGTATTTAGTCGTCCTTTGGAGAAGTCGAAATATCACAAAAATTGTTAAATCTCGCGTGAAACGGAATATTTTTAAGCTCAAACATAAATGTATATTCCAAGAAAAACCATTTTGAAAGAAATATATTTACTATTTTGAGTAAACGTAATAAAAATTGTTAGATATTTTTTTATTCGATTTAAAAAAGGCACTGTATACGTCCAGTAACTAACAATATGCTTTGATAAAACAGATTCACTTTTTTACTAATAAAACGGGCTTTACAACTATTTCTTTCCTTTTGAGTAATATTAGTGCAGCTTCTTCTGAGCTTTCTGCAGATGAACATCTACAGTCGAATAAATTTTCTACAAAGTAATTTATTTTCTTTCACAAGATATAAACTATTTTACAAAAATATGTACTACATATGTAGTATGTATTATGTATTAATCGTAACACGTAATTGTAATCGTATAGACGTAATCGACATAATCTCACTTAATAAATTAATTTATGTATATTTGTTTATTAACGCCGCATGTGAACCATGTATTACTCTCTTATGGTATCCATTCACTTATCAGTTTATCTGCATATCTGGTCTGCAGATCAATTATATGCAGACCACCAAGACCACTGAAGTACACATGTAGGTTTAAATTTTGATAATACAGGGTTTTCCAATAAAGACGCCTAGATTTTAACGCATGCAAATCATAAAATTTTATTATCAAAATAGATGTTCTATTGTGGCAACGATACACGCGTTGCGTCCACTTTACGGTATACACGGTCGTTCTTCCCAGTCGGCTATTCAACGTTTGGTGGCAAAATTTGTGTCGAGCGGTTCAGTAATCAATCAGCCAACACCCTTACGTCGACGAAACGCAAGATCTGCCGAAAACATCACCGCTGTCCGTGAGAGTGTGCAGAGGAACCCTAGGCAGTCAATTCCGCTTCGCTCACAAGAACTCGGCCTTTCACAGACATCAACTTGGCGAATTTTGCATCAGAACTTGGTTCTACACCCGTACAAAATTCAACCGACGCAAGAACTTAAGGAAACCGACCATGGACAACGCCGTGTGTTTGCTGACTGGGCTCTGAAGCAGTTTGAAGTGGACCCCGATTTCGGTAAAAAAATCATCTTTAGCGACGAGGCCTATTTTTAGATGAACGGGTACGTCAATAAGCAAAATTGCCGGATTTGGGGCTATGCCAATCCACACGAGGTCCATCAAATAGCAATGCATCCGCAGAAAATCACTGTCTTGTGTGGATTTTGGGCAGGCGGCATCATCGGTCCGTACTTCTTTGAAAACGATGATGGCGTTGCCATCACTATCAGCGGAGAGCGCTACCGATCGATGTTAACCGATTTCTTTTGGGCCAAATTGGAAGATATGGATGTGCACATGTGGTTCCAACAGGACGGTGCTACGTGCCATACAGCTAATGCCACAATAGAACTTCTGCAGCAGCGGTCTAGTGACAAGGTTATCTCACGCAGAGGCGACGTGAATTGGCCACCGAGATCATACGATTTGACCCCGTTAGACTTTTTCTTGTGGGGTTTTATTAAGTCCCAGGTCTATGCCAATAAGCCGCAAACCACCGATGCCCTAAAAACCAACATCAGCCATGCCATCGCCCAAGCGCAAGAGTAATCGAAAATTGGACCTCTCGGGTGCGCGCCACCAAGCGGAGCAGCGGCGCCCATTTGAAAGACGTTATTTTTCACACATAATGTCATTGATAGGCCTTTGGAATAAAAAAAATATTCGTAGATATCTCACATACAACTTGCTTTATTCAATTTTAAAACCTAGACTTCCTTAATGGAAAACCCTTTACAATATTACTTTAATTTATTATAATAAAAGGTAATTAAAATTACTGGAAAATTAGTCCAATACTATGTATTGATTTACTTTATTACTTTTGTTCTACATAAAGTTCACTGATCCGGAGAAAGCATTATTAACAGAAAAATTAAATATTTTCCAGGATCTTCAATGTGAATCTTTGTAGTATTTTCTAAATATAAACAAAAGCTGAAGGCAACTAGAGATCGAATGTGAAAAACTTTTAAAATATGGATGTAGAAAACTTAAAATACATTTTGCAAATAGTTCAAGGCTTGTAACCTGTAAACAAATGTTTACATTAATTAATTCCCTATCCAAATCTATAGAAGGTATTCAAAGAGTTAAACCAAGAAATTTTATGAAGCAAAATTCGAACCCGGAACTTCCGTTCATACCAACAGGCTATCACATCGACCCATGTTGCGGTTTAAAAGGTTAACTTATTATGGAAACATTTTAAACATATTGAAAGACTGTTCCAAACCTTTACTTAGCAATGAAAAACTACATTAAATTATTGATACCCGGAAAACTTACTAGTTTCTCACAAATTTAAGTATATTTAGAATTTTAACATTTTACTTAAATTCTTGAACTTTTATTTTAATTTGAAAATTATACTATTTAAGTGTAAACTTTAACATAAAAAATATTGATGAGTAAATATATCATGATATTTATATATTTTTTTTATTTCATAAATTTAATTATTTTACAAAACGACTATATCGCAAGTTGTGAGGTAACATTTTTCTATAATGTTTTCATTACGAAAATAGAAATCAATATTCAAAAATCAAATTATTATTATTATTGATTAAAATGTTTTCAAAAGATTTTTGAATCTTAAAATGTAGGTAGTAAATAAACCAAAAACCTATACATCAATAAATTAAAACAAATGTCATATCAGCATTATGTGCTTTTAACGATCAATAAATTTAATTAACGATTAATAAACGTAAATGGTAACAATAAACGGAAAATAAATGAACTTTGAAGAATTAAATGAAATGTATAATAGAGTTCATACTTTTTACAACTGGTTGCACAGAATGATTGTCTTTCCTACACACCAAGTATGTAAAACACATCTTCCGCATCTTTTTAAATAGATTTGATTTGATAGTAAAATGCAAAACGGGCACCTGGTCTTTTCGCTGGGAGATACCCTCTTCAAATTAGGAAAATACATTTATATTTTATAGCATATTATTTATTTTAAGATTATCTATCCTTAAGATATCCTTATTTTCTAAGATTTCCTAGGATACCACCAAGGTTAGCCGTACGATGAAAGCGTAAAATTTCCTGAGCCCAACAACTTTAGTTCAAGTCTCAAACGAGAATGTTTATCGTGAAAACGATATTGATACCTACTTTAATAAGAATAATTTCTTATCATAGTTTTCCTATTATTGAGTGTAAACTTGTTGTAAATGTATGATATTAATATTTATTATTATTATATTTTCATACATGAATGATAAACGAACATTATAAATATTTGCCACAGATGATCGATCATCAATCAAAATTAATGATTCAAAGTGTGAATAAAAAGTCATATGAAAACAATGAAGGTTTGATCAAAAAGCGACTGGATGGAATAGATGAGTGGACGAATGAGACTGCACCGAAGAAAATTAACACTGAAGAATGGCACGAAGGTTTTGGAAGAAAGAAGGTATGAAAATTAAAAATCATAATTTTGTTCAAGTTACATAGCAAACATACTGAAAGAGATGAAAATGGATGATGATTGCTAGGAACAAGATGAAAAATTGAAAAACAAACCACAAGACGACCCTATTCTGCTTAAAAAAGAGAGAGGAATAAAATAAAAAATAAAATGCCACAAAAACTTACTCCAAAGATGTTTTGGTAGAAATATGTGAGATGGAAAATGGCCATGAGTAACAAATTGAGTAAATTCATTCATAAAATTAATTGAATTGACATTTATGAACTTTTTTGGGAATTATTTAATTTAAGATTTTTATCTTAATTTTTATCGGGGAATATTTAAATTTTGTTTTGTTTGAAAATAATTTTTATTTTATTAAATTTCTGAAGGATTTAATTAAAGAAAAGTGAAACAGATTTTGTAGATTAAACTGTAAACCCTTATCAATTTAATCTAAAGGAGCAATGTTGTGGAATTTTTGTGTAAAAGAGAAGGATTGAATAATCTTGACATTTTGTTTGATAAGTAAAATGTTATTTAACTACTTTTATTTTAAATATTTATTAAAATTTCTAAATTTTTCATGATTTGGTTGATCGAATTGGTTGATCTAACGCCAACTAGGGGAAAATGCTTGTCTTTTTCTTCTTTAATCTTTAATTTTGATTCTAAAATTGTGTACTAATTGTTAAAATAGAAAAGTGAATCTTGGCTAAAAGGATCTCCAGTTCTGCTGTGATCTTTACGTAGACGCAGTGTACAGACGTAAATGGACTTTAAAATATTATCATAGTATTTAGTAGATTCACAATGAAATAGAATTAATACATTGGTGGTTTTCTTTTATTGAGGTAAACAAAATGAGCATCATTTAATCTTATTTTAAATTTTCGATATATTTAGTACAAAAAAACATCATATAAAAAATAAATGTGCAATGATTTCCCATTTTAATAGTGCCAAAGGACAATTTTATGTTTGGTGACTTGTGACTTCGGCTTTGTCAGAAAGGTTGTTTTCAAATTTTCCATTACTTCTTTATCGTCATTACAAAATTAATAATATAGAGTTATTATTGGGAACTTTTGGACACGTCTAACGAAGAACTACTGCATTAGTCATGAGCCACTTGAAACGTAGAAGTAAACTTAGGAAGTCTCATAGCAATGCTCTGCATTGAAAATGAAGTTGCCTAAAATTTAGGTATTGCCCAACTAATTGATATACTTGCAAATGGATTTTCCTATTAACATCAACTTTAAGTTTAGGTAATGCTATTAAAACGTCGAAAACGTTGGAAAAATGGAAGTTTTAATTTTTTTTAGTGATGATACTAGTCTTTTTATTGCAAAAAGTACATTCCGTTTTAGGAATCAATATATAATATTGCTTGACAGTTCATATTACTACTAACTTGTAAGCACTCCATTATTCCTTCATTACGTTCACGCCTGATTTATGATACAAGTTTATTATAAGAGGTACCACATACAATATAAATAATAATAGAAAGACCAAGCCGTTCGGATTAAAAAATAAAAAGGTTCAAATAGTTAGCCTTACGAGATCTCATATTTTGCCATCAAGGTATCAGGATTAAAAGTTCTACCTCCAACTTTATTTTTAAGTAAGTTTTTAACCAGACTCGACAAAACAGTATTATATTGATCTAAAGGTAACTTTACAGACGGAGAGCTTTAAGCTGGCAGTAATTCGAACTTTAAGATAGAAACATTTAAAATAATTCAAGGTGTAATTGGGTTAAGAAGCAACCATCATAAATTTCAATTAATTTTTAAACGTTTAAAATTTTGTTGCTTCAATTGAAATTTAATACTGGTTTGATATTATAAAAATGTTGCAAGTTTTAGCATGTTAACCTTTAAATGTTAATATAAAGTAAGTTTAATTAATTAAGACGCAAAGATTCAAAAATGGCAAAAAATATATCAGTCTGGAGTCCGACAATTATTCTTATAATCGAAATTGTTATTTTACAAAATTTTATATGCCAAGTTTTAAACATTGTCAACTACTTATCTCCCAAAAAAAGTACTGCGTAGGTATAATGGACAATTGAAACAATCTCCTGGACTGTATCGAAACTGTGGGCTGATGATCTTTTGTTTGCTAAAATGTTTAGTTTATCACAAAACACATAGTAACCGTTCTTGTACGCAACGGTAGCAATTGACAGATTATACTTTCACTTTCTATTTGCAACAGCTTGGCGGGGTAAACCGGAGCTCACCCGGAGCTGGACCAACCAGCCTTGACATTTCAACATCGTAGATACGCGACAATCTCTGTTTGTTGTTTAAAGCAAATGCCTTTGTTTTATATATCAAATGTTACTATTACTTACCTTATTAGTTGTACTCTTACTGAAAAAAATAGGAAACGGCAAGGATATGTTGCAATGTGCCAGATTTGAAAGTTTTACCTTTATCGGCAATTTTAATGATAACAGTAATTTTAAAAAAATTTTAATTATTCTAAAATTATTAATAGAGATACAATTTTTCTACAATGAAAATATGACAAATTTACTAAATTACATAATATTTGTGTTTGGGCGTTAACCTAATAAATTATTTATAGTGGAATATTTTACATTTATTTACTTGTGTTATCGTGGATGTTATAATTTATTTAAAATTAAGATAGTACGCTTAATAGTTAAAATTTTTAACACTTCGCAATTGATTAAGTTTTATTGCTAATATATGACCGCTAGAGGCAAAATTTTAAATTTTATGTGAATCATTAATCACCAATTTTACATATTTTTAGAAACTTATGCACAATGTAGCTTTAAAAATAGACAACTAAATAATATTTACTTATGCCAAATTTTAATAATTCGAAATATATATTAATTTAAGAACTCATAAAAAATTATATTCATCATACCAAAATTTACATTTATATTAGTTACGTTTACTTGCAATTTTTATATTAAAACTTAATGAAATAAAGAAGGTAAGATGGATCTCTCAAAACTCTTGAAAAATAAACAACATTAATCCCAAATTTTTGTAGTAGTAAGGTATATGTCCTGTTAGGTTAAATATAATAAATTATACTATATCAAATCACATATCCGGGTAATTCTATTCCTTCTATCAAATTCTACCCTTCTATTTCTAGTAAAAAATGTCTATTGAAATTTTTGTATGTATACAATATATAGGTATATATTATATAATTTGGATATAGTTAAATATTTTTAATAATATCTTTTTTGTCTTGTAATCAAAAGAAACTAGATACTCACCCAAATACAAATTCGTCATCAGATTTCGTTTCTGAAAGTTTCTCCATTTGTACAACTTCCACTTGGTCAATCATAAATAGTTGAAATACTTTGATATCTTCAAATCTTAAGTTTCCATCTAAAAATGAGGAAATAAAACAATGGTAAAAATTTAATTTAATGATAACTTCTCATTGGGGAAAAAGATGACATTAAATGAAATGAAACCTTTACAGCAAATATCATTAAAACCACCCAAAAGCATACAACTGCTCAACGATTATCATAACAAAAAAAATAAAGATAACAGTTTTTCACAAACCATCAAATTTTCCTTACGCCTGGTTTCTTCGATTAGGTTATTTTGATTCGTTGATCAAATGCACTTCGAAACTCCGATACTTGGCAGAACTCTAAAAAGAAGACTGTAAATACATTACAATAATTATTCAAAATCACCGTATCCTGAAACATCTAATGCTTCCTATTGAGCAAGTTTGTGAATCCTACAGCAATAAGTTAATTACCTTAATGCAATTAATTCTACCTTCAATACCTCGGGTCGCAGTAAGATCTATCCTACGTAAATTGAAATAGAAAGGATCCAAAACACTTGTAATTATGATTCTGTGCTCCTTACATCAAATCTAATGACCCTTTGTGGTTAGAAAACCATAACAAAAGATCCAAGACTTCACCAAACATTGAAAACCCAATGTAATAGCAATCATATTAATTTATTTGACAAACTCCCCTATTTCCAAATTATGCCTCTAACAAATTGACATATCTAATCGTTGCAGATTGCTGAATTAGTGACTTGCAAAATAAAGGCGAAATTAATAAATCTGTCTATCGAAAAGCAAAGGAAACCGATAACAAAAATTTATAAACAAAAACTAACTGCATCCTTTAATGCTCGGAATGCGATATTTTTAGTTATTCAAAGTGGAAACGAATGATACCACTTTTGTATTTTAAAAATAAAAATAGCTAAATGAAAAATTTTTGAATTTGAAAACAACTTGTCGGTTAATTTATAATTCTTGAAAATAAGATGAGCTACTTTAATTTCTTTCAAATTTTGTAACATTTCAAAATTACTTTTGAACTGTTACAAGGTATTAGTAGAATGTTAAGAGGTTACTGGGGACTTTCTTGTATTATTTGTAACAACCAAATAAAGGTACATATTGTAGAAATATTGGGAGAGACTGAAATTATTTCCAAGTATAGTTTAGTTTCAAGCTCCGTTTAAGCATTTAGAAAAAACTATACAAATCATTTATTGCGTCTAAACAGAAATCTTCTAACAAAACCATTAATTATTATAAAAATCCACGGTTGACGAAAACCAAAAAGAAGCGCAACGATTTATTAGATTGAATAGGTGAATGATAATATTGAATATCATAAGGAGCGTATGACATGGTACAATTTATATATAAATACCTGTTCATTTAATTGTATCTTGTCATACGCCCCTAACAAATAGTATTTAAAAAAAGTTGCGGACGTATTTCATCCTCATGGTAAGTATACTGTTCCCTAGACATATCGTTGAGTATGACGAGCTAGGAAACGTAATGCGTGGAAAAGCATTCTGTTTTCTAGACCGTGAACGCTATTGGTTGCGGTGACGAGTTTCCTAGACAAAGAGCAAGGTAGTATTTATAAGTTATCCTGTGTCCTGTGTTCTAATTACAAACTCCTTTTTGTTCCGTCTTTATTGCATATTTTGGTTGATAATTATTTTTTTGTATTATTTATTTCATGCGCCTTTATATTAATAATTATTTTTTAGGGGTTGTATGATTTTGCCAAATATATTTTAATCAATCAAAAATTTTGTTAAATGGCATAGCGTCGTTATTCAGTTAGTTTTTCAATTTTAAGTTCTATTTATACCATTTTGCTTCTTTATATCATTTAGATTAAAATCATAGGTGTTCTAAGGAGAGACTGAAGAAAATGGTAAAAATTCGAAAACGGCATCGATTATTCATTAAAAAGAATAAATTTTAAATGACCTTAATTATGCAACTTTCATAAATACCATAAACAAAATCGTAAATACAATAAATTATTTTTTATATTAATTCGGAATATGGATTGCACTGTGAAAAACAATGAAAATATAAAGACAATTTTAATTTTTGATTATTTTCTAGACTGCAAAATACATCTTGACAAACTCAAGACTAATTAGAAAAATAATGAACCGGTAATGGTATATTACAGTCCCAAAGTGAAATGATGGTTGTTACTAGACGAGAAAGAAAAACTCGAAAATAAATGTAATTTTTTTAAAATTAGTAAATCAGTTTGAAATTTATCATTTTTATTTACTAGTTTTATATTCGATTGCAATTCTTGGTGCGTCTTTGCACGTCAGATAGTTTACTAAATTGTGTATTAAAAAAATTTTAAATTATAGAAACATTCACTAAAAACTCACAACATTACAACGAACGGTGTAGATTTAGTAAGAAAACCTGGAGTGGTAGCGAAATGACGGGTAGTAAAATGTCAGAGATCAAAGTATCCAGCAGAGAAATGTCTGGTTACCCTGAAGAGTGTTCATGTATTTTTTTCTCGTTATTTTATTATAGAAAATAAAAGATAAAAATTTGCATAGGAATTGTTAAAGAAATTTAAATAATGTTATGTAATAAAGAAACATATATTATTTGTAAACTTAAATAATATATTGGTAATACGTAATATAGATCGATTGAATTTTATGCGTTAATAACAATATCAAGGTGAAGATATTTTTGAAACTAACCGGATGTTTATTGTTGTATTTAAATGTTAAAATTGTTTATACATTGTAAATAATAGTTTTTATTACTTTTTTTAATACACATACTAGCTTCGTAATTAGAGTAAAATTTTTAATGAAATGTTTGTAAATGTTATTTTTAGTAATGCAAATTTTCGCTAATGTAAATTTCGAATCTGTGAATCTTTCAATATAGTCATTTATTTGTGATTAATTCATGTATTATCTATACGATTAACTACGATTTATATGTCATATTGGCTATAAATTCATAAATCACATTTTCCATTTTACTGAATTTTGCTGAAATTTACAGTAGAAAACAAATCACGAGATAATTCTTTGTCCATATTGAAATAAAATACAATATGGAATATAACATTGATTTTTTTTATGAAATGTATCAAGTTGAGTAAATTTTTTGTATTGATCAAACGAAACCGCAATAAAGTAATTTTAAATTGAACTTGAAAATACTCGTTTTTGGTGTACCTTGTCAAAGGAGAACGCGCAATAAAAAATATAAAATATCTACACAAAGAAATACATAATATTCGACAATTACTTAAAAATAAAATAAAATAAAAATGACCTTTTACGAAAAATCACTTAACTGAGAATGATATCGAATTAAATATTGTAATTGTTTTTTACTTTTTAGTCGGGGAGCTGTTAACACATAAGCAACACGTTAGCAGTTTTTTTTAATTAATTTTTTTAAATTAAAATTAATAATTAATTTCTAGTTATAGTTGTATTGTACTACTATGTACTACCAAATTTATTACAACACATAATTGAAATGTACAACTTCGATAAGGTTAAATTTTTGTATTTTGACTTTTAAAAAATTATATTTAATATAAGAAATGTCAACTGCATTTTGGCTTGTAGGTTTTAAACAAAACAAGCATATTTTTCACAAAACTTGTAAAACGTGAACTTCAAATTGGTATTGGAAGTTCTGTACTAGAATTTAAATATTTATTGCGCGTTGAATATCTTACGTTTAATTAAAAAGTGCTATAAATAATGATTAACTTAAAAATGTTCTCAAATGCATAATTCATTTGCATTTCCTGAAACTAGCAATTATTTTAAAATACGTTTTAAACTTATTATTAATGGCATATTTCGTAATCTCACTTAAACGTAATAAAATTCGAACTCAATATCAAGCCTTTGAGCTTTTACTCAAAAAGTAATTATAAAAACTCAAAAACCTAGAAAACTATAATTAACAACTTTAATTTTAAATAATTTAAAGTGTCTATATAATTTTCTCATATTTTTAAAAAGTTTTTCAGCAAATAAAAATCAAGTAAATCAAGTTAAGTAATATGTAATTTAGATTCAAAAAATACTGTTGTTTTCGCACTAATCAGTATGATTATCAGATTCTTTACATAATAACAAAATCAGATCAGTTCAAAATCGAAGAAAAATAACTAAAGAAAAAAAAAATTAAGAAATTGAGTGGCCAGTAGTAGTTGCTCTAAAAATCTCTCGTGAATGAAAATATTTCTACTTATTCTATTTTTTAGAATTAGATATATCGGTATAACCTAGGTACGTAACCATTTTTGGAGAAGGGAACCAGAGAATGGAGACTGGCCAATTCTTTAATATACTATGTACACAGTACTTGAGATGACTGTAATTTTAAAAAATCCATTGAAGCAGATGTAAGTCTTCCAATGATCTCATCTTCTTGAACTATTCTTACAATGTTTACGTCCAACCTTCTACTTTCACTCTAAAATTGCTAAACCAAACAATCTTCTGAAAATATCTTGAGCTTTGAGTAGTTACTAAAAATATTCAAAATAATATGGAACAGGCTACAACAGGCAGGTTGCAACTATGTAGTTGTAAATTTTGTGTAATATTATAAAAGTACCTAAGCAATTTGCACATAATAAGTAAATGTATGTCATTACACAATATAGAACCGAACACATTCAATTAATGTTATTATGTTCACAGTTTCTAGACCGTAGATTTGAACACAGACTTGTATCATGTTCAGGTACATTTACTAAACAACCTGAAGGTCGTCGCCTGTCTTATTATTACATGTGGTTGATACTATTACTGTTCTTGGAGTTACGAGAGTGAAACTGCTAAACCCGTTACCGCCGTTGGCACAAAAATGCAAGTGTAAAGGAGGCAGGTGACCTTCTAACAATTTATTCTGGACTTCTTCGTTTACCTGAACGATGCTTTTATGCAGATATACTACATAATTAATTTATAAAAATTGAATACCGATGCTTCTAATTAGTTCATTAATTTATAATATAACGATTAATTATAACAATTACTTTTAGTTAAACTTAATAGCTAAGGAGAATTTTTCTAATGGTTTTTTGAAACATTCGTTTCAGCTTTTTGCAAATAAAAGAAACACCTGTTCATCAAATCACAACACTTGGATAATTGGAAAACCGACCGACAGGAAAAAAGTAATCGCAGAAATTTCACACAAAAGAAATCACACATGGAAAATTTAATGTGCAGCTCAATTCATTCTTCAAACTGGTGAACTGTAAATACATGATTGGGTACACACCAACTATACAATCAATTGCCTGTAACAATTAAAATCTCAAGACAGCAACATGAACGGAAATGTTACCTAAAGCATAAAGCTGACAATTTTAATTTTACAAATGCGAAGTTTGTCAAGGATTTGATTTTAGTTAATAAAGTTATTCAAAGATTTACTTCTCATTCAAATTCAAAAGCAACCAAATAAGATTACCCCACATCTCCTAACCTAACCATACGACCCAAGCTGGAATTTTCTGTGATTCTAACAGAAATCCGTGATGCAGCACGAGTCCAGTACAAAAATCCTGTTACGAAACAATAATGGTTATTTATACTATAAATATACAGAGTGTTACATTAATATAGTGACTTAAGTTTAAATAAATAGGGATTTATTGTAAACTGATCGTTATTAATTCTAGTGTGCTTTAGTATTAGTGTAAATCATAGTGTAGTAATTGTTCTATAGTTATTAACTTTATCTGTAAGTATATTTTAGCCTTTAATAATTAAATAAACGTAATTATGTTTGTTACAATCCTTTAAAAGCAAATAACTATCTAATTCTTGCTGTGAGAACATCAGAACTGGAAGTCTAGTAACCTAATTCATACTAATTTAAATTTTTATCAAAAAAAAAATGATTAATATTTCTGATCAGTAATGTACATTGCAATTTTCTATGTCATAAATTAAAAGGAAAATTAAACTAAAATAAATTAATAATAGTCATTACAGATTTGCGTAGGTATTAAGAATAATTATTATAGTTTTTGTGAAACATTTTTTCAAAGTACTATACCCACATCTGTTCATTTTATATTACTTAATAATTTTTTACTTAGAAAACACATTTCATATTTTATATCTGCAATAAAAGATACTAATTTGCTATAGTATACGATGCGGTAGCAACTACTTTAAAAATTAATTACTTTTTTTTATACAAAACTAATAAATATACTTGGGAAAACTTTTCTGGAAAAATATAATATGAAAATAATGTTGGACAATAATTTATTATTACTCTCTATTTCGAGAGCTTTGTAAAGCAGTACGTTACTCCTTGATTATGTCTTTATACATAGAAACATACAAATAAACTTTTGAAAATAAATTTCACATTTGAATACTTAAATAGAACTGGAAACTGGAATGTTTGTAAAAAGTATATCGACATTTACGATTATCACGTTTTGCGAATGTGATCGTAGTTTAAAATCATCTAATTTAAATTTTATGAATTGATAAAATCTACAAGAAACTATATTATTTTTGTTGTTTACCTTCAAATAATCATTTGTATTATCATCAATATAATTAATTAATCACCAATGTAAGTAGCAAATTTAAATTTTAAACAATTAATTATCAATAATAATCCCAGTTTTGAAAAGTCATAATTGGCGTCAGAACGTTACAATAAAAGCTTGCAATGCAAATTTTATTTTACATTAACGTTAATAAAATAAATATAGAATAATTTTTATAGCATATTATTTCCGTACCTTATTTTGCCGTTCCCGGAAGTGATTATTTTTTCATTTTAAATTAAACTTCCAGATAATTTATCTAGTAAGTTTAACTGGAGGTGAAAGTAGAATCATTAATCTGTTTGATTTTCATTATAAATAAATAATTAAATAAAAACATAATAAATAACTAGGCTTTAAAAATACTATTCGTTTGAACCCATTATCTGAATCAATGCTTACACAATACATTATATGGGTTATCTATGTACATAGAGATATTTACATAGTTATCTATAGACAGATAACTATTTTTCTACACATAACATATTATTCTATTTGTGCAACCGTGATATAATATGAAAGTATAATTTTGTTATTATAATATTTGGTTTATTTGTATAATACATAATAAATTATTGTAACATTAAAAGCTTCAATATAACAAGTTAAATCAAATTATATAATAGAAATTATACATATTTAAGCTTTCAGCGACTGTTATTGTTTTCGCCAAACATATATTTATTATTTGGTTTAACTTGTTATATTGAAGTTTTTAATGTTATTTATTCTCACAAGTTAAGATTTATATAATATTTTAATATTAAAATATCTATATAATTATTTCGTTATAGGTATAGTTCTATCTATGAATAATACACCAATATTATCAATGATAGATATTAAAATAGTACATTTTTTTTCAAGTTGCAGCTGTAGGAATGAGGTACTTCCACAGAAAGGTATGTGTGAAAGTGTGAAAATATAATCTATAATCTGTTATGATGTCATTCGTTTTCTGAATTTTTTCTTTTTTAATTATTTAAAAAAACATTTCTTTCCGCAATGGTTTATTTAATTTACATATTAATTACTCGAAAGAACTAAGTAACTGGTGTTTATTTTTCTATGTTTTTTGTTCTATGTGATCGTTTTTCTTCAAGTACCATACATTATGTAGTGCGTATGTGATGACTTGCCTGAAGCCAAGATGAAGTGCTAATGAATTTAATTAATGGGTTGCCTTCCTCATAATCTTCAAATCTATCTTGGGCTTTAGATCACAGCAGTGTATTGAGCTTTTTTTACCTCGTTCACTTCTATTTATAGAGATGCTATTGATTTCCAACAATATAAGCAATTTGTGATAAGATAACTAATGATTTTACCAACATTTGAAAAACAGCAGTTTTCCTGTCTTCCTGCCTATGGACACGGCCCAGGCTGTAATTAATTTGTTCTTTGTGATCTTCATGTTATGTATTTCAATTTATATTGTTGTTGGTGTCTTTTTCTATTCCTTATCACCTCTACTCTCGTTTTATACATAGCCTTGATCTTTTAAAACTCATCTTTAAATTTTATTTCTTTTTTCTTTCTTCCTTTTTCCACGTTTGTTTTTTGACTTTTTCAGCACTCTCCGTCATTTACTCACCCAATATTTAAATACATAGCGCAATGATGCCTTTTTTTGCTAGAACCTCTTCATGGAAACAGTTTGCTTTCTCTAGAAACCAAAATGAAATTAATATCTGAAGTATCGGCAAAAAATAAATTTTGATACATGTATGGAATACTGTTATAATATTGGGTTATTTATAATATCTATTAATATTGCGGCGTTTACTAAATACATAGTAATATTTGTTTGTTTATACTTTATATCACATTACAGAATTTGTAACGTGTGAGAAAAACCAACTTCATATTTGTCTATATTTAAACAACCATGATGTAATATCGTAAATATTAATACACATCTGCTTTTAATTAAATGTAAGAATTATTGCAATTGGTGCATATGAATTATATTATTAAATATTATAATACTCATTTAATATCTTATGCAGTACATCTCTCAGCTGTTTGCTCTGTTCATAAATGCATTATGTATGTGTCACTAAAAATATTATCATAAAATAAAAAGAATATTATTTAGTTATTAAGGCAGACTACAACTTGTTAGTTAATCTGTTATTAATGGAATTCAAAATTTCCAAAACCATATTCTTCTGATTAGATTAGTTTACATTGTTGTATGTATGCGTTTTCCAATTTTTTATTAAAATTTGTTATTCAGAATATATATCCTTAAAACATTTAACAGCATGAGACTTCATAATAAAAAGTGGAAAACTAATATTAAATTATAACATTCAAGTAGTAGTGGAGTATCTGCATATTTACTTTCGAGGTGTTTTTTATTGGTGCAAAATATTGCAGACAAGTTTAGTACCCATCTCTAGAATTCAAGATAACATAAACTGTTAAAGTTGGACGTTCTTATTGCTTATTTAAGACCATATCAAGGTTTATAGGTATTTTTACGTGGCAAAACGAAAATTAATATAATAAAATTAAAACCATCAAGTACATTTTTAATAATCAATTAATTGAAGGTGAACTGTATTACGAAAATTGAATTCCTTTAGACAAGGCTATATTATTTGATATGCCGGAGGTAATTTTTCCTAGTACCTATAATATCTTAAACCTACCTCTCTAGTTGTCGAAGCCTTGAAATGTTTTGCGATGAAATGTTCACTTTTATATATTCTAATTTAATTATACAAAATTAAGAAATGGTTAAGAGATTATATTGATTTGCATTTAAGATTTCATAAATAGCGTACTTAATAATATACAAACAATTCTTTTACAGAACTTAAACTTCAAGGTAAAAGTAATCTATTTGACTCTGTATCAAACTCTATAGAAATAAGATGAGTTTAAAAGTTAAGCATCGGCTAGAAACAAATTAATTCTCTTTTGCAAGTTTAATAATTAGTGTCATCAACTTTCTTATAACACTCAAGAAAAACAAAGAACAAAAACTTATTCAATTTTATAACTTGAATGAAGTTAATATATATACATATATAATGAAATAATAACAATATAAAATATAATATGTTATGCTAGTATAATCTAATTCAATCTTTGATTTGATTCGCACGTAGGTCGAGATAATCTCCGACCTTTAATGTAATAAAATAAAACAAAAGTGTTTTTGACCTTTTCTGTCAAACCCTCATTACTTACAGACAAAAACAAAGTTCGCAGTAACAAACTTTTAAATTATACTTTACAAAAGTATCTATGATCAACGATATTATAAATTTATATTAATAAGCAAGAGAAAAGTTATAGTCGAAGAAGTCCAAATCTAAAAAATAAATTAATGATGTTCCGCTCCTGAATTGTCATCTTGTCAGATATTCATTTGACAACCCCTTCTTGTTAAAGGTTATAGGTTTGTAAAAATAAATGAATCGACCAGAATAAGATTCGCTCGTATGTAATATAAACCCCTTAGGGAGTTGAATCAATCAAACAAATTTTTAAGTATTATGGTCAAAAGAAACATATTTACAACAACCATATTTATAAAATCCTCGTAGCTATCTAAGTTGACAGTAGATGTTAGGTTGACGATGAAATTAGTAACCAATAAGATAATTAAGATGATTTCTATTGCATTCCCCGCCGATTATAGTTCAAAATTAGAGATTAATTTAATGCACAAATACAATGTAAATAAGTCCTTTTTAAATAAAAATTCCACCTTACAGGCAAATAATAATTCAAAACTGAGACTATCTTAAAGAAATAGCAAACAAAATTTTTTAAATAATAATTATTAAATATTTTTTATGAAAGTGCAAATTCAACAAAAAACTTAGTTCGAGCACTTGAATCAGCCGACAACGGGCAAATAATTGTTGTATACAAAATAATAACAAAGCAGTAGTTAAATTGCATTCCAAAGTTAATTATATAAACAAGATTGGAAAATACAAATTACACAATTCAGTGCTATTTATACTTACATTTCACTCAAACTTATATTCTGAAAGATATTGAAAACAAAAATCCTGGGTTGGAAGACAATTTTTTATATTAAAAAAAACATACTAAAACAAACCCTTACTTTAAATTAATTGAATAAATATTGTCAATTTGACCAAATGTACCCAAAGCAGAATTTCCTCGTTGAATACACAAGCGGATCCTTCTGATTAAGAACTCCTTTTTTATTTTGATGAAAAACTTGATATAACTACTTGTGCCATTATTTTAACTTTATTTGTTGTTAATGTTTTGCACCTGAATGCATTTGAATAAGTTGAATTGAATTTAATTTGACTTTATCAATTAACCTTACTTCTTGCATACCGATGTGCTCATCGAGTAAATTAAACCCATTCGATTGATCTTTGCATTACAGATTCAGACTAGTCTTTAAAATATCCATCCTAAGGATATATTTTGTCATAAAAGAAATAATTTATGTGTAAGTGTAAATCGATTTAAGTCTTCCATTTCTGTAGTTCATTCGACTAACCGCTACACTGTAGTATAAGTACGATTTGTCAAGTATGCCGTTTGTTTAAAACTTTTTCAATATCAATAAAACTTCCGGGATCAACCAATGCAGGTGGTTTACATGCATAGCACAAATGTCGATTCTCATACTGCATTATCTGTGATTATAAATAACATGGTGATTTATGCAATTATCAAGCCCAACATGCCGCACAAAAGTGAAAGTTGAAAATTCTGGTGTCATTTGCATGAACCATATAAGATATAATTTTTGTAAATTTGCAAATTATTATATTAAAAGCTATAGGTGGGTGTTTCCAACTTTTAGGTAGAAATTTTTTTGGAAAATTTATTACGTAATAAGTCCTACAAAACTAATTTGAGATAAAATTGGTTACTGTGGGTTTGTTGTAGAAAATAATGATTGGTCATTAAAATTAATTGTGTTTACAATATATTATATCAATAGATATTTGGAAAAAATTTTTAAAATTCTTTAAAATATTTTTTATTATGTAAATTTCTTTGTTAGCCTTGTTTCTTCTTGATTCACTAAACTGTGCCTATCTAAAATAACTCAAATAATTTATGTACGAACATAAAAATTAGTAAATTATAAATTTTTTTAATGATATTATAGTTGAGGTCATAAAATTTAAAGTATAAAAATTTTAGTAAAAAGAGGTAAAAAACCGTAAAAATGTAATGAATAAGATCGAAAGTTGTACGTTACTACGACGATAGTTGCTACGTCTAAAAATTTATTTAAATTAGAATTTTTATCACTTTTAGTAAAAATATTCACACTTAAATATAAATATATAAGAAAATAATAAAGATCGAGGTAAATTGATGAAAAAACAAGACCGCTTCTTAAAAACATTTCTATTATGCGACAGAAGTCCAAAGGCACTAGTTTAGACGGGCAGGTATTTTTGTTTTGAAGTAAATTTGGGAAATTATTCCACTTTAAAAAACATCCTTATTGTACGGCTGATGTCTAAAGGTACTGGTCTGAAAGTAATAATTCTCTGTTTTTAAGTACAATTTGGCAATAATAAACGACATTAAATTAAAAAAACCTGTGGACATGGCTACCATGATAGTCCCACAATGATTTTATACTCTATTGAGGTTAAACTACATTGCATATTTTAGAGATTTTAGAAATTGAATATAGGAAGATACCTCAATTTGATTAATTTTTGCTATTAAAGCTTAAAAAAGTTAAAAAGAAAATATTACACGTAATAATATGTAATTCTAAGATCTTGAAAAGTTTTGAAAATTTTATTTTCATATTTTTCTATCTACTTCAAATTAAAGTATTTTAAAGTATTATTTAGAAATAATGTAATCTGTAAGGAACGGATTTATATGTATTTTTGCATTTTTCGTTGTTGGTAATTTCGCAATCTGTCGCGTTCTAGGCTTTTCATTGCATTTTTTGTAAAAATTATATCATCATATCCAAAATAAAAAAATATGGAGGCCCTAAAAGGTACAGGTATTGAATTACAGCCATCAAAATATACAAAAATACATATAAATCCGTTCCTTAGTAATCTGTAATGCCAAGTCGAGACGACCGTATTTTCGTGATAATGTTTCCATTTGCGATAAAAGATGTTTTCGAATTGACAAGAATGGAAAAACTAGAATAGTTTATAAATAAAGAGATACTTTTCTTATTGCTTTTTGTTCAAATAATAATCTCTCGTGCTCTAGGTCTAACTATTTTAACGAGATATGTTTAAACGATGGATGTATTAATTTAATTTAAAATATTGAGACGAAGAAGCAAAGCTGGCTGTAAGAGTTGCAATCATTATAATTTGATAACAAAATTTCGTTTGTCAGTAAGATTATTGTGAAATGTAAGTATACCTATATATTTTGGAGCAAAAGTATACAGTGGTAAAAAACAATAGTACGTAAGTAACTTTTTAATAAAATAATAACTTTTATGTAATAGTCCAGTCAACGGGGAATTTTGCCTTGCAATAAATCATAAAGTTTTGCAACTTGGCAAAAAGTTTTGTCTTAGATCCCTGTTTAACCAAAAACAAGTCGCCATTCCTCCGAGGTCCGGAAGTGTCCGCCATCTTGAATTTTAAGTGACAATTTATGGTTTTTCAATAATATCTTCAAAAATTTTAACTTTACGAAAAAATAGTTCCTATAAAAATTGAAGCTCGTTAAATTCTCAATAAGAAAGTTTATATTCAATATTAGCGTCAATGTAATATTTAATCGACAAAATCCATACGCCTGTCGTGAAATGTAGTGTAGCATCTCATTATGATTATAGTGGAGCGGATGATCGTCAAAAGCGTTCGCTAACCCAATCGCGACGTAGAATTAAACGAATTATCATATCAAAATGTTCGTCTTGACCTAATGGACCAAAATACAAAGTATAGGACATCGGAAATTGAGAGAGACAAAAGTTATAAGCCAAAAACGAAAAATAAAATTATTTTATTTAACCAATTGAATTAACTTTTGAAATCGTTTATACTTGAAATTTTCCATAGGTATACCAAGCTGATTTTAACACTATTATTTAGCTCTAAATGTCTACTTTTTAACGATATATAAAAATATGTATTCATTAAGTTCTAATTAACTCTAATTTAATGTTATACGAACAGTGAGAAATTTGAAGTGACGAAATATATGCAATCAAAGAAGTGCCCGATGGAAGTAGTGACGAAGAAGATGCCAATTTTTAATTTTTATTTTTCATTCCTTATTATGTGTGTTATTTATTTTAAACTATTTAATATTTTTTTATAAATTCGTAACTACTTAAAAAAATTCTAATTTTCAAAAATTCAAAAAAATTTAAAATTTTTGTTTAGTTGGATAAAACTTTATAAAACATTATTACAAGTTAGATACAATAATTGATTTAAAAAGTGTAAAATGCGGCTTTTACTATCGAAATATGCGGTAGAAATCAAAAAATAGAATAATTTGCGAATACTTAGAGCGGTAGAGGGTTGTTCATACAGATTACGCTATCGGTCTTTATGTTTTATTGTTCTCCTGTGTTTATTTATAAAAATAAGTGCATAGTGTAAGTGTATGAAATATTCTCCATAAAATTCCGCTTTTTGTCACTCGCACGAATTTTCAAATTTCAGTGAGACAAAAATGCCATTAAAGAAAAACTTTCCATTTTGAATGAAAATATTTAACACAAATTTTTCACTGCAAGTAGACATTTCGAGCTAAATAATAGTGTTAAAATCATCTTGGTATACCTATGGCAAATTTCAAGTACAAACGATTTCAAAAGTTCAATTGGTTAAATAAAATTTCTTTTTTTTTTCTTTTTTGGCTTATAACTTTTGTCTCTCTCAATTGCCGATGTCCTATACTTTGTATTTTGGTCCATTAGGTCAATACGAATATTTTGATATGATAATTCGTTTAATTCTACGTCGTGATTGGGTTAGTGAACGCTTTTGACGATCATCTGCTCCACTATAATCATAATGAGATGCGACACTACATTTCACGACAGGCGGATGGATTTTGTCGATTAAATATTACATTGACGCTAATATTGAATATAAACTTTCTTATTGAGAATTTAACGAGCTTCAATTTTTATACGAACTATTTTTTCGTAAAGTTAATATTTTTGAAGATATTATTGAAAAACCATAAATGGTCACTTAAAATTCAAGATGGCGGACACTTCCGGACCTCGGAGGAATGACGACTTTTTTTTGGTTAATCAGGGACTTAAGACGAAGCTTTTTGCCAAATTTCAAAACTTTATGATTTATTGCAAGCAGACAGCGTTTTTGGTTCCCTATTGACTGGACTATAAATGTACATTGCAACTTTACAATATGTAAAAAAAAATACTGATTGGGAACGAATCCTGGAAAGGAAGGGTAATTGCCGGGAAAAAAATAGTTATACTGCACCAACATGAGTTATAAAAGCTACTTAGTTTTATTGACTACCTATAGTTTTATAGTTTTATTAGTGAATTGCATTGGTTTTTGTTTTATTTTAATCAGTGTGCATTTTATTTTTTTATTGGTTATTCTTTTTCTTGGTTATCTTATCTCATAAAAAACGATATTATTGATTCATCATACTAGGAAGTTCAGTAGTACATACAAGTGTATATTGATAATTAATTGTAGTATAGGTTAAATTAATAATTAATAATATTATATATTTTTAAGTTAAAGCAGAAATTTAAATATTTTTCATTAGAAATGTATATATTGCAATGCAATTAAAAAGGTTATTGCTCTTCAATGAAACGTTCAAGCTGATAAATTACACGCGTATACCTAAACGTGTAATAAATAAGTTCGTAAACTAATTTTACATTTAAAACATATGCAGAATTAATATATATGTTATGTAACTCGTAGCAATAAAACTGATAAGTGTGTAAAATGCTTAAAAAACAAATAACATAACTAAAATATATAACATAACTATTGAAAAAGTAATTATAGAATAAAAAATATATAATTACATATTTCAAAAAAATTATATTGAATTTTTTGCTTTATAACTCATTACACAGTACTTGCACATTGTATACATTATTTAGAAAGATATGGAAACAATAAAAATTTCATCTGTTACATTATTAAAAGTTTTTACATCAGGAACGATTACTCCTTATTAATTTTTAACGTTTACATTTTTAAATGTTCAAGCTTTTTATTTCTGCTAATATGAAAAGAAATTCAGATTTACACCCATAGAAATATTTTATAAAAGAATTTGATTGATTATATTTTTTTTTTTAATTAAAAAATGATAAATACAATTTATTTGGAATTTTTTAAAAATAGTACCCATTTATTGTAAGTATGTTTTAAAACCAAAAGTTTACCTCAAGAATTAACACAGATAAAAATTTAAATAAACATATAACAATTCTCCCAAAATTGTTTGTTTTTATTCGATAATCAATATTGTTTAATCTGCGCTTCTCTGGAATTATCCCTGATAATATTTCATACAATGTATTAAAACATCTTATTATATTAAAAGCTTTACGGTGGAATAAACAATTTAAAGTTTAATCGAAACTTGGTATTTCATATTTAAAAATAACTACAGTATATTTTAATTACATAAACTGTAATAAATTAAATTAGCAATAAATATTTATTGAATTAAAATTAAAAGTATTACTATTAATTATAATATTATATAAATTAAGTAAATAAGTTAATTACTAAAAAGTTTGATTATTTAATTCTTGTTTAATATGTATTTTAAGTATGTAGATATGCGCTATGTAAAGAGTTCGAATAATAAGTGGTATAAATATTTTTATATATTATATAAATTATACTAAATTTAATTAGAAGTAAATATTTATAAAAATATAATTATAATATTAATTATTGCTTATATAAAGTGTTAGTGCTTGTTCACAATGTACATAAGACGTAAGAAATACATAAAACGTAAGAATTACAAATAGAAATAAGACCTTAATAATTTAATATTGAAAAATACTGGAGTTATATTGGTATATGCAAAAGAACATTCTACGTCATCTACTTTAAGATTTTAAAATTATTCGATACTTCACTAAGCTTTTATTTGTATTTATATTTTTAAATCTTATGTTCGTCTTACGTTTTACGTACATTGTAAACAAGCAATAATAAATAAATGAAAAGTGTGATTATTAAAATTCTTGAAATTCTTAAAAAACTTAAAGTTCTATCTTGGCATAACTCCTCTTCCATATTTCTACAATTTTACGTAACATACTTCTTCTTGTATATTCTTTATTATTTATCGATTTATTTTTTACTTTAAGTAGTAAAATAAATTGTAAATAAACCAATTAAAACGAATTTTAAACAATGAAACAAGGGACATATAGGTACTTGTACTTAAATTTCAGATATTAAAATATATTGTGTGATATATTAAGTCAAGTTCATTTGTTTTGTAATTTATAGAATAGATTGAGATCAGGGTCGGATTGGAAACAAATTATTTACCGGGATTCGCAGACGACCACCGGCCCCCATCACTTATGAAATATTATAATGCGTCGTATACAGGCAAAAAAAACAGTCACAGGCCACCGCTAGGCCTAACTTCCCAATTTCCCGGTGGGCCAATCCGGGCCTGATTGAGATTCAGAACTTCAGTTTAAAAGCAGTAGTAATACATATATAGTATTGGTATGCATCTTTCAGTTTAAAAGCTCTGTTGTTGATGATGTAATCTAGTGATAAATTTATAAAATATAATTAAAATAATTTAATTTCCTTTTAGTCTGAATAATCAAGGCTCAGACTAAATATACCTAGACAGAACATATACAAACGTAACTTGAAGCAAATTTTTCTATTTGTTTACATATCTGGTGTTTACCGAGTCCCGAGTTGTAATTGGTCAAAAATGCGCACCACTTGTTGTGGTTAAAATACGAAATATTTTTTTAAACATAGTGAATTAATTATTTTAGTTATTGAGTCGTGTGTGGAATTTATAATTTAAAAAATGGGCAAGCAATGCATTGTGTGTGGTGGAGTGTATCAAAAATCTTTAAAACATAAGTAAGTAAAATTTAACCTATAAAAATTCATAGGCGTAACCACTGGACGTTGTTTAATAACAAGTAATGTTTACCAACAGTGATGCTTAAAATTTGCTTCAAAACAAACCTGTGTGTTAGCATAGCTATGCTCTGTCTAGTAAATAGTTAGTCTGAGAATCAAGGTTTTACCGTAGTTACTACCGTTTTCAGAATTACAATAGAGTATTATGAAGCATCTGGTTTTTGGTAGATTTGTAATCACTCATTGCCATTACAGTTGATTTATTGTCATTTGATATCTTATAATTTAGTGTTATAATAATATTGTCTTTTACTATGCTGTTTAGATATTATTATACGTAGTATGTACTACTATATCAAGAATTCCGTCTGAAACAGAAGCAGGTTTATCCAACAATATATAATATTTAGATTAAGTTTAGGAAAATACGTTTCTGCTTAACACAATGTTGTTGTTAGATTTCCCAAAATATAAATTCGGTTTTAGGATTACTAATAATAGTAACTAATTTTATGGCCAAGTGAGCAAGTAGTGAAATTATGGTTAATTAACCGTAAGGCAGGCTGGTAACAACTTATTAATTTAAATTACGATTATTTTAATTTTTTAATCGGAACCTGCTAATTGGTATGATTTATGTTATGTTTAAAGTTATATAATATTTGTCATCAATAATAGAGTTTGAATGGCATTTTCAGTGTATTAAATCGGATATAATAAATCATAATTCTAATAGGGGTGGGCAGAATATATGACAATGTATATTTAAAATATATAAAAATAGCAAAAGTTAACTTTATATGATTCGATCAACAAAATGTAAGTTTCACTTTTTAGTCCCACCTAACCTTTTTTTCTGACATCAAATCAGTACAGAAACTAATATATTATATGAAGTCAACAAAATTTCAACATGTGAAAAAAATGTTACATGTTTTAATTTTGATTAATAATAGCTTATTATTATAAAATATAAAGTATATTACTACCATCGTTGGAAAAAAGTTACTCTGACTTGTAATAAAACAATATTCTCTTTATTAAATTTTTCTTTATTTTTATAATAATAATTTATATTTCATCATTATTATTAGTTTCATTGTTCAACTTAATTTTCAACAATAATTGTTTTTAATTTTGAGGTTTCTTATTATTACCTAACTTCTTGATTAAAAATTATTTCAAATAATATGTTTGTTTGTTCGAAAAATGCAAATTTTATAAAACACTTGTTTGTTCTTCGTATAGGTAGATTATACTACTATTAATTAAAAAGTTCGTAATATATGTACACAAAAATAATTGTGCATAGAAACACCGCAAAATAATAAATAATTAATTATTATAAATTATATATCAATATGCAATAAAACTTGAACTAAGCAAGGCGACTGGTCATTTTATGTAAAAAAAAATTATTGAGCAAGTGCACTTGGTGCACTTTCAACATTTAGCATAAAATGATGTATTTATAATTACTATATTTTGACTTATCCAACATTTCCTGATAAAGAAATCTTATGTAAGATTGATTTGCTCAAATAAAATTATTTTTCAAATTTCCCGACTTTGTCGGTTTTTACAGTAAACAAAATAAATTGGATTAGATGTCTTTGAAATTAACAATTAAATTTGTTTGTTCAATTCAGATCAAGGTATTAAAACATTGAATATTATAATACCTAACATGTTGTGTTTGAAAATTAAATATATCTCTCCATCCCTAAACACAATATTAATATTATAGAAAAATGTAATATTGATGTTGCTTTGAAGTTTGATAATCTTATTTATTAGAATTCTTTGCAGAAAAAGTTATATCTTTCATTAATTAGATATTTATATAAAGGATCCATTTTTAATAAAAGTTTTTTTAACGACTCGGAAACTTCTAGGAAGATGTAGTCTACATAAATGTCTTCTAAAATGTTAAAAAAATCTCTTCTTTTTCATACTAGATTCCCATCAAAATAATTCTAATATAAAGTTTATAGAAATAGCTTTAATTGAACTTTACTTTAAACATCAGAAAATCTCTGATACCCATACTACTTATAGCCGATATACATATTTTCTGCAACAATTGGCCCGAGTCGTAGACAAGAACAGTAAGTAACGCTGGTTTTGAACTTTTCATATAATTACTATTTTATTTAATTTAATCTAAAATTTAAAAAAATAAATAAATAAACTATAAACCATAGCAAACATTTTATACATTGCTAATTACATTACATCCATATTAAAGATATCAATTTAAAAATATTAGCCTACGGAGTGCAATAAACGTATCCCACTGATTTCTGAAAATAATTTTGAAAAAAACATAGAAAATAAACTACATTTATTAGTTTATGTTTATATCGGTTTTGATATGAGACATATGAAAACTTTTAATCCTTATAACAAAATAAAATTCTAAACAGATTTGGATCAGCCGAAAGGATAACCAGAAAAAGGAAAATTCGGCTCACCCTCTATCAGCGGTGATATTTAAATAAAACTACGAAACTTTTTATACAGCTTTTTATCGAAAAAATAACATAAAACAAAATCTTAACATGAATTTATATTATTATAAATGATATTATGGTACTCAAGAATATACAAAAAGATTAAAATAAAAACAAAACAAAAAGCAGCAATAAAATAAAATATGCCTATAATTTATTATATCTATCAATACAAACTAAAACAAATTACGTGATATTTTATGTCGCATTTTTTTGTAAAAATACAAGAAATTGAAGTTTCATATAAAAAATAAAAGTAAATATAACTTAAGGTTAAATATAAATAAGACTATACTGCAAGAAAACCGGATTGAGACATTTTTTCCGCCTAAGTTCGATTTTGTGAAGGCCCTCGAAAATTTGAATCTCTTCAATAATCTCTAAGACTCCGACATCCCTTAAGTGCATACATTAATAGCATTACTTTTAAATAGTAAGTGTTGATTATGCTGCAAACTATCATGATTATATATATATATGTTTAGCCACTACAAGGTGATTCAATTACAACTTGCCAAAGACCTCACATCAGAAATTTTTTTAAATGCGTAAGTTGCAGCGAACTGTCTAGTCTTTTTTATGTCGACTTGTAAGTTTCACCGGTCGATTTTGGATCACTATTATTCCACATGTAAGTTCTACCGATAGCCAAGGCTTTTATTAATCTTTTAAGAATTATTAAGCTTATATTATTTCGTAGGAGTTCAGTTTCATGCAAATTATACAAAAATTTTGTGATTTATTACGCAACTTTGACTCATCAGTTTGAGGCTAAATATAGTATATCGATGAGATTTTACATGACTGTCAACGTGTTCCAGATCCATACCTACACCATGCCAAAGAGGAACTTAGGCCAAAGGGAAGGGGAGTTTATAAAATTGAACAAAAAATACACCAAAACAATGCTGGCGTGTAAAGATGAAAAGTTAAAAGTCAAAATAATAATAAACTGGTGATTCCCATTTATATCTATTTGTGATATACTCCAAGGAGTAATTATTGTTACTGCAAGGAAACGTAAACCGATGGTTTACTTCAATATTATTCTACATAACAGATTAACAAATTTGATTTTGTACCAAATATCTCGAACCGTTTCTGTGGGATAATTGCAAAAAAAATTAAGAGATTATAGTTTAAATTTTATTTTAAATTGTATTTTTTATGTTTTTCGAAAAATCGTTTATTGCAGTTTACATTAACACTGCAATATTGCGATAAGTACTATAAATGGTTTTGCAAGTAATTGTTTAAGTTAGCATCGGTGGAATTTACATGGTTGTGCGTGGATACCCCTCTGACCAGCGGTGGAATTTACCACCGTCCGACTCAACTACGTACTAAATATATTATTCATTATAGTTTTAAGGTCAACAAAAAGATCTTAAAAATTTTTAAATTTCTTGAAATGCTAAAAGTTTATTTTCACTCTATTTTTAGTATTTTGGAGGTATGCAACTTATAAGTCAGGTAGCCTAATATAAAAAATATAAGAGACATCATCGTAATTTAGGCATTCTCATAGTTGTTTGGGAAAATGGTAAATTTAATTTTATATTTTCATTTGTCAGTATGAATTTGATGAGATCCGTTTCATAGATAAAACCGGGAATAGGATCGAAATTTTGATGTTGTTCAGTTAGAAATTTACCTACCTAGTTAGACTAGAATAACCCTTGCCTCAACTACATTATTTACTGAGAAGAAATACAGATATTTTATTTATCGGTAAATTTTTCTTGTTCTGATATCTGAACAATAATTAGTTAATGCGTATATTGAAATGTAGAATAATATACAGTTATTCTCATAAAAGATAGTGCACTCATATGTTAAAATTTATGTTAAAAATATGTAAAATTCGATTTTACAGCAAAACTTTTCTGATATTTTCTGTTGGAAATTTCGTTACCTTCAATTTTATTTAGATACATTTTCCAATTTTGTCGTACCATTAAACAAGACTGTAAAATACAAAAAATATTGTCATCTATATCTCGAAAACGGTGCGACAAAATAGAAAAATGTATATAAGCAAAATTGAAAGCCACGAAATTTGCAACAAAAAATGTCTAAAAAGTTTTGCTGTAAAATTGATTTTTATTTAACAAAAAAAGGATTCAAAATGTACAATTTATATTGTTAACATAGAAGTGCCCCACCTCTTTTGCGAGGCTAAATCTTTGATATAGAGATCGCAGTCAGTCGTAGTACATAGCAAGACGAAATTGAAAATTTGAATATTTCTGTCAAGTTGTAAACCTAAAATTTTTGTTCCATATTCAGGATACTCAACTAGCGATTACATCAAGTCACCGTACCTTTCTGATAATTTCTACAATTTTATGATTTTTTTACTTGCTGAATTATGAAATCCACTTTGTTAATTCATTAATTGATTATTAATGAAAATCAAATTATGTATATTGCGATCACAAAGTGTCGCTATCCTCTCAGCGACAAACTCGGCAAAACTGTGACGCACGAAATGTTCAAACCCATTTGAACCCACGGCCACTTATTTGCTTGTAATCGCTGGTGTTTGTCACTAGGCCACTCGTCGGATTTTTTAAAATTTAACAGCTTATAAACAAATTTATCTGGGTTCGAATCTCGTACTTTCGCGTACTGCGCGAATGTCTGCAATAAATTGTCGAAAACAAATGAAATTTTTTAAAGAAATTGAATTTTCTTCCGTATACTGTTTTTAGCCCTATATAATTGCGATTAATAGTTTTTTGTTATTGGTTTCAGTAACGTCTACTCTAAAATCTCCATTTACTTTTACTGGCTTTAGTATAGCATAGCTGACAATGTATTCTAATTCGATAATATGTAATACTAATCGTAAGGTTATTGTTTAAACTTTGTAATTAAATTTATTTTATCTACTTAAAAGTGAAAACAATTTTTTATCTCTGCAATTTGGAAAAGTGATAATTGTACAATGTATGTACATATTGAATAAAAACAACTATTTATGTTTTAACCGTATAGTTTTAATAGTATTAATGGAAAGTTGATGGTCCTTGATTTTATGATAATCGAAACATTTTACGATATATTGTTAAATTAATTTTGCACTTTGAAAATGGAATTTCAAAAAAAATTATCAATATTTCGACTTAAGACGTTATAGCCTTATTTGGATGTTAATAAATTTTCGTTTTTACAATAATTTTTTTGCAAATTTTGCAATACAGTACTGGGTTTATGTAATTTTAGTGGGTGCTGTGCAAAATATGAATTGAATGGCGCAAGCGCAATTTAATAGCATTGGGAACCTACCAGTTGCCTCGTCCCAGTGTGGCGTGTGATTGTGTAGTGTGCGGTCGGTTTGGTGAATTATTTGTCTTGAGCACTTTCACATCTGCTTCTTACACCTTGAGAGGTATTTAATCCAGGTTACCTACTAATATAGTGCTTTAACCACCCGATAACGCATATTATTCAGCAACCGCGATTTAAACTTGCTCGTTCTTGACGAAGAAAAATTATTGCATTTTCCTTGTTTCATCGATAATTAGCAGTAATAATCAAAATTAGTTTAGTGAGTATGGGTGCACAATACAGGGATGTCGATATAAATATGGAAGATTCAGGAAATAGTTGCGGAAGCAGTGTCGTTTCCGATTTCAGTAGCCCAGATCATGCTGACTTCTTTGACGGTGATGGCGATGACGTTCAAGTTTCCGATTTGGAAGGTGAAGTCGATCGAAAAGAATCGCCAAATAATTTAAAGGTAATTATGGATTTTCAATTAATGTCCTCTATAATGTTATAATAACACGTGTCAGATGTTGTAATTAAACTTACTTTACCCTATATTGAAATTAATTACACGACAACTTAATAAAAATACTCTATTGTGCAATACAAATCTTGGTATGTAGGTTATTGAATAGGTGAATATTTTCTAATTATTTAATGAATTAATTTAAAAAATGCTGGTAGAACATTATTTTTTATATCGACAATAGTCGTAATCGATTGTTATTTCAGTTCGACTTTTAATTGTTGTTCATGTAGGTTTCCTTATCAGTATTTTCGACTTGAAAAATTAATACAAAAACAAACGTTTCTGGTTTTGTGGTCAACAATCGAGTTATTATTTAATACCGGACACTTTTCTAATCAAAATTGGGTCGGATATTTGATATGCATTCACTCGCACGAGATTTATTAGATCAAATCATTACGACAATAAATATATATTACTATGTGATCAGTGATCGGAGACTCCTTTGCATATATCAACTGGAAAAATTGTTTTCGCATTACTAATCTTGCAAAATAATTTTACCAAAGGAAAAAATAAACATCAAAGAAAAGAGAAAATTGTTTAGAAGCTAAATAAAAATTCTTATTGGAACTTTTATTACAAAAACTGAATTGATTGCGCAAACCAATTTATCACCCCATAAAAGTTGCAAAAAAAGCTGTCCGTAAATAAATATTGCTATATTACAGCAAGCGTATCATATTTTCCATTTAGGATTTATAAATCGGTAAATTAAAAAGTATTCTTATGTTTATATCAGAAGAGGTCAATCATCATCTTATATTTTGTTACTAGCCATTAAGTTGGAACGATAAAATTATTATTTTAGCTTATGGTAACAAGAAAATTAAATGACAAATTACTTATTTCTGATATACTCGAAAATAAATTATATTATATTTATAAAAAAAATTTAATTTCGTCGTAGAGGTTTGAGATTATTTTAAATTTTATATTGTATTTTTTATAATTTTTATTAAAATTGGAATAGTACTTTCAAATATTTTTGCTTTTTCTAAATGACCCTGTCTTGAGCAAAAGTTAAAACAAAATCATTTTAATATTTGCTGATGCAACATACCAAATTTTTAGTTTTATTTAGAAAGGCTCAATACTCGATACAAAGATCTGAACAATAAATTACATTTAAAATGATGCATCCTTTGCCTCCGATTTGGTCTTGTAATTTAAAATTTTTGAAAATTAAAGTAAATTATTTCATCCTAACAAAATAAATGATGCAGCCCACGACTTATGATTTAAACAAATTTATTAGTCTCGTGTTTATTTTCATTTTCGGTTAGCTTTTGGAATTGCTTCTCGGTTGTTGGTTAATCTTTAATAATGAAATTATTATATTTAATAAAGGCTCGTTGATTATACATAGTACATAGAATAGTGTATTGTTTGCACTTCTCCGGTGGCAAATCTTGGTACACCTGCTAGCTACTAATTACGATGCTATGCTTAAGATGAATATGGTTTCCTTGTAATTTTTTTTATATCTTATAATATATTTTTGTAGTAAAAGTTTTATTGTTTTATAACTATGTATATAATAAATATTTTTTTATTTTATTTGGTTAATTTTGTATATTTTTTATTGTTAATATAATATATCTACTTATTTGTAATGATATTCAGATAGCAAGAGGCAAAGTATGTCTATATGTTATTAAGATACAAAGATATATTTTGGTATATTTTGTTTTTTGAAAATTTCATTTTAATAATATACACATTAAAATATTATATTAATGTAATAAATTATTAATAATAATAAACTGTGGATTTCGAGTATATTATATTGAAATGTTAAACAATTATATTTAAGAATTTCAGATATCAACCGCTACAGTTGGTTTTTACGAGGGGCAAACACCTGGTCTTTTTGGTGTACACCTACATCCTCGTACGTCCTCGTGAGTGTACACCATAAATCCCTCTGTGTTTACCTCTTGGTGTTTTATTTAAAATTTTCTGCAGAATTTATTTTAAGTGGCTTTCGACATTACAATTATTTAACATCCAATTGAATTAATTATACGTACCGCAAAATTCCAATTTTTCTGAAAAAGTTCAACTATTTTTTCAACTACGTGTTTTCCAAGTTTGCTTGAATAAATTGTATTTTATCGTAAACAGGAAATTACATATATTAGGTACTTCTTACATATTTATTATCAAAAAAATTATTTTAATAACAATGATATTTATTTATAATTTTTTCCATTTACACTTAAAAACACAATTATGCACTTAAGTAGCTTTGATGTGCGTTTACTCCAAGAATCAGCGATTTTATCATCTGTTTGCTTTTAAAATTTATTATCTATTAAGCTTTCCACACATTATCTTTTTTTTATTGTAAATTTAATCATCTCACTTTAAAAATGATTTATATTCCATTTTTTTAAATGATTTTTCAGAGGTTTAAGCATAGGTGCGGTGGCATAGGATTTTTGCGGGAGTTACTATTAGCTTATCTATGCGTAGTACCTTGACGTTTACCTATATATTTATATATACAAAACATTTGGAAAATTTACTGTCGCCAGGTTGTTTTAAGCGATTACACTAATTCGATGTTAAAAATTGTTGCCTTATCAGTATTGCTTTCACCATAGAAAATATGATAAATATTAATTTTAACCTTGCCCAAACGCAACGTTTCAAACTGCTGCAAAAACAAAATTATTGTATGTACTATATTATGTTTCGTATACGTTTATTTTATATATTTTGCTGTACAGTCCCTATCAATAAAAAGTAAAATATTCAAAGTAAAGTACCAAAAGGAAGCCATATAATGAAAATATCGAAACAATGTAAACGCAGCCATACAGGGTAAACCATGGGGGTGAAGCTGAGATTTGAAATACCGAAACACAACATGGCGGTGCCTTATCGTAATTTTCATAAGGTGTCGTATACACCCGACTAAAAACGATGATATTTGCAGAGTTTAGTGATTTCCATGGTGGTTTCTAGTGATTTTTAAAATCACATAGTTGGTTACTTTCTATAATCATTCTATTTTAGGTTATATTTGTGCATTTTGTACAAAAAGCGCGTGTACCCTAACCATGATACAACAATTTATATCAAAATAAATTTATTGTGTCATGTCCTGAATCCATGTCCATTATACCTATTGTAAATGATTAATCTGTGATCCCTACAAAGTGAAGTGCAAATTTATTGTGTGTGAAAATTGAAAGTTAAGTATAAGATTTCGCAGATACTACACCATTATTTAAACAAATTTCTTTTCAATTTCAGGTTTCGTTTGATATATTAATTTAGCAATGGAATTGGTTGGCCGTAAGAAGTTTAGCTGCAAGTATCCTTGTGAAAATCATTACTTTTTAAATACGAAAGGCGATTATGTAAACAAACATTTCTTTAGATTTCCTAAAGATGTTCATGTTCATAATATTTGGAGAAATGTTTGTAACGTAGATTGTACAAAAAATACAAGAAATTGGCAAATTTGTGAAGATCATTTTAATCAATGTGATTTTGTGAACGAGGCAAAACAACGGTTAATTTCTGGGGCTATGCCAGTACCTTGCCTTGTAGAAATTTCAAATGTTCAAAGTAATTCCAATGTTTTAGAAGGCATTGCTGATGAACAATTGATCAAAAGGGTAGATTTGCCTATTTTACATGATTCGGTTTCTTTAAATAAGTCTTGTACTGGACCTAGCTCTTTCTCGACAGCTTCATGCTCATATTCAGATTTGCCTCTTTCACATGATAATGCAGGAACAAGCAATGATCTTCAAGATCACAATTATTATAGTCATTGGTGGTAATTGCAAACGCTTTTTTTTATTAATTTTTATTAATTTCTTTATTAACTTGTATAGAAAATGTTTATTTTAGTTCAAAAATTATTTGTTTACGTATTTAGTGTATTTCAGTTTTTATTAATATATTCGTTGTACATTTTTAGTTTGTGAATTTTTATTACAACTAACCTTGGTCAGATTTAGCAAATAATTATTTTAAATTCTTAAAAAATTTATTTAATAATTTTCTATAATTACCTCTGTTTATTATAGAAAATTTTTAAATAAATTTTTAAAGAATTTGAAATTTTAAGTTTGGAAATAAAATTATAAAATTATACAATGCTATTCAAACGTCGCGCTAAATTTTAGTTTGCCTTACGGGCGCAGGAGGGCCGTGTTGCGATCATTTAACATGCAGGTTTCGCTTCTCAATATATATGTTCTGTGGGGTAAACGTTCAGTGGGATCTATTGCGATGATTATTATTATTATTATTTTTTTTTTATTAATGAATACTATACAAACTGAAAACTACCAGAAACTATTCCAAGTTCATTATGTAATATCTACAAATTCATAAATTTTTTGCCAGCAGTTTTTTTTTGTATTTGAAGCGGTTTATATAGTTTAAACTAGTTTTGATCTAATTAAGTTACAGTTTTCTACCTGTTTTTTTTTCAAAACCTGTGAGATAAATTCCTGATGTGTTTACGTTTCGATGGTAATTTATTTTTTAAGTTCCTATGTTTGGGTTTTCAGATGTTCCTATTAACTATAAAATTGCGTAATTGCCAAGCTATTAAACTATTATTTTTATAATAGATGGGTCTGACAATGAATCATACATCTCTACATCGTACGTATTATTTAATAAAATAAACACCGTGTTATTAATTATTAACTTAATTAGAAAATTTTCCTAATATCGTTAACAAATGTATTTATTTACTGGTTACGCAATAAAAGTAATTTTTAATGTCAAAAAAAATTTTTTTTGAACTTAATAGTATAATTTTGTTGACATCATATTGTATCATTCGATATAAAAGTGGTACTTTGTTTAATTCCACTTCTTTATCTTATCTTTATGTTGTCATTCAAAATACAATCTTACAGGTGCACTTTTTGTGAAAGCAATTGTTTTACTTTACTGCCGGTGTCGGGACAGTACAAAAGTACCCCAGTATTACTTTACTTCGCTTGCCAACAATAAAATTACTGCTAATTAAGTACGATAATTATTTTTTTACATTTTTTACATGTTATATTCGTATAATTAAATGGGTAACCTTGATTTTTCTGTTATTGACATATTATTTAAGATTAAAAGTACTTAGTACTTTTGATGTCTAGGTTTAATAGTTTAGCTTAGAAATGTTCATATTTTAACATCGGTTTAGTAATATTAGGTAATAAAACGACCGACGCGACGGCGAGGATTGGCAAAAGAAATAAATTTTTCAATATTGTTTGTTTTTTAATTTAGCAATGTAAATCGTATTTGCATTGTTGTACGTCATGTAAGAGATACGACTTTAATGTGTGCTATTAAATTGCGTAGGATTTGAATTTGGTTATTGATTAAAAAGCTTCCCACATTCGTTTTGTTTTTATGTTTGTGCATGTGAAACCATGAAGTATCAAATAATAAAACTTTGATTATACCTATTTTGTATATTAAATTCGTAAATTTTGTCAACGAATAGTGCAACTTACGTAATAGTTTTCATCTAAATATTTTCCTTAATTATTCCATGAAACGGAAATATAATTTATGGATATTCAATAAACTTTTTATTTATGCAACGTTGATTCGAGAACTCACAACGTGTTCACATTAAATCCGCAATAATTATTCAGGCAGCTATTGTATTTAACTGACGCATAGCATTTAGTTGGAATGGACATCATGTAAAGTTAAAATACATGGGAACTAAATATACATAATATAGTATCTTTTATTTTTTAGTTTATTTCTTTAATCCACTGTGTGGCTCCTTATCATTTGCCAATTTTCCACGGCTCTATCCTGGCTAGCCGCTCTCTTATACTGGTTTCAAGTTCTCAAGATTTGGATTTTGTCTTTCATACATAACTCTTTTGATTACCCTGCGAGTTATCCTGATTCGGTTTGCTGACACTTTTGTAATAGCCATTGTTTTGCTTTTGTCTTATTGTTTAAATTTTGTCTATAATGCATTGTAAAAAATTACAAAGGTAATCGAGAGAGGTGCATTGTATTTGATTAGCTCTTCTAGGAGGGATGGTATTGACCGGAATAATTGGTAGACCAAAGTTTCATTACCAATCGATTACTACTATTTTTGATCAATCTCTAATTTTTTCATCTTTTTATCATAAATTGAAAGCATTTTGCGAACGTTCATTGACCTGAGAGTTTTATGTGTATAGGTATCGACATTATTATTGTCTTCAACTCTATAAGTTATATATCTTCAATATACTATTTGGAATGAAAAAAAATTTTGTAGTGAGTTTTACAAAAATATTGCTTTTTGTTGTTAAAATGTTAATCGCTTGCAAATAATTAATACAAGTTTGGAACAGGAAATGACTACGATAAGCTGCAAGTATCATTATCAAAACTAAATATATAAATTTCAAATAATAAAAATGAAAGTCCAAATGGATTCTTTTTAAATAATCTTATAGTTTAATAGTTTTTAGACAATGCCTTCAATATAATCTTAATTAATTACAAGTTATCAACGACCGTCCCAAGTTTAAATAAAATTAAAAAATGACTTCGACATTTACCGACAACGTCATCAAATCACGTAACAATTACACGTTCTAAGAATAGAAATTAAAATTTCCAAGAACATTTTGCAGTCTAGTTTCAAATGTCAATGGCACATGGCACTTTCGCGTATGTTGTAATTCGGAGCTTTAATTTAGTCAAAATTGGGGTGAGTTATCTACGAGTTTATGCCTCGGTATGTACCAATACCAAGTATAGTGTCCCCTGTTGCTCATAGTATTTAATAACTTATGGTCTTGTCCTTCCATTTTCAGGTTCTCAACCTATGACAAACTATAATACGTCATAGAGTGTGAATGCCAAAATAATTTACTTTTCTATTTGAAGAAAACAAAAAATTTTTCCATAAACGCTATTTTGAACTTTATTTGCCAAATACGTAGTTAAGATAGTTATTTTTATTTTACATTGTAGTTCACACATGGTCTCGAATGATTAATCATATCGTTTTTAATTTAACAAAATTAATAATTGCAGTAATCGTTATCTTAAGTGCCTTCTAATTATCAGTGATAAAATACAGGTAATACAATGGTCATTGTCAAGTAAAAATTTTCAATGCTATGCTTATCGAAGTTTTTTAACCTATTCATGCCATCAGTTTTTTGTTTACTTGTCAAATAAAATCTAATCTTTTAGAATATCAAAATTGATATTGAAAATAAGTTATTATTTATGAAATTGCCTTGGCTGAAATATTGAACATAGTTTATTTTCTGTAAGGCTAATTGAATTTTCACATCGTTATTAAATTTGCACGCGTGATACTGCAGTATTTCCTTTGTCAAATTTCCAAGTGTTAATGGCGCCTGAAAATGTTTCAAGCATTTGAACACATCATTATCGTTGTACTTGTACAATTTGGAAATTTGCACAAATTCCAACCGGATTGTCTACCAAGATAATAGTCGTAGCGGTACTGCATTGTATGAACCGAGTTTTGGAGTTCTGTTGGTCAGAAATCCGAATATTCAAAATGTGTCGATTGTAGAGACTATCGTTAGTTCATAAATTTCAACAGTAATGATTATTAAAAATAGGTTGTGTAGGACTAAATCCGTTAAATTAAACTACGATAAAAGTGTTATCAGTTTATTGAATGTTTTGTGAAGGCTGTATAAACTTACATCAACATGAAAGTGATACGTTATATTGTTCTAAGTTAAATTGAAATATACTTTTAAAAATATGTATTAGAAAAGATTGTGTTCCTGTACCACTTTTCCTGAATTACAAGTAATTGGTCCTAGAAAGCTTTTCCATTTTATTTCTCCTCAAGTTTTTATTTTGCATGTTCTATCTTTATTTAAAAGTTCTTGTTGTGTTTATAAAAGTTTTTTTTGCAAAAAATAATAATTTGATCGTTTAATTTTTAATTAGATGTTTCATGATACACAATGTCAGGGTTAACCAGCTTATTATAGTAAATATGGCCATGGACACACTTCATTGTATTCATTATGATAATTTTTCTAAATCTATTTTGAGTTACGAAATTGTTTGCTCTTGAAAATACAAACACCTGATAAAGTAACGCAGATTGATAATTATTTAAAAGTTAACAATAATTTAGGGGAATTTTTTGAAAATAAATTCATAATCATACACATGCAATATGTCATTGTTTGAAAAGATTATAATTAGTATTATATTTATTTGGATAAGATATTTTAGAATTGTTAATCCAATTCAATTTTGTAATCTAATTTAATTACTAGATAGTGAGTTGCACAAAAAATAAAATAAGCTGTCATATGCTAATGGGACATCCTAAGGATCGAAACTCTTAGTTTGATTGTAAAATATGTATTGTCTGTTAGTATACAATTAAATGACCATTTGTGGTTCCCCAGAACCTCCTACACTCGTTCGAGGAAAAAACTCTTACAAATATGTATGTACATTATGTAAGCAGTTTGTAATGGTACTCGTAATTAAGGAATTAATTCGTGTTGCTATTAGTTTTTCGGAAAATTTTATTTACAATGTGGAAGTTTAATTATTGTTACAGATCAAAGTAACTTGAATTTCATACTGTTAACTTTTTCTTTCTCTTCTAAAATGTTATTATAAAATAAATTCAAACAAAATGTCAAGGTCTGTTAAATATATTATTAATGTTTTCTGTCTCTCTTTACACAAAATAATGTCGTTAAAATTCAGTTAACTAATATTTCTTATGTTATGAAAGGTCTGGTTTATTGTGAAATCTTGATATTATTTCAATTTTGGCAAAGTGTGAATGTGTAATAATGTGGGTGAATGTACTTTTTGGCAATGAATGGATGGATGGTGCCACGACTGAATATTATAGTTTTCCTGCTAAGCACTCGTTAATGGTTTATTTATTTTTGTTAATTAATTTTTATTAGCTAAACTTCGTTATTTGAATTATTGTTTGGTATTCACATAACAGGGTTTGTGCAAGATTCGATCCACTGCGCAATTCTGTCAGGCTTGGTTAATTTTTAAAATTATTTGCAAAGGATCTAAAATTTTGGATAGGAATTTTTCGCATTTTTGTTTAGTTAACATGTAAACTAAGAGATTTAACTTAATATAATTAAGAGTCCTAAAATAGATGTTTGTTCTTAAAATACTCCGAATACATCTAATAAACTGGCTTAGAAAAAAATAATTTATATAAGGTTTCGTCGAGTTTTCAAATTGCTTACGTAGTTTTAATATAGATATAGGCTGTTGATGCGCACGGTTTATAAATGGATTTCTCTCTTTGCATGGAAATAACTCATTAAATTTTCTAATTAATCAGAATTTAAAGTAGGTCTAGACAGTTTACATTGTAACTGACTGCTTCTGTCTGGAAAAAGTATTTCGCAGTGTAGTAACCACTCTCACGATAATTTTATGTATAGACGGACGTTAGAGTTACTATACCTTCGTGCCAAAACATTTATATTCTCAAGCTATTTTTGTACGTAATAGTATTGTATTTTAAGTTTTATTCATTGGTTGTTGCTAACGCCTTCGAGCGCATTTGACTTATTTTTGGTTTTATCGTAAATTAATTTAACGACAGACTTAACACTTCGATTAAAGATTAATTTTATTACGTTATCAATTTCCATTCAAAAAACTAGCTTCACTAAAAATCAAGGTTAATCCATGTAATTCAGCTTTTACGTTTTATTTTCATTTTGTTACTACAATTAAAAATTATATTAATGATTTTTTAGAATTCACCTACATATGTGAGGTCGAATGGTTATGCAATCAATACATGGGGATTTTTTAATAAAATACCAACATAACTTTTATATTGATTACAATAATGGGAAGTAATGATAATAATTAGTGTTCCGGAATATTTAATTTTCAGCAATTAAAAACGTAAAAGATTAAAACATCCTGTGGTATACATCGATCGTCACAAGAAAATTGTACATACATTACACCTTAACCAGATTCTCTTTAATAGGAAAGTTTGCTCCTTTGAACTATAGGCACTATTAGTAAGAGTGTAGTTAATATTGGTTTAATGTAGGAAATAACTAATTGTTAATTAACGTCAATTAATATTAAATACTTGAGTACATAACGCCTTGCACTAAAATGTGGTAAACTCTTTATAAAATATCGATCAAAACAAAATTTTAATTGCTTTTCGTTGATCAAATTTTATTCGAAGTTTTTTCTTTGCAGTTTTCAATTTACATTTAAAAGCAAATCTCGGGGGGGGGGGGATTTTGTGGGCCTTAAAAGTGAATTTGCGGGTCTGAAGTTTAAGATTGCTGTTGAAAACATTTGAATGCTAATTTTTGACCTTGCATACCGTAGCACGCCTTGCCAAGATTGGAATGAAAGAAAGTAAATCGTTTTCTGCATGATTATTATATTATCATTGAAAATTTTATATTGATCAGTTTCTTTTGTTTTCGCAAAAGGATAGGCCTGCTATATTATTTTTCCTTGTTTCATCTTATCAGATATACTCTTCTCCTCAGATCCGTATATTGGCAAGAGAAAATTCGAATTCAAATAACTCAAAATTAGCAGATCGTAATCTTTCGATTTAATCTTTTGTGATGTAATCTAAATCGGAAAATATAATTTCAATTGAAAATTGGGTAATTTCTTTTTCTAATATAATGGTTTTATGACAAGAAATTGTTTGCATACATTTTTTAAGTCATTAAATTACGTTTTACTAACATGTATATTATAATTGCGCAATTTGCGGGTTCGAGGTAATTTAACGTGAACTTGACCATAAAAAATGAATGTAATTAATCAATTTGACCAAATTCAATGTGCTTTGTTTAATTCAAACTGCTTATATTTTTGATTTATTTGTTGATTATATAGGTCACATACATTAGTAAATTCAACTTGGTTTTAAATTGTTATTTTCCTGCCGAGTATTCACCTAAGCGATATCTTTGTAATTAACTATTCTTGGAAAAATAATATACATACGTATTTTTATTAAAAGTTTTTTTATTTAGTAATTATATATGTAATCGAAATGTGTTTAACGATATGGTAAAACTATAAAGATAAATTACTGTTTTAAATAGATAATAAGTTTATCCTTGACTTTGTCCTCATCTAGTGGTAGTAGGTACCTACTTCAAAATATTTTTGTTTTCAGTTTAAAATACGATTAAATTATTATTTTATTATTGTTAATACAATTATTATTATTTTTGATAGTATACCTACATAAATTATATTATATTCAGTGGCGGTCGGTACGGAGATGGCGAGATTTTATTTAAAAATGATTTGTATAATAAGGTACCTGCACGTAATAAGGCCTAAGGACCAAAAATCGTACTTAAAATAACCTCCCTCGCTCAATATCACACTTACAGACACCTATTGCATGTAGAAGTTGCTAAAATTTTGCGGGAGTTGAATATCCCATTTGTAGCCTCCAGTGTTACATCATTTATCATAAAGTGAGACCGTGCAGCCCCAAATAATAAAAATCGGTTCAAATAAATCATAAATATTTTTTGTAATATCACAGTTAGCCATATAAAATTAAATTTTTTCTTTATAAGTACGTGCTTCGATGATCTTAAAAATTTGAATATCGTATCGCGCTTCAAATATTTTTTATTTTGTTTTTCTTACATAAAGTGATGTGCGCTTATTAAGGCCTACTAAATTTACCATAGTCTTACTATGGTATCAAAGTTTCTTTGCTTTATAATGTATTTTACTTTTGAGATATTACGAATGTAAATAATTAGTAGGCATATTTATTACTAAATCATTGAGCGTTACTTTTAGTGATTCGGGCCGATGCCTCCTAAACGAGCCAATTGGTCAGAAATCGATGATTTTGAGTGCCCAAGGCGTTGTAATTAATACTCTTTTTTAAAGAATGTTTAGTTGTTGCATTTATGTGTTTATTGATTTTAAATACCTACCAATAAATATTACGTATAATTTTATTGTTTAAGTATGTTAAAGCCATAAGCTTTAGAAAATGTACCAAAAATATGATTATTATTAAAACATGTTGATTAAATTAGATATTTTTCATTTTATTGCAAATCTCCCTTGGCTAGGCCTTATTAGGGGCAGGTACCTTATATAAAAAATTTCATAAATATGAATATTTGCCGAAACGTTGATAGAACAAAACAGACGTCTTCTCGAAGAGCAGATTCAGAACTGATTTGTTAAGACGTGGTCGAATGTTCAAATTGGTATAAAAAGTAATTTTTTTTTAAGAACATTCATGATGCAAGGGTAGGAAGGCGTCGAGTTGGTAGTGAAGATTATGTATTCTAATGCTTGTTTACACCGCAATATACTTAGTTAAATACGGGGTATTAGTAATTTAGGTTAAGTTTGGGGGTTAGTGCTGAGCACTGTTTCTTGCCTAGCCGTAATGGGAATGACGCGGTTAGGTAATGTATGTGTTATGTACCTACCTACCTATTGAATAAAAAAAGGATATTTTCTATATCTAATTAGGTTAGCTAGTAAAGAATTATGTGGTTATGTACGCAAATGTTCTATCACAACTTTTGAATTCGCGACAATAGTCACCAAATTTGTTTTCTAGGTTACGCTTTTTAAATTCCAAATTTATGCGTTTAATTATCATATTATATATTTATATAATAATACTTATATATATATATTTTTTTTACATAAATTAAAAATATGCTTGGTAATATACTAATCTTTTAGGCTATTCATAATAAAACTACATAATATTATTTGTGATCCTTTTATTATGTAATCTCGAAAATTGCTATTATTATAAATATTACTAGATCGCATTTTGTTTTTAATTAAACAAAATCCATTAAAGTTATCTCGAGTACACTCAATCTACTTATTAGTATATTTAGCATGTATTCTTATTCTGCTTCAAGTCAATTGTTAACGCCATATTGAGTAATTGATGTTTTATATTATTATATTTCTAGATTGTTACAGAAATTTAAACAGTCGCTGGTTTCCCACAATCTTACAACATCTTCTAATATAAACATGAAAAAGTAAATTGATTTACTCATTTGAATATCGCATGAAAAGAAAACTAAGGCTTCGGAATTCGCAAAATCTAATTTTTATTGTATAAAATTCAAATATCGTTTTTCTTACCTTCTTTTTAAATTTCTCGAATATTCTGGAAATAAATGGCATAAAATATAATATTATGAGTGCAACTGATGTTGCAATCGCGCTACTTTTTTTATTTAAAAATAATAGTTATGATATCCAAATTCTTATAAGGAAATATATCCAAAAAGAGTTATAAATAAAATCTACCTGTTGAATGTGTTCCATTTTATCTCAAAAGAAGTCCTTGTTCAGTTTAATAAGTTCAAGGTTTAAGTTTGTTTTGCGTATTTCATATTTTTTTTATTTCATTGTTACCAATGTTAATTTATTATTATTGAATTATTATTGACGTTAAAAGTGTCGTGCTTGTAAATTGAATAATTATTATTCGTTTTTTGGATTAGCTTAGCAATGATTGAATTATATTGCAGCTGTGAGTTTTGTAAATCTAAATGATTGAGTTAATAAAATATGATTAAAATAGAACGAGAAATAAAATATTATGTCCTCTCAACCGTTTTGATAACAATTCTGTCGAATATTAAATTTTATTGATTAATTATCACAAATTGAAAATTTTATCTAAGCTTGGATACAAGGATTCTATTTATATTTTAAATTAAAATAGGTATTGAGATTTTTCATTAATAATAATTTATTTAAATTTTATTTTGCACTAATTATACTTTAATTATCTGTCGAAAATCAGGGCAAGATTAAAAGTGCAAAATAATGTAGTAAATAAGAATTATCTACTAAATGGTAATTTTAGCAATATTATCACAATTATTAAAATAAAATTGTGTTTCAATAATAGCAATCCAATTAAAAGTGAAACATTTTAGAAAACAAAATTAAAAATAACTGAACTTACTATATACAAAAATTTTCCTATTTGATTACAATATTTATTTATCTTATCGATTCAGCATTTACAAACATTCAAAATCTGTTCCTTCGTCTACGAGAAAAAATTGTCTCTTTTATTTCAATATTAGATTATTTTTCCAATAAAAGTTAATTCGTTTGGGCGTAGCTACATATTTATTATTTCTAAAGAGAGTGTTAATTAACCTCTTTAGGTCCTGTTGTTAAATTAAATGAAAATCAAAAATATTTTTTCAACAATGAAATTTTTTTTGGAACTTCTGTATATCAATTTCAATTATAAAATATCTCTTTTGTATAACCAAATAAAACGTTAAAACTTAAAATTTCCTTTGTCATTTGTCAATGTTTGTTTGCTAATCGTCTAACATTGATTCGTTCCATTTATTTGTTCGATAAAATTTACATCTTATTTATCTTTGTTAGTGTATTGACTTGCCATTGTATTGATTTTATGTTGCTATTGAAAATTCTCATTCCTCTCATGCATTTGGCTAACTGCGTAAACATTTTTGAACGTGTTCGGCACCCACACTGATTTCCATCATTCATAATAAATTTGGAGAGAATTTTTTAATCAAGTGAACAATTTCTATAAAAAGCCGTACTTAGGGAAACTTCTAGAAAATCTTTTTTGTCGGATTAATTCCTTGCGTCTCATTAGGGTTTCTTGTGTTAATTTGGCATAAGTCGAATCTTCTACCTCAATTTAACATTTTAACAAAAGAATGTTCTACATTTCAATGAGAATTTCAATGAGCTCGGATTAGTTTAAATTAAATAGTAGGCAGAAAGAGACTTATCTTCCTACGTTCTAATAATTAATAGTTTGCTACAAACCAACATTTTTGTTCGTAATGTACAGATTAAAACGTAAGAGAAGAAAGAATCCTGGCCGTAATAAATTTAGCATCATAGAACATAGATAACCTGATGTTTATAATATTATTAATGTACAATAAATTTAATTACAAAATTTATTTGACATGTTAAATTAATACATAAAAGTAATTTTACACTGATAGTAACGTTTAATATAGCAATTTTCGGTGTCTTGTTTAATTGCTTAGCTGAATATCTGTTAATAATTATTAGTGGGTGATCGATTGTTTAGTACTTTCGACGCTTGTGACGGTAGTCGGCGTCCATTATGAACAGACTGGCGCCGGCGAGGGTTTCAGGAACATCGCGTATGTGTCGCCAACGTAATCTTCGATGTTAGTTTCAGTACACCCAAACATTGAATAATTTCGTAAATTGAGGGCCGCTTTTATCATAAAAGATATTTTGTAATCTATTTTTTAGCATACTTACCAACGTAAGTCGAGGATAATAATATACCCTTTGAATATATTTCCTTAAAATGAGAACGGTTCGATTATAATGCAAATTGTTGCTTCCCTCGAACTAAATTTTTTTTATACTAAAATGTCAACAACTTTAATTTAATCAATGGATTAATTAAGAAATGAGTAGCTCCAACGATATTATTTGGTTATTAAAAATTATGATTATGAAAGCTACAAGTAATTGTAATTGTAGGTAGTTAGTAGGAAGCAAATAAAAATAAAAAGGAGAAGTAAAAGTGAATTTTGTTCTTTTGCCATAATAAAACTTTTATGACTCTTTTATTAAGTAACAAAGCAGAATTTTTTTGGTAACTAAAATTACCCTTCGCTTTTAGAGTAGTTAATAATACTAATCTGCAAGTAATACGATTTTGCTTCATGTTGGTATAATGAAGCATTGAACTGTGAAACTGATTAAAGAACATAAAAAATTTCCTTTGGCTCAAAGGAGTTTTTTGGTATAATCCAACATCAAAATGTTTTGCAAGAAGTTTTAAATATTTTAGAGCAAAACAATGTCTAGAAATTTTTTTGCGTTGTGGTTTTCGCAATCTTATTTTTACTTTCAGTATGACGAAGCACATTGTCAGTAATTTTTGTAACTGCATTACAAGCAATTTTAATACAATAAAAAAAACGATCGATTGAAACAAGCACATAGTGAATTTTTATTGTGCATGCGACTAATAAAATTTTATTTTTATTTCAAAATTATATTAAATTTCTATCAACATAAATCCTAAATTTAGAAATCATACTTCATATTTACGTTACTGAAAATATTAACGTATGCAGTGGAATGTATTTTTTACAAGCCATTCCGAAATTGAATGAAGTAATGATTTTTTAGCCGACTGACGAAGGAGCTCATTTTGGATGTTTATATTCTCTCGTTTTATCCTCCTCTTCTTCAGTTTAATAATGATTTGTATGAAGTTTCTATCCAAGCTATGGACAACTCTATTGGTCCATGACACCATTAACGAAGTTTTGCATTTTATAATTTGTAGTATACTAGTTTTAGTTATTTATTGAATTATCTTATTTGCAGTTTACATTAATTTCACGGTAGATTGAATACTTTTTTTTTAATATAATCGTGAACAAAGTGCAATATTTTGTAAGAGGAATCAAGCAGAGCATCTTCACTAATTAATATTGATTGATGACCGCTAAAATTGTACTTACATTGTTCAGTATAAATTAATTACCAATTAAATTTTTAGTGCTCAATTACATTGTATACATTTTTAAAAACTCAAAATTTTACTGACCAAAAGTTAATAAATTACAAAACATTCCATTTAACAAAATTTTGTAACAATAAAATTGTGATACCTACCGTAAACTGATGTGATTACGTCGTCGGATGTTAAACTAATTACAAGTTTATTGTTTACGAAGTGGATGAAATTGTATAAATTATTGGAGGGTTGTTGGGGAATAATAATATATACGCAGATTTATACTATATTAATATTGAATAATAAACAAAATTACAGAAATACTTGGTTATGCTTTTTTTACAGCGACGCCAACGGTGGGGACCAACCCTGGAAATTTTTATCTGTCCGTTTGAATTTTATGTTAAAAAAAATCTAGATAATTAAAATTGAATACTAGATGTAGTCTGACTTAGCAAATAGAAATAAATTATTATATTTAATTCAAAATTTTTTGCGATATCTCGATTGTACGAAGTGGACAATAACAATTTTGAACAGTTGCACATTGATTACCAATAATTAAAATTACTCTTTCAAAGAACCTCCTGTACTTGGTTTTCTGTGTAAAGGTAAAAAAGTGAAAAAACATCATAACTCTAGCACATCAAATTTACAAACTTGACAAAAACAAAATTTACAAATAAATTTTTTTTTTGAGATATTCAAAAAATTTATGATTTACGTGGGTATACCTCCAAAACTAATATAGGCTTTTAGTTAATACTATTATTTAACGAAATCAATACAAATTAACTCTGCCACCAGGTGCCACTCCAATTGTAACGAAAGTTTGTAAATAAATATATTATTGTAAACATAAAGTTATGACGTTGTCAGTCTGCGTCTTTCATTGCTGTTTTCCAATTCAGATTTTGCTTGAATGAAGATCACTTCTGCACTGACCTGTAAACTTAGGTAAAAGCTGTTGATCTATATCTCTTCAGCGATTCAACAATTCTTATCGATGTATTCAACTCAATGATTTGCAAATCCAAATTTAAAAATTTATTTTTTTGAGCTTTTGGTCAGGTTTTTAATTTGCATATTGCTTACAGTTGGTACTTAGCAATTTTAATGAGCTTAAAAGTTAAGTATTGTAGTTCATATGGATTAAGAATGCTGAACTATTCGTTTAGCACTAATTGTAAACCAAAGCTCATTAACGATAGGTAATATTATGTGCGTTCACCCTCGTTAAATGTTGCGGCGTAGTTATAAAATTATAGTGCACAAGAAAACTTCATTATCGTTTAAACTTTAAAGCGACAAATACCAGTGGATATAAAAAATTTGTATATATTGTAAAAATGTTAAATAGTTCCAAGTTTCTCTATGTAAATTGTTCATCATATACCGTTCCAAACGCTTTTTTTCAGACTAATACTAGACGGAATGATAATAAACAGATTTATATTATTTAAAATAAATTTTCTTATTTTAATTATGTTTTTCATGTCAATATTTATTAGATATTGACCCCTTTCCACACTTCCAACACAATTTTTGTAGTAGGTCGTCATAGTTGGAAGTTCAAACTCGGTCTATTATTGTTTATATTGTTATCAAAGGTTAGGAAATTTCCATAATTTTTTTATATTATAATAAATTTATTATGAATTCCCTTGTCTGGTCTGACAAAAAAGATGTAGACATCTATAATAACTTGAAATGATATTTATTAAATTTTGAGCAAAAAATAGATTCCAATAATACTCGTACGCTTTTTCAAATTAGGAAAAAGTTTAAAATCAAAAAAAATACTCATAATTAAAAATAAATAATGGACTGATATTTTTCAGTTACCCGAACCTAATTCAATATTGTTAGTCCAGACTTGATCGATGAGCTTCGAGCATGTTGAAAAAATTAACCACCGATGAAGAAACTGTGCCTTATAAATAAATTATTGAAAGGAATTTTGATCAATATAAAAATGACGTCAGAAAATTTTAAGTTTGGAAATGCAATTTAATAAATTAAATGTTTATTATATCATCCGTTGATGCAATAAGCACAAAAGAAATTGTCTGGAAAGTAATTTATTTAAGTAATACAATCAATTTGCTATGCCACTGTTTTTTTTAAGAGTTACACCAACAGTTTCCTAAAAATATTTTATGCTCACTTCATTCTTTTTTACACTATTATTTAAAGTAAAATTGAATTTCGTAGTTTTCATTTTAGATTAAGACGTTTGCAACTTCTGTTATGGATTTATAGTTTATAGCCAAACACAACAAAATAATTTTGAATTTTGTATATGAACTGGCAGATGTAGAAAAAGAAATATGTCTTTTTATTTTAAATGTATGCATTTGACTAGCTTTATAAATCTCACCTCACACGAATATATATATTTTTTGATGTCGTAAATGTCTTCTTTCGTGATCGTAACTGTAAGTTTGTTTTAAATGCTATAAATTATGAGATTTTAAAAGTTGAGAAAAATTGTATTTTTATTTGGCGCTATCATATAGACGGTCGCTTCGAAGCATCTAACTTAATTATTTTTGAGTCTTTTGAGTTGAACATCCACAGAGATATATTTTTATGAAATAAGTAAACATGGCTCGAGTCGTGTGATCTATCAAGATACTCTTTTGCATAATATATAATTTGACGCAAACTATGGGAAAAGTAGATCTTTCCGCATAAAAAACATAAATCGTATTGGTTCATTGCATGAATAGTTTCTGGGCAACTCAAAAGGCTTAAGGGATTGAACTAACAACTAGAAATTATAAACTCAAAATATTCTTACCGGATGATTGCATTGCTTACCTCAGACTACTACCAACAAAACTGGAGAGAAAGAATAAATTGCTCTGGAAGCTAAAATAATCCAAATTAGCGTTTCTCATTTGGTAGGCTCTTAGCTGCATCTTTCTATTAACCTAATCAACAGCTCTTATTTGCACAAAACACTTAATTAATCTCTTAATACTAAATTATAATTTATAACCACTTTTTCATTAATTGTACGCACTTCATACAGCGCGTAAATGAAACCCAAGGTAACACAGTAGCTTTCTAAAGAGGTGACCGAATTCTATAGAATATTCGAGCATATTCGAGTTGCATTTTATAAAATCTTAATTATAGCTTTATAATTCAAAATAGAAGGGTTTGATGCAATATTATGACATATTTACCTATCTTAAATCTAGCCTAAAAATTGTATTGCTGATTTAAACAGAAAAAAAATCTGACAACATCTGTTCATTAATATTCACTCTAATAGTTACTTCATATTAAATCTATTTTTAGTGAAATTATTCATATTTGCAACCCAATTTGAACTGAATATTACATTTTTGGGTAAAATTTGAATATTCGAGAATATAATGTTTTTTGGACCTATTTTGTGCATAGGCTTCACAAGAAACTGCCAACTCATGATATTGTTAAATTAGGGAAATTATTTGATTTATGGGCTTTTTCTGAAAGGTTTTTGAAGTAAAATAAATTGCATTTCTGAGTTATTTTCTCGCAAAGGTACCTAATGACCAGATTACAATAAATTAATAATACTATGTACCTCGTGACAGTTTATGTTTATCGTAACTCAAATATTAGTAAATATTCCGCATCAAATATTAATAATATTTATTGCATTAATTGTAGGTATGTACTACGTATATAGACATAATATTATATATTTATATATTACCTAAACCATTTTATGCAGGAAAACATACTTTTTAAAATTTCCAATTTTGCCAGACTGGTTGCTTTCAGATGTTTAGATGTTTCAAAACTGAAAACTGCATACATATAAGCTCATTGAATTTTTGTCGGAATAGTAAAACTCACCAACCGATTGTTTTTTTCATTTTACTATCTGATTATAAAAATAAATTCCTGTTAGATTATGCTTAATGGCTAAATGCTTTTTAGTAAACCGGTTAATAATAAGCTCGTAGTTTCAACCACCTGTGTACGGTCATCACACATTAAAATGGGTATTTTTAGATAACTGGTTAATTTATTTAATGATGTTGATTTTTGCAACAACCAGTTGAATCTTCTTATTGACACACAAGTTTACAAACTTGTTTTGAATTTTTAACTATTTGTATGCATATTACGTATTGTTAAATTTGCCGAAATTAAATAATTGCTTTAAAATGCGCATTGATGAGAAAACGGAATAATTGGATTTTAAGATGTTCCACATTAGCACACGAGAAGTGAGTTAGTAATGCACTTAGCATAATTCTTTAATAATTGCAAATGAATTCCAAACATGGTTTTAAAATACTAATAAATGCAATGCTGCTATTATTTAATAAGAGAGAAGAGATGAAGCTCTTCCGTGGCGAGCGGCACTATTCGAGAACGTACTAGAAAGAACTTCAGAATTTAACTTTTACATAAAGGTGAAGTCCGGCGAAGCTCGTCACAGTTGCTCACCCAAATAGGTTTAATAACCACCAGGAGCAAGTGTTAGTTAATATTATCTGTCTGTTGATACATCATAACAATAACGGAATTGTATCATTACGGTTTAGTGTAACTGTGTTCGTTATCTCTGTTTGATTTTAATTTGTGATTTTTATTCGACTTGTGCAACTGACATCCCAAACCAACCTTTCACTTTCATCTTTGTTTGAATTCCTGTTTTTCATATGGAAGAAGTGCAATTCTGAGCTTGTAAGTGCAAAATCAATAATTTAGTGAAAAATAAAGTGATCAGAATCATGAATTATTTATACCAAGTTGATGCTTGGTAAAACTTTGGTTTTTTGTTTTATTTGAATCCGAACGCGAAATTTCAGACAAGAATCGATAACTTTTAGTTTCGACGAAGTAGTGAAAATTTTGAAAGGTTTTTACTATCCATTTGAATTTATAATGGTCTGTGTTATTAACCTTTGTATCACATTGTTAACAAGGAGGATTCGAGCCAGACGTTCGAATTCTCACAAAACGATTTATTCACCATTTTCGATAACAAATTTTGACATGATAATTATTTTCAATTGAATAATGTTAAATTTTTATTATATAATTTGATATTGCCAAGCAATCAATGTAATAACAGCAAAACTTGTTTGAATTCCATTCATAATTGTAAAAATAATAGTGTACATCACGAATGTATAATTTTGTATTTAGAAAGTGCGTCTGGTAGCATTAGCGATGAGAAAATAAAAAAAAATGTTTATTACAGCACTAATTATTAAATTAGACTACCTGAATAATTAATTGTGTAATCGTGCGTTTATATTAATTTACGTAAAAGGTAAACAAATATTTATTTTCTTAATGCCGGTCTATCTACCATATCTACTTTTACGTGAGCTTTTCTGAACACGAATAGGAAGTAAAATTACTATTTTATATTTCCGTTAACGATTTCATCAACTTACATAAAAATGCATCTTGAAATTTTAAGTTATAAAGACCTTTTAATTAAATTATAATGAATTCTCTTATCTTGAAATTGCTTTAGTTAAAGCCAATTAAAATGTTCGACTCATTATTTTGCCAAGATTTATGGTATCGAGACTACCAAACATTATTTTTGCTACTTTGTCGAGAAAAACTTATTCCTGCTTCCAACTTAAACTTTTATTGTCAAAAAGATTACAACGGATTCGGGGCGGTTGTGAGTGATGGCCTAAAAACCTCATTTTCTTCTTGAAATATTACAATAAAAAATATTTTTAAACGAAATATTTTTAATACTTTTTCGTATTGTCAATCTATAATTTTCTCTATGGCCAGTAATTAAAGAAACATGAGTTACGCAAGGGATTCGTACAATATTTAATATGCTGGTACATATTTTGTGTAGTAATTACCAAAAACTTCCCTTCCGAACTTGGGTCGTTTTCCGTTTACACTTTTATTAATATTAAAAATATTTATCGATCCGAACCTTTCCAGAACTTCCGGGGTTACTGGAAAGAGTTTTTGTAATACCAAATCAATATATTTTCAGATCGTAACAGTATATTTAATGTTTTTATATATCGATTGCAATAATATTTGATATGTTTGTCTAGCTAGAGAGTTTGCCGAAAAACTAAGCTTTGCAAGATCATTGATTATATATTTATTTAATTTGATTAATGGCAGTAGTTCTGAGTTTGTTTGGGTTACCCTACTTACTCTCAACTGCCAACAAGTCAATATTACCGTTGGTAATTCATATAAAACTGTCTAAAACATCCATAATGTATAAATCCTTCCGAAATGATTAAATACGAAAATTGTAGAGAATAATTTTCTGATAATAACCGATGGACGCTAACCCAAAAATTGTGAAAGGGGAAAAAATGAGTCTCATGTTTTAGATAGAATGATAGATCCCATGAGAATTTATACTCCCAAATTTGATTCCGAACATTTTTGATGCAAACGTGGGATTCTCACTGTCGTAATTTTTTAATTGAAGTAGTAAAAGTACTGCGGTTGCAAACTTGGCAGATTTACCCACTAAAAAAATTTGTTTTTTTATTAAATTTATATTTTCTTTTTCCGTAATAACTTGATGAATGAGACCTTGAGTTTGTTAAATTAACCATGTTAAAATTGGTGTGAAATATCGTGCGATATGATGTTGACGTGCAGAGAAGCACACATACACACGAAAATTATTTAATTTTATTTTGCAATATTTTAGATAATATTTATTATGTTTGCGTTTGTGGTTTTTTTATAACTTTTGTAATTTTACGTTTTCTGGTCATTTTATTGTTTTTATTATTTATTTGTTCCAGTTTGCTTTTACAAATCCGATTAGGAATTTATATCAAACTGGAAGATACAATTTAAGGTGATAACCTCTGCACGCTTTGCGGCCATATCTTGACACAGCTTGTTGAATTTGACAATGCAGCGCATGCTTTATAATGCAAATATGCACATTTTGATTAATTAACCGGGTTAAAGTCCTAACTATGGACTGTGAATCCTGAAAACTCGTGCCCGGCGTTTTACTTTTGTTTAATCGAAAAAATTCTAAGTTGTGTTAAAATGTTTTGATTATTAAAATTAATTCAGTGTTTAATTTGTCGCTTTATTTGCAGTATTTTAAAATTCGTGTAAGTACACATGTTTTTTGGTATTGCATCTCTTATTATACATATATAGAGGTTACATTCTAATTATAGCATCCGCATTTTGCCATATGTATGGTATGTTGAAATAGCTTTAAATATTTTGAATAATACAATCAATTGCAACAGATACTTTTTAATATATTTTTAATGATGGTAACAAGGTTCATATTTTTGCGCTATTATGAAACCGTTTATTCATACTTTTAATTTCATTTAAAATTATATAACTAGTATTTTACCTTTGAGCGCTTTAAAATAACAATTTTTAATACAAGTCTCCAAATTCTTGTGCATATAATTAAAAATCTATTATTTTTTAATGGAAATATGAATAAATATGAACCAAAGCAATAATACAATAGTGCATTGAATATTATGTACGTATTTTGCATTGCATAATGCAATATTATTCGTGAGGTAGAACATTTCAAACGAAATTGAATAAATTATCCGCGTATATGTATGTACTATATTGGAAAAGAATTAAAATGCACCCAAGAATTACTTTTTTTAATTCTAAATAAAACAATCCTTGAGATCATTTGCAGTTTATTGCGATTGCTATTTCAATGTTGCCTGTAAGCATTCTTACGTCGAAAGTTGCCTTTTCTCTCTAGAATATTATAAAACACCTATACAACTTGTGCAATTACGATTACTCGACTTTATTTGCACAATAACCAAATATGCTATTTACTTGTCTTTATTACCTAAGCTTTGTTAAATCCATATTTAACAACATCGCTTCTAGTCTAGCATCAAAAATGCACGAAAGTTTGCTTTATAACCCATAAACGGCCCTGTTCTAATTATTCGGTAATAATATACCATACCAAAGGTTAACATAACTTTTAATATACCCAAGAACGGTTCGAATTAGAATAACGACCTGATGACGTCGCCATATTATACGAAACAAGTTAGGGAAAACCATTTATTTTATTTCACTTGGAAATTTTACTAATCCAAATAATATTATCTTGAATGGGTTTTGCAAGCCTGTTAATTAAATTTTGTTTGTTTAATTATTTAATTAAACCAGTTCACACATTCGTAAATCCTTGATGGTTCTCGCATTTTAGTCAAATACTACTTAACAATAGATGATTACAACTTTTGCTACTTTCGTGCTAAATTTAAATTTCAGCGAGCAATTAATGAACGACTTATTTTTATCCAGGATAAAGTAAAACGTTCAATTTATGGAAGCTTTTCAGTCGTGAATAGCTTTCATCGAACAAAATTGGAATGTGCTATCGCGATAACACATCGAGTACCTACCGTGAATTTCTGCGAACGTTCTAGAACAGCCGTCAACACAAAATAGATTATGCGTGTGGGCTGGTTCTGAGGTTAGTGCATTTCAGTGATCGATACTTGTATTTAGGCCCGGGGTTCTTACGACGTAGGCGTCGTTCATCCTGCACCCTTCGCCCACACGGTCATTCATGCCACCTACGCTTGTACAAAATGACGTCACAACAATCTGTGGCGCCACCCCGCATTACACTTTTCAGCTAATGTTTCCTAGCAACTGAAGAGTTGTGATACGTCGGCGTCGGTACGTTGTGGAAGTATACGTCGAACACGCTGTCCACTATTACGTTAGTTTGTTTTTGACGTTATCGTAAAGCTATTGTGTGTTCCTGGTGACGTCGCGATTAGATAAGATCATTAATAGAAAGATATAATTTAAAAATTGTTGCGCATTGTTTAATAATTTGTTGATAGCGATACAAGTGTCTACTTCGATTGATATTCATGGTACTTTCTTATATATTTTATAAATTATTATTATTTTTATTGCATTTGAATTTAAATACGTATGTACTTGTTGCTTTGTGGAATTTATTTTAATACAATTTTATTTTTGTTACAGTGTGGTTTATTGGATTCGATTGAAGAGGATCGACAGCGAAACATAATGGACGAGTTTATACCAAACTATCCCGTTTTAAATAGCGATAACCATAATACAGAGTCTCATCAACGATTAGCAGTTCTGAGCTACGAACAAGTTCGTCGTCTTAACGATGTTATGGACGAAGTGGTTTCTATTCACGGCCGAGGCAACTTCCCCACAATTGAAGTTAAACTTCGAGATCTCGTTGCTGTGGTTCGAGGCAAATTGGAAGCCGACACTGCATCTGGAGGAGCCGGTATGCGCGTGCGAGATATTCGGCTGAATGGAGGAGCCGCTTCTCATGTCCTGGCCACCGAATCGCAACCCTATAACGATTTAGATCTCATATTTGGCGTGGAATTATCGAGTGGCCGAAATTACGACCGAGTGAAATCGGCGGTATTAAGTTCATTATTCGATTTGTTGCCGGAAGGTGTTAGTCGTAAACGTATATCTACTTGCAGCTTAAAGGAAGCCTACGTTAGTAAAATGGTAAAAGTCTATAACGACGGTGACAGGTGGTCGCTAATATCTCTCGGAAATTCACGTGGTCATAAAAATGTTGAATTAAAATTTGTGGACACTATGAGAAGACAGTTTGAATTTTCGGTGGATTCGTTTCAAATTGTGCTAGACTCTTTGCTACTATTTTACGATTGCAGCAAGTTACCTATTAGTGAAAACTTTTATCCTACAGTGGTGGGTGATTCGGTGTATGGAGATTTTCAAGAGGCGTTATATCATTTGCAGAAAAAATTGATCTCGACGAGGAATCCTGAAGAAATACGAGGTGGAGGTTTACTAAAATACTGTAACCTGCTAGTCAAAAATTACAAAGCCGCACGGCCGGACTGCATCAAAACACTGCAGAGATACATGTGCTCCAGATTTTTTATCGATTTCCCAGATATTTCCCAGCAACGCGCCAAGTTAGAGAACTATTTGTGGAACCATTTTGTGGGCCCCGAAGAGGAATCCCTAAAACATCAGTACCTGATGCTACTACACGACGTAGTAGGTGAATCTACAGTGTGCTTGATGGGTCACGAGCGACGCCAAACCTTAGCATTAATCGAGGGTCTCGCTTGGCAAGTGTTATGCCAAGATCAGCAACGCCTGCTGTCTCACCAACCTCCACCAGGAACACTGGTCTACGCCAACGGTTACATTTACGCGCCGGTTGCGTCGGTTATACCTACCAATTGCTATCCGTGCACTTGTAACTCGTGGATGTCGTGCTCGTCATGATATGTAGAATGCTGTGTCGATAATAATTATTGTGCGGAAAATTTAACAGCGTCTGGTCTACTTGAATAGACTTGGTAGCTGCGAAATATGTACTATAAATATAGTGTATAAAATTTATGCAACATAACATAAGTGACTTACTGTTCGATATAAAAATTGTCAGTGAATAAAAAAAATGTGACCTTCCGTTAGTTTGTCTAACGTTAAAATATTCATTCCGAAAATTTCAACCTCAGAACAGTTGATTTTGCGTTACAAGGCTGAATGTTAAATATATGGCGCATCTTGGGTGTGTGGCTGTGAGCTCTTTATTATATTACTGGGTTGTGTATTAAATAAGCAACGCGAACAGAAAATTTGTCTGTAAAACATGTGCAGTCTAGAGGCCCTAACGTGAAACAGCAATTTATTATTTTTTATTTTAATTTTTATTACGACCACATACAAAATAGTTGGGAAGGCATTTATCTTGTATAATTTTATTCATAAATTAATGCTAATCTCGATATGGTTTAAAATTGTACGAGATAAAGAAAATTTTTAAGATGTAATCAGTATTTGGTCTTATGTATTTTAAATACTAAAAAATGTATAAAATTTGTATAAGTAAAAATTTTTAAATTTTAACTAGTTGTATCACTAGTAATATATTTGAATGTTGGTTTTACAAATAAAATTTTCAAAATAAACTTATTGCATAAAATTTATTGATAGAAGACTGCACGTGAAAAATAATGTATGTTGTTGGAAATGATTGTATCAACGTTTATCGTACAAATGCAATAAGTATTTTATCACAACGTATGAGGTTATTAATTAGCCGACCAAAATATTGAAAATATGTAACTTTTCGTGATTAATACGTGATTTAGAATCTAATTTGGATTCGTATTTTTAGATATTTTATATTGTAGTAATTGGAGACACGCTAAGTAGATGGTACTCTCTAAAATTATTTTTATGTTGCCTTCTTTTTCGGTGGTCGTATCTTCTATTAGATAAGATCAGCAACGACAATGGTGGTCTGATGACTATAAGATTTGCCATAAAATGTAATAGACTGCTTGGTGACCTCCATATCTCGTCTATAAGTACTTACGTCGCGAAAGCGACTGACTGAATTTCAACAGATTGTCTTGACTCTGGGTCCCTAGGATTCTGCTCTAATCTTTCACTTCCATAAATATTATAAAGTTAACAATTTAGATTATATAAAACAAATGTCTATTTTCATTCAAAACTATTATAATACATATATGTATTGTGGGCCTTGATCTGTATATTTTTATTGTTGCAATGGTCCTTTTATGAAAAATACAAAACCAAAAAAATGATAAATCAAATACATAAATATGAATTCGCAGTATACTTGTTGTTTTATTTCTCCATATTACCTTTTTATAGCATGGATTTATTTTTATTTTATTTTTTTACATCAAAATACGAATGGAATTATGGTAAAATACATTGCATATTGGCAGCTTTTTTCAAGAAATTTATTTCGATCTGATCCCCAACGTTTCTTTTTTCTGCAGAGACGAATGAAAAGTTATCATATTATCCTAAAGTTCAAGATCTCCTAAATGTCAGTAGGTTGCTTCTGAATATATTAATTATGTAAGAATGCAATTCTAATGCAAAAGACCAATATATGCATTAGTTATTCCACGTTGCATTCATTGAATTTAATTTGGTACTTCAAATGCTTAAATACTATTTGTTTAATACTCCAGCAATTCATAGAAAAGATATGAAATTATTGTATAAATTATGGTTGCGAAGAAAAACTTTTAAATTCAGCTTCTGCGCTTCATTTTTAGCATAAAAGAACGTTTTAGCTAGTTGATTTCATAAATACTCACAGTAACATACAAAAAAAAAAATATAAAAATATCTTTTATCATTTGCTTTTTATATGGAAATTACCACTTTACTCAACCCGGTTGGGCGAAGTGTCCTTATTAATGAACATGAATGTACGAACATAACTTTTACAATTTTTATTCGTTGTTTTATTTATTTTTCAAAAAACGAAGATTTATTTACGGAAGTCAAACTAAATGGTAGAATTAATCGCGTCCTGTCCTATATTAGAACAGAACGTACATTGATATACAGACATTTAAGGGTACCTACCACGACGAAGCGCAATGCGAAAATTTTCTCGAAACCTGCAATTAGAATATATAGGTACCTACTCGGCGTAGATCACAGCACTTACTTGATGGTTTTCTCTCAATTACACCCACACTACTGACGCTAGCGATTGCAAAATGTTTCCGATTACTTCCGTCGGTAATTTTGTTAATTGGATCATTACGTAAACAGTACTGCTAAATTAATTATGCTTTTTGCTAATGTTTACTTCAGATGCCTGAATTTTTCAGACAGCGGAAGTAAGTATTCGGGAGAATCAGATGCAGATCTTTACAACTCGTGATTGTCTTATCAGTCCTTTATGTTTTGTTTTCTGACAACAAGGGCCTAAAGACAAAGGGTTGTTGTGTAACGTAACAAAGTGGATGTCGGTCAAGCTTTGGTGGCTGAACGTTGATCATTCAAGTCGCTAGTATTTCTGGGTGTTTGTGTGTATCCCAACAAAGTTAACATCTTAAAAGCCTGTCAGCAAGTTAAGTCAACTGTGGTTTTCAGCGGATTTTCTGAAGTCAAAAAGCAAGTATAATTTATTATATCTTTATATCGTATGCAACACCTCCTATCTTTTAAAAGGCTAAGTTATATTTAAGATGCAAAGCAATATTTTTTAAAAGCACAATTTTATTTTAAAGACTCATTTTACAATAATATAATAACTTTTATATTACAAGATACGTACTTTTTATTTAATTGGAATTTTGTATAAAAAATGCACTATACCTTTTTTATGCTCATAATAAAGGAATGTTATTTGAAATGAGATTTGATTACGATCATATTAACAACACTTTTCTGACGAAGGTTCCATTTGTTCGATAAAAATAATTGATTATTTTTAATTAAGTATAGATGACTATAAATTATTATTACAAAATGCAAGGTGATTGTGCATCCGCTTGCCCGATAACAATTCATTCAATTTGAAGAGTTTCTTTGGTGCTTTGAGTTTTGATAAATTTTTAGGTTACACAAGTGATATTGATTCGGATTTAGATTCACATTCCTGTCTTACGATTTCTTTTTCGCCATTTTAATTTTGCATCTTTAATGGCTTCGTTTAACGCATTTAGAATATCCTTGATTGTATGGAGTGCTTTTATTAATTTTAAAGAAATTGAAATGACTTTTAATTATTTGTGTTATAAGCATTGGCAGTGTTTCTGATGTTTGCCAGTTTTTTTTATGACTACTTTTGTAAAATTTTCGGAAGGTGGTAGTGGATTATTTTATTTGTTCTAATATCACCTATAATAATTATTGTAATCTTTTTCTTTGCCCGATAAATTTTCGATGGCATCATTTCTGCATCTTTATTGTCAAGGTTTCCCGTTATCGATTTGATATTTAATAAATCTTAGTTGGTTTTATAATATACCTATTTTAAAATTGTATGAAAGTTTTTTATTGCTTTCAAGTTGTCTGGACTCTTTCACTATTCAGTAAGTTATAGTACTGTTATGTATTAGCTTCTTTTAATTAATTAGCGATTTCCAATTCATAACTGATAGTCATAATTGATTGATGGTGAAATTTCGTCAAGTTAAATATTATATCTAAGGCAAAAGAAAATAAAGTTTAATATTTTAAAATTAAAAATTTGGATTTTATATTAGGAAAGTGGATGGAAATTATATTTGTTTGAATTTTCCCTTCCCAAAGCTAAATGGTCTATCGATGGTTCATGTTCGGTAAGTTCCGATATTGCTTGTAGTAAAACCGATGCAATTGGTGATTGTATGTCATTTCACAACCTGGCTCAATGTAACCAAATACCTAACAGTCGTGGTGTAATTCTTAATTTGGTCTTTTCCAACGTAAGCGATATTTCTATAATCACATCAGAGAACAAATTATCTAATACATCTATCCACCACACTGCTTACTCGATTAATGTTCCTAGCATTAGCTCATCTCAATCTAATATGGAATTTGTTATTTATATTTTTGATTACAAATCTGCCAATTTTGATATCGTCAATCAGTGTTTACTAGAACATAACTGGACTATGATTTTTGACTGCAATAATATTGATGAAGTTGTAAACAACTTCTATAAGATACTAGGGCTCATCATCAATGCCCATGTTCCACGTAAAAAAATAATGGTTTCAAAATATCCGGAATGGTTCTCCAACGATTTGATCAACCTAATTATTCAAAAAAAAGTCATGCACAGAAATTTAAGGAATCCCGTAGTTTAGATCATTATCCCCAATTTTGCGTACTTCGTGACCAAGCCAAGAAAACTCACCATCTGCTTCATCAAAAATATATTAGCAATATAGAAGATTCAATAATTGATAATCCTAAATCGTTTTGGCGCTATATTGATGATTGCAATAAAGTTAAGGGTTATCCAGCATGCATGTATTTAGACGAAGTTGTTAGCTCTTCTGGTCAAGAATGTGTGGACCTATTTGCGAAACAATTTTCCAAAGTTTACTCAAATAATAAAACTGCCAACCACAGCTATGAACAACGTCATGAGGTTAACTGCGATGCGTTTAGAATCACTCTTGAAGAAGTTTTCAATGTCATCTCTGAACTACCCGACAGTTTGTCCAGTGGACCTGATGGAATCCCAGCGTATTTTTTAAAGAGATGTCAATACTCGTTGGCTAATCCAATCTTCAAATTATTTGAACTATCATTATTGAGTGCTCGTTTCCCAAATACCTGGAGAAAGAGTTTCATAACTCCTATTTTCAAGAAAGCTAATCGTAGCGACATTAGTAACTATAGAGGAATTTCGATACAGTCTACGATTCCTAAGTTGCTCGATAAACTGGTGTCTAAGCAACTACTACAAGCTAGTAGTAAATATATAATAGAAAATCAACACGGGTTCTTTCCTGGTCGTTCGACAACCACTAACTTATTGACATTCGTCACTCAGATTTTTGAAGCTTTCGAGGACCATAAACATGTAGACGCCGTGTATACCGATTTCGCTAAAGCTTTTGATCGTGTCTCCATTTTTGCCCATCTGGCCAAATTAACTTCCCTAGGATTTGGACCTGATGTCATTAAATGGTTAGAAAGCTACATAATAAATAGAATCCAAAATGTGCGAATTCAGAATTTTCTCTCGTCTGATATTATAGTACACTCGGGTGTCCCACAAGGTTCCCACTGCGCACCTATTTTGTTTTTGCTATTCATCAACGACATTGGTCGTTATATTAAGCATTGCTCGTACTTATTATTTGCCGATGATCTAAAAATCTTCAAAACCATCACGTCCGCTGAGGACTGTACATATGTTATTACAACTGGACCTGGACAATCTGCATCAGTGGTGTACCGACAACAATTTACTGCTCAACCTCGATAAATGTTCAGTCATCATTTACAAAAAACATAATTGCGATCAATTGAATTACAGCATAAATGGTGTTCAACTAAATCGTGTATACGAAATAGATGATCTAGGTGTTAGACTAGATTCAGGTTTAACATTCAAGAGTCACATCGCAATAATTTGCAACAAGGCCAGTCGCACTTTAGGCTTCATACGTCGTCAAAGTAGATTTTTCTCTGCTAATACAGTGAAACTTCTATATTTTTCGCTAGTTAGGTCGCAACTGGAATATGCGTCAAGCGTATGGTTCCCCTTCTATCAACTTAACATCAATAGGATAAACAGTGTCGAACGAAAGTTCTTAAAATACCATCACTTCAAATTAGGCAAAGCAGCGGATGAGTTTTCTTACAAAGCGAGCCTAATTCAATGTAGGACCAAATCTTTGGAGTACAGAAGAACCGTAACAGATCTCTGTTTTGTTCATCGCCTCTTACATGAGGAAATCAACTGCAGGTTTCTTCACGATCGCTTCAAATTTCGTGTTGCATGCCGTAATACAAGGCTTCTTGATGTGTTCGCAATCTGCCATCACCGTACCAATTATGGTCTAAACAGCCCCATCACTCGAATGTGTCGATCAGCTAATAGACTGAATAAGTCCCCGAGCTTCAACATCGTCAACAGCTCGTATCACAGGTTCAAGGAGTGCATTATGTGGAGATTAAATGCCATCGATCACAATTAACTGCTTTTTGCTCAAATATTTTTTGCTACTTTGTATAAATTCAATTGGTTTATCCGTATATTAAATAAATACAAAATAAAAAAAAAATAAAAAAAAATAAAATAAAAAAAAAATTTTACGTTTCAAGTACATTTTTATCAAGAGTTTGAATTTTCCAACTACAATTAGTAGCTTGGTTTATTTAAATTTAGAAAGAGTGTATTTTTCTGGAAAACCACGGAAATTAATTATTGTTCACGGGAAAATACATCTCAGTATATAAAATATTTTAAAATTTTGTTTTCGTCTTTATGATTGCGATATTTATAATTTTAACAAAAGCTTAATCAAACACAATAATTTGAATTCTGAATTGTTGTTAATTTGACCGTCTTGTTCTATTTTTCTTTTTTCTTTTCAATTTTACATGTTTCCACAATACTGTATACTTAGTTGGCTCGATCTATAAATCGACTCCGGTACGTAATCGACTTTTTCGATTAGACAATTTCATGCTTGACTTATGTTTAAGCTTTATTAACTTCTTATATCACTGATATTTTGTGTTTGAAAACGGAAAACTCTATATTGTATTGAAAATTAAAACGTTTATTTAATAAATTATTAAGAACTAAAATATATTTTCAGGTAAAGTTAATTACAATACAACTAGGAATACACTAAGATTTACACTAGTACTAAAACACTACAATTAATAACGATCAGTTAACAAAATTTATTTATTCAATCGAAGTCGCCGAATCTTTCTAGAAACTTCTATAATATGCTTCTAGTAAAATCGAATCTGTAAGTATCATTTATCACATATGAGTCATCATAAGTCATCAAATTCAATTAATCTGTTTTGTTTTATAACAATAGATATTATATTCTTGTGTCTTAGAAATAATATAAAAATATTCATAAGAATTCGAAGTATTGTACAATTTTGGCAATAGTAGTTTGAAATAAAGGTAAAAGATTATTAAATTTTATAACAGAAACTAAAGAGAATAATCAGAAGCTCGCAGAAGTAAAGCGAATTTAGAATGTAAAATCAACAGGTAAATAATTAGAATTAAACATTTTCCAGTCAATATAAAAAATAAAATTACATTATCATGACGAGTTGAAGGTAAATTAGAATACTATATATATCGCACTGCTATATTGATAACCGAGTGTATTCAAATTGATTTACACTAATTAAAAATTATATTTATTTGTGAACAAAAATTAAAGATTTTTTAAGTTTGAAGTAGAAACCTTAAATTAGGATACTGATATCATGCAATGCAATTCAGTAGAAATATTATTTAAAAATATCCAGACATTTAAGCTAATATTTCGTCTAGATAAAAGTAAGTAATACGTCTTTTATGTTATTAAATTTTCAGAATGCTATACAAAAACGTAAATATAATTGAAATTTGATTAGTTTTTATTATTCAAATAAATAAATCAGCTTACGTATTTTGTCATGTTTATATAAAGAGATGTTATTAGATTTTAGAATATTAATGAATATTTAATTTTTGTAGCAATCAGAAAAGATAATAACATAAAACAATTTATTCAATTAAAACTGAACATTGCTCTAAAATAAAACAAAAACTATTCTTGTTTTGAGCTTTTTCTCTATGCATACAGATCTGTACTTATATTTATAAGAAATGGACAATTGTGGAGACAACTCTTAGTTACAAAATCAGCATAATTATTTATTATCTTGATAAATAATATTGGTTTGCTTAGTAAACCTTAAATTATTTCGTCAGTAGTTTAATAATACTTAAAAATACTTTTATTCGATCGAATTGATATTGTCTACTATAAATATTCAGCAAGTAGGTACTCTTGTCAGAGACAGATTAGTATTGACTAATTTATTTCCAAGTATTTAACTTTCATTGCCATGCTTTTAACGTAAATAGAAGAATATAATGTGCTTTAAGTGTCTGACGAATATTTTCAATTTTGTAAGAGTTGAATTTTACACTGAAATTAGAAAATAAAAGCACCTACAAAATATCAACCCAATAAATCAGTTGGTGATAAATTTCTGTCCTTACAATCATTTTTCATGATTTGTGGTGAAGGCCTTCCACCTTTTCGTTGTTATGCTGTTTTACCTGTAGAATAATCGTGTACTTACGCAGTCTACTTTTTGTTACAATATGCTAGCAATTTCGGAATTTTTATTTTGTATTGTTTTATGTTCTATATACAGAGTGGGCAATAATTTCAGGTTTATAGTACATCTTTTTCGGTTTGACTTCTGTTTCCAACGTGGGGTTCAGTAATGTTTGGGCATTCCATATTTACCGTTCTTCGAATATTGTTGTAGCCTTGTGTCTAAAATAATGAATAATATAATTATTATAGTTCAAAAAATGAAAAAACGGAAGGAAATGTTATTTACAAAGGAAAGGGGGTGGGAATATTTACAGAGACATTATACAAATTTGTGTATGATGTGCAACTGGTATTCATATCTATATTCTTCCGTGTCTCATCGTCGTTGCCAGGTGGGATTTATCCTTTTCTCCTTGGTTGTTTTGATGAGGAAAATACCTGTATTATTTTAGAACGATTTCCAACACCAGAAGTGATACATCGTTTACACAAGTCTAAGGAGATGAGAATCGCTTTAAACAAGCATAAAATTCAAACGGGTCATTCGTTAAAATTATGTTTTTTTATTTACTACTTATTACATTTTATTGAAAGTTATTGGTTAATTTGTTTCAAGCAAAAGAGTTATAATTGTAACAAAAATCTAAATTAATTTTACCCAATTGGTGTTTAGATTATAATGCATAATGTAAATATAAAAAGAAAACGCCTTTAAATATAGGTATATGTAGCATTATTATGTACATGGTACCTAGAATAGGAAATTCTTTCAGTCAACAATATCGTTTACGGTTGCTACAGTTTTATTCTACTTTTATGCAGGTTTCAATATTGTTATGACCCATATTACAGTATAAAATACACTAACGATCGATATTTGAGATGCGTAGCTATTGTTTTCCATCTCGTAGACAAATTTTGTGTTCACTAATGTACATTAAATACAAACCGAAAGGACTTGATTTTTATTATTGTCGAAAATATCGGAACTGTGAAACTGCTGTTAAAAATCGGAAAGTTCTTTTACTGAAAATTATTTAATTACAGCACTAATATTTAGTTAGTATATAATAAATTGTTTGAATTAATTCGAATATAATTAAGTAAGCAATTAAAACTTATTTCATTATTTTAAAAGAGCTTAGCGAGCTACTACTGTTTTTATTATATTATATTAATTTGAAGTAGCTTCATAATAACATTTCCTTTAATAATAACTTTGAATTTTGAACGAAACTTTAAACTTCCAAACTCTAATTATAATTCATAAATTAGATTGAAAACAAACTTATTACTTACTCCAAAATTACTTAGCCTTACTGTCCCTTACGAGCACTTACAATTTTATTTAATTTAATTTTAATTATGCATTCCTTACATCACATGCTTTGAAGTTTGTTTACGTTCTCTTCTCACCCATATGACAATTATTTTGAAAAATCGTCATAAAGACCAGTAACAAACAGTTTATTAGATTTCTTTTCGGTGACTGTGAATCTAAGAATATTAACACAAATTATGTTGTCAGAGATGTTAGTTGATTAAATTTTGTTTCGCTAATTTATAGAATTTAAACCCTGTAATTTAAAATTAAAGGAGTTATTGATATTGCATTGTTAGGAAAATTTCAACTTGCTTGGGAATGTAAGGTTTGATTATTAAATTGATAATTTTGGTTTAGCCAATTTATCAACATTTTTAATTTAAATAATATGAATTTTGAGTGGTTCCTGACATTTCTGAACTGTAGATCAACGCCAATGGCAATTGAATCTTTCGAAAACAATCAGAAAAGATCTTTAAGGATATATATTTTGAATACAAATTAATTATTTTGATTTGATATTAAAATATAAATTGTAAGAATTTTATGATATGTAAGAAACAAAATCATAAAACAGCTATAAATGAATTTGCAATAAATTTTACTTACTTGCAACAAAAAAATGTTGTCAACTTTGGAATTTGTAACTGGAAATGAATATTTTTGATAACCAAAAATTAGAATTGGTTTACATTCTTTAACAACTATTTAGTTAACGAATGTCATAATAATAATATGGTAATCTTATGTGCTATGAGATTACTCCTAAGGAAGGATCATACAAAGTGATCTTTTCCACTAAGAACGAAATCACCTAATTAGAATTTAACGAGCAATATCTAGGTCCATCATAAGAATTTTCTTGTATGAAGTGCTTAATTATTTGCTCTTTCAGATCTGTATGGTGCATAAACCACTTCTACACTCTGATGTATGATGTAAAATTTTTACATCTATTTGTAACGATATTTTTTTTTATTTATTCATATAACCAATATAAACCCACACAGCTGCTACGACCCCAATATTGTGAGATCTTAGGTTGAACAAACAACTTCAATTGCGCAGTAAGGTCGGCTGTAAAGCCTTCTTATCTTTTGGTCGAAAATAAAAAAATAAGAAAATTAAAAAACTGGGACATGTCAAAGATGTTTACAGTTGAACATAAAATTGCAAACAATCATAATATGTATATTTTACCGGGAGCTAATAGAGAATAACTTTGAAGGTAAATTGCAATTCTGCGAATAACCAATGAATATATTATTATATCACAATAATTTAATATATATCCAAACAAAGTGGGAATACTTTTCCTATTTTGAAATTTTACTTTTTATTAATGAAGTTTGTTGTTTGACATTATTTAAATAATAAACATGTTTCAGAATAATTTAATTAGTAATGTAATAAATAAGGTTTATCGTTAGTGGTTCAAAGATTATCGACATTCATAAATTACCTAATCTAGTATCAGTTTCATTGTTTTCTTCTTTTTTCTCTAGTTATAGGTATTGCTCAAAAATTAAAGTTTACCAAAAAGCTAAATGTTATTTAATAATTTTGATCTAAAATCAAATTAAATTAATGCCTTCCGATTTTATTCAAAATATGCAGCAAATTACTATTATAGTCTAATTAAATTCAAACCAAACGACTAAAGATTTTATTATTGAGTTTTTCACAATAATTAAAAAATATCTTTTTAAATAACAAACAGTTGAAGCACCGGGTGATATTATGATTGCTTTAATCATTTATTCTAATCTGCTATGCTATGGGCTACTTTTAAACCAGGTACCAGGCAGTTGCCAATATGAGTATTAAAGGGGGTATTCTAGTCTAGAGGCATGAATTATCGGGCGGTTTTTGAAGCTCTGTACAAACGAAACAAAAAATATTTTTTTGGCCTTAACCGAATGGTATGGATCTGAACGACATGTGGGTTCAACAGAACGGTGCCACCTGCCACTCTGCGCGCGAAACAATCAGTTTATTGAAACAACGATTTCCAAACCGAATCATTTCCCGAAATTCTGATGTCAACTGGCCACCAAGATCGGCGATTTAACGCCGTGCGAATTTTTCTTGGCGGTTTTGTGATATCTCAGGTCTATGTGAATACATCACAAAGATTTCCTGAGCTCAAGACCGATATCCAACGGTTCATCGATGAGATAGAGCCATATCTTTGTCAAATTGTCATCGAAAATTTCATAAAAAGAGTAAGGGCCGGTGTTCAGAGCTGCGGGGGCCATTTACCAGATATTTTATTTCATGCATAATCGGAACATGTCTACTTTGGAATGCAATAAAAATTTCACCACTCTTTCAACAAAAATGTGTTATTTTCTTAAAATTACATTGTGCGCACTTATTGAAACACCCTTTATTTAAGATATTTTGTCCAAATTGACACCTATTTCTTGGGCTACTTTCTTATGGACCGCCTGTATAACTGTTGCACAGGATTACAAGAACATTTTCTAGTCCGGTTCAAGCAGCAGTGAGGTCTCAATGCTTAAACCTTTCTTTAAGAAGAAGAACCTACGTCTAAAAATAGATTGAATAGATATAGTAATAGGTGGATAGGTAGATTATACTGTGCTAATGAACCGCAACAATTTTAATTTGCATTTAAACCTATTGTATCACAAAAAGGGATTAATATTGTATATTGCCAATTTAAGTATGAGCTATTTACCACAAAACAGAATTTTAAAAATTTGTTTAATTATTTCTTAGCAATAAAATAGTCAACATCTTTTAAATCTAAATAAAAAAAGTTGCTTAAAAAAGGCAAAAAATGCATTGTATTTGCTTTGGAAAGGTAAATTAATTCTTATAATTATTAGTAATCTGTATAATTTCCCCATAAATCTTACAATATTTAATTAATTAGTTGATTATAAATATTACTGTATTTGTATGTATTGTCAATATAATGGTATAAATGTAATGCTAAATGTACAAGTACTACTGTAATTACTTGAAAAATTGAATCGAAAAAATTCAATTGTTCATTTTAACTCTATTATTGAATTTAACACTTTGATAATAAAAGAGTAGAAAATTTACCACAAAAAATTCCATATAAACGTAGTAGATAACATGTACATCCATATATGTATAGTGAAGTGGGGTAAATTCGAACAGTGGGGAATTGCGAACACCGTCATTATCTCGAGTTGTGTTGACACGTGACAAACCAAATTTTTGTCAGTAGTTGTTTACAATACTAGCTCATTTTTCAATAGTCACTGGTGCGTTCAAACGTGCGTATATTAGCTGTGTGGAACGAGGGACAATTTTTGTATTCCCAAAGTTTTATTCCGCTCTCAAAATATTATGTTTCTGGCTAACTAATCGTCACAATTATGGGGTAAATATAATATATACCAAAGGTTTAATGATGCTCTTTTCTTTCAGAAACCGAAGAGATTTGGATTTTCTACCATATAGTCGTGAAATACAAAACATGTGCGTAAAGTGGTGTCAGTGGAGGAATTCCGAACATAACATATATATTATCTATGGTAAAGACTATCCTAGAAAATTTCGACCACTTTATATTACGTATTAAATCAAAATGGATTAATTTTTTTTTGGAATAATATACATTTTACATTTATTATATTTTTTATAATATTTTTCACAAATAAACGTTAATTAAATTCGATGATTTTTATTCAATACCTTTGTGGTCACCTTTTAAACCGATTTATGTGAATGTTTATGCATCTTGTAGGCAGTTTTCTTGGATGTTCGGAATTACCCCACCATTTTGAAAATTCTAAAAGCAACTTTTTTTGCATAGAGAAATATTTGTATGAAAAAATGTAAATATTGAAAATCCATGAATGCAGCGAGTTAGGACTTGAGTTCCTCTTGCATTTTGAGCCAAAATATGTTCAAAAATATACATTTTTCACATCGCTATAGACAAAAAATAAAACCCGTTTGAAATTACCCCACTTGACTCTAAACAATTTAATGATTTTCATTTACCAAAGCGAAATTTTACTGCATCACATAATTTGATAATTTGAAGAGCTTAATGGCGAACTACATACATTGCTATCTAAAAAAACCTTAATTTTCAAATTTTTTGTGAATATAATTATTGTATTATTTGACTTTAAGCTCTTGCATTGCATGTAACTGAAGTAATACATTTAAGGTAATGACAAATGAAAATGATTGGATATATCTTGACTATTAATTAGAAATGTTATTAATGTAAAAATTAATAATTTACTTGTAGTAGATATACATATAATTTAATTACAAGTAAAAAGACAAGTTTGTTGACTACAACAGACTAATGTAGTATATTTATTATAAAGTTAGATACCTATCTTATTTTTTTAAGTATTTTATCATCATAATAATTATTAAACTGGATGTTGGAAATAGTGGGTTTTTTGGGTCCTACTCAAATAAAACTACTCTACTACGCAAACTACTACGCAAATATCAGTCGTTGTATATTATGATTGTCTGTAATCTTTCTTTTTTAGACTCTGATGAGGACCAATATAAGGGTTGAAACCGGTTAGTAAATATATCAATAGAGTAGTTTTATTTGAGTAGGACCCAAAAATCCCACTATTTCCAACATCCAGTTTAATTAAGACTACAGGGTCGAGAAAAGTTCTTTATATTGTTAAAAATGGGTAATTTTTATGTAGACATCATAAGACAATATGGAATCGAAGCGAAGTATACGCTGCACGCTCTCTCAAAAAACATGAAATATCTCGGTGCACTGAGAAACAAGAACATATTTCTACTTAAGTGTAGACAGCATGGTGTGTATCCAAGACACATTACACAGAATTTGGGATGCTTATGGCCTCTCATACTTAGGGGCCACCCCTATAATTACATAATTGAAAGAATAGTAAACAACCTTAAGAGATCCATCTTGAATCTTGAGATTAAAATAGTTACATGGGAACTGAAGGAAGTGCAGAAATTGTTGGTGAGACTCGAATGACCACCGCAGAGATCACTGGTGACTTTGTGCCGTTTGAAAACAAAAAATGGAGCAAGCTTTTTGGAACAGTTAAAGATAAACAGATTAGAAAGTTGAATGATTTGATAGATGAAAACAACTATGTGGTGAATGGTAATAATGATGAATGGCTGGTGAATCTTACACATCGGTCGATACCGGAAAATGTAAAGAATATCCTGTCAATGGGTCCACGGTTTGCAGTGAAACATAACAAACTTGACTTTCCTATGAAGAGAATTATTGCGTATATTGAATATTGTATAGGCAGAAGAGAAGAAAACGACACACAAGAAAAAAACGTTATGAGATCAAGGGCGGTGAATATGCTTACTAATCATTTGCTGAAACAAGAACAGAATTAAAAAAAATGAATATAATAGATATAGATTACCAGAAAACCAAAAAGTTTTTAAGAAGGAATAAAGATATAATAGTTACTAGATCCGATAAAGGTAATAAAACCGTTCTTATGAAAGATGACGATTACAACAAGAAAATGTTTGCGATGCTGAATGATGAAAGTACGTACCAGAAGATAAAGTCCAATCCGATTAACAAAGTCCAAGCCCTTAATAACCATATGGTGGATAGACTAAGAGAGGAGGAGGTAATTGATGATAAAACGAGACAGAGCCTAAAAATAACGAATGCTGTCATATCGAAAGCATACGGTCTTCCCAAGACACACAAGGTTGATATGCCACTTCGCCCTATTATCGCTACTGTGGGAGGTCCGCTGTACAGTTTGGCAAGATATGTGGCTAATATTCTCAGAGGAGTTAGAAACAAATGGAAGTACAATATTACGAACTCATATTCAGCTGTAGACAGACTTAGAAATCTTAAACTTCCGGATAACTATAGGCTGGTTTCGTACGACGTCACAGCTCTATTTACCAACGTTAAAAAGAAATCTGTGGTGGAGTCGGTGCGTAGACACTGGAATGATATCAGAGAAATGACCCAGATGACTGAAGAGATGTTTGTCGCATGTGTAGATCTGTTATTTGAACAGAATTTTTTTAGATTCCGGGATGAGTATTACCGTCAGGTCTCTGGATGTGCGATGGGTGGCCCCGCGTCGCCTGACTTCGCTGTAATGGTGATGAATGACCTGTTGCTGTGGTGTTTGAAGCACGTCCCATTCGAAGTTCCGTTTCTGCTGCTGTATGTAGACGATATTATCACAGCTGTACCAGAGGGTGAAGAAAAAACATTACTGCAGATACTGAATAGTAACAACGATAATATTGCGTTCACCATGGAGAATGAAAAAGACGGCTCCATCCCTTTTCTAGACTTACGCCTTAATAGAGGAGAAGACAACTGCATAAAGATTGACTGGTACAGAAAGGAAATCTCGTCGGATAGGCTCTTAAACTTCAGCTCGCCACACCACATAAGTCAAAAGGCCGCTATCGTAAAAATGATGAAACACAAAATCGAAAAAATAAGTGGTCCAGAATTACTTGAAAAGAACTATAAATTGATCACAACAATATTGAATAAAAATGGATATCCAAACGGTTTCATCAACAACATCCTTTTCGGATATAGAAATGAAGAAAAGTTGAAATCTATATTGAATAAACATAAAGACAATTAAGTAAGATCACGTTAAGATACCATATGTGCCAGGTTTGTCGACTAAGCTGAGGAGTCTGTTTGACACAGAGAAAACTAAGACCATTTATTACAGCGAGAACAGCACTTCCTCGTTATATAACTACGGAAAGGATAAAGTTGAAAGGGAAAATGAAAATGGCGTAGTCTACAGGGTACAATGCGAATGCTGCCTCAGTTATGTTGGACAAACCAAGCAATACCTGAAAAAGCGCATCTACCAGCATAAGTACGATGTCAGAAATAATAAAAGCAATACGGGTTTGTCCACACACGTGATCGAATCTGGTCATGAGATGTTATATGATGATGTTAACATCGTGGCTCGGGAAAAAAACTACAACAAAAGATTAGTGTTGGAAATGCTGCATATCACTGACAATAAAAATAATAATGAATCATTAAACTTTCAAACTGATACGATAAGCTTAAGTAATTTTTACGACGGTCTCATTAAACCAGTAAGACAGTAGTGACAATTTTGAGTGTTGGATAAAAAATTTTGTAATACGGATCTGTGCTGTGTCGAGGCTTGATGTCCTTGCTCGTAGATATGAACCGCTTGAGATTGTACTTGTTTTGTATGTCATTTCTGATTTTAATTTTAATTTTTATTATTTGACTAATGAATGTTTTTATATGTTTTACATACACATTTGTGTTATGTTAATGGATGTAATACTCGATGTTGAGATTAATGGTGAGTGTTCGTGCAAAAAATATCAGTCGTTGTATATTATGATTGTCTGTAATCTTTCTTTTTTAGACTTTGATGAGGACCAATATAAGGGTTGAAACCGGTTAGTAAATATATCAATAGAGTAGTTTTATTTGAGTAGGACCCAAAAAACCCACTATTTCCAACATCCAGTTCAATTAAGACTACAGGGTCGAGAAAAGTTCTTTATATAATAATTATTGTCGGAATTTTATTTGTAATACTAACCAATAGAGTTCTCTTTGAAAATAACTTTGTCCACGTTTGTTGGGTGACTCCGTATAAATGCAAGAACAAAATTTTTATTTATAATTTAGATCAATAGTTTTATATACGTTTTCAACGTTGGATTTTATATTTTCTTGACAGAAATACTTTTTTATGTTTTCTGCCACAAGATTCAGTTGGGTAGACCAAAATTTCTTTCAATTTCACCCACTCGTTCTTACCCCTGGCCGTGGCGTCGTTAATATAAAATTTTAATTTTGATTTTTTATAGGCAAAAATATTTTGCTACAGTTTAATTTCTTAATATTCAAATTTTCGAAAACTTCATCCAAAAGAAATGAATAACTTAATTTAGCACATATGTATAAGTAAATACATGATAATATAAAAAATATTCAAGGACGTCAAGCTAATTTCATATATGCAAAGGTGAAGTTTTTTAAGGAACCATAAATTAAATACAAAGAAAATTTTCAATATACTACTACAATATACCTATTATTTTACAGTTGGATATAATTATTAAAATATGTATATATACCTACTACCTAAGATGTCAGATACTTATAAATAGTTTATACAATAAATTATACTTCTAATATATTTCATATATTATATTATATTTCATATATTATATTATATTTCATATATTATATTATATTTCATATATTATATTATAGTACTTCCTAGTCCTAGACAAAGAATTTATACAAAGCGTTAAAAAAAGATGAAAGAGGTATAATACCAAATTTCAGGAGTAAGTAGGTTGGTCATAAATCTAACCACCAAAAGTAAGTATTATTTGTAAAATGGAACCGAAAACCCTAAATTTATTTTCTTACGAACAATGTGAAAAGGTATAATATCATTTCAAGTTTGATATACAAAACTTTCGAAAAATTGGTACTATACGAATTTAAAAGTATTTATTTCTTGAGGTTCTTAGGTGAATAAACAAAGTGCATAAAACGTAACCTTGAAAAATATTAACAAAGTATTAAAAAAGTTATACTCAAAATAAATAAATCATGTACTTATTGAAATTTAAATTTAATTAATTTCTGTCATTTATCATCAGCTATAATTAATGCTTATCTATAACTATAAAAGTTATATTTTTATATTCAGTAAACTACACAATTTTACCATTTGCGTGGTTGCTAACAAGATCCGAAATATTGCGACGTTATGCTTTTAAAGAATTGTCTTATTCAAAAAAAAAATCTTGCTTTATTGGCATTTACAAACAGAATATGGTTTTAGAGATTCGTGCAAATCGCATTATTTAAAACTTGATGCTTTTGCTCATAGATTATTTTAAGCTAGCACAAACATTTTTATATCGTTATAATAATTTATTTTGAAATGTACACAAAGGCTTGCTTTTTATTTTGAATAAATTTTACAATTAAAAGCTTGTTGCCAGGCAATTTAACGAGTCGACAGGGTTAGGTATATCAAGATTGAGTTAGCCAACTTCATTTCAACAAGTAAAATTGTTCGTTGGAAAGAAAATTTAAATTTGAATACTGATCTTATTCAAAAAAAAGCGCGAGTAGAATCCATCAAAAAATCTTTTAAACAATGTTTTATTTACTTTTATACCTTGTACTGATAGCTCTAATTATCTATTTAATAGAAAGTTCAAGATACCAAGATAAAAAAAGGATTTAACGACAAATCTGGAAAATAAAAAAAATAAATGAAAATAAATACAGTACAGCCTCGCTTATCCGACAACACTTTATTCTGGACACTCCAGTAATCCGGACACTCCGCCTCTTCGGACATTTTATATTTTTTACCTCTGCAATCCGGACGAATTTCTAGTTGCAATTTCAAATTAATTCATCTAAGACTAAACTATGACATCGGGTCGGATAAACCATGGGTGCAATGGAGCCGCCGCATCCAGCGCCAAAATTCAGAAGGCTCTAAAATTGTGCGTTTTTAATTTAATTTTCTATAAAATATGAAATTTTGAATAAAAAGAATATCTGAAAGGATTTAATTCATATTTTCTTTGATTTAATTAGTAAAGTTAAATAAATAGGGGGTGGCCATTAATTACGTGGGGCGATTTTTTGACCCCCTCTTCATGTCGTAAGATTTATTTTTTTTTAATTACGTGATATTTACCGAGTTGTTATCAACAAATGATAACACAGGTTTGCAAATCGAATTTGTTTTTCGAGCCCTGATACCATTCCTCCTGATTCTTATGTAAATTAACCTCCTGAATCCGAATATTATCTCCGCTCTCCCCCATCATCCACCGCTATCGGGGGATGCCCCGCCCCATCTATTTTCTAGCAATAACTATTTTAGTCTTTACATTTTTTCTGATAAACTAGAAAGGTGAAAAGTTAATATTTGTAGCAAGAAAGTTGATTTGGGAGAAGATTTGTCCCCTGAAGTTGTAAAAAAAATCATTAAAGATGATCGAATTTTCCGTTTTTCTGCTTAATTTTTTCACTTATTTTTGCTGTTTATTTCGGCAAAAAATAAAGCAATCACACAGAACATGTACATATATGCAAGTTTTCAGTTTTTACAACCGGGGGTCTGTGGGGTGTGGAACACCCTCTTGTATACCTGTAAGTGTGTTCAAAAACACAAATAGCAAACAAATTTCGATTCGGGTTTTAAAGTTGAGATTCCACTGGGCATTACTGGATCTAAGTTACAAAAGACATTTAGAAAAATCTATATAAAGCTAGATTCTGGGAATAAGTTTGTTTAGGTGTACTGGAGGGTGTTCCACACCCCCCAGACCCCCCAGTTTCAAAAACTGAAATCTTGTGTATGTTTTCTTTCAAACTTTCAAAAACAAAATCCCTAACTTTTCCAAGTCTTCCCCTAGATCAGGGGTGAGCAACCTGCGGCTCGCAAGCCACATGCAGCTCTTTTGATGTCAAGTTTTCCAGGTACATGCACAAATATTACCTAATAATTACATTATTTTATTTTCAAAACCCATAGAAAATATTATTCCGCAAAAAAATACTTTAAACAGGATAAAAACAGGATAAAATACCATAATAATGAAGTAAAAATGTTACTGGCTCTTTAAAAACTGGGAAATTTTGTAAATTGTACCTTTTGGCTCTTCTGTCTCAAAAGGTTGCCGACCCTGAACATTTTGCAAACCTTAGCTTTTAAAAATTGTAAATTTTTTATTTGTTGAATTTTCCGAAAATTTTTTCTTAATTTTTAGTCTTAATTTAAGTCTTAAAAGTCTTAATTTCCACGACTTTTCCGTAAAAATAAAAAATTCCTCGACTTTCCCTGACCAATTTTGTGTAATTCTCAATTTCTTCACTTTTGCAAATGAAAATCATGCTTAAACATTTGTCCTAATTTTTGATTTTTTGCCCCCCCTGGCCCCTTATAACAAACTACAACTCGCTGCTTAATCCATATTCGCTATCAGGGGCGGTTCCAGAATTTTTTCTGGAAGGGGCAAAAGGATCAGACGGGCAAAAAGTGTTTTCAGATTTGGGATTGTCTTCTTGTCTATTTTAAACGTCTGCTGTTTATTAAATATCTTTCATATTCCTTTCTTGTACTTCGAAACCATGAAATAATTGTGATAAATTTGTTTATTTTCAATTAACAGTAACAATAAATAAAATTGACAATTCATGCTTACGATACATTGTCAATTTGCCTAGTTGACACTGACAATTGTGAATTTCTTTACAATCCGAGGTTAAGCCAGTTCTTCAATTATTATTATAAGATGATACTACAAATTTTCTATCGAAAACTTAATTTATTCAACATTAATAGGAATTACGTTAAACCATTCACGATTTAGGAAGGAGGATATTTTCCCAGACCTTGATTTGATTCGATACCCCAGGTCAAATAGGAATTTTATGAAATAAATGAAACAAAAAAAAATTGTAATAAAACGTATCGGCATTTTTCCACTGGCCTATTTAGAATTGGTTAATTTTAAGTTACCAGCCTAAAAATATTAAGTGATTATGGGGGTGTGATGGGCAATCAGACATCGTCAACTTTAATACAGATTTGTCAACTGCAATTCAGATTTGTTAACTGCAATTCAAAGATGGATAACTGTAAATTCAGCTTTGTTCAGAAAAAAAAAATAAAATAAAAATAGTGAAACACGTCCCCATTATAACCAGGATTGTTGTTCACAAAATTTTGGTAACCGAATTTTTGTTAGTAATATTCTTAATTAATCACAACTTTGATAATATTATTTTAAATCTCACTAGAATAATTTATTATACTTATTTCAACTATAGAAAATGTTTTAATCAAACGAATTCGTATTTAAATATTGATTTTCTATTAATACGTTAATCTTGTTTGAAGTAAACGCTTTTTCAAGTAAACAACAACACAATATCTTTGATTCGACTAAAAAAGGATTATCTAAGTTTTTCAGTAAATATCTATACAATTCCACGCTTCTACAAATAAATTTAAAGTTATTGATTATTTTACTTCTTAAATATAACACAAATAATAAAACTTATAATAAATAAATTATTTACTTATACCTATTACCTATATAATATTATAAAAGTGTTATTTTATGAAACTTATAAAGAAGTATTTATTTCACTTAAATTTTTAAATAACTATAAAAATATAGTAAACAAAATTTAAAACGACCGACCATATATACCTACAACATAGTAAAGTATAGAATTTCAAATAATAATAATAAAATAAGGTTTTATTTCCAAGGGTAGCAAGAAAATCCTCAGTTGGTAAATCAACAGATCGATTTTAAAAAGAATTGTAAACTTTCAAGTTTCCACGAAAGTGTTTTCTTATGTAAGTACAATACTTTTCTATTATATTATGTTGGGCTTTTTGTTATAATATAAATAAAAGGTATTTATAAATAGTTTAAACCGAAATTTTATCTTTTGTAGATAACAAATATTGTTTGATTTTGTTTATTTACAGCCGATTTTACAATTGTCGTAAAACCTTGGTATAACATTATTCCCAGTATGATAAGTATTTATATTACTCTCAGTCAGAATAATAACTAATTTGAGTAATTATATTAATGTTACGAAACAATACAGATTAATTATATTTAATGACTGATCCATGATGACTCGTATTAACTTTAATAGTTGTTGTTATACAAATCTGCTGATTTTAACATTGGATCTTTCTAGAAGCATATAGAAGTTTCTAGAATGATGCATTTGAGTATGAATAGAAGAGTGATTTCCTGTGAGTTAAACGCGAACAAAATAAACAATAGTGTAATAAATAAATATACAGGTTGTTACATAAATACAATGACTTATGTAGTTTTAAATAAAAACAGACTTACTGTTAAATGATTGTTATTAACTTGATCTATTTTTATCCTTTAATAATCAAATAAACGTTTAAATTTTCGTTCGAATAATAATAATAATTTATTATAAATTATAACTATAAAAAATGTTGATATTTTTAACTAATTTTTCTATGCTGAAGTTATGAGAGTGCTAAAAAAGAAAAGTTTTTGAAAGACAGAAGCTTATAAAAGCTGTTAGAAACAAAGAAAGCGTTTAATAAAATAATAATATTGTCAGTCAGAAGGTACTTAACAGTTATTATATTCAAAATATTTCGGGAATCTAACAAAGTTTCGAGTTTTTGTTCTGCTCCTCTTCAGCACAGTAATGAAAGCGACATATTTATAAATTGATCTTAACAAATTGAGAAAAATTATTTCAAGTTTTAGGTTTATTTAACTTAATATCCCAAAGGTATTATAAAAAATGTTATAAAAAGCTAAATCACCAATCCAATTCCCGAGAGTGTTTTGATATAATATTGAATTGATGGACGATAACTGAACAATAAAAATACCGAACATTAATTGAATCATTCTGAAGTTTAGTTTGTTTCTTGAACATTTTGGGCATATTTATATTATAGCAATGTTCTGAGACAAAATTTAAGATCTGCAATGTGTTTCAACTAGTTTGCCTCGTAATAATGACGAAAGTTCTATTAAACATGTGTCCTAAAACGTTTCTGTGGTTAAGTAGAGCTATTTTAATACCACCAACGTGTCAAGTTATAAGTACCAATTGTATTATAATTACTAAAAATTCAAAATATGACATAATTTTTTGCAATGGTTAGTAAACTGTATAAATGTAATGCTCAGTTTATTACAAAAAACTTTTTGCAACAATACACAATAAAATTGTTATTATGAGGCATAAAGAAAATTCCTAAAACATAAATGAAATAAAATTTAAGTCCTCTTCGTAAAAGCATTCTTAAATATATTAAAGTGGTTAAAGTATATAAAGTATTTGTCGAGTTTTCTAATCCTACTTCTTCAAGAGAACTTTAATATAATTTACACAGCAACAAATCGATATTTTAACAAATCCGATATTTATACTTGCTTTTGTAATTATCAAGAAAATAAATATTATTTCTATATAGCCGGTAATAGCTAAGCTGCCGATTTCAAGAAATCTACGTATACGAAATGATTTGTACGACGGAAAATTATACGATTAAATATTTATACGAAGTTGACATTTCTAAAGTTTTCCAATTTGAATTTATTTAACGTATTTTAATTTAAAAATACTAAATTGCTGTAATACGAAAGTATATTTACTTATTTTCATTCTATTTTGTGTTTAAATAGGTATTAATTTATTTGTAGCATCTTTATGTTGTCTATTTGTAAAGAAATGTAAAATATAATTATTATTATTTTCAATATTATTTGTCACATCAATTCTTATTACAATACAATTCCCATAATCCTATTATGCTCAAATTTGCTTTCCTTAATTGCTTTTCCTGTGATTTAACTCATAAATCTTCAGACTATTTGCTTTAATAATAATATCGATCTTAAAATTACATTTTCACTTACAACTTAATTTAAGTTGTCAATAATTTTTGAAAGACATTGATGATGCTATAAAGCGAAACCGGTAAAAAATAAAATACTAGAAATTTGTATAATTAATTGGACACTACTCGTAGATTAAAAAATAGCTTGTAAAGTAAACTTACAAAATAACTAGGTAGTTTTAGTTAGTTCATGTGCTTTTTCAAACTAAACCATTATAAACTCAGTACATACCATGTATATCATTCATAAAAATTTTAATTAAAATATTTATGTTTGCACTGTACAAATAAACAACAGCATAGTAGTGCTTAGTATTAACATATTTTGCCGAGGGTGATATCAACTAATTTCAAGTTAAATGTCAGCAAAGACACACCTATAGATACTAATTTAACGCAGTTTACCTCGTTTACCAGATGACCCTGAGATGACCTTTCGTCCTCAAGTACTTGACATCTAATAGGTAGCAACAATTATTGGTGTTTACTTAAATTACGAATTTACGAAATTATACATTTCCACGTTTATAGCAAGTAAATTTTCGTGCTGAAAATTATTAAGCATTCAAAAGAAACTTCTGAACTTTGTTACAATTGCTTAATAGCTGGAAGAACAGTAGGATCACATAAGGACGTCATTCCTAGGATTTTAAGATTTTCTTTTGAAGTATGAAGAGTGTTGCTAAAAAGAGGAGGCTTGCAACAGCTTTCGACCTAAATGGATGTGTTTCTTTCATGTACTAATCCGAAATTGAATCAATATTATTTTTTTAAATTTATTCTAAAATCAAATTTATTTTACAAAAATAATACTCATTTTGACATTAATTGAAATCAATTCTAAGGTTTAACTTGAATTAAGTGATTTCACTAAAAGGGTCACGAATTAGTACATTCAATTAATAGATTGGAAACTAGGTCGATTATATCCAAAAAGTATCGAGTCTAATGTTCTCGCCACCACAGCAACCAGCCCTTGTTAAAAGAAAATCTACTTTACAAAGTTGATTTTTCGTAACTGAAAGTTACCACTAACATAATTTACTGGTAACTTTAAAACTTTAAAAGTGAAACCACAAATTTAATTCCTTCTGTAATACATTATTCAAATTTCTCATTAGGAGTTTCAGAGTGAAAACGTGTTAATGTTTCGCTCACATTTATGTACATTACTTAATAAATAATAATAGCACAAAACTTCTTTTATTGTAAAAACTTTCGGAAAACAGTTAACTTGAGAAAATGAGTGAATAATTTTACAAATTTAACAATTCATCAACTTCACTCTAATTTTTTTTCATAAAATAGTAAAATGTTCCCACATGTTTACGTTTATATGATAATAAAATGATATATCTAACACATAATCACTAAACAATCACAGTTTGGCATATGAATAATCTCTTATCAAGCGTGGGCATGATTAATGTGCATTTTAATTCCACTAGGGAATATGTGTTACAATAATTAATTATTGCAAATAACCATCTACTTCGCATTATGAATTGAAAGACTAAAGTAGTAACTTATGTCGCCAAAAACATATAATAGTATATTATTAAACAAGAGGTTTAATAAGCAGTTTAAACTTGAGTTTTAATATACTATTTTATTCGCACCTGTAGACGTAATAAGCAAATTAACAAATTAATGGGCAATAACAAAAAAATTCGTGGAATAAAATAACAGTTGAAATATAATTTATTGCTCGTAAATAACTAAGTAATTCGATATACTGATATACACTTATGCTTATTTATGCAGTATAAGCAAAAAGACTGACCTGAGAATAATATAGACATAAGACGAGACGGCCACGACATAACAATGCTAACGTTTAATGTAGTTGAAATGCGTGGGCAAATTATATCTTAAAGTAGGTAACTTTATATTTTATCAGGGTCGTGTTTAATTGTCAACTTCTATAGTATGCTTATAACGTGTTAATTTGCTTATTACGTATGCAGGAGCGAATAAAACATATTATTAAGTATAGGTACTTAATCATTATATAATAAATAATATCAAATATTTACAATAATATTCAATATCTACCAAACTATATTATTGACTGACAATAATAATAATTATTATTATTACAGGACCTAAATTTTGATGACATTAGAAATAACGGTATATAATAAAAGAGACCATCATTAAGTTAGTAAGTTAGCCGAACAACTACTGACCCCAAGATACCAGATTCGAATCTGGGAAGAGTCTAAAACTTTCATATGTCCATCACCGGCGGTCCTCCTGGGTTGATGATTGGGATTCAATTACTGTTTAAGGCTGGTGTCCACTTGAGGCAAAACAGTCTCGAGAGTAGTCTGGAGACCACGGATTTCATTCATAAATGAATATATCATTCATAAATCCGTGATCTCGAGACTGTTTTGTCTCAAGTGGACACCAGCCTTTATTTCAATTATTTATTTAAATAAATTTAATTAATTGTTCCATTACAGCTTAAAAGCGTCGTTCTCATTCAATTAACGCGAAACAACATAGCATAGCATAACAAAAAAGTTAAAGTACATTGAAACTTATGTGTGTGTTCAAAATAATAATGAGCGTTCCATAACATATAGCTGTTCATGTTTAAACTTTGTGGACTGAATTTCTTCTTTTCTTAATTAGTTCAATAAAATTTACACAAACACAAAAACGAATTTGTTTCTTAAAAATAATACAATATGCTTGCTTCTATTCTATCTCAACTAGAAAAAATTAATTTCTGAAAACATCAAAGTTTTTTATTGCTATAGTTTCCATAAACTGTACTTAAAAACCTAATTAAATTTTTAACAATTGCAATTTCGAAAAACTATTAAATTTATATATTTTCAAAAAGAATGATTAATTTAGATAACATCTAAATTTAAACTAGTGCATTATGTACATTAAACATACATACATACATACGTATTTCAGATACTTTTCACAGCTTGGCGAATTGGAACCCGTTCATCTTTCTTTAACGATAAATTTAAAATCAAAAAACAAGTTAAGCTAGAACATGTTGACTCAATTTCAAATTTGCAATATTTCATTTTATATCTATTATGAATAATTTATCTATTATATCAAAAAATGAATAGATAGGCGCTGGTAGAAATTGCAAGTAAACGTCAGAACGTAATAATAAATTATTTGTTTTGTATCTTATAAGTAGTATAATTAATTAATATAGCGAATTTATTATTTTATTATTATATCATAATAATTAGTCAACTTAATTATGTCAAATAAAACGCTGCCGTTTTGTTATGTTATGGTATATTGTGGTTATGCTATGTTGTGTCGCGTTAATTGGATGAGAACTACGCTTAATAAATTAAAACATAAATAAACAAATTGATTTTCTACAAACGCCATCTCCTGGAGCACTGCATAATGGTTTTATCATTCGTCAAATAAATTTTTGAAAACTAATTACTTAATTGAAATTTTATAAACTATGGATGAATTTAGCAAGTATGTCAAGCAAAATGATTAAACTTGGCAAATTTATAACGAATTGTATCGAAAACAGTGGTAACTTCTCTAGAAAAATTTTGAAAATTGAGCTCAACTTAATCACGTTTCGTGAAAATGCATTCATGACCGACATTAGGAGGAGCTAAACTCCTTTCAAAAACAATCTACAGCCGAAGAGATATCATTTAGGTAAATTAAAAATCCTTCTCTGAAGTAACTTTGCCTCCCGTAGAAAAGTGTAACACACCCGGGCCAATACTAATTTTACCCTCAAAAAGCCCGGCTATTAAATCGTTAAAAGACCTGCTAAGAAAATGGAACGAAACGATTTCCTTCAGGACCAGATCGTAAAAATTAAATTTGATACAACCCAACAGAAAGTTGACATTAGAGTTTCTTTAGATAAGGACACATTTATATGCAATATGAGAATTCCAACGCATACATTCTACATATCATGGTAAAGGCGTAATATCCAAAGAGCTACTGGACTTTATCAAAATTCAAATTTCAAATATAAAAATTATCATTAAAACACCGGAAGATCTAAAATTAGATAATAGATTGGAAGCCAAAATTAACGAAAAGAAGCAGAGGTTGACCCCAGTGCTCCAAATATAGTCATATGAAAAACTCCTGCAACGAGAAAACGTGTACATGTTCTTCCTGTTCGGGTCTTCATAAGTTCTACGTATGCAGTATGGGGAACACCAGGGAAAACAAAAGTATACCAAGTACAAACAACCAAATAATCATTCTGTGACATCTAACTTTTATACAAAAATATAATTTATACAAAGATAGAGAAAATATTAACTACAGAGAGTAAGTCATCAGGCTTCATCCAGTGCAACTTAAAGCATTCCTATGCCACTCACTATGAATTCCCGGCGGACTTTATGTATAGCGGCAGTAAAGTCGCCCTCATAACCTTACCATACGTACCATACGTGGGACCAGTCATACATGTCAAACGTATGGAGGGTGTATTGATGCAGTGGCGTATTTACCCAAGGGCCAAGAGGGACATGGCCCGGGGCGGAAGGCTTCGAGGAGCGGCGCAAGCCGTATCTCGCGCTCAGCTTGGGGCGCATTTTACAAACGTTACCTACACTGAGAGAACAAATAAAAATTAAATTTTGTTTTTTTTAATTAATTCATGTGGCGGCAAACCTTTTGGGCCCAGGGCGCCAAATTTTAAAATATGTCACTGTATTGATGTATATGTCTTCCAGAGCAATAAATCCAACAAAATTCACAAAGGGGGTGTGGGAAGCATTGAGTTGCACGAATCCAAATAGGACACCTGGTATCAACAATCGTACCTCTGACATATACCTATGCACTTAGTTTGCTGAAGAAAATTTATAATTTTTACCAAAGCTACTAAAATCTGAGAAAATCTAAGGAAAGTTTAGGAAATTTAGAGAAATTTTAGGAAATCCGGGGAAATCTAGAGAAATCCAAGAAAATGTCCTAAAAGGAAATCTGGTGTACAAAAATTGGGTCTGCAGTTACCTCCTCGTCAGAGACGTGCTACGCAAACTTGACGCCACAAGCCTTTATATTTTGCAGATCATCGGTTTTGCAGATGACTTTTTTTTTTTAAATTAGAATAATTTTTAATAATAATTAAGACGATTAACGATGAGGTAATTACAACTCCTGAATCTAAATTTTGCGTCTCATGAAATTTTACGCTCTTGAAATTTTGCGCAACAAGTCTGGACTTGAAGGTCTTTTGCGATAATTCGGCACTGCTCCTCGTAATAAGCTAAAACATGTTTTTCTTTTTTGTCTACTTTTACCTTAAAAAATACTATTCGAGTATTATTTATATGTCAGTATAATATATACTATATTAAAAATTTTAAGAAACATATTCGATCGTATATTATACGATAATGAAGTAGGCCACCCCTGCTCTATTGCATAATGTTCCCAAATGAGAACACAATAAAAATTGACATTTTCTTATGAGATTTCCTATGTGCATTACAATTTTTAACGTTCCACGGTGTTCCTGAGTGGAATAAAAACAAATTCATACAATAGAGGGTTAAAATAAGACTTCAGACAGGATAAATTCAATTAGCTTTTTTTACATTTAAATTTTTTATTTTTCTCATCTCATAACATTTTTGAATCCCCGATTGTCCTGACAGGTATCAATTGTTATTTCATTAAAATTCAGAAACAATTGTTAGGAAAACACCGCTTAATAAAATAAAATAAAATGCCTATAGCTCATTTATACACACAAATTAATTATCATTCAATTATTTAAATGTTATATTTCCACTTCTTTCCATTTCTAAATTACTGTTCTATTTTTATCGGGTACTGTATTTCAATTTGTAACGACCCTGCATATTTCCGCACGTGGCTTCAAACCTGAAATCATTTATTTCAAATCTGGCGATCAAGGCTGCAGGACTCGTTTCCAGGATACCACTTCACTAGTTACATCAAGATTTCTTAAAATTTTGTCCAAATACTTTGGTCTTAACATTAACTTTTCCTATAAATATAAATTATTTATTGTTTAAAAAAATATTAACTATTACATCGTCTTATTGATTATTATCAATTAAAACAATGCAGGAAGTTTCTACCAGAAGCTAAGCTAGCTTTCTTAAATTTTGATAAATCCGCTCGTACAACGTCTCATCTTCTTTTCAATCTTTAATCAACACTTTTTATATTTAATTTATGTAAAGTTTTTATAGTTTAACTTCTTTAAATTTTCTTAATCTTAATTATTTAATCTTCAATTATCTCTAAATATTAAATTTCTTATAATTTTTTATATCTATTAATATTAATTTTATAAATGCTATATTAATTTCAATTTAAATAATGCTAATAAAAATATTGGTTAACAATAATTATTATAAGTAGCTCTCAGTTAATTTAGCAGACTGTATTAGAGAAAAGCTTCAGGATACCATGGTAAAAGTTTTATATTGCCTTTTAAAGTGACCTAAAAGAGGTGCCTGTTGCCTCCAGCTAAATGTAAATTTCAATAGTATTAACTAATTTCTACTTTAATTAAGCTAGTAGTCTGGTAACTTGCACGTTTTTTTCGTCTTTATTGGAAATTTTTTTTTATGGGAAAATAAAATTGAATGGTTTTGGTTTTTTAGTATGTTATTATTGACATCTAAAGGATACAAAAAAATTTTTTCACCTATTTTTACAACGTTTTATTATTATTATTATCATTGGTCAAAGTAGGCGTTTCAAAACAAAAGTACGTAACTGGCCCGGCTGATTTCGGCTCTTGAGGACATCGGAAATAAAAAACTCCAAAAGATTATTAATTTATAGACTTATCGTTATCGCTGGAACTAGAATTAAAAAATTAAATAACATACTAAAAACCCAAAACCATTGCATTTTATTTTCTCATAAAAAAAAATTCTCGATAAAGACGTAGAAAAACGTGAAAGTTACCAGACTACTACCTTAAACTCGGTTACTATTTGATTCGAAGATGTTTGAACTAATGTAAATCTTATTAACATGCAGTTGTTTATTTTGATTTATGTAAATGTATCTTTGTACCTATATTAATACTAAGAAATAAATCTAAACTACACTAAACCCCAATAATATATTATATACTCTTGGGAACTAAACGAGTGTTAACTATTATGTATAATATCTATTACAATAATAACAGTTATCTAGTCCGTACATATTATACTAAATTTTATACGCTGTCGACGGAGTAAGTTTCAACTTTAGTTTTTCATGTCATACGGACGTCTGGAGTGGACGGTCATCTAGGTCAATTTGTCTTAAATATTATCTTACTATAATGCAAATTTTATTAAATGCTTCTCTAAAATATTTGATATGTAAATGTAATAAAAGGAAATAGACAATATAAACAATTATTACAACAATGATTTACCTATAAAGAAATTATCCTTTATTGAATTTTAACTGGATTTGCCTTCATTTCTTGGTAATCTAGTTAATTGTAACATGTCAATAATTCAGTACCTAATCGTGTTATTCAATTTTAGAGATAATAAAAGTTGTTGATTTACAAAGTTTGACTGCAGATATATCCAGTGGAGGGTGGTACGGGGAGGGCGATGGGTGCCGCATTTACAAAACAGACTATTAAATAATTATTACATTTTGAATACATAATTATTATTATTGCATAACTTGGAATAATAGTTTGTAATGTATAATACAATTTGTCAACCCCTACTATAGCCAAGTACGAACCGCTACTAAGTACTTCCAATGATTTAAATATATTCGACCTATCAAAACTTTCAACCTTTTAGTTTCAAACCTCAAAAGTTTTACCGGGCATTAAAACCACAACTCCCTTAAAATTCTGCAAATCGCAAAAATAATATTTTTTATCCACTCGAAAAGCTAATATATATATACTGAAATAAACCGAAAAAAACAGCATCTAAAAATTAATTCATCAAACACCAACATGCAAAACAAAGAATAAGAGGAGGATAAATTAAGAACATTAATCTGCTCTATATAAAAATGAGTTCTTAAATATTCATATCTTTTAAATCAGTAAATCTACAAGAGAAAATGTAGCAGCGATGTCCCATTTATTCAGATGTCATTTAAAGTCTCGAAGAAAAATGTGTAGTTTAAAATGAAAATAGCAAAACTCTTGTTATATATAACATAACACGCCGAATGAAAGTTTTATTTCTGCAGGCAAATGTTTTGTTTTATTATAATGCAATTTTTAGAGTAGAATAATATTGTAGTCCATTCCTTTTTAGCTTTAATATTATTGTTGCACGAAAATTGCTTATTTCCATAGCTTATGACATTGGATTCAGAAGTTTAAATACTAAATCCAGAGCACAACAAGTCAATGGTAACTTTTTCATCTATTACTTCCTCTGCAGTTCAGTATTGTAATAAAAGATTTCAATTTTCCTTTGTTTGTGAAAAAAATATGCAAAGCATAGCAATATTTGTACTCACGCTCTCTATGTGTTGGCTGCTCGAACTGGAGTGCAGTTGCCTGTAGCTTCGTAAACCAAAGTTATGGTAACCTCTCGCTAGAGCTATTGTGATTTCAAAAGTATTTAAAAAATATATTCTCTAATTTCAGCTGGTTGCGTGAATATATCTGCGCACGTATGTTAATAATATTGGATACCAAACGTCATACACTTGAGCAGTAGTGTATTGTGTTTGGTGTTTAACGTGAGTGGTATTCCAACAATTTAAATGTTCTGACAGTGTAGATAAACAGGTAAATATTTTTATGACTTAAATTTAAAATCGGGCAGAGGTGACGTTATTCAAAATTTGCGTAACGTGGTATTGATCTTACGGCCCATACAATTACTTCTTGCTCCTTACTTCTTCTTCTCCAGTGGTTTTGCAAAATAAAATATTCACTAGCTTTATCCAAGCAAGTTAAAGTAATTTTGTTGCTAACACAAGGACAAGTCACAAAATTTTAATTATTTCAAAATATTCTTTTAATATTGGTTATCTTTTCGAGCTCAATTTTTATTATTATCATTTGGAATAAAGTATAATTGCTTTTGAACTGGAGTGGTATTTGTGAAATATATCCATAGATATTGTGATCCACTTGGGATTTTATAAAGTAATATATTAATGAAGTAAAATTCATCGAGTACCTATTTATTATATAATAATCATTAATTAATTTTTATTTACCAAAGGCATTTATGGTACGAGCGGTTTTTCCTCCAAGAACAAAGATGAACTTTTGAATTTAACTTTAGATAAATATTTATACAATCAATGTCTATCTAAAAAAATTAATTTCATTTTTGGTATTTTTACGATTGATTAACAAAAACAGCAACGAATATGTAAACAGTAAACATAATTTATCAAGTTCCGATAAAATGTAATCAATGGTTTTTGATAATCATGTATACAAATATAAAAAGTGAATTAAAAATTAATCAGTTCTAGGGTTATAATGATTTACTCAAATTCAAAATTTTGGAAAATAATAATTTTTTTCAAATTTGAAAACTCGCAAAAGCACCAAAGTCAAAAAACTTAAAATGGCTTGATGGAATTCACACTGTAGACTCCCATTATATTGCAATCAAATAAACTAGTAGAAAATTAATTATAAATTATGAACCTTTCGCAGTTGAAAAATAAAACATTAACAGAAGATGCGAAAAAAATTTGTAATTTGCTGTATTCATAGATTCCGGAAAATTATAGCTTAACGTGGAATCCGAAACACGGCACAAATAATTGGAAAGTATTCGGTTTGTTGTTCAACAGTAGATCTCAAGTTCAACTTCTTGCTCTTCCATCGAACTACGATGTCGTCAAGGCCGACTAGGCAGACATTTTATAATGTTTTTGTTTATTTAATCACTTATTTTTATTTTTTTGCACTTAAATGAGCAGAACAAACCATTGTTTACACTCTTTTATAATTTATTACCAAAGTTGTTACTTCATCATAAGATATTAAAATTGTAAAATAATTATTGTTAATAATCAATAAGGAAAAAATTGCATAATAATAAATAATAGAATAATAAACTCATTAAATATTTTTTTTAAATAAAAAATTTTATTTGGAAGGTTTTTATAAATTGGTTAAGCAACATCAAAATTTTTTAATAATTATATTATGTACATAATTATATTATGTATAATTATATTATACATATCAGCGATTCGAGTTCAACCAATAGAAATATAACATTATTTACTATTTATTTAATTAAAATAATTATATTTTAATATATATATTTAAAAGTTTTTAACTTCTTTTTAAATATATCAATATTATTTATTCTAATCAATAAATCAAAATTAACATTTTTTGCTATTATGACATTTTTAGAGTAACTCAATTATAATTTCACTGATTAAGTAAATACTAAATTCCTATACATACTTGAATAATTCAACATACAATGGCGACCGTGATATTTGACCAATTCCAATTAAATTTTGCTAATAGATATTTTAAATCAATAACTTTATTTTATAAAATTTAAAATCGGAAGTTGGCTTTTGATTATTTTTGCTTATCTCTTGAACTACTTTGGGTTGTTCCGAGCCTGAACCAGCTAACAAACAAAATTTTATACTACATTATTGTATGTAATTTAAACAGGACTTTCAATAGTGTCATGTAACGCTGCAAGTCCCGTTTTAATTCAGACGTTAAGTTACTAATGCTTTGTATGGAAGTTATGCGTTTTAATTAACATACATGTTATAATTCATTACAGTTTTAAAAGCATTGTTGCACTTCTTTAAATCATAAATTCTTCTTCAACTTCGTACATTCAGCCTTTTAGTGCTAAAAGTTAGCACTGCGTATTTTAAAATGTCACTGGAAGTTCTTCGTGATTGAGTTATTTGTATTTCGTTTAAATTTAGTAGTTCAACTAAATATATTAGTTTTTCGTTTATTGGAAATCGTTATTTTCTTTATAGTTGATTTAAAAACCTGTAAAAATCCTACTTGATTTGCATTATCTAAATTAAACAAATTTTCATTTCCTGAACAAGTTTTAAAGCAATTCATATTATTATTTTTTGCGTAGGTACACAAGTACCTACTACTTGAATGCTTTTTTAATTTTAAAATATAAACAGATAAACACAACTTCAAACCCGGGTGGTTCAAATATTGGGACAGAATTTTACAGAGTAACTGTATTCTTCAAGTCAGGTCGTTGCTTACAATTAGTCGTAATGAGCAAGCTTGGTAATTACCAAACGATATAGTAACAACAAAATAATAATTGTCATTAATCTATAAGTTGCTTTGTAACTTTGCAATTAACGATATTTATAACATAAATTTTTACTTAATTGTTAGTAATTTTGTTCGAGAAACAGTAATGCTAAGTAATTTTTAATGGGCAGATAATGATTCACTTTGAATTTTTGTTTGGAGTCATAAATTTTGTGAAATATTGGATTTTTAATTAACAAATCAACTTTATAACAATAAACTCAACTACGTAAAAGTTCACCAAAAAAAATGGTGAAGTTGGAAACGTAGTATCTAGCTGCTGATGTGTAAAATATAAAACGTAAAATATTATTACGTTTAAGTATGTAGAACCGTGTGCGTAGATTGCAGAATCATCTGCGTATCAGGCCTTGTTTGGCTGTTTGTGGCTGTCGTCAATTGTTTTAATGAATAAACAAGTACAAGTAATTGGAAACCAGATAAAACGAATATTAACAATAAAATATGGGTTCTACTTCTAATTCAAGCTTAATAAATAAAAGTGCTTAGCGTGAGCTTTTTTTATTAAAAAGGATATTACCGCATCCGATAAACATATCAACACATGCGAATTAAAATGTAATTTTGTTTTCATGAGCCTGTCAAATAGGATTGGATTAACCCGCTGAGATTAACGTAGTCTGTATTTTTTCAATATATGTGTACTATCCTGATTTTTTAACGTAAGGAAACGAACTTTTGTGGAAAGCAATTTATTTTTGATGTGTTTTATTACACCCCTTTTTAATTATTTCTGACACCTAAGACTTGGCAGTGTGTAAACAGTAATTAGTTAACCATTATGAAAAAATATCACGCTATATTTTAAATTGAAACTTGAATTGCGGGCAACAATGTAGAATATATTTTTAGACTCTGTAATATAAATATGAATTTTTTAATACAGTTTTAATTATTATGTAGGTAAACCCTATAAATTTTGTGTACAATACGTGGGCTCAGTGACTTGGAATTTTTGCCCAGAAGTTAATGTTCCATAAATTAATAACATATTGCTCTTGGAATTTATTTTCAATTAAATACATTTTTCAAAATCTAACCACTGCAAGGGAGTATTCGGATTATATAAAAGTAATACGATTCCTGAGATTGAAGTTGTATTATATTATTCATAAAGTGAAACTTTGATTTTGTTTTGTGCGTAGGCTATCAGAAAGTCAGTAATTTTCAACCTACAGATTTGAATAGTTTTAACATATTGATTAGTTTGCGTTAAGTTTTTAAGATAGATTCTTTGATATTTATGTGATATTTACAAAGGCCAGTTTTAAAATACCCCATTGTGCTAATATAAGTTTAGATGGCGTGAAATATCAAATGCAAAAGCTTTCGAGTGCAGATTTGACAAACAACGGGTCAATTACCTCGGCATCTACAAAGTTTTTGTTTTAGTATACAAAGTATCTTTATTTAAAAAAACATGTACATTTAGTGTTTACTAGGGGATCAACTGCAAAGTATATACTATAAAGAGTAATTGATTACAATATCAAGTGTAATAGTAACCTAGTTTAAACTTTATCGCAGTTTTAGTGATGCAAATTTACCATAAATAGCCTTTGTCATAAAACTTTGAAACTAATAAAATAATTGAAGCAATAACTGACAAAACAAAATTAACAAGAAAATACGGAAACTGCTAAACAAATTCTTATTATAAAATAAGTTTTATACTGCTGGGACACCATCGCAATATCAGACAATTGTTCGGAACATAATTGGAAGCAACAACAAATTAAACATCAGATTTGTCAAATTTATTTTACAGCACTAACTCGCTGCATAGTACATAAACTATACCGCACTCACCAACCTATAAAATTGTTTATCATTTTCAACGGAACTTCTATTGTTACATTACTTCTGAATGCTAGATATAATTTAATTGGCCTTAAGATATAGCATTGTTTAGTTATAAATAATATATTAAGAAGTTATAAAAAATAAATAATAAATTTAGTTCATAATTAAAATTTTTACAATCAATCAAAAACAATGTTTTTTTTATTGTGGAAACCTGGGCCATATCATATATTATGTTTTTTGAATCATAATATAGTAAGTTAAAGCTAAACTATAATAATAATTTTACGTGCAAAAATTCACGAAGCAGAACAGGCTGCGTTAACGTATATGTAGGGAAAATATTGTGATGGTTATCATGCAAACTAGTAAAACTTTTTGTAATTCGTAAAATGTTCAAAACTTTTGATAAACCTTTCTCGTGTTTAATTCGCTGGATCGCGGTCGAGGGGAATTTAATCCTCATCGTTAATGGTGAATTTGCCTTCGTTTTGTTGAAATTTTTAACTGAAAATATAAATATTTACATCAAACAAAAAATAATCACTCATTTAGTATTAATATAGGAAATCATCCATTATTTACGATTTACGTCATATTTTTATACACGAGGGCACTGAACGTACAATTGCATTACCTAGAACTGGTAGAACTTGGAATTGCATACGTTGGTTTTTGTTTAGTGATTAATATAAAGTACTATGAATAATTACAATAAAAAATTATTACAAAATGTATGAAAACGATGATTTTGAAAAGCAAAATTCAACTTTAAAGCGTTTGCCTTCGAACCTCAATTATTTCAAGTTTTGCCCTGAGATAGCACAATCATTGCACACCGGTGATATACTTTATACTAGTTTGTTCTGTACGATATGAATCACCGGTGATATCAGTTATATTAGTAAAGATCAATATGGACACAAGTTGATATTTTGGTACAGAAATTTAATTTTTGTTTATTTTGAATTTTTGAAAAAAAAAGTTTAAATGCACTTGCGATTACATCGTGAAATTTTGGCCAAAAGTTACAAAAAGCTATTTGATTACCAGTTTAATAGTTTGGTTTTCATAAACCAAAAAGCAATGAAATAAAATAGAAAACGACTTTAATAAATGAAGAAGATATTGAATATAAAGGTAATATAAAAAAGAAATCCGAAAGTAAAGAAGCAATAGACAGGAACAGAAAAATACCAGTTAACAAAAGAATATTGCTGTTATTTTCTTGGAATTTCAAAAAAAAATATAAGCAAAACTTTGGTGTATATGTTACGGGCAATGACGTCAACGCCCGTTAACAATATTTTCTTCTGATTGTAATATTTACGTTTTTGGCCGGTCAATGACGTTAATGGCCAAATAGGATTGGACAATGATGATATTATGGAATAACTAGTAAAAAGAACAGCAAAATGGCGATTTCAATTTGACAGCCAACTGTGATATATACGTACATATATTATGTTGCATTCATTGTATTTATTATAATATAATATAATACCGTGATACATAAATCCCAGCACGCTGCTGCTGCTCTTGCTTTTTTTCCTGGTGGAAAAAACACTCCGATTTCTCTCACTTTTGCTTGAAAATTCAAATTTCCCGATTTTTCCTGGCGAAACTAGAAAAATTTTAAATTCCCTATCTTCTCAAAGTATTCTAAAAGAGTGGATATTCTGCGATATGTACTGGAGGGTGTTGCACACCCCCCAGACCCCCCGGTTTACAATTTTACAAACCGAAAAATATATTAAACTAACTAAGATTCCCGGATTAACCGGGAAATTTGCATTTTTAAGTAAAAATAGGGGAAATTTAACTTTCTGCTAGAAAAAAATTAAAACTTGGTAAGCATATTTATTTAATTACCTTACTACTCATGGAGTTTAGCAGCAACTTTCTGTGTTACTTTGAAAGTTAATAAATATAAAAATAATATAAAATTATAAAGCCAAACTTTTAAACCGCGGGGCCTGGGGGGTGTGGAACACCCTCCAGCACATGACGCAGGATTTCCACTCTTTTAGAATACTTGGGGAAGATAGGAAATTGATAATTTTTCAAATTTAGCCAGGAAAATCGGGAAAAGGGGGAATCCCCCAGTAGCGGAAAAAAATGTTTAAATATTTTACCGCCAAAAAAAGAGATTCATCATCTAGCTGCCCGTCTATGGACGAAATATTTGCAGCTAGTAATATAATATAATATAACATAATCATTTAGTAACAAAAATAATAAAAATTAAAATTTATAAATGAAGGAAACAGCAGGAAAGCACATGGCAAGTGCACTAGTGGCAAATTTCATTAGAATATGGACTAATTTGGCCAGAAATTAAAAAAATCATACTATAGTCCGATCGAGATGGAAACCGCTAGGAAATTTTGGTATACAAGTGAAGGGAAATCCTAAGAAACCTTAAAGAATTTAGTATACAAAATTTGCTTCTCGACTTCCCCTTTGAACCTGATTCTTATGTTGCACTCATAAGAAAGATTGTTATGCCCTTTAAATTAGCATACTTTTTATTAAAATATCCGAAAATTAACCTTATTGTGATTTTAAGCCAATCAACGATCTACCGTTAATTTCAAATGAAAAGCGAAAGACGTATAACCACAGTTTATATAACTTGAAATATGAATTATAAAAAATTTTTATTTAGTTTTTTGAATAATTGAATTAAAATAATAACTTAAAAAAAATTAAGTAACATAAAAATTCAATTGAAAATTTAATTGCAATTTAAATAATCTGCCGACAATCTGATAGATACCTACAATCGACACAATAATTTAATAATGCAATATAAAGCTTATTGATAACATAGATTACCGGTAATCGATGAAAATACCTATGTTGTTACTAGCTCCACCATTAAGTAATAAAATATGACAATAAGCATTACGTAAGCACCGTTACATTTTCCGGGCAAATAAAAATTCAAAAAATATTTAATATTAAAACAAATTACAAAATTCACTGTTTGGGTGTTTCCACGTTACATTTTTTACTATGCCTGTGAGATTTCTTTGTAATGTATTTTTCCACACGAAATGACGAGGACAATCATTTCTGGTTGGTTCGTTGAACTCGAATGCATTAGATTTGTATTTTATTAAAGGTATGCTATCTTCTTTTCAATTTTACTTTACTTACTTATTTGTCACGACAATATTGCAATGTTTTATACTTTGATCTGATCAACGCTTGCGTCCTATTTGTAATTAATTACGTATTACTCATAAACATGATCAATCACATGTGATTATGTCCTACATTACTGCTACATTTTTATCATTTCCAAGTTTAATTTCACTACCTTATTTAATACGTAACTAATTATTAATTGCATGCAATAATTACATTCAAATAAAAATTTTCTTTTCATAAATTTCTACCCACAAATTTTATCTTCTATCTCCTATGCTCTTTATCTTGGTTAAATTCCCAAAAAAATTTAGTAACCGATATTTCCACTTATTCACTAGTTGTACTTTGACGGCGAGCGAGAGTGGTGATTCGCTCAGGAATCCAATCTTACTAAAATAAAAAAACAATTCACATTGTAATGCTTAATAATCGTCAAATCAGATGGCAATTAAATCGAATTCATTACCCATGACTGCTATCTAACTCTACAACCTCGTAAATTCGTTGTAAACATGAACTTCCGTTTGGAAACACCTAGAAATAATCTCAAAAATAATATCTTAGGAGAATACACAGTCCAATTTTAACAAAACGCTTATATTGAGTTTGTATCGTTTGCCACAAACGTCTCGAATGAGACAACAGACAATGGCTAAAAATCATAATGTGAGTTCACGCCGTTTATGAGTGGTTTATTAAAAAAAAATGTATTTGACTGTAAAAAAAAGTTTATATTGCATTTTCGATTCGAACCAAATTTGAGATATATTATTAATCATCAGATAGATTTATAATCGGATTAAATAAAAAATCACAATATAACATCTTATTATATTACTATTAAATTATATATAAAAACTGTATACAACATAATGTATGTATGTACGTATTCTTTTAGTAAAATTTGTTTCCATTTCAGTTAAATTTTAATAAAAATACCTATAAAATATACTAGAGAATTGGTAGGTAAGCTAAGATCAATTTCAAATATAATTTAAATTTTTAGAAAATGTCGTACTTGCTATTTTCTTAAATAAAATAAAAAGTTCGCACTCACAATTCAAGGAATATTGTTGTAACATAAAATTGTACTATTGAAATTCCGAGTTTTACGATATTGTGACACGAATTATATCCAGTTTTCGTAAATTACTGGCTTTCATTTTATTCAGTTTAAGTAAATTAGTTTCTTGACGCAAATTGTACGTGGTTTTCAAGAATTCAGTATTGTCCAATATATTTTATAACTGAAGAGATTATATTTATTGCTTGATTTCGAGAAAATACGTATTTCTTTACTTTAATGTTAAAATTCTATTATTTTAACGTTTTAATTTCATTTTATTACCATGATATTATGGAAATATGTTACATATGTATCGAGAGATATTTTGCATGTAGAATTATAGATATAATGAACCTTGAAGTACACTCCAATTCATTTAATTGATTTTAATAAAACAGTAATTATCGCAATTAAAAAATCCGTAAGTAAACCTACATGCATAATAATATTATATTGTGTGTTTTATATGTTGCAGTGATACTTGAGACCAACATTACACTCAACTAGCATTAATATTTTGAATGCAGGAAATATTTATCTTGAGTTATGGAATGATAACTCTATTACTCGACAATATGGCAATGAAAATTATATATTATTGCATATTAAAATATTAAGTTATCAAATTTTAATTCAATTACGGTGTTAAACATACGTACATATTTTTAATAACGAATATAAAAATATTTATTTTATTAATCGAATATGGCTAGTGATATCCCAAATTTACTAGTGTGGGTAATACAACGAACACTATTAATATAATATTACCAATCACAAAAAAAAAACAATTAAAATTGTTCTGGTTAAATAAATGATTATGTAGCGTGAAATTCAAAACAAGAAAAATTAAATAAAAAAGTTTTACGATATATTTGTAGGTATACTATATTTTATTATAAATGTTATTTTATTATTGTTAAGCTTAATGCTGATCGAAATCAAATTTTATTAGCTCTATTAATTTGTAATGGAATTCTTTATTAACTCTTGTCAGACATGGAAACTTGTAAGAAATGTTAGTTTATTAGGTCGTTGCGATTAAATTTTCTTATCAAAAATTTTTGCTATTTTTTATTCCCATTGATTGAATTTAATATACCTGAGCGGAATCATTCCAACGCAAATTAATATTTTTTAGGAACTACTACATTTATATTCACGGTTTCTGTTGACAACAGAGTTATATAGGTTATTAGTACATTCAACCTAATATTAAATTGATTTATAGTTATACTATAATACAAATTCCAAATAGAAGCAATAAGTTTAATATTTACACATTTTCTAAGATATAAATAAATTTTCGCATACTTATAGGTACTCTCGGATTAAGGGAGAGTTGTATTTTTGGTAAAAGTAATTTAAAATGGTTAATGGTTTATGAACATTTTTCTGGAACTGTCGACTTTTACTGATAAGAGGCGTTCAAATGCCACCCCTAGGTCAAGAACTTGCAAAATGTGAAAAATTCAAGTTTCAGATACAGTTTTATACAATATTTTTTCTACAAGCGTAAAAGTTATACGCATACATAATTCATTTGCCATTATGGCAGAATTATAGCATATTATTTGTGAAAATAGTCCTGTGGGTTGACATTTTTTCCTTGATACGAATTTGGCTCACTGTCTTATTTTCTTGAAGCCTCAGGTTGGAAGGCTTGCAATAGACAGTTTTAAAGTTTGTTATATTTTAATTTTAAATTGTTTAATTAATTAATTAAAGTTTAGTTTCCAAATTACTTTTTGTTTTCATTTAAATCAAGAAATAAGACTTTATCGTGTAAGTTCAGTCAAATAATATCACCTTCTTGGTTTTAAATTAAAATAAATATTTGGACTACTAAATTACAAATTAATTAACTAAAGAAAAGAACGAAATCCTTCAAAATGTAAAATAAACTTTTAAACAGTTTTAAAAAAGTCCATACAAAATTTTGAAGTACTACAGGAAGGTAGTCCGCATTGGTTAAATTGATCGCAAAAGTTGAATATTTCAACCAGATGGACATCTACATGCATTGCAAACATATAAACAATAATTCTAATTTATTTTTAATCCGTTTAATCCGCTCTCGTCTATGTGTGACAGGAAATGTCAATGACTGCCGTCATATTATATTCGAACGTGATTTCCCATTATATGAAATTTTAATATTATTATATTTATGTTGTGTTAGACGTATACCTGTTTTTCATGTTACATTGTGATAGGTTTGAAATCATAAAAAACTCTTAGTCATTTGAATATGAAATTTTCGAATGTCACAGCAAAAATTACGTTTTTTTTTAATTTCAGACATATCTACTAATTCATCATAATTTAATTTAATTTTTTTTCACATACTGTATTTAAATTAATAAATTACAGAGTTTAACTATTATATTTAAAGTACTTTAGTGCCGCTTATCACCAGCAGTAAAGTAGAACAATTGCTTGTAGCAAATAAGTGCATTTTGAATTTTGATTAGTTAATGTCATGAAGTCAAGTTTTTCAGAAAAACAAGCTTATCCGATAAAAACCTGACTTTTACGTATTAATTCTGACAAAAAACAAAATAATTCGAAAATAATCTTTTTGATTGATCTGATTATTTACATTACATGTACTCAGCAAAAGTATTCGAATATATTTTGTGTTATCTTTCTCAAATTTTTCATTATGTCGTATTGTACTGCACAATGATTATTATTATTATTAGACTAATCATTTACAAATTACAAGTCACAAATACTTAATTTGAAATAATCTTAAAATAATTATCGTGATCAGCAAAGTGCTGATTTTTTATATTTTATAAAATTTATGAATTATTAAAGTAAATACTATAATAAATTTATAAAGTATTACTGACATCCATCTTCATAAAATTAAAGAATGATACGTGTAGTATACGCAACAGTTCCTGTGTTTTTATTTAATTAGTGTTAAAGTGTCAAATACTATCCAGTTTGTAAGCGATCAAGTTGTTTGAGACCAAGATGACTTACTATAAAGACCAGGATTTTAACTGCGGTTTTCCACTTCCTAGTCGGCTCATGTTTACTTATACTTGTAATAATAATTAAATTTTAAATTTAAGCTTTAACCACGATATTGGCCAAAGATTGCTTATGGCATACTAAAACTTGATTACATTACGTTTCTTGTTGACTAATACTAATCAAGTTTCCAACTTTAACTGTTACCGTGTTGAATTAGAATTGGGCCATATAGTAATTGATTTTTTCCAGCAGATTTTAGATAACGACATTTCAATTTTTAGTGTGTTTATTGATAGTAAATTCGAATCGATTGCCATTTACCTCTTTCTATTTTTAGAGTTAATGCATCGAAAATAATGTAAAACACAATTCGTTCTAGTCTTCACCTTCGTTCAGTTTATATGTAACACGAGCACAAAATCGATACTTTGTAGAAAACTAATTAAAATGTGATGGACTCCGTTAAAAAGAAGTTCTTTTTATCGTTAAATGCTTGCCAGATCATGATCTAACAAGTGTGTACGACATTCTTACCTTGCATCATATTTTGTTTCACTCAGATAACTCTTAAAATCAATACATTCATTTGACGCTGTTCTACATGTGAAATATTTGCAAATAATAAATATACAATATCACTCATAAGAATATAGATGAATTATGTATTTTTTTAAGATATTATTAAAATTTAAAAATATAGTAGGAACCTGAACTGATGAACATAGCCACTATTTTGCCACTTTTGTTTAACCTTTTCCAATCTAGGTCTTCATCCAGTAACAAGGAACTTTCTTGTTATATAAGATAAAGACATAAAATATAAGATCAATAAGTTTAAAACAAAATAACATTTTAAACATCTCTAGAGACCACAACACATTGGCAATGTTTTTAATCTAGCTGTCTCTTCTATACCACAGATTTAATAAATTGTTGTGGTCTAATCGAATAGGGTCTGCTTCGCTGCATTGTACGAACGGGCACTAAGTCGGAAGTAAACTGTAATTTTTGGGGCTTAACATGTATAATAGAAAATGCACTTAACACAAATGAGAATGAGAAACGGCAGAAATTTTAGAAATATGTATTTACGTAATAAATTGTATAGATGAAGAGAAGAATAGAGAAGTATAATTTTAAAAATCGACGTGTCCTAGCAATTTTTTGTGACTGACTTTGTAACGATTTTATCGAATTTATTAAATAGATTGATATAAAATTTAATACCTACTTAAATATTTAATATTTTTATACGGTCGCTTATTAATTGGATTGTAATTAGGAAAAATTTATCTTGTTATTAAATTGTTTACATTATTCTAATAAGGGTGTGACCTCGGTTATTTTTTTAATTAAACGGAAACCACAGACCACAGTGGTAGCATTTATATTAGTATATTTAGAACATTTAATAAGGTGTAAGGGTGAAATTTAAATTAATTTTTTAACGATTCTTCACAGTGTACATTAATTTAATATATTTATGCAATGTAAACATGTTAACACAAAATTATAGCTGGGCTACGGTATTTTAATTTTTTATTGATTTACAAGTCACATTATAGCGGAACGATTTTGTTTGTTCACTTTGTAAAAACAGGAATACTGAATTTATAAAAATTATGAGTCGCTAAAGGCAAAGATAATATTGGCAGAGATAATAACCAGCTCGATTTTTTAAAGCGCCGTGGTTTTTACAAATTTTAGTCTACATATCCAGTATCTAATATTCTGAATCACTAAACTGCACAAGAGATTTTCCAATTTACCGTAATATCATACTGTGGCATCTTCTTTTTTTTTTGGTGAAATTTCGGCTTAATTTAAAAAATAATTAGTAAACTCTTTAGTGATTCATGTGGTTACTATCAAGCTTCATTACCTCTTTATGAAAAATATTGATATCTTAAAAATTTCAAGTTGATGATTATAATAAGTATACATTTTAAATTTTGAGAGTTTATATGAATTTATTTACCATTTTTGAATTATTTCATTGCAACGCATTTATTTTTACAGTCCGGCTTATCTACCTAATTATATGATTTAATTTTTATTACTCAACTGTTTATGATTTACTTAATCTGCTATTACAAAAGTATGTTACCGCATATAATTAAAAGAAGTGTAAATAAATTTTTTCAAAGAAAAATATGCGCAGAAATATGTCCGAGAAACTAAATACAAATGATTTTTTATATAGATATTCAAAATATCTACGATAGATTGCCGAACGTTACAATAGTGAACTGCTAGGACAGATTTCTCCTAAAAATTGAAAGGAAATCTTAATAGTTTTTGAAAAATAATTTCTGAAAATCATCTCCCGATGATTGAACAGGATTAGCTATTGTAATTCTGATAGCTGAATAACTTTTAATTAATTACACTGACGACTTAATTTATTAACCATTTCTTGGATAAAAAAACAAAAAAATATTTTATTGTCAAGGCAGTCGAACGCTTGCAGATTTAAGGTGATCGATCACGACTGTTTCATTTTCTGTAGAAAGAACTTCAACTTCCATTTTCGTGGCTATAGTGTAGTTTGCCAAAACTTTTATGAGTCATTTACTATTCCATCATTTATAATTTAGATTCATTGTATTGCATCAGTGAAGGTATACTACAATAATATAGTGAATCACGTGAGAAATTTTCATGAACCGAAATTATTAATCTGTCTGGTTGGTTGCAATTGAATGAATTTTAAATCCTATTATTCAATAACTCGTTTGGCTAAAACTTATTGATTAAATAATTTCATTTTAGTTAAATTAATTAATAAATTTCGGAAATTTGTACAGAATTGATGTTTTTGAATTAATTATAATAGTTTCCAGCGACCGTATAAATTATTTATTAGTAATTAAATTTTAAGTACAATCTACCTATATTTTATTGTAATCTGGTAAATTAAAAAAAATTAATTTTTAATTTTAACGCAACATCTTCACTTTGAAATGACTAATAAGAGCTGACTAAAATTTGCCGGAGGATACTGATTTTTGAACGTAAATAAAACAAAAGTAAATAACTATCTCTTAAAATTCTTATTTTTAGGTTGAAGGCTAAAATAATAACTATACCAAAATTTACATTTTATTCAATAAGAAATATACCTGTATAGCTTGTTTGTACAAAATGTATGGTCCTCTACCATTTTCTCTTCATGTTTTTCTGCTTTAGATCCTTCTATCGCCTTAAGACTGTTCAATATACTTTGTTGTTAAAATCTGGAGGTATCTGCAAATAAACTTTTGTTTTATAAAAATACTTTTTTAAAAAAAAAAAACAAAATTTATTTGATAAGAAACTGACCTTGTTTGCAGAAATTTGAGATTGCAATAAGATCGATTGAAACTTTATTGAGGTTTATGTATACAATTAAAATTATAATCAAACAAACGTAAAACTGCTCAACAATAAAGTTATTAGATTGCAGCTTCATAAGAGAAAAACCGGTAATCTTTTGTCATTTAATAATTTATAAAAGGCGGAACTACCTGCTACCTGATTGTTTTGCCGGTACCGGTAATACTATTTACAAATATCACATACTAACACTAAAACTTTTAGGTATACTATATAGAACCAATTTTTTGTTTATAAAAATAATCAATGCACTATATAAACAATAGTTTCTGTTTATTCAAAATAATTTCTGATATATAAAAAATTGTTTTCTCTCGGAAATCAAAAAGTATGTAGTTAGTATTACCAAATTAATAAATTAATAAATTAAAAATAAATTATTTTGAAGAAAAACGTAAAATACGAAAAGTGCAAGGCAGGAAATTACATCCAGGACAAATCCTGAAACTGTAGCATGTGGTAAAAGTAATTTAATTTGTACAACAGTACTGAGGTGGTTTCACAACTAAGGACCATTGCGAAATTTGTAAATTACAGAATATTGAGTGACTCGGGAAGTTTCCGCATAGCCATAGTATAACTTGAGCAACAGATGAACAAAAAGTTTTTACAGTTATTAAATTCGGAATAAATTTCACAGGTTCTAGAATCTAAATAGTAGTATATAGAGATGATTGTCAAACAATATCTGAAAATCATCTATATTTTCAGGAACATCTATTTTGGTAAAATTTTTTATTTATTATTAATAGCTTTATATTGTTTTATAGCTTTGATGTTTTTCTATTTCAATTTTTTAGTTATTTTAATATAGCTACACGTATCAGTTTACTCACATACCTACCTATATTTATATTTATTGTCTTTATTACATTTTAGTGATAACCCTGTTATCTTTGTTAATACCAAAGAGATAACAAAAACTCAATAATGTTTTATTGTGCAAGTACTCGCACGATAACCTTAAAATATTCATTAACTAGACAGGTCTTTTATTTGTATTCTCTTAGTCTGACCTATTACAATTACACTCACCTTTCTAATAATACAATAATCGATATCGTCTATAAACATATTAAAACATAAATTTATAGGACACAGACCTCGTGAGGCTTTTATTCGAAAGTCTGACTAAGGTATTGTTAAAATCCAATGATTACTTAGCCTTAGCTCATTGTGGCAAATATCCAAATGTATTTTTGCCAGTTTGTAATTTAAATATAATTCTAATATTTTGATACTAAAAATTAGAATTTAATTTATTAATGGTTGGTACAATATTAAAAAAAATTTAAATATATTTTTACGCACTCAGTCACGCAATTCCTTGTGGGGTAGGCCCGACAAATCCTTATCCTAATTAATATTTTTGTATGTATATTATAAAGTGTCGTTCAAAACAACCTTATAACTTGACGTGGAATCGCGATCACCGCACAAATAATTTGCGAATTTTTAAGTATATTATTTTATTGTATCATGTTTTAAACAAAAGTTTTAAATCTGTTGCATATTACATTAACATATTATTGATTTAATGACAAAAGTATATTTTGGGCGATTAGACCAACAATTTTTAGGTCAGCCAATTTAGTTCTGCTTGTATATAGTAAAATATTAAAGAAGTCAGAGTAGTATGTTTTGTATATTTATTGATTTTAATTATAATTTATTTAGATATTTGCCTAATTATTTATGAATAGGTAATCTAGAATTTATTTTCTATTACAAATTTACATAATTATCGAACTTGATACATAATATTATGTATATACATAATTTAATTAATAAATAAATAAGTTCATTTTTTAAAATAAAATTTTGGAAATTAGGTGTAAAATCCAAGTAATTGACTTTCCATACAAGGGAAATGTTCATTTTTGGTATAAATATAGTTATATCTATCGAATTTGAATTTCTAGTTGATTCTATTATTACCGAAAAAACATTACAACGTCAGTTCCTTCAATTTTAATTTGACATTTTTACTGGTTTGGACGATCTATTTTAATCCTTCATTTCTGTAATATATGTCTAAGGTTAGTTTATATTTAGTCATCACGAAACGCACTTAATTTAATATATTTACTATTAGCATATATGTACATAAGTTAGTGTAAATTTTTTCCTTGTTATTATTTCTTTTTGGGAAATTTGAAATGTTTTGTGTTACCTACACTTTAATGAGTCATGATGAAAATTACAATTTAATGTTACCGAAATACCATGCATTGATTAAAGCTGCCCTCTCAACTATACATTTTTTATGAAATGGTAATGTTCTTTTTCTCGTGATCAGGTCAATTTTAACTATTCTAATTTGGCTTTGATTTATCCAATTACATAATTTCGTATTGAGAATTGTGTAATTGGGTCAGTAAAATAAGTTTTAGTTATATAAGAGTACCTGATTATTATCGGAAAAACATTATGTAAGTATATTTGGTGTACACAAAATTACAAAAGTTCAAAGAAAACTTACATTAGAAATTTTCAGCGAAAAGTTTTCCTTGAATTTTCAAGTTAGGTAATTCTGAAATTAAATTGTCATTTTTAAGCAAATAGGTATAACGTAATTAAACGTTTGCATGCTTTTTGTTTGTCTTATAACTTAGTTATAAATTTTAAAGACGATGGTAAACGAATTTTGGAAGGTCATAGATGATTTATCGAATTGGTTTAATACTAATTGCGTGACTGAAATTGCACTAAAATATTTTATTACGGCATTAGACACAAGTCGATAAAATTTGTGATATTTATTCTTAGCTTCACTATACCTATTTTAAGTAATAATTGGAATTTTTCTATGCATTCATTTTATTTTAGTCAATTTTTCAATTAAATATAGGTAGGCTTTCCAATTAAAATTCTGTAAAGTTCAAGTTTTCCAATTTTCGTACAATGGGTTCGATTTTTAAAGCGGAGGTACATGCAGCAGTAACATTTTATTCTGAACTGTTTTAGTGTTTTGAAATACACAAAACTTATGTTGCAACGATGCCCAGAATACTTATTTCTCAATTTTGTAAATTAATAGATTTCAGGTTAAAGGTTACCGAAAAGTACGTGATAAGCATTAAATAAAGCGGAAAGGGCTGAAGAAAATATCATTACATAAATCTGTATGAGCAGCCAAAAATTATTGTTGTTTATCGACCTCATTTCTGCTGATGTACGCTAAATGTTTGGAGAAAATTAGTTTTGATTGCAATTCAACGAGGCATAAATTTGTCACCTTAGTTTGTATCAAATTGCTGGAAAATTTCTGAATTATACTCAAATTTAAATTAATGTTCCTTCCTATTCACATTGCTTGTTCATTAATCGAAATCTGCCATATTTAAGTGAATATATATGCTCTCTCGTAAAAGAAATTATTCTACAAAATAAAAATTTATATAAGTTAAGGAAGTCTCCTAGTGCAAGGTCAATATTACTTTTATCCACCAAAAATAAAAATTGTTATAAAATATATAATTAAAAATAATTTATTACTTAAATTCCATACAGGTATTACATACTTGAGCTGTGTTTAACTACGCACTTATAATCTATTATTTTCATGTGGAAAGTCGTTTCAAATTTTTTAACAAATAATAAATTCTCATAATTGCAGAACTGAGTTATTACCAGTGATAATTCAACTGTGGACAATAAGTTGTAAATTTGAATGTTGTTATTGTAAATACCTATTTGGGTTGCATAATTTTATGGAGTATAACTTGCATTAGGAAATGCCTTGTGAATTTTAATTTGTCGGAATTCTCAAATATTTTTTAACTTGAAGGAAATTTAGTGACATTTAATCTTCCGTTTGATATTGAAACCTAAGGTTTATCAGGACATTTAGTTTTCTTTGAGATAATATACATTTAAATTTCTAAATTTTTTGTTTGTTTAAGGTGTAAGTAATGAGGATCGTTATGAATCAAGAACCCTTAGGGGTTGCTCCGGGTATAGCAGCACCTTGTGATTTGAAACGCTGGAGTGAAATTAGTTCAACACATTATCTCACCGACTACAGTAACAGCGGAGAAGCTGCCAAATATCCTATCTCTCCGTTTCCATACGACGATGAAATTAATCACAAAATCATTCTTTGGTAAGACTCAAACTCATTTGCATTTATGTATTCTTGTTCAGTATAAATATTTAGCTGCTGCATAATGAATATTTGTATTATGTAAGTAGCGCAAATAATAGACAGGATTTTGACGAACATGGATCAAAAGCGACTACGAGTAATCAAACAAATTTGATAACTTTTAAGAATTATGCTCCACAGGTTTACAAAGTTGCTAACCAACTTTATATAAGTTTTCCTAAAAAGTAATTTAGCTCGAGCTAAAATTTATTGAAGGTTGTACAGTATCGATAAAAGCTAAGCAAGAGTTACAGTAGTTTTTTCTTATTTCTACAGTAACAGTTATTATTCATTGCAAAAGCTATATTAACAATTTAACAACTGAACATATCGTAAATATTTTACTATTCTTCTTCGACCACCATATTTATTTACTTCAATTTATAAGTTTGTTGTAATTTTTGTTATAGTTATTAATGCATTTATTTTTATACAAATTTGAAATATTGAATTTTTTACTATGAAATGTATACAGTTTTTCAAAAGAATAAAACTATTATTTAGTATCTACCACATAAATTATATAAAATGTTTTAAAATTTACAACCTAAGACAGGCGATATTGAACTATAAAAGCAAAAGAATTGATGTCACAAAATAAGAGTAGATATGTCCTTTCCGGAACTGACATTTTAAATATTCATTTTAAAAATACGGCAGACAGTATAATATATCTTCGAGAGCTCCTCATGTTAGTGTAGATGCGCTGAACTTTCTGGGTTTTAATAAATAATTTAAGCAGCATAGTATTTATTGGCTTTATCTGATCCTTGATTGGAGCATCGAGGTCAGGTGGTTCTTGTAATTCCGATGGTATTCCTGTTATGGTCATCAAGCAAAACAGGAAACAGTAGTTGTTGGCGTGTCTACTTTTGCATTTAATTAATGCTTTTCTGCGGCTTGAATTTTTCTAAATTAAAAATATTCAGCTTTACTTCAGTATTTAAGGCAGCAAAAGGTTTGAAATGGAATATCAAGCATTATATGCAGATTTGGAAAGAACTACTATAAATAATATAAATAATCGATGCTAGTTAAAACTACGAATACAAAATAAAATTTTTGCAATGAGGCTCCGCGTCGATTCGGAGGTGGGTGCCCCTTTCTGCAATATGTCCGTTAACTGAAAATTAATCAAATAAACTTCTCTCTAAACACAAAAGGTCAATATCAATGGCAGCTGGTATGTGGAGGTCGATAGAGCAACGCCTTCCCGAAACAGAATTATTTTTATACTCTTCCTGACGTCATAAGGTATGGTGTTACCGTTCATGGCGGTTATCTACCTTCAGTTTTTCTTTTGAACACAGTTACTGAAGTACTGGAGGGTATTCCATATCTCCCAGACCCCCGGTTTTAAAGATCACAATACAGTTGAGAGAAACGTTATTGAGCAAAGGTCTAAGTTCTTAAAAAAATATAATTTAATTAATATTATCAAACTAATTTTAGAGAAGTAATTTTTTAGCGACATAGTTCTTCTGTTACGAGACGTCTTTAGTTCTATTGCAAGATCAGTGTTACCTTGAGAACTTGAAGTTTATAACTTCAAACTAACGCTTTCGGATCTTAAATTTTATTTTACAATTTTACAACAATGTCAATGATGAGTTTTCTTAAAAGAGATTTTTGTATTTTATCGGGATCTGTGTAAAGGCAGCCAGTCAGTTTCTTGGTACTTAAAGGTGATTTACGTATCATACTTATGTTTAAAATAAAGTGAAGTGGTTTTTGTAAGCTTTGTAGTTTGCAGTATTTGTATTTAGGTTCTTGCACTGTTTACTATAGTATAATACTAATAATAAGTAGTATAATACTGTTGTATTATACTATACTTACTGTATTTTATCCATTTTATGTATTTTTTTTTTTAATTGTTAGGATAAGTAATTAAACTTGTAGCGTTTGAATGAGCAATTTGTTAAACATGGTTACGTTTTTAGGATGGGCGACATATCATCATTGCAGGTAGATGCGATAGTTAATTCCACTAATGAATCAATGAATGACAGTAATCCAGTTAGTGATCGAATATTTCAAAGAGCAGGATCTGGACTTAAAGAGGAAATTAATTTAGATATCAGAGGTAATTGGCAACAAAATTTTTAATTTATAAGCAAAACTGTTAGAATGTTTACATAACTGCCTAGTTTGACATTAATCGTGATTTTCCGATTAAAACTAGAAAATTTATTCAAATATAATGTAAACAGAATTTATTGTTGGGCTGATAAGTGCATAGGAACATAGGATATTTCCTAATTTCCTTTTTAATAGTTACCTTTTGCGGTTGTTATGTTAACGTGTACGTGGCACGCAATATTCAAAGCAGTGGTTGATTGAAATCTTTGTTTTAACACTTGAACGGAAAATTGAACAGTTTTGTCACCACCATTCAGGATGCAATAAATTACTTTAATGTTACTGCAATTTTGATTTATTTTAGATTGCCGAACAGGAGAAATCAAAGTGACTCAGGGACATTTGCTGCCTGCACGTTATATTATTCATACAGTAGGACCTAGGTACAATATCAAATATCAATCAGCAGCTGAAAATACGTTGCATACTTGTTATAGGTAAGTCTGAATCAATGATATAAATTATTATTATTATCATCAAAACATTTTCAAGTCGGAAAAGTACTGATTGTACTGTGCAATTGGTTGATACTAGTTTTACAGTAACCAGCCGTCATTAACTTAACTAAAAATCAGGGAAATTTTAATATATGCAGATTAACTTCATGTAGGATTGAAACAGCCACATTGATAGGCTCTCCACTACTCATTAGCTCACAATATTTGAGCCTTATGTCAATTGATCGATGTCTTACTTATGACTTTTCTGTTACTTTGTAACTCACATTTGAGCAGCTATCGCATTTTTGCGGAGTCACTGTTCCAAGTTGCATTCGATGAATTTGCACGAAGTTGTCACTCTTATCGGAGGATTAAGATCATTTCAGACTGTCTCTTGGTATATATCATGAACAGTTTCTTCCAGGTCACGGCATCCATCTATCGTTATGTAACTGAGAATAGTGGATATTACTATAACCTAATATTGTTATTCGTACCATAATATTTTATCAAAATTCATAGATAGGCTTAATATCAAATTGGGCATGGGAAAGATAATACCGATTTAGTAAATAGCATGTTGGGGTAATAAATTGCGTTGCAATATTTTCATCATAAAATATTGGATTTTGGTCATCTGTAAAACCTTTCTACCTTACAAACAAAGAATATATATCAAAACTTTAAATGTGATTCTTATATTTGTGTATCTAGTGAAATCGGAATTCAGTTTTCGACCAATTTAGTATATTTTACTTTACTTTGTTGTATTGCTTGGCGTTTTTCCATTATTCAACTATATTTAAAAAAACCTTTTTCTCTGTTATTACAGATACTATGAATAAAATTTAAAAGAAGAATTGTTGTAGAAATTGAATTTGTCTTAATATTGATATCACAGAACGACAGTTACAGCTGAAATGCACACATGCACCGTTAGCTGTTGATGGGAGTATTAACCATTTGTTAAGTTCGTACATTGTCCAATAATTGACATAATTAATAGTATATGTGCACAAAACTCATAATAAATCACAAAAATCTTTAATCACGAGTGTAAATTTTGAACTCCAAATTTGTATACTTACTCCAAGAGAACACAAATCATTTTTTCCAATTTACTGTTTCGTTTTGATTGTAGTATATAGCACCAAATTGTAATTTTTAATCAAAGAGTATCATTAATGTATGTTTCTATTTCAGAAATGTTCTTCAAAAATCATTAGAAATGGGTTTACATTCGATAGGTATTTGTATTATTAATTCCATTAAACGTAATTATCCACCTGACGAGGGAGCACATATAGCTTTGCGTAAGTAATTTTTCTATTGGTATTTCCCCAGTCCAAAAAAGAAAAACAGCTAATCAAAAGATATATTAGATCAAGCTTTTTCTATATTCTTTTTGAAGTTTCAATTTGTTATCGATTTAGAAAACAGAAGCCATTTAAAATTATTGTAATTCAAGGATAGAGTATCTTGTAAATCAATCCTATTACCACACCTGCAGCTAACTATGAATAGACTGCAAACTATTTTACATGTTTGTATTGAAGTTACGTAATTTTTTTTATATTTGTAGGCACAGTAAGAAGATTTTTAGAGAAACATGGAAGTAGTCTTGACACAGTTGTTTTTGTTGTTGAAAATCAAGATATAGGGATTTATGAAATTCTACTGCCCTTGTATTTTCCTCGTTCCAAACAAGAAGAAGATGCTGCAAGGTGGCAACTGCCATTTGATATTGGCGGTGTGGAAGGTGAACCATTAATACCTGATCGACAAATTCGTATAATTGACAATCCACAACATACATTACATCGTAAGTATTTATTTGTAAATTTTCCAGAGCTTATTTTGTATTCACACTGTACATACCTTCTGAATGAAAATATAATAATTTAATGACATTTTTTGTTTGCATTTAAATCTCTTTAAACAATAGTTACTTATCAGTCAAAAAGATAACTAGTAGAAAACTAATTTTCTTGGTAATTATACTGGCTTTCATTACAAAATGGCAGCAATAAGATAAATTAATGTTAGCTTGAATAAAAAGTTAAGTTTGAAAACAAACTACACAAAATGATTAACGAATCGTACGAATTTTCTTGTGAGTAATGTTTTGATTTTACTATATTTTTGTGCTCATGACACATTTGCACCTGTATTTTGATTATTTGATTTGTTAATTTGAACTGTTTTACGCTATGGTGCTGAATATTTATTCATTATTAAATGAGTAAACACTATTGAAACTTGTACAAATATTTGTTTATTTTAGCTGACGAAGAGTCGATAGATTTATCTCACTTGGATTCAAATATAGCTGTAAGTGATCACGCCTTCAGCCAAATGCAAGGTGATTTGGATCAACAGAGGCTCCTGGGAGAGCGCCCTTTAAATGATCCTCTAGCTGATATTATGGTTAGAGAAATACAACACCAAGAGAGGTAAGTTTAATTTGTTCTCGCCTGAGCCATTTGCTCATTAAATAAATTGACATAAATTTTAATTTGTAATATATTCGTTTTCTTCTATTTTAAATATTTTTAGTCCTAAGATGTCAAATAATTGTAATTAGTGGCTTTTTTGGTTTTTTGAATGATAATTTTCTACGTATTGTATCTCTTTACTTGACTGTTAAAATTCTATTATTTTAACGTTTTGTTTAGTTCTGTTAATTATTATATTTAACAAAAATCACATAGGTACTAAATACTACAAATCTTCTTGAAATTTTTTATTTTAAGTTCATTTCTAGAAATATTTGTATATATATTTTATATTATTGTAATAATTATATTTATTTATTATAATACTTTCGTGAATATTTACAATATAAGTAACAAAATAATATATTAATATCATTAGTTTTGGCATCCATCAGCTGGGCATGCAATATTAAATTATTTCTTTGGAAAGCTGTTGACTTGATGGAAAATTTGATTAAGCTACTAGTAATATAGAATATTAAAAACGGTCACGGCCTGGTGCTTGTGTGCGCCGATTGCTAAGCCGAAATCACCGGTTCGATCCCGGGCGGAGTAAAACTTTATTCTCACCGTCTTCCCTCGGCAGGCAATAGCAAACCACCGAGGTATCTGCCTAGAGAACCCTTCTAAATAAAAATAAGTGATCACTATGCTCTTGCGTAGAGCTAAGGAACCTGAGAGAGAAAATATAAAATACATTTCTACATTTTTTCTCAAAATTCTCGATAATTATTAAAATAGAATAGATATTTTTTATTCAAGACAAAAACATTTTATTTTGTTGGCGAACAAAAAATATTTTTGTTTATATTTAAATATTGTAAATATTTTATGTTGTAAATATTTAAATGTAAAATATTTTTCCCGAATCTATAATTAAATTTTATTGTCGTATAAGAAATTCCAATTTTTCTATAGCAAATATTAAAGCAAAAATTATTTTTTTCTGTAGCAGATGTTAAAGTGCAATTTGTAGGGTTAATAATAGTAATTTATGTGATTGGTATAGAAAGTAAGTAAGTATCAAATGCGTGCGATTCAAAATTGTGGTGTTGAAAGACAATAATTTTCTACACTAGTCTTCAAAAGTTGCTTATTATATAACTTAAACACGTGAAGAAAGTGAGCTATTACATAACGGTAATAGATAAATTACCTAAATTACTAAAATATTGTAATATAAACATTGTCAAATAATACTTAGTTGAATTTTTAATTAAATTCTCTTTTTGTAGTTTATATTGCACCTGGTGCAATTCAATAGATTATTAACAGGTGACTACTAAATTGTGTATTCAAACAAGATAAAAATTTATAAAATCAGTCGCTGTGAGACAACATTTTTTTGAATATAGATTGACAGTGTAAATCATTGTTCCATTTTTCTGAAATTTTATCAATTATTTCAAAACAAAAGATTTTATTTTAGAGAAATGAGTATTTTAGAAATTAATTTGCCTTGAAAAAGAAGAAAAAGAAAAACGTATAATCAATAAATTCATTATATTATATAGATTAAAAATTAATAATAAAAAATACTTTGAAACAGAGTTACTCTTAAAAGACGTGGTACACTCCTATGTTAGTAATGTAAATTGTACCTTTTCAAGATTTTTTCTGTCATATAAATCAATTTTACAGCAAAACTTTTCAGACATTTTATGTTGCAAATTTCATTCCCTTCATTTTTGTCTTTATACATTTTTCTATTTTATACCACTATTTCTGAGTGACAGTGACTTTACAAAGACTAAAAAATTTAGTAAAACTCATAAGAGCAATGTTTATTTTATTAAATTTTTTAGTCTTCTTTTTTTTTTTTTTTTAAAACTCCTATGCGGTTTACCTATCTGATTCTACATCAATGGTATAAATAAGAGAACAATTTGTTTCCTTTCTGGTTTAATTAAATAATGGTATTGCAATGTCATCCACTTTTAAAATTTTTCATACCTATTTGAAACTAATTTATCATATTTTTTTAATGAAAACCATAAGTGGAAGTTCAAAAGGAAATTGGATAATTGGAGTGCATAAAAAAGTTAATTTATAATGAATGATCAACAAAGTGGTTTGTTTTTTCGAAAATATGCTAAATTGTTTATCCATATAGTATATAGAGATTGGAGAACCAATTGGTTGTGAAATTGCACTAGAAATTCCCTTTACGGTGCTACAATGCTCTATTAATCAATTTTTATGCTGCTATACTAGTACGACACGCTATTAAAAGTTATCTAACTTTAATGAAGTTTTTGAACATCAATTTTCTTACAACACCACAACATTCTAACTTCTAAAAAAAATCCAGTTATTTTATTATCATAATGTAAGTGTTAATAAATAATAATGACAGATCAGTAAAGAATCCAAATTGAACTGATAAATTTCTTGTCTGATTTTGATGGCAGCTTATCTATTGGGAAAGGCAACAAAAAACTACCCCATTAATTTATTTGGCTTTGTCTTTGATGATTGCCTGCGTTAATAGAGATGTTCTCCAACCAAACTTTTAGATTTAGTAATACATAAATAATTTGGGCTGAGTTTCTGGAACTATTTTGCATACAATTAACCTAGATCTAAGGATTATTTGTAATAATTAAGTTGAACCTATTGGTATCATATTGCATATTATAATATGATCGAAAAGTTTACCCTCACTCTGTATAATTATTTTGAAAACAATAAATTATTGTATACTACAAACAAATTTAAACAATTTAAAATTATTATAATTTAAATATAATTTGTGCAATTGAATTTAGATAAAATATATATAAATAAATAAGGAATCAATAGAGCGCAGTTCGAGGACTGGAACAGACTATAATAATCTTTTCTCGTCACACGTCTCACGTCATGTGTTATTGCTATCAATGTTTCCTCCCAAAACTGAAATTTAAAAATATAACTCTAGACGAGGGATTATAGTACATGTAATTGAATTCGATTTCAAGAGAAAAACTTTCAATGCCAAACATAAATAACATTAAAATAGGAAGTTAGAAGTATTCCCAGCGGTTCAAGTACTTATCCAAAGAAGAACTTATTTATCCAAGGTTACACATGTTTTAAACCGAAGTTTTATGAATTTCACCCTTTGGTTCGATTCCATCTCCAAGTAAAAAAACGGGTATAAGGCAAACTTGGCATTAATTACTGTGGCAACACATAATACATTATTAACCCTGATAATTCAAGATTACATAAAATTCAATCCAATAAACATTTTTTTATCTGTAGATTAGCTGCCAGTGACAACAATTAAAAATATTTGTTGGGGGACTCTTTGAACCTTGTATTTACACTTATTGCTAATTAACAGTCTTCCATTTTCTGTTTTTGCAATATTTCCTCTCCTTTACCACCAAACAGATCTGCAACATTTTCTTAAATTGTTCTCTTTATTAGAACTTAAGTTTTCACAAATGTAATATTAAAATTTTTCCTAAAACATACAAAAGTTGTAATTTTGAATATAAACTTCTGTAATTATAATATGTTATGTTCTTATGTTAATAATAATATGTTAGATTAAGATGAAGTAAAATTTAAACATTTTTGAATTCTTACTGAGAGTTTTACAAACTTTAGTATAACAAACGTAAGAGAAATTAATATGTTGTTCTATATTCTATATCAGATGTTAAAATGCGGTTTGCTGCTCTACTCAAAATAGGAGAACATGGTGACACTTTAACCGCAAGAGTACACAAAATACCTTTTATATACTGATATTACCATAGATATTGCAAAATGTGTTGGATTTACTGTAAAATAAATAAATATTGTCAAATCATAATTTAATTTCTAATTTCTGGGTTCTTGTATAATTCTTTTCTTAACATCTGCTACAGTAAATCAACTTAGTGTAAAATAATTTACTCTCAACCTAATTGCTCATGAATTAACACTTTTCACTCGTCGAGAATCAAATCAAAATTCAGTTTTTCATACATTAAGGTTATTAAGAAGGAAAATGAAATTAATGAGAAGTTCTTGAAATTTTTACAGTACCTACATTACTATTTGCGTAATAAAAAAAATTCTGGCAAAGTTTGAACTTAATCTTGTTCTTAGTTATCGAGATAAAAAATGTTAAAGTTAACATTGATTAAATCGACAATCAAAAATGTCAGCATTTCCAAAAATTGCCAAAATATTTATGAAAGTCTTATAAATAAGTATACCAAACTTCAAAAAAGTCATGTTTTTAGTTTTTGAGAAAATTAAATATTATTATTCTAAAATGTAGTACAAAAGCTATCAAGATTTTTGATAAATATACATTAAAAACAAAAATATTGGTGGAAAAATGAATGGGTTACGAAATCAGATGTTGCCATGATGAACTAAATCTTGACAGCTTTTGTACACTTTTTGCAATATTAATTTAATTTTCTCATAAACTAAAAACATGACTTTTTTGAAATTTGGTATACTTATTTATAAGACTTTCATAAATATTTTGACAGTTTTTGGTAATGCTGTCATTTCCGATTGTCGAAATAATGACCTTTAAATCAATGCGGCCAAAATGTAACTTCGACATTTTTTATCTCGACAACAAGAACAAGATTAAGTTCAAACTTTGCCAGAATTTTTCTTATTACGCAAATAATGTACTGCAAAAATTTCAAGAACTTCTCATTAATTTCATTTTCCTTCTTAACAGCTTTAATTTGGCAGGAAAGAACTTATCTAAAAAGTTACGAAGTGCCCGGCTAGCTCAGTCGGTAGAGCATGAGACTCTTAATCTCAGGGTCGTGGGTTCGAGCCCCACGTTGGGCGATATATTTTTGTAATAATTTCAAGTTATTTATATTTAAAAATTTTTTATTGCATTCAAATAGTTCCACTTTAAAGTACCTATGTTTTGGACAATTATTGAGAATTCATGAATAGAACTTTTGAGTTAAAGACATTAACCTATTTTAACATTTTTTATAAAAAAAAATGTTCGCCCAACGTGGGGCTCGAACCCACGACCCTGAGATTAAGAGTCTCATGCTCTACCGACTGAGCTAGCCGGGCACTTGTGTACTTTTAATTAATTATATTCAGTGGTGGACTTATCGCACGCGCATTGGGCTTCTCTCGCGCTTTTTATTCTTTTTTTGCAGTCCTTTAGTTATAAATTATGATAATCACTTCGAAAAAATTGTACAACTTTTAACAGTTTGTGATTCAATTCTCATTATTTTTTTTAATCTTTTTGTCAAATTTTGAAGTTTTATTTGAACTCTTGTAAAATATTACCTAATAGTGTATTGTTAAAGTTTTGTAGAGTTCACGCAATATTGAGATATTGACATCAATTTTAACAGGGGCGGCTTGTGAGGAATTTAGGTGGTGAGGCAGACATGTGAATGTGAAACCAAGGAGTTTGGGAATTTGATCTTTTTGTTGGCTTGGTGGGGTACTGCCTCCCCTACCTACCAGCGCCGTATTTACGATTTTTAGGCCCTAGGCTGAATCTGTGGTGCGGGCCCTACCCAGTGGCGTATTTACCCAAGGGCCAAGAGGGCCATGGCCCGGGGTGGAAGGCTTCGAGGGGCGGCGCAAGGCGTCCCTCGCGCTCAGCTTGGGGCGCATTTTATAATCGTTAAGAATTGAAAAAAATAAAGTGATGTTAAAATTTCAGACAGCAGTGTATCTTATCGATAGTCTAAATAAAACTAAACCAAGCATATTTGTTAATTTTGCAGAATAAAACATTTCTAGTATTCTGCTATCAGGTACATTGAAGTACTAGGTAGGTAAAGTGTTTCATAAAAAAAATAATTAATTGTCAAATTATTTTTACGGTTTCTCTTTGAACTTGTTCATGTTTGTTACTTTTTTTAATTTTAGTCTATTCAAGATTTTTAAATTATTTAAAAAATGTTTAAACATTTGTTTTTGTGGTGCGGGCCCCTTTGTGGCGCGGGCCCCTAAGCTGTAGCCTAGGTAGCCTGCGCTTAAATACGCCACTGCTACCTACTCCGGCAAGTCACCACTAGATTTTTTTAAACTAATTTTTTTAACTCCAATTAAACAGATAATCGGTTAAACAATAGATAACAAATTTATTGGTTACTTATAGAAGCTTATAGTTACTTTATCTCACAGATAATTATTTTTTTGAAGATTAAAAGAATTATTCTCTTGTAAGAAATAATTTTTATTTTGTTATCTAAAGGATGGCGACCTCAGGGTAATCTAAAAGATTTAAACACTCATTATCACAACTAGTTTTCTATTAATTTTATTTACAAACAAATTAAATGTAATGAAACATTATGTCCTCAAAGGAGTTCAATATAGGTACCTGTAAGCACCTACCTAAAATTTTGGTTTTTTTTTAACTACCATCTTGGTTTTTAGTAGGTTCAGCTATATTAAGAACCGGTGGGAACTTAAAATCAATCAATTATTATTAAATTTTGAAGTTATTGAAATAAAATTTCCTGTGTATGTTTATCTTCTTAATGGGGCCACACCATGTGATTGCCGATTTATTTAGCTTTTCTTTGGAATTTTTTCAGACCAAAATCTTCATAACAACGTGTGTTGCGCCACTCCAAAGGCACCCATGTCGAAAAAACTGGCCTCAATGATTCCAGCTGATCGGTTTATCTCAAATCAAAAAACAAAACGGCATTTTAATCAGTGAAGCTGTGGCTATCGAATGAACTAGAATCATTCCAAAATATTGAAAATTGAATAATTGACATGATTTTGAAAATTAATTATTTAATTTTTTTAAATTTTATTTAATTAAATATTCGTCAATTATTCAATTTTCAATATTTTGGAATTATTGTAGTTCATTTGATAGCCACAGCTTTACTGATAAAATGCCGTTTGGTTTTTTGATTTAAGATAAGCGGATCAGCCGGAATCATGGATGCCAGTTTTTTTGGAGTTGCGCAACACACGTTGGCGTTGTGATGAAAATTTTGGTCTGAAAAAGTTATGACTTACTGATGAAATATCAATAAGTACGAGTATATGGTAAAAAGTTGAAACTTTTATATTTTTATTGTTCGCAAAAAAAATAACAAAGAAAAGCTAAATAAACCGGAAATCACACGGGATGACCCCCTTAATTAATAATGTATTAATAGTTGCTATTGGCCAACTGGAGTGAAGTTTCGAGTTTTTTTTTGTTTTTATTTTAACTTGATTTTAAAATTTATTTTAAACTTCAGTAAATTGTTACTTTTAATATTTAAATTTGCAAAAATATTTTGTTTAAATATTAATTTATATTTATATTCATTTTCAAAATTTTTGGACATAAATTTATTTTTTACTTAATGTTTTATTTTTTGATTTTAGCTGGTGTTCTTCTCTGTATTCCGAAAATACATAATTTTATTAAAAATTTTAACAAAAATTCAACTATTAAGTTTTTGCATATATACTATTTCTGTTTATTGTCAGTTTCCTGCTAAAAAATTAACCCTGTCTTCTTATTAAACTGACAAATAAACAATCTGGGTGTATAAAAATTATTATTTTTCAAAAGTAAACAGAAAACTGCAGTTGTGTAACAATTGTTCTCCAGATTACCCAGTTACAATTGCCTTTTTTTAAGGACCAAGTGAGATAAAAGCATAAAAAATAAAATCTGGAACACGAAAACACATTTTCTCCCCAAAACGACACGAAAGTCATCTGTTTCATTATCGATTTTAAACACGAAAGTCAAATTTTTTCTTAGCGACATACATAAATCCACGTGGCGTAGAGTTCTTTTTTCAAGTAAAACCGCCTGGGCAGGTAAAAAAATAACTAGAAATTTGATATTATTTTAATAAAATTGAGTAATTTTGGTATTTACCTGTTCTAAAAATTATTTTAAGTTTATTTACCATATCAAATCTAAAATTTTAGAGCGTAATTTAAAAATAAATAGATGTAAACGTTGACTTTGACATTTAAATCTTTAAATATACCAACTTAAAATTTTATTTTTAACCAAATAAATAAAAATTTTGATCTTTTAACTTAAAAATTTTAATAAATGTCACAATTCAAGTTGACAGTTGCGAATTCAATTTAAAAATTACCAACATAAATTGAAAATAGTTGATAGATTAACTCAAAATGTCACCTTACTTTTGTTTATTTTATTTACATTATTATTTTTATTACAATTTGATTAAATTAAAACTGTTTGACCGATTAAAATTATCTACCTTTCGAATTTTTTGCGCGCGATTTTTTTTCTGAATTTTTGCATATGCCGTCCTTCCGATAATTCACATGGGAGTGTACTAAGTGAGGGGTGGAGAATTTTTTGCTCAGTTTTTTTATATCTAGTGCCGTTCCCGAGTTATTGCTAATTTTGAAATTTATTTTTGAATTTTGTTCATTTGGAGAAAAAATAACATGTTTTATTCGGATGGAAAGGTAACTTTTCCTGCCGCGCAAGTTTTCCATTCGCTCGGATCGTTCCACTCTCCCCGCAAATGAAAAAATTCGCTGCACAGGAAGAGTTAATCTTTCCATCCTAATAAAACAATATACTATTATTCTATTGCAGGGAGAGAGAGAGAGAGAAACATTACATTTTTTATTGAAAAAAAAATTAAACCAATATTTATTAAAATGAATTTTTAAGATAAAAAGCATATTTCGTCTCATTTACTTCTACCTTCCTCTACTTTATTAATTTCCTTTCTCAAGTATAACAAAATTCAGTTTATTATAATTTGTTATCTCTTTTCCCATTTTATGATATTGAATATATTTGAAACTATATTTTTTGTGTAAATTTACATATAAAATCGAATCTCTTTTTATGAAGGTCAGTATTAGCTAATAAATTATTCAGCTTACTGATCTAATTAGTTATCCCGTTAGACATTTTTGGTCTGACTATATTGAAACTTCCAAACTGTTCCCTTTATCACACAGCAATAATTAAATTTTTCGTGCGTTTACAAACAGGCCAGTCGAGGTCAACTATCTTGACATTTTTAACTTTGTTATTGCTTTTTTCAAAAATACCTACATCCAAAATTTTATCAAATATTTCTATAAGAATATCTAGTATTGTATGCATAATCCAGCAGAAACTTTGAAATGAAATTCATTGATTAATTAAAATGATTAAATTTAAAAATTAATCAGAACAGTGGATTAGTGTGATCGTTGGTTGAGTTACAGAGTGGAAATTCTGGGTTCGAAACTCGAAATTTATAGTTTCTTTGCTAAAACCTTCCAGTGTATATATCAAAAGTTTGTGGATTTAAAAATTGGTTCTATAAACATAAGTCTGAAATTGACAGAACGTAAAGATTTCAGCCATTAAGTGCATTGTTCTTTTAGTTTGCATAAATTGTGGATACTGGATATATTATTTGTTAAAATTTTGATTTTATTTGATTAATATGTACCATAACAGATAAGTACTTTTTAATAAAAAATAATATATGTTGCTTATAACACAGTGTATTTCAAACGTATCGAGCAATGTAGCCATCTATTGAAAAATAACACAATATCATTTAGTATGAATGATAAATATGGTCATATTTCCCACAACTTATTGCCAATATGGCCAATTACCAATTTTTTTAATTGTCTACTAAATCTTCCACAAATGACAAAGCTGATGTTTGATTATTGAAAAACATGCCCAAAGAACTATTGTAACCTATATCTTAGTTAAAAATCCGAAACCCTATTTTACCATTGCAGAAAAAAATTATGAACCTTAGTATGTCCATATTAGCTGCAAATACCTTATAGTATTTCATCTTAATTCATTTTTTCTATATTTTATTTAGTATGATAAAGTATTATATGTAATACTTTTATTGGTATATTCGTTAACTTAAATTTAATTAAGCGTTCTGTATATGTCTTTTTTTATTATTATTACTTTTTGAATGGAGTGTTCTATTGAAAAGAACTTCATTACTTCTTGATGAAACATTTTTAAGTCAATATTGCAAGTGAATTGATAACATTTTAGACACAACTTCGGTTTCTATGGATTCAGTCATCCGGTTTGGTGCTAGTGATGTGATTCGAGGTGCTTTGTCTTACTGTTCTATTATTGCAGAATTCTATATTGGGTATATATGCTAAATAGGTCAAAGTAGTAATATTTGTTTTTAGGTTTTTATGCATAGGTAACTGTCATTAAACAATAGGTTTAATAATATTTAAGAACGATCGGATATTGTGAAATTTACAAAAAACTTCTATTTAGGATGCGATTGGTTTGAGAATTAGTATAAATTATAGCATTTAGCAAACATTTAAATGGATCTCCATATAATTCGGAAAATTGAGTTTATAAGTTATAATAAACCAAAATGCAATGAGTATGAATAATGCTGACAAGATTCTTATTTTAATATATTCAAAGTAGAATACCAAGTATCATGTATGGTAGATACTTTATTATATACAACTGATCAATATTTACTAACCATACAACAAAACAAAAATGTATTATATAGAATGTATAGATAGCCATATTTGTATTTTAGAATCACCTAAATAATAAATTACGAGATTTATTGAACATATTAAAAATAATAGTTATAATAAAACACCTAGTTTAAAAATTAACTGATATTTATCTTGCACTACAGATCTACAAGATTGATTATCCTTAAAGCATAAACTAGCAGGGACACAAGGGGCGAAATTTTTATGAGTAGATGACCCTGTAAGTCATATGAAGTAAATGTTGAGGATTTAGTAATAAATAGGGGGGGGGGGTATTATATAATGGCACAGCTTTTTGGGTATGTTGATGCTTGATGTAGAGATCGGGAAATATCAGGAGATTGGAGGCCATGAATTTTCCAGGGGGTTCCTAGCACCAAAGAAAGCAAATACTTCCGATAATATGAGAACCTGTTGAAGTTACTTAATGCTTTATATTGTAAGGATACCTAGAACTTTGAATTTTGTGTATCAAGTAGGTCCGTCAATCAAGTAATCGGATCATTTTCTGAAAAAATATTGCAGATAGCAAGGAAGGTCGGTTTACAGGCAGTAAACAAGAACAATGTGAATTGAAGTGCACATAACTACATTCTAACTTATTATACAGATTATCTTACCTAATAGTAAAATGATCTACAATTATTTCAAAAATAATTAATAAGTAATATGATGGCTTATTCAATCTTGTATTATGAATACCTGTAATATTTCTTCGGTTTTCAATTTTGCATTGTTTTAAAATAAATAAATTACTGTTATATTATACGTTTAGCAGCGGTCATAGAAATGTAATCACTATATGATTTACAATTTAAAAATTTAATAATTGCGACTTCTATGGAACTTGAAGAGATTATAAACTCAAAGGCTTCAATTGCACTTTATGGCTAAATTTTACATTTATAAAGCTTTAGCTTTAATGTTCGTTCCAATTGAATGCACGCAAGATAAAAAATGGCGAGAAAATGAAGAAATTAACAATTTTTTTTAAATATGTTATTAACTAAAACAGGTTCGAGAGCAAACCTGTTAGAAAGCGTTTGCGAGGGGGTGAAACCCCCGAACAGAGGAGGCAACAGGTTTGAAATTGAACCTGTTCAATGCAACAATAGATAGATAATCGACAATTTGTTGAAAAGTGAAGATTGAAAATTTGTTGTAATTTGAAATTTCAAAAATTTCAAAAACATTTTTACAAAAATATTGTAAATCCAGAATGTGGAGAAGAAGAAATATTAAGCTCAAAACGCATGAACACACCGACCGACGAATTGAAATTTTTTACTATTTTTTATATCAATAATCAAAATATTTAGAAGCAGCCTATCGATTAAAATCTTAATAAAAATATCTTCGAAGAGAGATGTTTAATTTTTTTTTAATTGAAATAAAATTAAATGAAATACTTTTTACTTTTAACAAATTGACTACGCGGTAGGTTCAATGCAAACACATTTTGCATAACCTGAGCTTTATTCGTCATCATAAATCATCATCAAATCAATTATCAAAAGAATGATTTTTACCAATCAGAAGTTCTTTAGAATTGAGACCAAGTATAGATAACATTAAAATGAAGTTAATAAACTATGAGAACAATTTTTCACATAAAAGTAGGTAAATTGCTCATTCTGTTGACGGTACGTGGGTTCACCCTAAACAGATGCAGAAGTGTCATTTTATGGGCGGAGCTAGCCGCAGTTGATTGTTAGCCGTGTAACTGCTAAAAACATTAATTAATTTATTTTAAATTAAATTTTGTTAATTAACTTAAAAACAAAGAGAAGAATTAAAAGACTCTTTAGATCCGCAATTTTCGAGTGCAATTGGCGCCAACAGCCAATACAGCAGCCGCTTTCAATTTTTTCCGGTTTCTTTGGCTTTTATCATCGGAATTTTTCTGCAATCTAGAAATCTAAAATTTGCCCTTGTTCCAGTTCGAATTTGTTGTAGAAAACTTGGAACAAGCTTTTCCTTTTTTTTCGCTACATAATGACTGGACTATAAACGCTCAATACAATTAAAAAATGATTAAAAAAAAATCATTGATATGTTGGTACATAGAAAATAAAATAACTTTATTTAAAAATTACATAAGTAAATTGTAGGGTTGTAATATTTAGACCACTTTATACCTATACAAATTTAGTATTACGAGTTTCCAACTCGGGAAGATTTTCGTTATGGTTCACGAATTCTACTTCTTGTTGCGTATCACGTCGGGGGACTGTCTTGAAAACTTTCGGTAACCTGAATTTTCTTAAAAATAATGTTAGTATACCCTTAGTAATTTTCATCAATTATTATGTATTTTAAAGATAATCTATATCTGTTTTCTGAAAAGCAATAAATAAACAGGTCTCATAAAGTTACTAATTAAAATTTAAGGGAAGGGCTGAAATTACGTTGTAATATATGACGTCATAGGGGAGACATACTGATGAAATTGTATCATAAATCCTTTAACAGTCACTTCAGATATGAATCTTTATAGTGAGTTTAATAACCAAGTTGCAATTACTACTAATATCTACTGCATAAAAGATAATATACGTAATAATATGAAAGTTTATTAATTTTAATGAAATTTTCAAAAAATGGCTTATACAACACCCACAGAGATATTATTTCTTCCTAGTACTAAGGTTATATACTTTTTTATATTGGTTTTTCATAAACAAACTGATTTTTACATTTCAGTTCTGGAGATTTTTTTGTTTATCAAAAATTAGGTGAAAGTATATTATTCGCAGTATCAGTTAAATTTTTATAGGAAAATGAAACTTCGACCTTGCGAGAGATTGGTTAAATTTATAAAATGGCTGGGAAATTATTTGTTCATTCTGTTTTAACGCATATTTTATGTTACTTTATTTAAAGTATAACTTATAACCAGAAGTGGCAATAGTTTGTTTCATGAAAACAGGTAGTTTTTAAAAATTTCAGTAAAATAGTGCAACAACTTCCATAGGCAAATAATGTAATTGATGAAAACAATATTATAAATGAGTTTAATTTGATGCTTAACTTATTGGTGTTGAGTTTATTTGTTAACATATTCGTACAAATTGTGTAGGTATATCGACGTCATTGTTAATTTGTTTGATGTCTCATAGTCATTTCAGATAGTCTACTTTAAAATATATAATTATTTAATACGTATGATAAATTTAACCCAAACAAATAAAATAATAAAGCAATTTAATGCTTACAAATAATGACGATTTGATGAAGTAGCAAATAAGTGCAATAAAACGTAAGCCAGTGCAAATATTTTGATATAGCTTAACTTTCTATACTAAGTGCAATATATTTAAAAAAAAGTGTTAAGAATTTAAGTTTTTTTTACAGCATATTTTGATGTTCATTGTGTTAGTGTGTATCAAAGTGTTACGTGGAATCTGCGCAATTAAATGTTTTGAAGTTGATCAACTGAGAAGAGAAATAAGCTGCCACAAGTTTGAAGCGCGCTCACATTTGCGGTTCGAGTTGCTCGTGAATAAAGCGTTTCTTGTTTGTTCATTATGATATTGGTAGCATTGCAAAATTTTTGACTTACCAACACAATATTGTTGTGTTTGTCAATTAATTATGGCTGTCGATACGGAACAACCTGCCTTATTTAACACTTTTTCAAAATTTTTTGGATTATCTTCCGCCGAATTTGATCAAGATAGGTATGGGATTCTATATTTATTTTGCACATTTAGGTCAATTACCAATTTAAGAAGTTCCAAAATTATTCTCACATCGTCATTCAGCACAACAGGAAATAACTTCAATTTTATATTAATAGTTTTCATGTTTATGCGAATAATTCAAATTATGTTCTTTATAAATGCTAAAACTTATGTAATATAAATTAAACAATTACACGCAATAGCATTTATGTTACTTTCTTTTTTAACAAAAAAAACTTCTAAAATTTACAAAATTTTCCGACCAATGAAAAACTGATGTTTTCTATTTTTATGAGAAAAATGCGGTATTGATGTTTTTTTTATATTAAAAATACAGTTGCACGCTTCCTGTTGTTGGTTTTATTACTTTTTAAATAATTAATTAATATGCCAGCGTAAACCATAAAAGATCCTTACAAATTTTGCCGACTGAAAAAGTAAATATTTCACACGTATCCACTAATTATTATTTATTACTTGTGCTTACAGATTTATACATAATCCCTATTTTCAAAATATTCTATTTTTAAAGTAATTTGAACTGCCAAACTTGGTTAATTTATTAAATTTTGCTCTGAATATTAATTAAATTTTCTTTAATAAAGATTCATTACACGAGTTACTATGATCACATTTTTCTAAATTAAATTTTGTTGAATATAAAATTAATAATTTTATATTAAAACAATCTTTACTTAATTAGGTTTCAACTTAATAGCCATATTGAAAAATATTATCAAGTCGAGACTCCTGAGGGTTTCGAACTGATATTCTCATCGGTACGGTGCAGTCGAGACGAAAAATATTGCGATACATTTTGAGATTGAAATCAAGCGCCTGGTTATCTTTCTTTAAACAAAAATTAGACTAATATAAAAAGATAAAAAGTATTCATAAATCATTTACATTATTTTTTGTTAGCATTTACCTTTTGGAACTTTTATTTAAATTGTTATTATGTTGTATTTGTTCTATAATATCTCAATGATAAGACGAAACGAAGCTTGCAATAAACAATATTGCTATCTCTTACCAGCGTGTAATAACACAAAAGCTCAAATCGGCTATCAACATTTTCATGCATCCTTTTACACTTCCATACCACTTGTATTTATAGATGAAATTCCTATTGTCTTTAAATCATCACATCAAGATTATTAAATGTTTTGTGCCAATTGTGAAAAACTAATTTAATAATCACTTTTGCTTTCCATTGTTCTTCGCGTTTAATTAAATTTGAAAATTTACTTTTGTCTTGGTACCATTAGTTTACCTTCTTATACTTTCTGCAATCCATATCGATTAACTTCTTCAACAAAATTTGCATCAAACTGCTTTGGTAAGCATAATCAAAGCTTCTAACGCATTCACATGAGTAAATTTTAAATTTGTTATTCAAACCTGTATAACCCGGAATTTTGCATAAGACAAAATTTTCAATTCAAACAGGATTCAAAACAAACACAATGCAATAAAATGATGTTAAGTTGGATTGCATTGCGTGTGCAAATAGACCTTGGATTATTGTGATAACAATATAATAATTTTTTTACATTTTTTGTTTTTCGAAATTTCACAGCTAATTATTATTTTTGGGTTTTTAAAAATTTTTTGAATTGTTAAATAATAATAGTACTTATTTATTTTGTGATTTGCTATATTGTCAATATTTATTAATTTATTTTAATTTTTATTATACTGAGGTTACTTATGTATTAATATTTATAGTTTGAAAATATTTCAAATAAATTATTATAGATAATATTAATAATAAATATTCACACAAAAAATTAAACATTTACAAGGAAAATTATGTAAACAAAAAAATCATCTACATATTAATAATAAATTAATTAAAAAAAAAAACTATAATTAATAAGTTGTTCAGTTAAATAGTATAAACAAATCAAAAAAGATCTAATAATATTGTAACAGCTTTAAGTCTTAATAATCTACTTTTAGCATCAAAAGCTTGTTTATATGCATTTATCAACAATAATTCGAAGTTTTTTATTTTTCTAATCGGACGAATCATCATGTCATTAAACGTCTGTTATTCAATGTTAAATTACCTTGGAGAACCTTCCGTTCAATGCTGCAATTTAAATTTATTGTTGTACATATTTTCATATTTAACATCCTAAAAAAACGTATTTAAAGATGAATCAAGTTTATTGATTGAAATAATCTATAAATACCATTACACCATCACAAAATTATTTTTATTTTTGGATCTCTTTAGAAAAGGTAAACACAATTTTGTGTGAGCTACAAATTTTATCTTTTGATGAAATATTTTCCAAGTAAGATAGTAATAAAACTACGGGGGTTCTAGACCAACGACTATCCGTGAATTATTTTAATAAAATTGAAACAAAATATTTATTTTATATATTTTCATTTTTAAATTGAAATTTCATATTAAAAGTTGAAAAATTTGTTACTCTTTCATTATTATTAAAACATGTAAACGATTAAAATGGAGTTCATAAATGGTAATTAACTCTAAGCAATTATTGTACTATATTATCACACTCAATTGTGTAATTATCCTTAGGAATAATTAGTTTTATTATAATGTAATTATTATTATTATAATAAAATGAATTGGTTTACTATGTGATTATGTGTTGTTCAACATTTATTTATGAAATGCAAAATAAAATGGCATCTAAGGATAATAATAATTATAGTACTTCACGGAAGAAGCTTTATAAGACAATTTACAATAAATTGAAAATTATCGTTAACATATACTAAATTACTAATAAAAAATAAGCATTTTCTAGTTAATAAGATTGCTACAAGTCTATTATTAGTTAAATAGAAAATATAATCCTAATAATAAAATAAATATACAAATATAACATTAAAGTAAATAATTTATCACATAATTATTTTGCATTGTTTTTCAGATATGAACGTCTTTTGAGAAGAGCAAAAGCAGAAGATCTCACCGAAATATCTGGCATAGGCTGCCTCTATCAAAGTGGAGTTGACAGGCTTGGTAGACCTGTCGTAGTATTCGTCGGTAAATGGTTTCCATTTAATAAATTGAATTTAGATAAGGTAACATTAATTTATATTTTCAACTTTTCTTTACTATAATACAATTTTCAACTTGTTATTTTCTCCAGCTCCCGATCAGATTCTTTCAAAGTTTTTATTATAAATAATTATAGATTTTATTGTATAACAAGTAGTAGTAATATTATTTACATAAAATTAATTGTGAGAAATTCCAAACCATAAATGGTATTAAATTGAATTCAATTCAATTAGCAGAAGATTATCAGATAATTGATTTGATTGGCTACCGAATTAATACCTCAAATTATATTTCGTTCCATCTAATCTAGTTACATAAAATATTGATTTTATTAACATTTTTAAATTATTTCAAATTTTAGGCGCTGTTGTACCTGATCCTATTACTAGATCCCATTGTTAAGGGCGATTATGTGATAACTTACTTCCATACACTTACATCACACGGCAACTATCCCTCATTTTCATGGTTAAGGGAAGTGTACAATGTTTTGCCTTACAAATATAAAAAGAATTTGAAAGCTTTTTATATAATTCATCCAACCATTTGGACTAAGGTAAGACTCCATGCGGCTGGCTTAAATCCAATCTAAATGATTAAATTATTTGCTAGATGATGACTTGGTGGTTCACAACTTTTATGGCTCCGGCAATCAAACAAAAAGTGCACAGTTTACCTGGCGTTGAATATTTGTATGCTGTTATGTCTCCCGATCAACTGGAAATTCCTGCTTATATTACTGAGTACGACATGTCGGTGAGTAGCAAATCAACCAATCCGAAATTTTGAGTTATAAAATATAAATATGTTTTTTAAGACAAATGGTCTGCGTTACTTCCAACCAGGTGCACAAACATAAAATTATTAAATTCAATTATTAGTGACCAATGTGCCCAACATTTCAGTGATAAAATGCAATATTAGACTTGTGCTACGCTGTGCTGTGCCAACTTGTTGAAACTGTAGTTATGAAGCTGTGTGCAACTTTTCTAGATACACCATTAATTTTAAGTTATTTACATTATGAATTAGTCTAGTTCTGTAACTTAAAAGTGATTATGTGTGGTGATATTTTTAGATTTATGTGATAAGTTTATTATTTTAGATTGTTTACTTATTCCTAATTAAAACATTTATCATTCTGTTGTCTTCAAAACCATATTATATTCTATTGTTGATTTTAATTTTGTATAAAAAGTTTTTCACAACTAAAAACTCGAATTAATTTATAGCTTAACACTTGTGTGACGAGCATTTCACGATGCATTAATTTATTATTAATTGTACTTCCAATAAGTTCGAAAGTAATAGAATATTGCACGAGCTTAAATTTCATCATCTACTGCTTCTATTAGTAAATTAAAAATATTCAAATCGAAAGTATTAAATTATAAAAATAATTATGCAGTGGCATAAATATGTAACAAAGTGCTAACACACACAAAAAAAGTTGTTAATCTTTGTTTCATCCAAAATTGTTAATAGTTATTAATTATAAATAAGCATTTATAATTTTAGTATAGAAATTAATAAGCCTAAACTGTTTTTCGTACTGTTAATTTGTTAAGAATGTAAAGATTGAATTTATTAAAAAAAGTACTAAGGTAAATTTATCCCTAGTGCATATTGTAGATTCTAAAATATACATCTACTGCTATTAAAAAAATATTGCTTTGTTATTTTTATAATATGCATGATAGATAAGAGAACGAACCATTCCTTAGAAAATTTCTATTATAATATCTAATTGTATGCCTCTTATGCAAGGTGCTTAAAATGCTCTTATTTTTCAGACCGCTACAATTGGAAATTGCAATTTTGCAAGTAGAACAGAGTTGGTACGAACATTGTTCGAACATTCTGTGGTCTAATACAGTTCGATTTTACTGTCAGCCTGTTGTTGTTCTGTTCAGCACTTAGTAATATCACCCACAATAGCGGGCGTTTCAAAGAGAATTTCTGGTAATCAGCTCATTTTATTCCCTTTTATTGAAATGTATTGCTCTGCTAATTTTAGAAGAAAGTTTGTAAGCACAACCAGGAAATCAAGTTAAGGGTCTAAATTTTATTACCTACTCTAAAATGAAAGTACATTATGAAATTATGAAATACAATAATAGTATTACATGTTAGAAAAATTAATAATAATTGAAAAATCTTACTGTTTTCTATCGATAAAATATGGTTTTTCAATTATTAATTTTTCTAACATGTAATACTCTTATTGTATTTAGTAAAATCAAAATAAAGTACGTAAGAATTGAGGAGATCGCACATCGATTTAATTAATGACAACCAAGAAAATTTTATGCGATTTTTGAAAAATAAATTGGTAAACTTCAAAGTCTGAAACTAATTCAACCAAAATTCGAATAGTTCACACAGATTTAAAGTACCTAATTTTTATCTTTACCATTGTTTGCCAGGCTCATACGTGTTTTCCGAGATCTTCGTTTCAAATATGTTAATTTAAGTAATAAAGAGACCTCGGAATTTGTATTCGTTTTTTGAAAATCGACACCTTTTGATTCCAAAAATTGAAAATTTGAAATCGGATCTATTTCAATGCTTCCTGATTTATTTCAACGAGAAAATTTGAATGAATGTTCAGATTCAGATTTAATGTTTCAGACAAGGTCAGTATGATTTGTGAGATTTACTCACATTCGAGTAATTTTGCCAACCTGAAGAGAGTATTCCGATTTCTCGATTCCAGATAAATTTTTAATTTATATTTTATTTTATTACTTTAAAACTAATTATTTTAGTTAATTTACAATTATTAAAAAAAATTATTCTTCTTCTTCGCATCAGGGATTAAACCTTTAGGCCTGTTCCGACTTCTCATTGCCATCACCTTCAAGATTTTTTTTAAAAAAAATTGTTAAAAATTCAAAATACAAATTAACCTTAGTTGCAATAGGTAATTTCAGTTAGTTAATTAATACTACATATTTTAAATGAAAATTTATTTTTATTAATTAAAAAAGTATTTAAGAAAAGCATCTTAATCATCTAAGACATTCACACGACCGCGACCCCTTGATAATAAATAATATTATACGAGTAAGTACATGGAAACGAAACTTTAGAGCAAATTTGAATTATATTTTTTATTCGGTCCCAAAAAGAAAGTCAGTGTTCATAAGAAGATTTCGCGAGACGGTCGTCGTCAGCCAGTTATAGGTGTCATGAAGACCCCGTATTAATAGCAACAATGTTACCACGTGTAAAAATTAAGTTAGTAAATTTTATTAGTTAAATCGTCATTTTAAATTAAGTGTTTCAATTTAGTTATTTTATTTTATTTATCAGTTTCGTGTAGTATTTTTCTCCCATTTCATAATAATTTTATTTTAAACATAAAATCAATTTGTTCAATTAAGCAAAGTGACATTTTTCAAATCTTCACAAGAAATAAATCTATTTGTATGTTTTTATTTAATTAATTGTTGTTTTTTAAATTTAATTTAATTAAATTGTTGCGCATCGAGTTATATAATCCTTATTGAGCTCTTTTTATTTTTAATTAAACAAATTCAAGATCCTTCTGTTTTAAATTGAACAATTTTCATACTTTTGTTTTTCTTTCAATAAAACTAAGTTAAATATTTTTTATTGCTTAATTTTGGCTTTGTAAAATCTTGTTTATTCTCTCTGCATCTTCCTTTCTATCGTAAGTTCAAGTTACCAATCAAAACGAGCTGGTCTATCGCATTCCATCTTTAAATTAGACCTGGTGGCAGCAGAAACAACTAGTGTTAAGAAGGTTTGGGGCTCGAACTAAGGAGAATAAGTTGTCATATAACGAGGTAAGTTTTCTTTCCGGGTTACCAAATGGTGAAGCGGTAGGGTAAAATATCAGAACTTTATACCCGACTTTCAAATTAACACAATGTTGACAGTGACGGAATAAAATAACAAATCTTAAAAACTTTTCCAGCCTCCCAGATTACCACAAAAATAAGTACATTACAAGTACAAGAATAAAAACATCACTCAAATTTAAAGTTTGAAATCTGAAATTATTTCAACGCTTTCTTATTTAGTTTGACAAGAAAATTCTAAGGGGCACACAGATTTAAAGTAATTTTGATATCTAACCATTTTATTTGGCTTTAAATTAAATAAATTCGGTCCTCATTTCACTTTGAGTAATATCTTCCACCCATCTATGTGGATATAATTGATTACTTAAAGCAACAACAACGAAACGCATACCCAAAAACCACTACGAATACATGACAAAAATATCGAGGAAATAAAAAAAAGAATACAAACGTAAAGATAACAATCTGAAGGACACGAAAATAATAAAGAGCAAATGAGGGTAGTATTCGAAAAAAAAGTGCTACAGACCATCTTGGGTTGCAAAGGGACAGAAAACGAAGAACTGAGAACGCGGATGAACCACAAAATAAACGGTGAATTAAATGGAGAAGACATAGTAAGGTTTGCTAAATCGCAAAGGATCAGATAGCTAGGTCATATTATGAGAAGTAGCGATAACTCCATCGTAAAAGAGGCAACTTTATGGAAAGATCGAGTAAAAGGTAGACCCAGGGTACGATAGTGGGACCAGGTGATTGACGATCTGAACACAATGAGTGAAAGAGACTGGTTGACAAAAGTAAAGAATTGTTAA